>OY728148.1:418369963-419619963 GCA_963277665.1 Viscum album
CTATGTGAAATAGGGACAAAACCACTCTGGATCACTAGCAAGCTAGTACACGTTCGCCCACCTAGATACCCAGGTTTCCCTCTTTGTGATCAAACAAGTTCCACATGATACCAAATTACATTTACACATAAAAATACTAGTTCTGGTAATACACACTCAAAACAGTAGCTAAAAATTCTTTTCACCATTTGTATAACTCAAACAAATGCTTAGAATATCCATAAAACAATTATACAAGTTATAACAAAACTTTGCACATAAAATCCATTTAAAATCATTATTTTAACATAAAATGCATACCAATATTACACCAAACAATAATTTTTAGCACTAAAACATTTTTATAAAGCTATTTCATGAATTATAAAACAACGCCAATTGGTACAACATGGAATGCACAAGTAAAAAACACCCATTTTCACACAAAATTGGCACTTAAAAATCAACTGTTTAACAAATTCTACCAAAAAAAGTTTTCACACTAAAAATAATGAGATAGGAACATAAAAGAAATATAAATCTATCAAGATAACTCATTATACAATGCTTACATATGGAATCACCTACCATATATTTCAAAACCCTCAAATCCTTGTGCGAAACTTCAACCCCACCACCATCGCACCACAAGGAAGTGAAAATGAAACTAAAACTACAAGATTAGACCAAGAAAATCAAAATAAAACCCTAGGTTCGAATCCCTACATGATTTACATTATGAAATTAAAGAATAATATAAGAAACCCTAAGAAAATGGAAGAAACCCTAAGAAAATTGGAGGAACATGAGAGAAAACTCACTTAATTGAGAAAATTTGAAGAAATATCCCAAAATACACTAGTAGATGAATCTAAAAATACAAAAACATGTAATTGAGATTCAAATAAGGTAGAGTAGGTTATGTAGAAACTGAAATGGGGGGAAAATAGTGAAAAATGAAGGAGTTATGAAGGAAATAAATTACCTCTTCAAATCTGGACGATTTGAGAAATCTTGAGAGGTTTTGCCCTAATCTGCGATGAAAATAAGATCCAAAGAGTAAGACACGAACATGGGGGAAAACCTAGGTCTTCTGGATTCAAGTGGTAGGTGTAATCATTGAAAAATAGTAAACAATGAGTGAGATATTAAATAATTATTTTTTAAAGCAGAAAATGAGCTCACGAGTTGACCTAATGCCTAACTAAATCACCCAAATCCAAAATGATAATGAGTTCCTAAGGGGTCAAAATGGATATGGTGATTTTCATAGGTCAGGGGAGGCCAAATATAAATTTTAATGGATTAAAAATGTTAAAAAATGAAGGAGTTATAAAAGAAACAAAATTTGTTTTTAAATCTGGAAATGATCTCACGGTTGGACCCAAATCATGAAAACCCACCATTTCCTCCAAAAATGCATGGGAAACCCCTGAAAAAAAGAAAAAAAATATAAATTACATGAAAAATACCTTTAAAATAAGTCATATATGTGACAATTATCCCCACCATAAAAACTTTCTGCCCTCATAAAGTCATCTTGAAGCCTGATCAAATAAGAGAAATAAAAACTTCTCTTCGACCCAAGACTTTCGCTCTCATATCTCATGCTCATCAGTCCCATGTTTCCAAAGGAATAAAACTTGATAAATAGTATTCCCTCGAATTACTTATTCTCGGGAGTCCACATTATGCACTGGTCGCTCAACTACAGATAGATCAGGCTCTATATCCAACTCCTCCCAATTCAACACGTGGGACGAATTCGGGTTGTACTTATTCAATTGTGAGACATGGAAGATGTTATTGATAGATGTAAATTGGTAAGGTAAAGATATATTGTATTCCACCTTTATACTCCTCTTAATAATCTCAAAATTTCTAACATACCTTGATGTTATCTTTCCCTGCTTTCCCAAGCGGCGATGACCCAGACGAAGGGCCACTTTCAAAAACACCTGATCACCCACTGAAAACTCTAGGTCTCGAAGCCTCTGATAAACATATGATTTATAGAGACTCTGATCTTTCAATAAATTCTTCCTGATCAACATGATATTCTTAGAAGTATCCTATACACAAGACTCAGCCCCAACAATGAGGTCTCACCTACTTCAGCCCAACACAGGGGGAGGGGCCGACAAGGACGACCATAGAGCGCCTCAAAGGGAGACATTCAGATTGAGGATTGGTAATTGTTATTATAAGTGAACTCAAAAAATCCCAAATGGATATCCCAGGAACCTCCAAAGTCTAAAACACATGCACATGGCACTTCCTCCAAAATATGATTCGCCCGCTCTGTCTGACCATCCGTTTGAGGATGGTATGTCGTGATCATTTTAATTTTAGACCCTAAGGACTTATAAAATCCTTCCCAAAACCGATAAGTGAAACAAAGGTATCTATCTGAGACAACTATATATGGCACACCATGAAGCCTTACCACCTCCTGAAGATACAATCAGCCCAACTCATCCACTTTAGCTGTATCTTTGATCGAAATGAAGTGGGATGATTTGGTCAGATGATCAATACCCACCCAAATGGAATTCTTACCCCAAGGTGTATTAGGTAGGCCGACAATGAATTCCATGGAGACCTTATCCCAATTTCAGGTAGGAATAGGTAATGGCTGGAGAAAACCAGAGGGCCTTTGGTACTCTGCTTTCACCTGATGACATGTATAGCATCTCGACACGAAGTCAGCTATGTACCGTCTCATAACTAGATAACAGAACTGTCATCGCACATCGTAATACATCTTGGTGGCATCTTAGTCGACAACCTACTAAGATTGGTAGCTATCCCACATCACCACATTCCACAGAGATGACGACACTATTGAACGGCCCTTGAAGCACAAGGTGCCCTCAAGAGATGATGGCCAATTAGAAGACGTCTCCACACCATGGAGAAATAACCTCGACTGCTGACAAAGCTCATCATTGGGTTGTTCTCGCTGAATCAACTCCAAGAGAGAAGGATTCAAATGAATGCTCATCAAGAACACACATCCATTATGCTCCTTGGTCTCCATATACATCTAAGCAAAGAGCCACATTAGATTCCACTCATCATTGGACTTATTCAAGGATTGAACTGGTACTTTTCTACTCAAAGAATCCACCACCACATTTCCCTTGCTCAGGGTATAGACAATGTCAAAGTTGAACCCCTACAAGTACTTGATCCAACGTCACTACCTTAGATTGAGATCCTTCTGAGAGAAAATGTAGGCTAAGATTTTGTGATCAGAATAGACCACGAACTTCTCCCCAAAGAGGTAGTGACTCCGTATTTTCAAATCATGCATCACAACTTCTAGCTCCAAGTCATGGGTTAGGTAATTATTTTTGTGTGGTTGGAGTTGATGAGAACCATACGCCACCACATGATCACCCTATACAAGCACACACCCAAGACCCATACCTGAAGCGTCGCAATACACCACATACCCCTTTCTAGCCTCTGAAAAAATCAGCATGTGGGCGGTAGTCAACTGCCTATTTATCTCCTAAAAGTATGCCTAACATTCTGGGCCCCATACAAACTTCGCCCCTTTCTGGGTGAGCACGGTCATGGGCGAAGCAAGCTGAGAGAAATCTCGGACAAACTGCCTATAGTAACTAACCAGGCCGAGGAAACTTCTGATCTTGAACACGTTCTTTGGCTGCTCACATGACATAACTGCACTGATCTTTTCGGGGTCCACTGAAACCCCCTTCTCCGAGATCACATGCCTTAGAAACTTTACATCCCTAATCCAGAAGGTGCACTTGGAAAACTTTTCATAAAGGTGGTGATCCCTCAAAGTGACCAACACGATCTACAAATGATTCTCACGATCTTCCTCAGATCCTGAGTAAACCAGAATGTCATCCATGAATACCACAATGAAGGAGTCGAGATATTGGTGGAACGCCCTATTCATGAGTTCCATAAAGACCACTAGAGCATTGGTCAATCTGAAGGGCATGACCATGTATTCAAAGTGGTCATACTTGCTTCAGAAGGTTGTCTTCAAGATATCTGACTCTTTCACCCTGAGTTGATGGTAACCCAAACACAAATCTATTTTTGAAAACCACTTCCCCCCTTTAATTGATCAAAAAAGTCATCTATTTGATGAAAATGATATTTATTCTTGATGGTTACCTTATTTAGCTTTCAGTAATCAATACACAACCGGAGGGACCCATCAGCCTTATTTGCAAAGATAATAGGAGCAGCCCAAGGCGAGACACTCAGGCGAATGAATCTTTTGGATTCTAAATCATCCAGATGAATCTTTAATTCCCTCAATTTGGTGGGGGCCATACGATACGAGGGAAGAGATATCGACTGTGTTTCTGGTGCCAAATTGACTGATAACTCCACGTCTTACTCCGGGGGTAAGTTTGAAAAATCATTTGGGAATACCTCCAGGAACTCATCCAATACATGAGGTAACCCACCCTTAGGAGAATGACCTTCATCCTCTAGCGTGAGTGACAATAATTGGAAGATAATATTCCCCAACTCTGGGAGTGGAGGTCCCACACAACCTAACCAAGGATCACATTCCCCACAAAAACTTACAGACTGCCATCATATATTGTGAAACTCACCCATCACCTATAACAATCGATGTGTGCCTAAAAGTGTCCCAGATAATTCATGCCAAGTATCACGTCAAATAGATCCACATCTAAGACCAGGAGTTCCCACTCTATCTCAATCCCTAACATGGAAAGTTCACACGACGGGCACCTGAGACCCTGCTCCTTCTTTCCCAGCGGCGTCACCAACTCCATTGAAAAAGACAAAATCTCAGTTGGAAAATTCATTGTGTTCACAAAACAGGAAGACATGAATGAAACAGAGGCACCTATATAAAAAATATTAGCATCTACAGAAGATGCAATCAAAACGGTACCTCAAATTGTCGATGGTCCCACATCTGATCCTGCTGGTGCTTGATCCACCGCATGAAGATGCCTGATCTCTTCCTGAGAACAACTGCTAGTATGTGGCTATGTCCTAAACTGGATCTGCCCAGAATATGGTCTGGACCTACCACCACAATCACCAAACTGAGATCCCCCTATTCTCGATGGCTCTGACTGAGATGGAACTCCCATGGAAGCCAATGATCTTGCCCCACTTTAGAGTGGACGGTCCATCCTACAAAAGTGCTGCAAGTGTCCCATACCACCATAATGATAATAAGGCTTCATAGGAAAATTTAATACTGGTCGGATGTGCCCTGGCCTCCCATACTAGTGGCACACAACATACCTCACATCAAAAGCCTCCGGAGAAAACTACCTGGAAGGTTGGTCTGATCTATCGCCTCCCTTATTTCCCTACTCCTCTTGCTTCATTTTATTCTCAGAAGTGCTGCCAATGCCTATTAATGACACCATCCCAGAGAAACCAACCCTCACCTTATGGTTTATCTCCACCATGCAAGCTCTATCAACCACTTTAGCATAGGTTTTTAGCTTGAACAGGAAGACCTTAGAATAGATCTCTAGCCACAAACCCCTCTCAAACTTTTGGGCCTTCATCTGCTCATTGGAGACCATTTCCGAAGAATACAGGACCAACTCGGAAAAACATTTGGAATACTCCATCACTAAAATATCCCCCTGAAAAAGTTCAATAAACTCTTGAGATCAAGCATATTCCAAAACTTTAGGGCAGTACTAGTCATTGAAGATAACCTTGAAGTCCTTCTAACTCATCTGATCGTGCTTCCCAGCTTGAAGTAATGATTACCACCACCTGCGGATAGGACCCTCTAATAGGAAAGAGGCACACTTCAACCTAACCTCCTCAGGTGTGTCCAGGAACTCAAACATAAGCTCGATCTTTTTGAGCCACTCCTCTACTTCCTGGGTTTTGTGCTGCCTCGGAAGATAGGAGGCTTGTTTTTTATAAACTCCTAGGATTTATCCTTCATAGGACCGATCTCATCTTCTCTAAAAAGAGCTAGAACATGAGTCATTCCATGTCCTAGAGATTGGACAGCCCGAACCACAACCTCTACTAGCCTCTGATTAAGCGGTGATGGGGAACTCTCCAACTTCCTCCCGTGGGTGCATGAGAGCTTTTCGGGGAGGCATATTGCTACAAAAGGAAACAATCACAAGAGAAAAAAATCAGTACAACAGTTATGAAAAATTTCATCAATAACATCAAATAAAAATAATCCAAATACTTTACAATAATAAAATAAACATTTACTTCACCCCCACCCTATGTCCGTGTGCAGTCTGCAGCCCACACATCTCACCTGGTAGTGAAGTAAAACAAACAATTCCAACGTCCCATGGTGACTTGAGGTATGTCATGAGAGGTGCAGGCGAGGCACCCTACTCACGAACAAAACTCTGAGCCCCAACATTCCTAGCTTCTGTCTAGCCCGACTTATCCCAAAATAATAATATAACCCAAAAACATTAGCCTCTTTTGATACCATTTTGTCACAAACTGGATTTGGTCATCATCATTACCAGCACCAAATCCAGCCCATGGAAAGGAATTAAGGGCGTTACCTATCCCCATGGGCTGGCATAAGTTCCCGAGTATCATAAATAATGGTTTGGGAATGATTTAACTGAATTAGGATACATAAGACAACAAAAAACAATCAATAAAACGAATCTGAAAATTCATGCCAAACAAGACTTAATTAAAAATTCAGAACTGAATACAAGGTTTTTAACATGAAACAAGGGGTCCCAAACTACAAAATTAGCATAAAGTACAACCCAAAGGCCACCACATTACAAGGGTTCATCACCCACGATCCGTCTCCACAACACCGCACAACAGAAGCAACTAGCAACCCGAACCGCAATCTCCAAAAGCCTTGCCCTTACCAGTGTCAAACACAACCAATTCTACTTACACCCAAAGGTGTAAGTAGGGTGTGAGACTAATACTAATAGAATACCACCCAAATATTTCATGTGATAAGCATCACAAGATAAAAAACTTGCAAGTATTATAAACAAAGAATGGTAGCAATAATTTCTAAAGGTGCATCTTTTAAATGAAAATAGTTTTCAAAGAGGGTAACTTTAAAGAATAGGTACATTTAAATAAAACATGAAATATACTTAATTTTCTATCCAAACACACCATAAAATAAAGATAAATTCCAAATATTCAATGAGAACTCAACACGAGAACACCCCTAGGCACTAGTTAGTTGTGAGCCCTAAGTACCTCGCATCTCGGTGTGAAAGTAACCATAAAAATATCCATTCTCATGCATGATCCACCAATAGAGGAATCACCCATAACCTAGTGGTCCCCAAAATTATCATCATCATAGTTTTTTTAGTGTTTTCAATGTCAAACATTATATGTGAAACAGGGACAAAACCACTCCGGATCACTAGCATGCTAGTACACGTCTGCCCACCTAGATACTCAGGTTTCCCTCTTTGTGCTCAAACAAGTTCCACATGCTAAAAAATTCCATTTACACATAAAAATACCAGTTCTGGTCATACACACTCAAAACAGTATATAAACATGCTTTTCACCATTTTTATAACTCAAACAAATGCTTAGAATCTCCATAAAACAATTATACAAGTTATAACAAAACTTTACACATAAAATCCATTTAAAATCCTTATTTTAACACAAAATGCATACCAATATTAAACCAAAACATAATTTTGAGCACTAAAACATTTTTATAAATCCATTCCATGAATTATAAAACAAAACCAATTGGAACAACATAGAATGCATAAGTAAAAACACCCATTTTCACACAAAACCGACACTTAAAAATCAACTGCTTAACAAATGCTAACAAAAACAGTTTTCGCACTAAAAATAATGAGAGAGGAACATAAAATAAATATAAATATAGAAATATAACTAATTCTACAATGCTTACACATGGAATCACCAACCATATATTTTAAAACCCTCAAATCCTTGTGCGGAACTTCAACCCCACCACTGTTGCACCACAAGGGAGTGAAAACGAGCCTAAAACCACAAGATTGTACCAAGAAACTCAAAATAAAACCATAGGTTCAAATACCTACATGATAGAAATTAGGAAATTCAATAATAATAGAATAAAACCTTAGAAAATGGAAGAAATCCTAAGCAAATGGGAGGAACATGAGAGGAAACTCAATTAATGGAGAAACTTTAAAGAAATATCCCAAAATACACTAGTAGATGAATCTCCAAACAACCAAAAATGAAATTTAGGTTAGAATAAGTAAGAGTAGGTCATGTAGGAACTAAAATAGTGGAAAAAGAGTGAAAAATGAAGGAGTTATGAAGGAAACAAATTACCTCTTTAAATATGGATGATTTGAGAAAACTTAAGAGGTTTTTCCCTAATCTGCGATGCAAATGAGCTCCAAAGAGGGAGAAACAATCATGGGGGCACACATAGGTCTTATGGCTTTGAGTGGGATGTGTAATCACCGAAAAAAATAAAAAATGAGTGAGATATTAAAGAATTAAATTTTTTTTAAAGCAGGAAATTGTCTCATGGGTTGGCCCAATGCCTAACTAAATCACCCAAATCCAAAATGATAATGAGTTCCTAAGGGGTCCAAATGGATATGGTGGGTTTCATAGGTCAGGGGAGGCCAAGTAAGAATTTGAATGGATAGAAAATGTTGAAAAATTAAGGAGTTGTAAAAGAAAAAAAAGTTTTTAAACCTGGAAATGGGCTCACGGTTGGTCCCAAATCATTAAAACCCACCATTTTCTCCAAAAATGCATGAAAACCCCCCGAAACAAAGAAAGAATATAAATTAAATGAAAAATATCTTTAAAATAAGTCATGTATGTGACAAGGAAACCCAAATTACATGCACTAATAGAAATAGTGCTTTTATTAGTTCTAGAAAACGCTTTTAACAGTGTTAGAAAAGTGCTATTAATCTCAGTGAAGATAGGGGGGTCCCCTTTAACAACACTAAAAAAACACTGATAAAGGGTGTACTTTATCCGTGCTAAAAAAGCACTGGTAAAGGACCCCCTTTATCAGTGATTTAATTAGTGCTGATAAAGAGGGCTTTTATCAGCGCTCAAAATAGCACTGATAAAGGCCTAGCTGCCTGTGATCTGTTATTTATATAACAGCACACCCACCAACAACACCTGCACATATAAACAACACACCCACCACCATCAATTCCAAAACACACACACACCACCTACATAAAACAACACTTGAAAAACGCACACAAGAACAAAGTAGCACACACATGAACAAATCAGTTCACACAATGGTTTAGAAAACAATGCTATATACATTTCAAATAATGTTTTATATAATTACATTTACAATTATCCAAAAAATAGTTAAAACATTAATATTTCATCCTTTGACATCTGTGATACCCTCTCAAAAATGTCCTTCCATGGTATTAGTTGCTGAAAAAATCATCCCAACTCAAGAAAAAGGTTCCACCTATATAAGAAAACAAATATTATGTTAGTAATACTATACAGAAATAAATTAAACATTAATATGAAAGAATACATTAATAAAATGTTAATTTTTTAATAAAAAATACACATTTGGAGTTATACTGTCACACCCCGACACGCACGTTTATTTTATTTTATGATTTCTTTGAATTTGAATTTTTTTGTTGTGGTTCACGTTCAGTCTCGGATGAAAGTTTTGAGTTTTGATAAAAAGTATGCATCTTGGGTTCGACGACGTCGAAAGCACGGGTAGAGCGCGACACCGCGCGGCTTCGCCCATGCAACTGCGTGGCCTCTTCGGCTTAGGGGAATTAAAAATAAATTAGAAATTGTCAATTTAGATTGTCTTAATATTTTTATGGCTATTAATAATTATTTTTATTATTTAAGATGAAATGAATATTTTTACCATTTGTATTTTTATCGCTATGTTTATTATTATCATTATTATTATTTTTATCATTATATTATAAATAAATAATTAATGAAATTGTTAATGTTGCGGATAATAGTATAATAGTTATTAAATATGATTTGTTATTAATCTTTATTATTGTAATTATTATTATTGTAATTTCTTATTATCATGATTTTGATTTGTTTTATTTTATTTCTCTTTTCTCATTTTATTTTCTTATTTTTCTAACCCTAGCAGGCCCCCTTTATATATATATTTTTTTCTTTCTTCTTTCTCCCCGCCGCCACCCCCTCCTCTATTCTCTCTTCTCTCCCTCCCGCGGGTTCACTTCTTCTCCCTCTCCCCGCGTCCTCCTCCCTCTCCCCGCGTCCGCCTGTGCTGTTTTTTCCCCCAGCACTATCCGCCTCCTTCCTCTTCTCCACCCTGCAGCGTGCGACCCAGCCGCCCCGGTCTCCTCCGTCGCACCACCCGCCGACCACCCCGTCGCAGCACTACCGGCCGCCGCATCGCAGCCATCCCGCCGGCCTCTCGCCTCCCCGCTCCCGCTGTCCCGCGTCGGACCGCCCAGCCGGCGCACCCCACCCCTCAGTGCCGGCCAGACTCCTACAGCCAGCCCCCGCGCCCCTGCCTTGCGCTTCACCGCCAGCTCCCGCTGTCCGCACACCCTCGTTCCTCCATTGCAGCAGCCCGCACACAACAGCCCCCCCGACATCCATTTTCCTCTCCTCCTCCCTCCTGGTGCAGCGCGCCGGCCTCCCTCCACACGAACTCCTCCTCTTCTTCTCTTCTTCTCCTTCTCCTTCTTCTTCTTCTCTCCTTCTTCCTCTTCTTCTTCTCTTCTTCTTCTTCTTTTTCTTTCTCCTTCCTCTTCTCCACCGCGCAGGTCCGTTTTATTTATTTATTTTAATTTATTCTCCTATTTCATTTTATTTAATATGTTAATAACTTTTTTATTATAAAATTATGATCATTATTATTATTAATGTTAGTATTACTATTATTATTATTATTATTATTATTATTATTAATTTTATTATTATTATTATTATTATTAATTTTATTACTATTATTATTATTATCATTATTATTTTCATTATTATTATTATTATTAATTTTATTATTATTATTATTATTATTATTATTAATTCTATTATTATTATTATTATTATCATTATTATTATTATTATTATTAATCTTATTATTATTATTATTATTATTCTTATTATTGCTGTTACTATTATTAATATTATTTTTGTTATTATTATTATTATTATTATTATTTTGCTATTATTATTATTATTATTTCTATTGTTATTATTACTATTTTTTATTACTATTATTATTATTACTAATCTTATTATTATTATTAGTATTATTATTATTATTATCTTTATTTTTATTATTATCATCGTACTCTTGTTGATGGTGGGTTTTTATTTGTTGCCTTAGGACTTTTAGGACCCGCGCAGGGTGTTTCCGACTGAGCGCCATCGCCGCGCCTTGTCTCCGAGGTTCCGTTGTTGTCGCGCTTCAGTTCCGAGGTGAGCGTTTCTTTCCGACGCTTGGTTTGGCATACTCTGGTGAGTTTTTGGATGTGTCTGAGTCCTTGGTACCGACTATGCAGAGTGTTAGACCTTGTCACGTGGTTTCGGACACACGTCGTGTCATCGCGACTTGGATCCGAGGTTGTTGTGTCGACACGCTTGGTTTTGAGGTAGGTTCCCTTTGCACTGCTTTTAAAATTTAAGTTATATTATTTCATGCTGTTTGCGCACCCTAATTGTTCAAAATCAACATTTTATTAATTGTAATAAATATGAGATAATATACGATAATTAATTTTTAATATAAGATGGTTAATTTTTAAATGGTTATTTAATGTCAAAAGGAGCCGTTTATTTTATACACGACACATGAAACATCCTTTTGGCGAGCGGACACCCAATAATGAAAGAATGCTCGTTTGGCTTTTAAACATAATTCACGAAATGTAAAACAGAGTTCTGGTTTAATGAGAAATGATTTCTTTTGAAGCATGAACAAATACTTTGGTTCGTTTGAGAAATTGCCCGGTTGGCTCTTAAAGATTATTTGGAAAAAGAAAATGGTTTGGTTTGGTTTATAAAAATATTGTTAGCCTGTGACGTAGTGTTCTTTAAACGGTTTTAAACTTGGTTTTGTCTCATAAAGAAGTTGTACCTGTCTTTGAGTAGTGTTTGTGAAATGTATTAAATGCCCGTTTGGCACTTTATGGAAAGCGATAAAAATGTTTTGATAAAAACCCTCTTAGGGCGACTCTCATGCCTTGGTTGAAATTGATTGTTTGGGAGGCCGCGCTTAGAGGCTCCCGGGTACTTGAGTAGTAAAAGGCATGAGGTTGTTCCACGGAGTGACTCGGGTGATGCCTGTTGTGCTTTATATATATATATGTATATGATTGGATGCTCGGTTGGCATTAGTTGGCTCACCCCTTTTTCAAACACTTGAGACATGGGAATCTGGCATATTGAGAGAATATTCTAAGAACGATTGCTGCACTGGTAGGTTATGGTACTGACCAGTGGCCCATAGTAGGTGGATATATTGGGTTTATTGCTAAGGGATTTGCCCTCGACCTGCCCGTGAGTGGATGGTCGAGCGTATTGGGCGTTTTGATTTCATCGTGACATGTTGATAAGGATGATTTCTCATGTATTGGTGTCTTCTTGTTTATTCTCGATCTCCTCAGTTCACCCATGTCTATTCAGCTTTTGTAGCTTGCAGTAATGATTATGATGCTCACATGTATACCTATATTGCCCTTGCTGTGTGTTTTACTTTGTGCATTCTGGTGTATTGTTTTCTTTGGAAAATGGTAAATTGCTTTTGATTATGTTTCAAAAAAATATTTTCAAATAACAGTGTTTAATCCCCTTTGTACAAGTTTGAAAATTTAAACATCACTTTCCCTTTTTCCTGAAAGGTCATTGACACTAATGAAATGAACACGAATTTGGAAATGGCTAAGGACAATGGTTCGTACTTTGTTTTTGAGTAGAATATTATTAAAAACATACTTTTATAGATTGTAGTTCAAACTTGAAATGATGTTTCTTTTATTTTAAAGGTAGTGCATTGGGAATAGATATCGGGCTAGCCTACTGAGTTTTAATACTCACGCCTATAGTTCTTTTCTGTTTTTAGTGTTTGTGCAGGCTATAGCTTGAGTGCGCTCGCCTAGGGCGACGCTTGATCGTTGAGTCGGAGAGCGACCCGCGAGGTCGCACAGAGTTTGTTCGGACGTCGTGTTCGGTTAGTTTGATTCCTGTTTGTTCATGTTTAGTCACTTTGTTTAGTTTACCTTTTTCTGCGCTGCTCTATTTCGTCTTTGCATTCTTATTTATTTATATTGGGCGAAATCGTTCCCATAGTCTCTAATGATGCCCTGGCACTTGTCGCCAGCCCGGGAGGATCGGGAACGCCTCTCGGGCCATGTCGCGGACCGGCTCGGGTGACCGGTTCAGGGTCGACCCGAGTTGGTTCGTGACAAAATGGTATCAGAGGAGGTTTGCTCTTAGCAGACCTCACTTTTCAGAGCGCCCTTTGTTATTTGGGACGTCAAGGTAGATGGAGTAGGATTGTCGGGACTTGAGGGGTATGTACGAGAAGAGCGTCGCGAACTCTTGCCCGTACCGATCTTCAGGTTTCCATGGGAAGTCCGGTTTAATTGGTTTGTTTGGGTTTTTATGGAAATGTTTTGCGATTGGGGTACGACAAATGGAGTTGGTCTAGTAGTCCTAAGCCGCATGGCCTGGCAAGCCATGTGGAGCTAGGGGCATGGTCCAAGAAGGCTCTCTGTGTCAGTGACGTGTTTGGCATATGGCCGCCAACCATATGGTCAAGTCGTCTACTGACACTAGTCCCTTGTTTGAGTTGTTTTGGGTTCCCCCTTGATTTCTGAAAGTGGTTTGAATCAGAAAAGTTGGTTTTGAAAAAAAAATGGTTGTTTGAAATAACATGTTTAATTTGTAGATTTTTTTAAAAGGAGTGATATAAATGAATTGTTTTTGGAAAATGAAGTTTCTTTGTTTTGACCTTGGTGTTCTGATGAGTGATCACATGCATTGTGGTATGTTGGAAATGTGGATGGATCTCTGGTATGGTGGATGGATGCCCTGGGTGGCACGGATACATGCATGTGAGTGAGGCTCTAAAGAATACAAATGGTGAAGGTTTAACCCACTAAGCTTGTTCTAAATTAAAGATGTTTTCAAAGAGAATTTTTTTGATGTTATGATAACTTGTTTTCTCAGATTTTGAGCTTGTCACCTATGCAGTGTTTGATTTTGAGGTTGTTATTCATTCACTGAGTTGGCGTTGATTGGGTTTTTGACCTTTCCTTGTCCATCGGTTATCCCTTTGAAGCTTCGATGGGTGATCGTAGTGCGGTTGATCAACCTAAGGATTTTATGCTTGAGTTTCGGAAGTTGGATCCACCTCTCTTTTATGGTCAAGCAGAAACATCCGTGGCAGAGGAGTGGATGTGGAAGACTGAAAGGGACTTTAACCTCATTGAGTTGCCCGAGTCGTTGAAGGTCAAGTTTGCGACCTTCATGCTTGAAGGTTCACCGTGGATGTGGTGGAAGTCAATGTCTCGGAACAAGCCCCATCAAGAGGTTACTTGGGAGTTTTTCAAGGCCTCGTTCATTCGCCAGTATTTCTCTGAGTAAGATAGGGTGAGGAAGGGGATGGAAATGTGTTGTCTGCAGCAGGGCGACAGATCCGTGTTAGAATATTTCCATCACTTTGTGGAGCTAGTACCTTATGATTCAGAGTATGCCACAAATGACCCCGTGAAGGCTCGACGCT
Source organism: Viscum album (assembly GCA_963277665.1). Lineage (NCBI taxonomy): Eukaryota > Viridiplantae > Streptophyta > Magnoliopsida > Santalales > Viscaceae > Viscum > Viscum album. The sequence goes on from OY728148.1 coordinate 418,384,680, forward strand.
TCGAGACGGGTCTCCGCCCAGATCTGCAGTCGAAGGTGTCAGAGTCCAACCTGACTTCTTTTGTCGATGTGGCGAGACAAGCTTTTTATGTCGAAGCCGCGATGGCAGGAGTGCTCGAAGTAGTTCTCCCTCCTTCGATCCCTATGAGCACTGGTGAAGGTTCTGGAAAGGAGATGAGTAAGCAAATGGAAGTGGATGGATCAGGTCATGGAATCAAGAGGCCTCGGGATCTTTCATCGACCTCTTCGGTACGAGAGATTTTTGTGTGTTATCAGTGTGGCAAGCGGGGTCATAAGAAATCGTCGTGCCCAAGCACTCCGAACCCCTGCCAGGCATGTGGACGCCTGGGTCACTTGTGACGATTTTGTCGGGGCGTTGCAAGGAAGCGTCGCAGAATAAGTTCTCAGAAGTAATGTGTTGTAGGGTCTTTGTTCAAAGTTTCCAGTGTATGTTTCCTTTCAGTATAAGTGATCTATTGTCATGGCCTTTGTATGGGTGTTGTTTTGGGTTTGAAATGTATGGGAATGTCGTGGGTCTTTTGATGAACTTCGCCTTTCAATGCTGGTGTGTTTTTAATTTTAAAATCTTTTCCTTCAATCTGTCAGATCAAAAGATGTATGTTTCTTTTTGGGATTATCAGAACCTGACTGCGAGGCAGGAGATGCTTCATCCATCAGAGCTCCAGCCAAAAGGTCTCAGAGTGAAGCCAGTGCGTAGTCAGGAACCCCCGGGGGAAAATTTTAAAGAATCCAGTTAAAGTCGTGCCTCTATCGTCGTGGTGAGATAGTTTTGGTGTTGTTGCTCGGGTTTCTCTGTCGTTGTAGTTCTCTCTTGTCGCAAAGTGCGCGATGGACTTATCCCTCGTGTAACGTCGGGAATTGTGCCTATTGGATGTGAGTTGCTGATCAGTGACCTTGCGTGGGCCACTGATGTAAATCAGTTGCGGCCCTGGTTTGTGTCCATCCTGAAGTGATGGGTCGTGAGTAGTCGTACGTCGTAGTTTCAGTGATTTGATCCTTGGGCCCACCATCCCCGCCCATGGGGTTAGGGTTTTAGTTGCGCAAAGTATCCATTTAAGCTTCTATCCCTTTCGGACGGGAGTGAGTGGTTTAAATGTTTTTTCTGTGCTTTTATAGCTTGGGTAAGGCTCGGTTCTGGCCTAAGTTGGATTTCTGGTTGGTCGCTAGGAGGTCAGTCCTTTTATGGTGGGGAGACACACCATGAGTCTCGTTGGGTTTTCTCTTAAATAGTTATTGAATTCTAGTGGAGTTCTTATGGTGGGGAGCCCGTTCGGGCCTCTCTCTGTTGGTGATTTACTTTGGGCAATGAGGTTCAGTCCCGCTGGTAGTCGTTGTGACATCCTTGGTTAAGAGGTCGGATCATGTTGTGTGGAATCCTTAGGTGTTGATCGATTGACTGGTTGGTGTGGTGGCTTTCCGGGGGCGGAAAGCGTTATGGTGGGGAGAATTGTCACACCCCGACACGCACGTTTATTTTATTTTATGATTTCTTTGAATTTGAATTTTTTTGTTGTGGTTCACGTTCAGTCTCGGATGAAAGTTTTGAGTTTTGATAAAAAGTATGCATCTTGGGTTCGACGACGTCGAAAGCACGGGTAGAGCGCGACACCGTGCGGCTTCGCCCATGCAACTGCGTGGCCTCTTCGGCTTAGGGGAATTAAAAATAAATTAGAAATTGTCAATTTAGATTGTCTTAATATTTTTATGGCTATTAATAATTATTTTTATTATTTAAGATGAAATGAATATTTTTACCATTTGTATTTTTATCGCTATGTTTATTATAATCATTATTATTATTTTTATCATTATATTATAAATAAATAATTAATGAAATTGTTAATGTTGCGGATAATAGTATAATAGTTATTAAATATGATTTGTTATTAATCTTTATTATTGTAATTATTATTATTGTAATTTCTTATTATCATGATTTTGATTTGTTTTATTTTATTTCTCTTTTCTCATTTTATTTTCTTATTTTTCTAACCCTAGCAGGCCCCCTTTATATATATATATATTTTTTTCTTTCTTCTTTCTCCCCGCTGGAGCCGCCGCCACCCCCTCCTCTATTCTCTCTTCTCTCCCTCCCGCGGGTTCACTTCTTCTCCCTCTCCCCGCGTCCTCCTCCCTCTCCCCGCGTCCGCCTGTGCTGTTTTTTTTCCCAGCACTATCCGCCTCCTTCCTCTTCTCCACCCTGCAGCGTGCGACCCAGCCGCCCCGGTCTCCTCCGTCGCACCACCCGCCGACCACCCCGTCGCAGCACTACCGGACGCCGCATCGCAGCCATCCCGCCGGCCTCTCGCCTCCCCGCTCCCGCTGTCCCGCGTCGGACCGCCCAGCCGGCGCACCCCACCCCTCAGTGCCGGCCAGACTCCTACAGCCAGCCCCCGCGCCCCTGCCTTGCGCTTCACCGCCAGCTCCCGCTGTCCGCACACCCTCGTTCCTCCATTGCAGCAGCCCGCACACAGCAGCCCCCCCGACATCCATTTTCCTCTCCTCCTCCCTCCTGGTGCAGGGCGCCGGCCTCCCTCCGCACGAACTCCTCTTCTTCTTCTCTTCTTCTCCTTCTCCTTCTTCTTCTTCTCTCCTTCTTCCTCTTCTTCTTCTCTTCTTCTTCTTCTTTTTCTTTCTCCTTCCTCTGCTCCACCGCGCAGGTCCGTTTTATTTATTTATTTTAATTTATTCTCCTATTTCATTTAATTTAATATGTTAATAACTTTTTTATTATAAAATTATGATCATTATTATTATTAATGTTAGTATTATTATTATTATTATTATTATTATTATTATTAATTTTATTATTATTATTATTATTATTATTAATTTTATTACTATTATTATTATTATCATTATTATTTTCATTATTATTATTATTATTAATTTTATTATTATTATTATTATTATTATTATTAATTCTATTATTATTATTATTATTATCATTATTATTATTATTATTATTAATCTTATTATTATTATTATTATTATTCTTATTATTGCTGTTACTATTATTAATATTATTTTTGTTATTATTATTATTATTATTTTGCTATTATTATTATTATTATTTCTATTGTTATTATTACTATTTTTTATTACTATTATTATTATTACTAATCTTATTATTATTATTAGTATTATTATTATTATTATCTTTATTTTTATTATTATCATCGTACTCTTGTTGATGGTGGGTTTTTATTTGTTGCCTTAGGACTTTTAGGACCCGCGCAGGGTGTTTCCGACTGAGCGCCATCGCCGCGCCTTGTCTCTGAGGTTCCGTTGTTGTCGCGCTTCAATTCCGAGGTGAGCGTTTCTTTCCGACGCTTGGTTTGGCATACTCTGGTGAGTTTTTGGATGTGTCTGAGTCCTTGGTACTGACTATGCAGAGTGTTAGACCTTGTCACGTGGTTTCGGACACACGTCGTGTCATCGCGACTTGGATCCGAGGTTGTTGTGTCGACGCGCTTGGTTTTGAGGTAGGTTCCCTTTGCACTGCTTTTAAAATTTAAGTTATATTATTTCATGCTGTTTGCGCACCCTAATTGTTCAAAATCAACATTTTATTAATTGTAATAAATATGAGATAATATACGATAATTAATTTTTAATATAAGATGGTTAATTTTTAAATGGTTATTTAATGTCAAAAGGAGCCGTTTATTTTATACACGACACATGAAACATCCTTTTGGCGAGCAGACACCCAATAATGAAATAATGCCCGTTTGGCTTTTAAACATAATTCACGAAATGTAAAACAGAGTTCTGGTTTAATGAGAAATGATTTCTTTTGAAGCATGAACAAATACTTTGGTTCGTTTGAGAAATTGCCCGGTTGGCTCTTAAAGATTATTTGGAAAAAGAAAATGGTTTGGTTTGGTTTATAAAAATATTGTTAGCCTGTGACGTAGTGTTCTTTAAACGGTTTTAAACTTGGTTTTGTCTCATAAAGAAGTTGTACCTGTCTTTGAGTAGTGTTTGTGAAATGTATTAAATGCCCGTTTGGCACTTTATGGAAAGCGATAAAAATGTTTTGATAAAAACCCTCTTAGGGCGACTCTCATGCCTTGGTTGAAATTGATTGTTTGGGAGGCCGCGCTTAGAGGCTCCCGGGTACTTGAGTAGTAAAAGGCATGAGGTTGTTCCACGGAGTGACTCGGGTGATGCCTGTTGTGCTTTATATATATATATGTATATGATTGGATGCTCGGTTGGCATTAGTTGGCTCACCCCTTTTTCAAACACTTGAGACATGGGAATCTGGCATATTGAGAGAATATTCTAAGAACGATTGCTGCACTGGTAGGTTATGGTACTGACCAGTGGCCCATAGTAGGTGGATATATTGGGTTTATTGCTAAGGGATTTGCCCTCGACCTGCCCGTGAGTGGATGGTCGAGCGTATTGGGCGTTTTGATTTCATCGTGACATGTTGATAAGGATGATTTCTCATGTATTGGTGTCTTCTTGTTTATTCTCGATCTCCTCGGTTCACCCATGTCTATTCAGCTTTTGTAGCTTGCAGTAATGATTATGATGCTCACATGTATACCTATATTGCCCTTGCTGTGTGTTTTACTTTATGCATTCTGGTGTATTGTTTTCTTTGGAAAATGGTAAATTGCTTTTGATTATGTTTCAAAAAAATATTTTCAAATAACAGTGTTTAATCCCCTTTGTACAAGTTTGAAAATTTAAACATCACTTTACCTTTTTCCTGAAAGGTCATTGACACTAATGAAATGAACACGAATTTGGAAATGGCTAAGGGCAATGGTTCGTACTTTGTTTTTGAGTAGAATATTATTAAAAACATACTTTTATAGATTGTAGTTCAAACTTGAAATGATGTTTCTTTTATTTTAAAGGTAGTGCATTGGGAATAGATATCGGGCTAGCCTACTGAGTTTTAATACTCACGCCTATAGTTCTTTTCTGTTTTTAGTGTTTGTGTAGGCTATAGCTTGAGTGCGCTCGCCTAGGGAGACGCTTGATCGTTGAGTCGGAGAGCGACCCGCGAGGTCACACAGAGTTTGTTCGGACGTCGTGTTCGGTTAGTTTGATTCCTGTTTGTTCATGTTTAGTCACTTTGTTTAGTTTACCTTTTTCTGCGCTGCTCTATTTCGTCTTTGCATTCTTATTTATTTATATTGGGCGAAATCGTTCCCATAGTCTCTAATGATGCCCTGGCGCTTGTCGCCAGCCCGGGAGGATCGGGAACGCCTCTCGGGCCATGTCGCGGACCAGCTCGGGTGACCGGTTCAGGGTCGACCCGAGTTGGTTCGTGACATATACAGATCACACCATTTGTAGTATTGAGGTGGGGTTGATTCCTACACATCACAAATGAGTTATGAATCATTATCTGAAAATATTAAAACAATCCAAACGAGTTTGCTTGGTTTTGAATATATCCCTTGTTTTTTTACTAAAATTAATATCAAATTTAAATGACATATTTGGATTTATACTGGTCACATCATTTGTCATATTGAGGTGTGGTTGATTCCTACATATCACAAATGACTCATAGATCGTTGTTCTAAAGTATTAAAACAATCTGAATGAGTTTTCTTGGTTTTTAGTATGGCAGTTGTTTTTTTTAATATAATATCATTTCAAATTGGAAACACCCATTTTAAGTCATACTGGTTGCATCATGCATCAGTTTAGGTGATACTGCTTCATACACATCACAAGGGACTTAAAAATCACTCTCCTAAATTATAAAGACAATCATAGGGCGTTTTCTTGGTTTTCAGTGAGTGAAACATTTTGAGCTAAAATGTCAATTTTAAACTGATAATAGACACTTTTAGTTATACTGGTCACATTGTGCTTCGTATTGAGGTGAGGTTGATTCATACACATTAAAAATGAATCATGGATCATTATATTAAAGTATCAAAACAATCTGAATTCATTTGATCAGTTTTTAGTATGTCAGTTTCATTTTTTTACTTAAATTAATGTCAATTTTAAATAAAAACACATTCGGATTTATGCCGGCCACATAATTCGTTGGATTGAGGTGTGGTTGATTCCTACACGTCACAAATGACTCATGAATCATTTTTCTAAGGTATAAAAACAATACAAATTCGTTTTCTTGATTTTTAGTATGTCAGTTGTGTTTTTTTACTAAAATATCATTTCAAACCGGAAACACATTTTTTGAGTTATACCGGTCACATAGTGCATCAGTTTGATACGAGACTACTTCATACATGTCAGAAAGGAATTAAGAATCACTATTATAAATTATGAATACAATCGGAAGGCATTTTCTTCGTTTTTAGTGAGTGAAACGTTTTGATCTAAAATGTAAATTTTAAAACGACAACAGACACTTTTAGTCATACCTGTCACACTGTGCGTCAGATTGAGATGAGGTTGATTCATACATGTCAAAAATGACTTATGGATCATTTTCCTAAAGTATCAAAATAATTCAAATGCGTTTTCTTAATTTTCAGTATGTCAGTTGTTCTTTTTACTTAAATTAATGTCAATTTTAAATAAATACGCATTTGGATTTATACCAGTTACATCATGCATTGTATTGAGGTGGAGTTAATTCCTACACATAAAAAATAACTCATAGACCATTTTCCTAAATTATCAAAACAATTCGAATGCATTTACTCAGTTTTCAGTATGCTAGTTGTGTTTTTTTACTAAAATTAATGTCAATTTTAAATAAAAAGAGACACTTTGAGTCATACCGGTCGCACCATGCATCGGATTGAGGTGCAGTTGATTCCTACATGTCAAAAATGACTTATAGATTGTTTTTCTAAAGTAGAAAAACAATATGAATGTTTTTTCTTAGTTTTTAGTATGCCAGTTGTGTTTTTTACTAAAATATTATTTCAAACTAGAAACACACATTTTGAGTCATATCATTCGAATCGTGTGTTGGTTTGACATGAAAATGATTCATACACATCAAAAAGTACTTATGAATAGTTTTCCTAAATTATAAAGAAAATTGGAGTGAGTTTTATTGATTTTTAGTGAGTGACGTTTTGAGCTAAAATGTCAATTTTAAATTGATAATGAATACTTTTAGTCATATCGGTCACACTATTCATTGGATTGAGGTGTGGTTGATTCCTACAAATCAAAAATGACTGATGGATCATTTTTCTAAGGTATTAGAACAATCTGAATGCGTTTTCTCAGTTTTCATTATGTCACTTGTTCTTTTTTCTAAATTTATTGTTATTTTAATATAAAAATACACACTTAAAGTCATAATGATCACACCATGATTCAGATTTAGGTGTGATTGATTACTACATGTCACAAATGACTTATGAATCATTTTCCTAAAGTATCAAAATAATCCTAACGTGTTTGCTCAATTTTCAGTATGACACTTGTTCTTTTTACTAAAAATACTGAAAATTTTAAATAAAAATAGACACTTTGAGTCATACCGATCACATCTTCATGCTATTTGTGTATATTCTTCCATCATGTATGTTGCCCATTCATTTACAAACAAATCTATATCATCTTATGAATGTGATTCTTTTTTACAATCATGGTAGTACTTAAAAAATATAAACACATAAAGGATTGATAAATATTTTAAATGAAATAGTAATTATCTTTAAAAATAACTCTTCAGGGATGCTGGTTTGTTCATGGAATATGATCTCATTCATAAATTTACAAACATAATAACCACAGTCTTTATCATTTGTTTATTTCGGACACTGTAGAAACATTGAGAAAAAATAAGTATTTTTTATATGTGTTTGGATAATGAAATCTTATTATATATACCCTAATTTGCATCTAGTCTTAGTACTTATGATGTTCTTTTTCCTTTTCCCCTAACCTCATTCCATGATGTAGAGGATATTCACACACCACCCTATCATAACAGAATGCTCATTAAAAGATAATATAAATTATATAACTAGATGTTTTGTTCTAAAATGTTGGATGTAGTGTATTACAAATTGAAAAACTCCATCACGTGTGGTCAGTTTTTTGGATATTCATTCATTGAATCTATGAAATAAATCTTTGGAGTATCCAAATTGACCATAATGAGCATCAAATGCTTCCTAAGAACACAAAAAAGAATAAGTAATGAAAGAAAATAAAATATATTTGATATAATTAAATTGTAGAGTTTTACCCCTACATCGTTGGTATTAAGAAGAGTTTGTCGTTCGTAATTTTCTTGTTAAACGATTTGAGCAGGTCTACCACTATTTCACCCTCTTTCTTGGATTTTATTTCTTTTTGTTTTGTAGTGGTGATGTGAGGGAAAATGAGTCCAAATTTTTGTTCATGGGGAAATCCCTTCAATTGTTTTTCATATATACATCTAAAAACAATATGAAATGTATTTAGTCATAATTATCATAGTATATCAGCCTTTTGAAAATCAAATCATGAAAACATAACTCATGTATGCTTTCAAAACTGAGACGCCTAACCAATCATACTCTAGGATTTCACTTACATTTTCAACACTAATGAAATATGGATCTTCCCCTTTGTACGTATTTTCATCAAAAAGAATTATGTGAACCCCACTGTATTTCAACTTCATATTCACATGAGCCTACAATGATAATAAATGAAAATATAGAACGAGCAGTTTTAAGGTGCCTTAGGTGATCATTTCGATCGGTTGGTTGATCCTTGAGATGGTTTTGAGTCGTTATTTCTTTTCACCCCTTCCCTATGTCGGTCTGTAATAACATTCATTGGTTCAGACCTTTTTTCATTAAATGTTAAAGGTTTATCTTGAAAAATAAATTGGAAATGAATACCTCATTTTTGACATGTTTTTTACAAGATGTGATGTCCATGAGATGAATTTTCCAAGATCTTGTTCAAACTTATAAATATCTTTATCATCAATTGGAATATGTAGCTTGGTGATTATCTCATAAACTACGTTAATAAACACTTTTAAATGACCTGTTGGAAGTGGTCTAATGTATAGCATGACGTTCTGGATATTTAACACCGTAGACCTCGCTACAAGGCGATTGGTGGGTGTTAATAGATATAAATCACAATCATTTTCACCTTGTGCAATATCAGTACAAGAAAGGTATTAATGTCTATCTGATTCACAATTCAAAGAAACAATTATTAGAACATTTATTACCTCGGCTAAGATATTTTTTTGAGGGGAATGGCTCACCTCAAAGCTAGTGGGGGGTGGAGCGGGATCTTCACGCGCTGGTTATTCTTGAGTTGTTTCTTCTCTTTCCCCCCCCACCATCATATTTTCCTTGAACTCTCTTTGTAATTTCATATGTTCTTCAAGGATAGTTATTCTTTCTCTCATTATTTTTATTTCTTCACTTTGATCCTCCTCTTGTTTTTTTTTCTCAAAAAATGTTCAGGGTGTCACCCCAAAACCCAAACCTCTGATGCGACCATACTTTTATGGCCACTTTAAGGCCACCGAAAGTATGTCTGCATCTGATTTGGGTGTTGCTGATTCCTGTGACTATGTCAGATAGAAAATATAATAAAATAAGTAATCGTTGTTATGTAATATCGATTTAAAGCAAAAAAATATTTATTAGGTCATATTTACACATGTTTCCCACACTTTTTGTGTGTTTTCATCTATTAACATCCTATATTTATTTATACGCTCCTCCTTCCAGAGAACATGGCATGGGATGGAAGTGGCATTGGATTTGGATTCATCAATCTACATATAAATAGAGGAACATAGTTATGGTATTGTTTTATGTCACATAAAAGTATTACGATATATTTAAAATACATACCAATTTTTTTCAAGTCAATCATACCCCATTATTGATTTACGGTAGGGATACACTAGTTTTGCTGCTCATTACTTATTTTCAGAACTCAGTTGTTGTTTCATAAATAAAAAACTTTCAATCAAAGTGATGAATACATGTATCGTCAAATAATGTATTACCAAACAGAATGTACCTAAAAAGACTACTTCGCATGACGACTAGTAAATACATCCCATGCTCCTTGGGTTATCAGGTGTGCATAAATAGGAGGTGGGTTCAAGTTTATTTCCCCTTCAACATCTTTAAGATAAAATTTCATTAAAATTGTGTGAAATCCTCTGTGAATCCTTCCAGAAACCCTTAATACACATTCCTTATGAGAGTCATCCACTATAAATGCACTCTATAAGGGATGATGAGGAGTAATTTAACGTTTAATTATTTTATTTTTTAGTAAATTAAAGAAATGATATCATAATGTTATCATAATATCTCCCAACATCAGTGTCTTAATCCCAGTGAAAACATGGTACCAGGACTATATATAAATCGGCATGCATTTCTGAGTGAAGATTCCAATGTAACTAATGAACATGGCCTTGTTTGGGTTAACATGTTTGCCCCGCTTATTCCATCCGACCTCTTATTTGATGCCTTTTTCTTTTTCCTTAAGGATTTTTTCTAACACTGTTAAACTAAAACGCTTCTGTTTTTTCTGCGCTGCCAGTGTTTTGTTGCCTACCATTTCCTCAGTTTCAACATCATCAATATGTTCCTTCGGAGTTCTAGAATCGACATGTGTAGATGGTGGTTATACCTCTATACTGAGAGAAGCAACAACAACAGGTTGAGAAACCAGTTGGTCCTCTACACTGCGAGCAACAACAGGTTGAGAGACCTATTGTGCCTTGGGATTGGGAGCATCATCACATGCATAAGTCATTATATGTAGAAGTGGTTTAACATTTAATTTAGATTACATAAAATTAGCAGTGAACAGATAATAACATAAGGTAACATGATGTATATTGCAACAAAATATAACCTGATTATTGAACTCTCTCTTTTTTTAAGGCTGAAGGAATTTGACCCCTCTATCGACTATCCAAATCTCTTCATTGTGGTATGTTCTGACATAAAATACCGTCTACATTGGGATCACTACGAAATGATTGTAATGTCCCAATGAAAGGGTCCTCCGTTGAATTTTCATCTAACCCTTCAGTGGTTTTGGTGGATAATAGAACAATTGATTAGTTTCGATTTTCGGGATTTAGAATATAAAATACTTGTACTATTTGTGATTCCATTGTAAATGATTCTTATTTGTACCCTTCGTTACCGAAATCAACTTTCATGAATCCCAAATCATCTATTTTAACAACACTCATGTCATCAAACCAATTGCATTGAAAAATTGGCACTTGGAAGTTCGTATAATCCAACTCCCACTACAACATAAACCGCATTTAGCGGCATTTTTGTGGCGGCGATTCACAAAACTGCTGCTAAATGTTTTTCTAAAATGGTTTTATGGCGGTTTTTAATAAACCGCCATGAAAACCATCTTTTTTTTAAACTCCCAACCCTTCCCTACCCTGACCCCCATTATTCCCCCAACCCCCCACGACCCCGTGACCCTGCGCCCCTCCCTTCTTCCCCCAACCCCCCGAAGACCCCACGACCAACGTCTCCGATGACCCCGCGACCTGCATCTCTGGCAGGCCACGTGACCGGTGACCCCGCGACCCGCAACCCCGACGACCCGCGACCCCCCTTCTCCTGGAGACCCCTTCTCACGACAACCCGAGGTTCTTCCCCCACGACCCTAACTTCTCCCCCGACCCCCGCGACCCCAACTTCTACCCCAGACTCCAGTGAGCTAGAACCCTAGATCTGGCTCCCCACCATACCGCCGACGACTGATTTCATTATTGGTGTTTATTTGTGGAGGTATTCACTTGCATTGATTGATTTTTTTTAATTCACTTTCATTGTTGTTTATGTTGTGAAAGGAGAGTCCCATAGCATAGGGGTGTAGCATAATCATGGTTCACATTGTTACCTAAGTATCATTTTGTGAACTATCTCCCTATGTTTTTAAATTTTTGTTCATATCCAGTTTCACCCCTCTTTGAATTAAAATATTTTTGTGTTCCTTCCACTTCCATTTGCATCACATGTCCAAACTATTGGATATCTTAAGCAGAGATCCTCTTTACCTTCCTTTGCTTCCAAGCTCCCCTCTTTTAGTTTTCATGCGGTTTGGATGGCTGATTTCCCCATTATCTCTTCTTTCTCCACTCCCTATACCATCCCCTAATTTTTCACTTTTCCTTATAAACCTAACTCCATTGATGGAAAACATTAGTGTTTGGTTAGGTTATAATATTTTTGTTATGATGTCTATGGATTTTAGAGATTGTTCTTTTCTGGGTTCATTATTTTTCTTTCGAAGATGATTGGTGGTGACTTTTTTCCATAATTGATTTTGGTGTTTTTGTGTGATTCATTAATTTTACATATCACAAAAAGCTTACTATTTATAATTGATTTTATTATTATGTAAAAAATATAAATAATACTAATGCGGGGTTATAAATTTTTTTCAATCACTTCTATACATGGCATAAAAGTGTTTTCTATAATTTATTAGTTCTTGTTTTCTTAAGTAAAGGTTTATGCATTCCATGTAATTCAATCAATTATTAAGAGGCTCTTTTAAATTAATTTAACTGTTAAGAGAGGTGCGTGATATTGATTGTGTCCTAAAATTTGTATTCTATATTATCATGCACTCTAGAAACATAGAGTTTATAGTTATATTTCATTATTGGGGAAGAATATGAGAGTTACTACATGAACAAACTTGTTAGTTGTCTTGAAAGACTAGATAAATACATAAACAACATTTTAAAATGTAAGATAAAAATGAACACATTTTAATAAAATTATTATATCTTACTTTATATCCTTTCAAATTATATATTGTTCTCCCGTTGATATAATGGGGAATGGAAAAAAGGTAAAGTTGATCTCAGATTCTTAGTAACATTTAGCATACATTGGATGTTTTCAAAAAATAAGCATAACATAAGTGATATAGTTGGAATAAATGAAAAATATGAATTCATAATCAACTAAAACTAGGGGAATGCTATATCATTGACAATGAATCTCTTTCTCTATTTAGTAGTAACTATGTGTTTTAATTTTTTTTATTATTGTGTAGGCACTTTGTGATATACATGGATAAAAGATGGATCACATTACCAAGGAACACACCTCAGTATGTTAAGGGTTTGAATGAGTTTTTAGATTTTTCAATTTCTAATCGATCCGTTGAAGGGAGAATAATATGTCCATGTCCTAAATGTAAATTTAGAACATGGTTTAAGAGAGATGAAGTTTATGAACATTTAATACTGAAGCAATTTCCTGGTCAATATTTGTGTTGGATTTGGTATGGAGAATCGAACAATACAGAAAGATTGAGCACTGATGTTAATCCACAGAATGGGGTCCCAAGTTCGTCGAAAATAAAAAATGAAATTCAAAACCTCATAAATGATGCATTCGGCACTGTAAGACACCACTATCAGCATCAAAACATATCAAAACAACCAGAAGAGGGTGCTATAAATTGCAACGTGACAAGTGATGTTTTTGAGACTATAACACAAGTAGATCAAGATTGTAACATATCATTGGATCCTCCTATTGATTCCGTGGAACCAAATGTAAGAGAAAAATTCACTGAGGAAAATGTGTTTCATGATTTAGTTGACGATGAAAATCAAGAGTTGTATAGTGGGTGTTTGAAATATTCAAAGCTTTCATTTCTACTGAAGTTGTACCATATCAAATGTCTATGTGGAATTAAAAATAAGGAAATTTACATGATATTGGAATTGATTCGTGATGTATTTCCCGAAGAAAAAATCCCAGAATCTTTTTATGATATGAAAAAAGTTGTTAGCAAGCTTGGTCTGAATTATATAAAAATACACGCGTGTCCCAATGATTGTATGCTTTATTGGAGAGAGGATTCAAGTAGACAAAATTGCAAGAAATGTTTTTATTCTAGATGACAGTCAAAGGGTGATTTTGGAAGTATGAATGAACATAATTTCATGGAGAAGAAGAAAAGGAACACACCTGCAAAGGTTTTGCATTACTTTCCTTTGAAGCCTCGATTGTAAAGATTATTCATGTCATCAAAAACCATTGAACACATGAAGTGGCATTCTGTAGATAATAATAATGATGGGTTAATGAGACATCCATGAGATTCTCAATCGTGGAAGACATTTGATTCATTATATCCAGATTTCTCAGCTGATCCTAGGAATGTTTGATTGGGATTGGATGCCGATGGATTCAACCCATTTGGGACTTTGAGTACCAGTTATAGCATTTGACCAGTTGTTTTGATCCCTTATAATATGCATTTATGGATGTGTATGAAACAAATATCTTTTTTTCATTTCGATGATTATTCCTGGAAAAAAAATACCTGGAAATGATATTGATGTATACTTATAGCCTTTGATTGACGAATTGCAGGAATTATGGAGCAATAGTGTTGAGATATTTGATGCTTCTTTTAAAACAATGTTCAAAATGCATGCTTCTTTAATGTGGACCATTAGTTACTTCCCTGGGCTTGGAAATTTATCTGGTTGGAATACTTACACAGGTTTGGCTTGTCCAATTTGTAACTTTGATTTTGATCCCAAACGACTACCTCATAGTAGAAAATGGTGCTTCTTGTGCCATCAAAGATTTCTCGATGCATCTCATAGATTTTGGCTAAACAGATCAAAATTTAATGGTTCTATTGATCATAGACCACCTCCAAAGTTGTTAATTGGTTCTTAAATATTTTCACAACTTAAAAATGTTGAAACAAAATTTGGGAAGGTTCATCATTTGAATGATAGTGGAAAACGGGTCCGAAGTGCATCATCAAGTGAAATCAGAACGCAACAATGGAAGAAAAAAAGTATATTCTTTAAACTTTCGTATTGGGAATTTAATTTGTAGCAGCACAATCTTGATGTGATGCATATTGAGAATAATGTCTGTGATAATTTTATTTTCACATTACTTAATGAGCATGGAAAGTTGAAGGATCATCTAAATACTGGCAAAGACTTACAAGTAATGAACATAAAACGTGATCTCTGGCTAGATGAGAATGAAAAGTATGCTTCGACCATTTTTGCAATGAAAAATAGGGATAAAGATACATTCCTTTGAATTTTAAAGAATGTGAAGGTATCTGATGGGTATTAAAGTAACATCTTGAGGTGTGTTGACTTGAAGAATCGTAAGTTACATGGATTGAAGAGTCACGATTCACATATTTTGTTACAAAAATTACTACCATTGGCATTGCGTACATTATTAACTGAAAAAGTTACTGTTGCTGTACTCAAATTCTGCACATTTTTCAGGAAATTATGTGAGAAATCTCTACATCCATTTCAGCTTGAAAACCTCCAGGAGAGGTTTTTATTGACCCTTTGTGCAATAGAGATGATCTTTCCTCCATCGTTTTTTACTATCATGATGCATTTAACTGTGCATTTGGTTGAGGAAGATAAATTAGGAGGCCCCGTTCATTATCGATGGATATATCCAATTGAGAGGTTTTTTATTTATATGTTTTTCAGTTAAGTAAATTTTTTTTGGAATTTAAATAAATGCATTATTTTTTTATTTTATTTCACAGATATCTTGGGCATTTGAAAGCATACGTGAGAAATAAAGATAAACCAGAAGGCTCTGTTGCTGAAGGCTATTTGGATGAGGAGTGTCTTACCATTTGTTCCAGATATTTGGATGATATTGAGACAATATTTAATCGAGTTAGGCATGTTGACGACACATCAAATCAATCTCAAATGCATCATAAATAAAAAATATTTCCTGTTATTGGCTGATCAGTTGGGAGGACCTCAAATGTGACACTGATAGAATTGGAATTATTATAGGCACATAGATTTGTGCTACTGAATAGTGAAATTACAGATCCATTTATTGAAGATTTGAGGATACAAAAAAAGAGATGAATGAGATGTTGAACATGAAATGAGAAAGATATAATGAAATCTGTGAATAAAGATCTTGTAGAATGGTTTGCACGACGCGTAAGTTTATAAATATTGTAATAAATACGAATATTAGTTTGACACATACATTTTGTAAATCTATTTGTCAAAAGATTTGAATTTTCTTGCTAGAGGTCCAATAAAATAGGTTAGAAAGTTCTACGCTTATAATGTGAATGACTTTAGATTTCGTACATTCGATCGAGAAGTGGGTTTGAAAACACAGAATAATGGTATATTTACATTTGCTGAAGTGGGATACTATAGAAAGCTGCATGATATTATTGAATTAAACTACCACGTACATTTTTTTGTTGTTTTATTCAAATTCAAATGGGTCAATATTATCAGAGGTGTTAAAATAGATTCCTTGCAATTTAATTCTGTAAACTTCTCTCGCTTGATGGATGTTGGTGATCGTGAACTGTATGATCTATATATCTTAGCATCGCAAGAAAAAATGGTATATTATGTTAATGATGTTGTGGATGAATGGTGGAGTGTAGTTTTTCATGTAATACAAAGAGATTTGTCTGATATGGGTGATGAAGTGGAAGATTTGACCTTTGAAATTGAATTTCATCAACAACAGGAAGCAGGATTATTTGTCCATCATGATATTGAAAATATTAGTCTAGAAAGGATGAATGAAGTGGATGAAGCAATGGAGAAATAAACCAACATTATTGAAGGGGAAAATGATTGTATGTACAATTATTTATTCATTCAGCAACCACTTGTTTCATTTCTATAGTCATTCATTATCATTGTTATATATATTTTGTCTGTTAGTATTGGTCATCTATTATCATTTTTAATTTTTTTTCTGCATATTTTTTTTGAAATATATATTTAGAACTTAATTTTATTTGATTAAATGGCAGTAATTCCAAGGAGGAAGTGTTACACTATTTCATCTAGTTCTCTGACATATGACGATCCATTTGGCTCCCTCCCCACGGCATCTGAGGCACCAGCTACCTACACCCCTGTACCATCTCCCCCTGAACCATCTCTCACACCATATATGGGTGTCCCATTAGAGGCTGAGTCGTCGAATCCCCCTTCAGGATCCTCAGTAGTGGGGCGGAGACACGCCCCTTCCAGTTCATCACAGGCATACTGGAGTGTCACTGTCATAGGTAAAAATTTTAATTAAATAAATTTATTGCATTTTGTTTATACTAATTGTTTGCTCATTGAAGATGAAAAAATGCAACCATGGAGAAAAACATAAAAAGTTCAGATGTTTGTAATATGAATGGTGAGAAGATAGTCATGTCATTTGATTCTTATAAGGTCCCTACGAATGACGTCGTAGGGTTACTTGGCCAGATTCTAGGCTAGCTGGCAGTGGCGCCCATTTCCCTTCCTATTTCTTATGATGATTGGAGAAATATGACTCCAAGCTGGAAAAATGAAGTTTTTGATTCCCAAATAAAGGTAATTTTATTACATTATGGTTTAATTGAATGTCATGTTACTAATATGTTCAAAATGAATTTCTATATACAGATGTTCTTCCACTTTACAATTGTTGATGTGATAGCATGGAAGTGGACGTTAAAAAATCTTGGTAAGAAATGGAAAGATTTCAAATGGAGATTGTGGTGTGATGTCAACGATACTTCATTGACCGTGCAACAAATGTATGAGAAGCTACCCAGTGGGGTATCGAAAGAACAGTGAAAAGTTTTTGTTGACAGACATCATGATGAGAAGTGGATGGTATTAAAATATATATTATTACATTATCCTAATTTTAAATTTATACATGTATATGAAGAGAAGATGACATTGAATACATTACTATTAAATTGAATTTTATTTATTTCAGGATCTCTCAAGACAGAATGCATCAAACCGGGTTAAGCAAGTTATCCCTCACACTACAGGCTCAAAAATCTTTTCTAGAAGCCGAATGACATTGGTAATATTTTAATTAGTTTAAATATTTATAAGACAATATTATCTGTTTAATATATTGAATTGTTGATTTATCTTTGCTTAATGCAGTCACAGAGTTTAGGGCATGAATCATCCCGAACTGAACTGTGGTTGGATGTTCACAAAAAATCATATGGAAGTTTTGTTAATGAGCCTGCCAAAGAAGTTGGAGTATGAAGTCAATTTTTTATTATAATAACTTGTTATTAGTTTTTACTGTGTTAATATATATTGATATTTTATTTATAGGTAAAAATCAAATAACTATGGGATGCCAATCCTGGGCAGTCCTACTCAGTCTCCCAGGATGACCTGGTTGCTAAAGTCCCTGGGAAGAAGCATCCTGGTAGAGTGCGCATGATGGGTTTAAGACCCGTACCATATGAGGTCTTTGGCATGCCACCAGGGATTCCAACTGCATCTACTCCTGGTTATATTCATTCCATACCCAAAGATGCTCAGAGGGAGATTGCTTCTCTATGAACCACAGTTCAAGACCAGGGGGCTCAGATATCTGCTTTGCAGAAAGCGATGACTGATATACATCAGAAAATGAGCAGATATGCCCCCGGTGGTAGTGCATCTACTGGTGTTAAGCAGGTAAATCACAAAAAATCAAAATCATTTAGTTTTCAAACTTTCATTGGTTTTAAGTTTTAATATAAATATGCAATAATATTTAATTTTCAATATAATGTTCTTACACGTGACAGCAGAAAGTGGAGATGGAGGTGGAGAGGGTAACGATGCATCATCGGAACGTGAGTAGTTGTATTGTTGATGTGTTAAACAAATATGGGAACAATTTTTTTGTATATGTAACATGTGTGACACATAGTTTCCACCAAACATTTTCATGTCCTAACATTTTCTTGATTTCTCATGTTTCCTTTTATGCATTTTATTGATTTTTGATGTTTCCTTTTATGTCTTGATTTATCGAGTGTGGTATACATCATTCCATTTAATCCTGTGTTTGAATTGGTAGTCGCGATTTTGGATGACTAGGAGTTAAACCCATTGTTGATGTGTTGAAAAAATTGGGTCATTTCATAGTGATCAAGGGGATAGTGTTGTGGAAACTTTGGTGAGGCAGAATGTGTAGATAGTTAATCTTCATGCGTTGTTAATGGTTATCATATTCTGTTCATGATGATAAAATGTGGTCATACCCCATATAAAACCTAGATTCCTCTTAATGGGAGATGGTATTAAACCGTATAAAACTGGGATTCATTGTATGATGTGTATTGGATGATCTAAAAGTCTTACACTATATAAAATTTGGATTCCTCTTACTATAATTATGATATGTTCAAAAACATCACCTCATATAAAACATGGAAGCATCACATTACATGAGATGAAAAAAATCATTTACTTCAAGACACGACATTAAACTTTATCCTTATCTCATTCCTTCGAAATGTGATGCCTCATGATAATCATTATATTCCAAAATTCCCTCTATATATAGGATTACCCCTAGTTCCAATTTTGTTCTTATACTATACCATATTCTAGAACAACATGTTTCTTGATTCACACTCTCATGGGATACATAATGATGCTTAGACGTCCTTTTTTTGGGTCTAGATGTAAATTTATTAAGCCTTTGGCCCCATTTCTCTATTTACAGTCCAAGGATTATAACCTTAAATAATGTTCAATTCATATCAAAATGTTCATGTGGTACTTGGGACTACATTAACCCCTTATACATTGGTTTTTACCCATACCATGACACATATATACCATTTATAGAATCATCATCCTAGTCCATGAATCATGATGTTAAATTTTTCATCATGGTCTTGGTTGTATGATCTTACACTGTGTGCAATCATATTCAGGATTTCATCATGGGTTGAAGGGCCTATTTTATCCTATAACCCTAGGTTTTATTCACCACAAAAACATTCTTGATTCCCCCACCTCACCAATCTATACTATAACAGTTTATATCAAGAGATCCCTAGTCCAAGAATTATGACAATAAAATATGCTCATACATCCATCACATGGGTTTATTCATCCCTAGAGTTTCATCAAACATCTATTTCCACAACATTCTAGAACTATGGGTGGATTGATTCCCATTTCCATGGGATACATATTGATGCATATATCTTCTATCATTGAGCCTAGCTGATGATTCACCATACAATAATCCATTACATAAGGTTTCATTGCCCCAAAACACTCACACGAGCCTCTTTTTTAGCAATAATCTCCTTTCATTTATGTTGACACATCAGTGGGCCAAGATTCTCTCATTTTCTGATATGAGGAAGTAAATAATGGGTATATAGATGCAAACGACCTTCTAAAATCCTAATAAGATGAATTTAAACTATATCATTACCCCGTGTAAAATATATATACCTATTAATGATAGATAATTTAACCCCATAAAAAATTGACATGTCTCTTAAAGAGAGATAATTTCACCTCTTATAAATTCTCGATGCCTAATATTATAATATGTAATTATTCAATATCATCATCCAAGATGGTAAACCCTTATGGCGTTGGTATCCTATGACATCATGAATCATAAAAACATGTGGATTGATTCCAATAATCACGATATAAGTAGTTACATATAAATATTTAATCCAGGGCACAACCCTATCATTGACTCATTATAGGTTTCTTCCTTTTCTATCTACTTTGGTCAAAGCTTGGAGACCTTTAACTCAAACCTATTCCTATATTTGGAGCTCTAGGAATTTAAACTAGTTGTAGTCATAGTCTATGTTGTATTATTTTAAACATCAAAGCCCAATGTCCTCAACAAACAATGTTAATTAACAACCATACCCTATTAAATGAAATAAGGATGCCTCATCCAATAAGTGTGGGATGATTATAAAAATAATTACCACATATAAAACTGATATTCCTCATATGATAAGTATGAAATGAACCACACATTACCCGTATAAAACTTGTATTTCTCTGAATATGATATGACATGATATCCTTGCTAGAGATGAAATAACTCCACCGACAATAGCCTCTTACCATGTCATGCATCAAAACTATGTTTGTCTTGATGACCATTATGAGGAGACACATATTGATGCATGTATATTTCATCTTAGTCCCATCCCTACCAGAAACTCATCATGGGGACGTTTCCCTCTGGGCCAGGCTTGAATCTTGTCAACCCACATGTTTAAATAGAACATTTGAGCACATGAGAAAATATCTCCCATGGAACCTAATATTCTATATGGTATATCCCCACATACACTTATGCGGTTCACACATTCTACTATTTGGATAATCCTCACCCTACCAATCTGAAAAGGATCTCTAATGAAATGATTCATGGACATAGTGTCTTACATACCATCTCAGGCTCAATCAATGAAGTACATATACTGATAAAAAGTGGATCTCATGATTTGATCTCCATGAATAGTAGATCATGATATTTTTCATCCTATCCTCAACCGGCTCAGGTATCCTATGTTTCAAACATGGTCAATAATAATTCTATTTTTGTCGATTACTCCCATTTCACTTCCCAGTTCTCAAAAGTTGTAATTGTCATCGTGATATTTTTCAGGTCACTTATTCCCCTAATTGGGTTCACCCCTATAATCAATTATAACTATATATATATCCTTTATTCTTGAATCAATCATGGCTCAGCAGGGCTTAGGGGTTGGGAGGAAGTCCACCTCAAGCATGGTTGAGTTTCATGATCACCACATGGTCCTAATTCTATAATCTTAAATGAGTATTCCATGTCCATGAATCACTAATCTAAACTAATTTTAAATCAACCTTAGAATGTATTGTGTGGTTTTGTATCCATTCTTTATCAATCCAGGTCATGTTTTTTACTCCTCCTCACTACACATATCCATTTATGATATTTCACTCTATTTTCCAAGCATCACGACCATAATTTTTTTACTAGTTGTCTCCTTTATTTTTTAAATTTTGTGTGCAATAATTTGTTAGGCTATTGGTATTTTTGGTTTGATTTGTTTTTCAGGGCAGTGGTTCAGTGGAAGCAGAACAACTATTTTTTTTTCTGGTCATCTTTTCACGGAGGTTTTAACCACTGATAAAGTATACTGGTAAGACATTAGCGGCAGTTAAAACCGCCACTAAACGTAAGTATTTTTTACTTAGCAGCATTTATAACCGCCACTACAGAGTCTCATCACCCGCGTGCATTTCATGGCAGTTTTACTGATTTTAGCAGCGGTTTTTACGAGCCCTGGATTTTATTTTATTCATGGCCCTTATCACCAATGCGAATAAAATAAAATCCAGGAATCATAAAAACCACCACTAAAATCAGTAAAACCGCCGGGAAATGAGGCAGCTACGACGCTTCCCTTAAACCGCCACTAAATGGAAATAACCACCACTAATATATTGCTAATGCCCAATTTAGCGGCAGTTTCTGTAAACCGCCACCAAATCATATAGCGACAGTTTAAACCGCCACTATATGAAAAAATAACCGCTGCTAATAGGCGGTTTTCTTGTAGTGTCTCATATTTGTTTGATGATGCCAAAGTATGACATATTCACATAAATTGGATTTATGTCTTTAGCACTAGAAACATTCATTTCTTCAACCACAAGTGTAACTCCACTATTATGCATGGTAATATCTTCATCATGTTCATTAGTATAGAATGTATAACTGTTAATTACATAAGCATTATAAGATAATACATACACACTTGGTACTCCATCTAGCCATCAAATTCATTATGAAATTGAGTCCAGATTTTCATTTGACTCCTTAAATACATGGTCCTGAAACCATTCTATAAACTATCGATTATGTGTATTTGATATCCATTTTCATCCCTTGATGGATTCAAATGCCTAAGAATTTATTTGTGGGTTTTGATATATGGGTCAACCTCCAAACTGTTATGAAAAACATAAAGGTGGGCTTGCTCCTGATCTGTAATATTGATTGTGACAACCTCGCTTCCAAAAATTCCTTCACCTATAAGATGCCTAGTGTGATGATATTTTGGTAGACCAATGATTTCCACACCGGACATGTATTCTGTACAAAATTCAACGAATTCCTTAACAATATATCACTATGTAATACAACCCTCTACCCGACTTCAATTTTTGACATACCGTTTCAAAATATTCATATACCATTAAATGGGGCATATCTATCTATAATGTATAATACCACATAGTCAAATCTATCTCACCAAGTGAACCATAAAATGAACCATCATATCAAAGAATGTCAGTGGGAAGAATATTTCCAATTCACATAATATGAATAAAATTTCTCTTTCCATACTCAGTAATTTCATTGAGTCTATAACTTTACTACATATAGCTTTGAAGAATAAATAAAGCTTTTTTAATGTATAATGAGCATTCTTGGACAAAATGCAATGTAAATCTATAGGAATTAAATCTTGCATCAAAACATGGAATTCATGTGATTTCAGATCCTTTAACTTTAAATCGGTCATTGACACGATGTTCTTGATATTCTATGAATACCCCTCTGGTACCTTTACATCATTCATGAAGTTGAAAACTGATATCTCTCCTACCTGGAAAGAGTGTAAGCAGCTGGAGGAAAAAAAGTTCATTTTCACCCTTTACCGGCACCAACTCTTCTCGTATTCCCATGTCAACCATGTCTAACCTAGACTTAATTCCATACTTTGTTTTGCCAGGTGCATTTAGCAACGTGTTGATGACACCGTCACATACATTTTTTTAACATGCATAATAACAAGAAAGCATCTGACGTATAGACAATTCCAGTATGGTAATTCAAAAAAAACTGATCTCTTCTTCCAACTGGTTTTTGTAAGGTTTTTCGAAAATGGTTTCCTAAAAGTAGTGTCCACATATTTTACTTTCTCAAATAGTTGATCACCCATTAGTGAAGAAGGAGTTGTACATTATTTTGAACTTCCATAAAATGATTTCATCCAATATTGGTACTTATGTCATTGGGTTAGAAATATAAAATGTCAGAGAAACACATTTTTCGATGAATGTTTCAACCTAATTGACTATGTACCTTGTTCGCGGATGGGGCACCCATGACTTCCTTTAATGCTATATCCTGAAATTTTTTTATAAGTAGTAAAGTCATTTATCATCCCATACAACATGGATCTCAATGTGAAATCTTCATTTTTATAGGCATCATACAACATAACACCTGAATCCCCCAATAATTTCGAATCCTTGATCAATGGAGCCAAATAAACATCAATATCATTACCCGGTTATTTCTATCCTGATATAAGAATAGATAGCATGATGTGTTTTCATTTCATGCATAACTATAGTGGAAATTTATAATTTACTAATATAACTAGCCATGTACTATGAGTGCTGCTTTGAAAACCAAAAGAATTCACTCCATCTGTAGATAATGCAAGATGAAGGTTTCTCATCTCGTTTCCAAAATCAGGATACTCATGATCAATTCTCTTCTACTAAGGAGAGTCTACCAGGTGACATAGTTTCCCATATTTATTTCTTTTGTCTACGTGACATATCAATTACCCCGTGGTCTCCTCACTTTCATACAGGTGCCTAAACCTTGGAATGATTGGAAAATACCATACAACTTTCGTAGGACCAGATTCATATTTCTTGTATCAAGAAGCACCAAAATTTGGAAATTCTCTAAGTGATTTGTGGTCCTTGTGAAATAGTATACATTCATTCAGGCATGCGTGTATTCATTTAGAGATCATACCCAACTAACGTATCATTTGTTTGGTATCATATGTTCAGCTTGGGAGCTCATTATGTTCTGGGAGCATGTCATTCAAGAGAGTAAGTAATTCTGTAAAACTAAAATCACTCCATCTATTTCCTAATTTCAAATTATACAGCTTCAGTACTGCTAACAATTTTGTATATTTAGTGAAACCACCATACAAGGGCATCTTTGCACAACTCTTTAACTACTTAAACAATTTTGTGAAATCACGGAGTTCATCTTCAACTGTCCTTGTCATTTCCTCAATACGATCTTCATCATCATTCACATCTATAATCACATCCTCGATACAATCTTCTTCATTGTCCACACTTGAAATCATATCAGATGATCCATAAAATTCATTGTTATCCCAACCACTAGCTACATTCGATTTTTCCCTGTGTTTATTCCAAAATTTATAACTTCGATCTATTCCATGACAGATCAAGTGTTCTTCCAACTCCTCTGGACTAACTTGTCTTGAATAATAACAACGTAAACATGGATAAAGGATTTGAGAAGGGTCATATGCATGATCTTTTGCAAACTTGATTAACACTTTCACTCCATCTTCATACTCTATTATCAAATGATTGGAATCCATCTAGTATTTATTTATATAAATCCTATTTGATTCGGTGATATTAGTATTTAACAAAATAAATACAAAAAATATTGATATAATGTAATGGTTTTCCTAATTTTATAAAAATATAAACTTAAAAGATTATGAAAAAACTACAGTTCAAATGTCCTTTGAAAACTATTTAAAAAATCAAACTTGAAATCCCATTAAAAAACCATCCATTTACACAAATTCCTCATTAAAATAACATTCCCTTTTTAAAATAAATAAATCAATTCCAAACACTCTTTCACAAAACCACAATTCATTTTTTTAAATCATTCAAGACAACTTCATGATCCAACAATCTTAATCATTTAAAATGAGAGACATCCCTCTAAGAAACATTTAAAAACACTTGAATCAGTTTAAAAGAGACACTTGGGAATTTTCACAAAGACATAGATCCCAATAGAGACACTTTATAAAACATAAATAGAAAACACCTTGATTTATCCCAAATAAATCAGTGTCGTATGATTTCATCACATTATTCCAAAGGTAGGTGTAATAATAATAATTTCCAAAAGCATTTGATATTTTGCTCCCCACCATTGGATATCCCTTATCCATGCTTCTGTATTCCATTTATATCAATTATCCTTCACCAAAACATTAGAGTCCCAAAGGATATGTTCCACAATTAGTGACCACACTCACAGCCATTAAACACTCATGTTCCAGTTTACTACAAACACTGCATTATTCCAATGATCCTTGGCTCACACCAAATCAATTAGTTATACAACCCAAGAACAATGTATATGTCTCTAAAATTATGTATTATTGGTTACTTTATTTATAAATACACATAATAAAATCTATAAGAACAAACCCATTACATAATAAAAAATTTCTCAAGTGTCATTCCTTTCACACAAAGAATTTCCCTATGCCACTCATCACTAGAAGAAACTATGTTGATTTCCCAATAATTTCAAGTACATCATGTCTCAAGTAAAAATAAGAAAATAAATATGTTACTAAACTAATAGATGGTATGATTTTCCATATCCTATTTTCTAAAATATTAAAAAAGACTTTATAAATGACATTACAAAGACTATTCATTCTAAAATTCTTAACTGAACTCATATCAGTAACCTCTAGAATCAAAGTGATGAGATTATCATTATAAGTCTCAAGATAATTCTTACCTCTACAAAACTCATTCACGAGGTTAAAAATATCAATTCCCAAAATAATCTAAAACTTTTTAAAGAAAATTTCGTAAAGAAAATCTAGGTTTGGTGCCTTTGATGGATACATCAACCTAAATTTCAAGACCACTTCATAACATTGAATATCAATAGTTAATAATTCATTCATATAATTTGTTAAAGTTGTGATAAAATAATAATTTATTTATTTAGATATAAAATTATGCTAAGAAGAAACATGATTTGATAATCACTTGAATTATATCATTTTTCTCTTTTAGGGGATTCACCATAAAGTGATTGCAGGTGGAAGGATTCATTACATGTGTTGTTATGGTTATTTGACTAGGGTGTTTAGAAAGTGTCTCATGTAGCTTTGGATAGGTAGGGATAAAAAAATATATGTTTTCCTTATAACTAAATTTATCCCTTAATAAAAATATCAATTTATTCCCATATGAATTAGTATTGTCATCCAAACAACATAAATTTCATGTGGTGTTCTTATTCCATTTATGTCATGTGTTTATCCTTTATTTCTCATTTTCCTCTAGGGGAGGTATTTTCAAAACCATGAGGTTACTGGAACTAGAAGTTAGATATCTGATGTAGCGACTTAGTTGTAGATTTACTTCTATGTTATGGTATATCAGGTTTGGGGATTTATTTCAATTCAGGTATGTTCTAGAATTTCTTCCACTATCTGCAAGTCTTGGGGGTTTAATTTATGTTTTGGGGGTTTAACATTAGGATTGTTGATTTTTACCAAATCCAAATAGTGGTATTAGTTATTTTTCTTGTTCTACTATTAGTTATCAAAAAGTGGTATTAAATCTTGGTTACATAACATATGGTAATTATTTTATCAATACTCGATAGAAAGTATTGGTTTCAAGACTACTGGGTTTCCTCTAGTGAAGTAGTTTTATAAGATTTAGTGGAATTAAACTAGTAACAAAGTAGTGGTGCCATTGAAATGGGTAAAGTTTGGATTGATATTCAATGGTGGAGGATTCAAACTTTGGGGGGAAATGGCCTTCATACTCTTAGAGAGTTCAAAAGTTACATTGATTTTGAATTAGTCAGAAGTGAGGTGTTCAGTAGAATGGGAAACCATGAGATGAAATCATTATAAATCTTTTTAAAAGGTGTTTCCAAGAGAATTTGGATCCAAGAGGGACACACCTCAACAATATTGATCATTAAATGTGGATGTGTAGTAGAGGAAGGAATCAAGGAGTATGATTGGTTGAGGTTTTGGTGCAATATTGGCTCTTAGTGAGAATGTTTCAATGCCTATAAAGTTAAACATTTTGATCCATATCTAGGGATAGCATATTGATTCCTAGTAAGTGTGGGGATGTAATACCATACAAGGGAGAGTTAATCAATGTCTAGTAAATACACATCCTAGGTCCTGCCTGAGTAACTGGGGTTCTCATGATAAAAGAAATGGAGGAGATGAAAATCAATCACGAAGTAAATCACATAAAATCTCAATGACATAAAAAAATTATTCATTTCACCTCTAAACACACTTCAATGAAACAACCCCTTTTTACCCATGTATAAAACATTCCAAAAGAAAACCAAACCACTTTATATAACCATCAAAATCTAAATATAATATAGCAAAAATGTTCCCAAATATAAAATGTTTTTTATAAATTTTCAAATAGGATTTTGATAATTCATTTATAACCAAAACATGAAATTATTTTTAATAATTTTCCAAATTATCCTTAAATATTTCACCCAATTTGAACACATAAAATCCTTTTTTTGAGACCAAACACGATTCATAACTTAATGAAAAACTCCTTTAAATAATAAATGAATTAAATTACAACATAAATATATCAAACATACATAATGGTATGTCCAAAAATCATATAAGATATCATTACATATTACTAAATCAAATTAATATATAAGATTCATAAAATGATAACAAAAGATCACCAAAGTTCAATAACAATCAAATCCCCTTCAAAAACCAACCAACATGCAATTAATTTAGTATAAGGCCCCAACCTTAAACATTATATAATCTTGAGTTAACTCAAGAATTCACATTTAGGATCTTTTCAGGTTTAGAGTTTTAGAGAATTAGGCCATAACTATTACATTACATCTCAATATTACAAGATAGACACTTCTAATCTATCCAAAATTTTCACAATAATAAAACTCCTTAAATAAAAAAAGAGTTATTTTTTTGAAATAAATCTTATTTAATACTTCCTTTCTCTTACCCTTCCTTATAAACTATGAAAAACATTTCAAAAACTTGGGATGAGAATAAAAATCTCAGTAAGGGTTATAAAATAAAGAAAGAAAACATTAGTCCATCAATACATACAAATCAATGAAATCATACTTCTTAATCATAAAACACAATCTTTTGAACATAAATCATGAAATCATAAGATTTATGAATAACACATAGTATTAATAAATCATAAAGGTAACTTGTGGCATCCATATCATACTTACATTGTAGCTTTCATAACTACATAGGGAGTTACGTTTGGAATACCTATCACAGTATATTACCTAAATTTCTTAGAAGAAACATTATCATTTACCTCCATCATGTTAACCAATGTATTAGAGAGCTATCTCGGGCTCACCATACCTAGGTTTATCACAGAACCACTCGTATATGTAAACAATTCCCAAGAACCATAACATAATCATAATACATAACACAAGCATAAAGGAAAGATAACATTTCCACATTGTAATTGCAATATACCATTTCAATATATTTACATAATAAATCCATTATCAAAACCATTTTCAATAAAAAAATACATAAAAAGAGTATATGGTATTTATTTTCCTTTTAAAAACATTATGGCTTGTTAAGGAAGCCAAATATCAAATAATGCTCGTGGTGGCAAAAAGGTCATTGTCACCGCATACGTTAAAAAGAAACATTTCCTTTGTCATTTAGTAAAATGATTCATAGAAAAAAATATTAAATTTGAATGAAATTAAAATTCAAAGGGGTTTATACACCATATAAAGGAAAGTCATGTATAAATTAAATTATGCCTCAATGAAAGGAGATTGAGACGAAGTCCCTTACCTTGTGTCTGACTTGTCTCATTCGTTCTTTATCTACCTAAATAATAAACTTAAGTTAATTTATACTTGATTAAGAACATTTTTAAAGTTTATTATTACTTTTATATCACTTATTACCTTACTATGACAATCATATAATTATTCAATTTCATATCAGTCGTTTTGTCGATGTTCGGTACTTGAGTAAAAAATGAACTTGTTATAATTACAAATTGTCCATATGGTCAAAAGTCCATTATCTATAGAATTTTATTCATGATTTAAATATCATATATATCTATAATATATTTATTTATATCCATTATATATGTATTTATAATATTCCATAACATTTGGATATAATAAATGAAATGCATCGTTCATGGAGACGGTAAGTCGTACGTACGCATGAACACTACTTTCATTTCATTTTCATATTTAAAGAAATGAAAAACAAATGATACATAGGTATATTATAATTCCAATATAATATATATGTTATATATGTTACATAATTTCATTAATTCTATCCTTTATACGTTTCATGTATAGTATGAATGAGTCATATTACTTTGAGGGGGCGGTAGTCCGCACTTCCTCAAATGAAATTATCGTGTTTACACATCATGAAAAGAATAAAGGTATGTTGTAAATAAAATTTACAAAAGAATAGATACAATATAAAAATAATATATATCATATATAAATACAGTTCCATTATAATTTCTACCATAAGATGTGGTAGGGGAAATCAAACAATCATCGTTTCGTGAGCCAATAGTTCACCGTCCACAGAAACCGTATGTTCTAAATCCATTAGATAG
Source organism: Viscum album (assembly GCA_963277665.1). NCBI lineage: Eukaryota > Viridiplantae > Streptophyta > Magnoliopsida > Santalales > Viscaceae > Viscum > Viscum album. The sequence continues at coordinate 418,414,959 of OY728148.1, forward strand.
AGATGTGTGTAAGTATAGTTTCAATAATTCTCATAAAAAAATGCTATTATATTTAGTATACTTGTGTTTTTTATGTAATAAAATAAAAATAATAGAATAGGGAGTGAAGAAGTAGAATAATGGAGAGGAATTTTAGAGAAGACGGTACCTCTTAAAATGTGTAACTCTCTTTGATTTGAGCGAAAAGACTTTTTTAATTCAATTATGCCTAGGGAAAGATTCTATAAGGAGTAAGAGGATGTTTGGAGATTACTTGGGCAGATTTTGGATGATCTAAGGGGCTTATGAGGTCTGAGTAATGGGTTAGAGGTGGTGACCTTTTATAAGAGGGAGGATGGACTCTTTTGGAAAGTTTGAAAGTATTGTTTTATTATAAAATTATTTTAGGTTTAAAAAGGTCCAAAGATCATTAAATTAGAAGATAATATTAATATAAGTCTAAATAAAATCATCCAATAATAATTAGACAGGTTTTGGATATTTATTAATCCTTATCTTTTTATTTAACCCTTTTTTATTCTTACCATTTTATCAAGCATTTAACACATTGAGAATCAAAATAGTTACCAAAACCTGAAAAATATCCAATTAAAGAGTAATAAATAAAATTTTAGACTTATTATAACCATTTTTCATAATATTTTATTTTTTGGAATTTTATAATATTGAATAAAATATTTTATATTTTAAAATATGAATTATGTCAATTTTGACACTATTTATATCATAACTTTTTAAAAAACCATAAAAACTTGATTACTTCGAAAAAGAATCATTAATACAAATATAATATGTAACTATAATCCAAAAAATTCATTGATGATATCAAAACAACCAAATTACATTTATTTTAACATTTATAATATCATTTATTTGAATCCATTATCAATGAAGTAATCACTGCATCATCATTGTGTCATAATTAAATTTATTTATTTGATGCCTAAAAATTACAAATAAAATATAATAATGTAGGAAATATTTTTTACCTTTCTAAATACTATTTATAGTCGAAGAGATCACTTATATAACCCCATATAAAAATTGTTTTAGTAAAAGATATTTGTTTATGTTATATTTTCCTTAACTTTAAATTAAAAGTAATTAAATGTCATTTTCACACACAAGTGCCTTCATGGGGTCATAAAATCGACCAAAGGATTCCCATGGTCAGAAATATCTCATAAAATAGGATTAGAACACATGTTAGGGTAATTTAATATTATTATAATATTATTTTGTTACCCTTATTTACCAGATTTACCCTTTAACCATGGTAAATAAAATATTTACTGATGTTACTATTCATAATGTATAAAAATAAAAGTTACCCATTTATAAAATTTGGACCTCGTGATTCAAAATATGGAATCCATTTTTCCAAATTCAAAACTCATAAGTTGCAGTAATTAATTTAAAATTAATTCCTGTTGTCAAAATTAAAAGCGTGTTTTTAAGAAGTAAAAACTACCAAAAGATTGACATGTGTTTATGTCCAATTTCAAAGTGAAATTAATTATAATGAAAAAAATTGTATTAAATGATAAAAATATAATCTAATTAAACTTTAAAACCAATTAAAAATATAATCTAACCATATAAATAAATTTTATGAAAAGACTGTTTTGACTTAAAATGTAGTATTTTTCACTATTCATTAAAAAAGGAAATTTGTCAGAAAAATACCAAAATTTTACCCAAAGTAAATTTTGATGTAACAATTATAAATAAGAAGTTTATTTTGTTAAATAGAACATATAAAAGTGACAAAAACTATATTTAAAAAGGGTTCGCCATCAAAATGTGGTAAAACTACCTTTTAAAGAATATTAGAGTATTTCATGCTTAAAATCAGATTCATTCTTAGTTTAAGTATCTAAAATTTATTGGATAAATGTAAAGATATTTAACAAACATGTATAATAATATTTTATTTAGTTCTGTTCATTTCCACCAATACAACGGTTAGGCGTTAACTACCATTTAAAATAATAATATTATTATATTATTTTCCGGTATAACTCAACGATGTGTGCAATATAAGATTTCAGAGAAATCCGTTGTTGTGTGTTGAGTACGCTATAAAACATAGTATCTATTTTAAAGTAAAATTAATATTTAATTCACAAATATTAATAAATATGAAAATGTTATATTCTTTATTTACCTGGGATGTTACATCCTTCCCCCCTTTTGGGAATTGAATCCCTGAAATTCTATTCACTTATCAAATAAGTAGGGGTATTTATCCCTTATATAATTTTCAGATTCCCACATTGCCTCTTAAACCATATGGGTTTTCCACAAAACCTTTACCTGATGAATTACCTTATTCCGCAACATTTTCTCTCTTTACTCAATAATCTGGACTAGTTGTTCCTCATAAGAAATATTTTCTCTCAACTGAACTTACTCTAGACTCAAAACATGAGATGGATCCGGCATATACTTTCTCAACATTAAAACATGAAAAATATTATATATATAAGATAAAATTGGAGGTAAATCCACTCAGTAGGAAACTGATCCAACTTTCTCTAGGATTTCATAGGGTCCAATGAACCCCAGACTTAGCTTTCCCTTTTTACCAAAATGCATCACACTTTTCCATGGAGAAAATTTGAGAAAGATATGATGACCTACCTCAAAAGAAAGATCCTTACTCCGGTTATCCGCATAACTTTTCTGACTACTCTGAGCTGTTCTCACGTGCTTCTGAATCAATTGAACTTTTTCTGCCATCTCTTCTACCAATTCTAGTCCTATCAACTTCCTTTCACATACTTCATCCCAAAAAGTTAGAGTTCGACACCGCTTTCCATATAATTCCTCAAATGGTGCCATTTTTATATTGGAATGAAAAATGTTATTATAAGAAAACTCAACCAAAGAAATATGTTGGTCCCAACTTCCCTGATAATCCATTGAACAAGCACGTAGCATATCTTCCAATGTCTAAATTGTTCATTCTGACTGACCATCTGATTGCAGATGAAAAAATGTACTAAAATTTAATTTAGTACCCAATAACTTCTAAAGGACCTTTCAAAAGTTATAAGTGAACCCAAGATCATGATCAGATACAATGGAGATGAGAACTCCATATAACATGACTATATCTTTAATATAAAATCGAGAAAGTTTATCTAGAGATAGAGTATCTCGAATAGGAAGAAAATGAGCAGATTTAGTCAATCAATCGACAATAACCTAAATTACATTGTTACCTTGAGAATTCTTTGGTAATCCCACTACAAAATCCAGGGACTCATTTTCCCATTTCCACTCTAGCATTGGAAAAGGATGAGGCATCCATTTAGTTAACTTTAGTTCTGCTTTAACCTATTGAAAAGTTAAATACTTCATAGTAAAGTCAGAAATATCTATTTTCATTCCATTCTACCAGTAATACTCTCGAAGATCTATGTACATTTTAGTACTACCAGGATGAACTAAAAATGGAGAAATATGAGCTTTAGATAACAAATATTTCTTAAAATGTGAATCACAAGGCACACATAACCTCTTTAAAAACTTCAAAACACAGTCTTTATCAATGTTAAATTCAGGTAACTTACCCTTCAGAACCAATTCTACCTTTTTCTGCAACTCACTGTCTTCTTTCTGCACTTTCTTAATTCTATCTGATAACGATGATTTCACTGATACCTGAAAAAAATAGAGGAATTCCCTGCACCAACAAATTCCAATCCAAAATTCATTATATTAGAAACCAAAGGATCTCATTACAAACATAACATAATTAATGTGGCATTAATATTTCGACTAAAAGCATTAGCCAATTTATTTTATTTTCCTAGATAGTAATGAATTGTTAAATCATAATCCTTGATCAATTATATCCATCTCATTTGTCTCATGTTCAATTATTTCTGATTGAATATATACTTCAAACTTTTGTGATCAGTATATATTTCACACTTTATTCCATACAAATGATGCCTCCAAATTTTTAAAGAAAAAACAATAGTAAATAATTCCAAATCATGTGTAGGGTAATTTAACTCATTAGGTTTCAACTATCATTAAGCATAAGCAATTATCTGATAATTCTACATAAGGACACAACCAAGTCCTTTCAACGAAGCATCATTATAGATAAAAAATTCACCATCTCTGGAAGGTAATGCCAAAACTGGAGCATTCACCAATCTTTTCAATTCTTAAAAACAATCATCACATTCTTTTGTCTAGATAAACTTAACACATTTTCGAGTTAACTTAGTCAATGGGCTAGATAACTGTGAATTTTTTTCAAAAAACCTTCGATAATAGCCTGCCAAACCAAGAAAACTACGAATCTTGATTATATTTGTGGGTCTTGGCCATTATTTAACAATTTTTGTTTTAGCAGGATCAAAAGTTATGCCATATTTAGAAATAATGTGGCCAAGGAATGAAATTTTTTATAACCAAAACTCACACTTTCTGAATTTACCATATAGTTTATTTTCTTTTAAAGTTTTAAAGACAAACCTCAAATGACTTTCATGCTCCTCTTTACTTTTAGAATAAACCAAAATATCATCAATAAACACAACCACAAACTTATCCAATAACTCAAAGAAAATTCTGTTCATAAGATCCATGAATACAACAGGTGTATTAGTTAACCCAAAAGGCATAACTACAAATTCATAATGACCATATCTAGTACAAAATGTAGTCTTTATAATTTTTAATTCCTTTACTTTCAATTGATGGTACCCCGATCTCAAGTAAATCTTCAAAATATACTGATCTCCCTGGAGATGATCAAACAAATCATCAATATGAGGCAAAGGATACTTGTTCTTAATAGCAATTTTATTAAAGGCTCTATAATAAATGCAAAGTCTCATTGAACTATCTTTATTTTTAACAAATAAGATAAGAGCACCCCACGATGATGTGCTAGGTCAAATGAAACCTTTATCTAATAACTTCTACAATTACTTCTTTAACTCTAAAAGTTAAATTTGATCCATTCGATAAGGGGTTTTTGAAATTCTCTTAACATTAGGAACTAATTCAACTATAAATTCAACTTCTCGATCAGGTATTATACCAGGAAACTCATCAGTAAAAACACCAAGATACTCATTTACCACTGGAACATCATTAATATGAACAATTCCTTTGTTTTCAACAATATGTGCAAGGTAAAATTCATTTTCATATTTTACTAGTTTCTCATATTCCTGATATGTTATCAAAATTAAGGGTTCATTATTGTACACAAACTGAAATTCTTTCTGAAAAGAAACCTCTTTAGCTCTGCAGTCAATCTTATCATGATAAATGGAAATCCAATCCATACCCAAAATAACATCAAACTCTAATAGAAGAAAAAAAAAGGTTTGTAGGTAGATTCCTTCAGCACACAAGGATAGTGTTGGAACCATTACCTTTCTATGAAATAAATGGAGTTTGATTTGTGTTTGTTTTCAATACTCATTCGAAGTTCAGAATATTTTCTAGGAAAGGGATTATACAGTTCAAACAGACAACAATATTGAAGGTGGCATCATTTCCCAGTGTTTTCCATTTTTTTGGGCATGAGAATCGAAAAATGGAGAAATGGGTGATTGAAAAAGGAAGTTTCATGCAATGTTGTAGGAGTTTTGGAAACTTGCATGCAAGACATGTTTCAAGATCATAACTTCAAAAAATGGTAAAGGCATGAGCTGTGTGAAATATTGGAGTGGTGAGTGAAAAACATGGATTGCGCGCTAAATTGGTTTTGTGTGCAATAGTGAAAGCAGGTTGGTTTTTCGCGTAAAAGGTGTTTCGGGATCAGAATGCTGAAAACTGGCAAAGACATTAGGTGCATGGAAAATTTGGAGATGTGCGAGAAAAATGGTTCTTGCGTGAAAATATTTTCACACAAAAAAGGAGTTTTACATGCACATTGTGTTTTGCACGTGAGGGTCAGAAACACCTATAAATAAGAGGTGACCCCCCTTATTCAGGATAGTTGAATATTTAGAGAATATCCGAGTTCTGATGCATGTAAAAGGTGTGCACAAAGGGAGTTGCGTGGAAAAGTTAAAGTTGCGCAGAAAAGGATAAGTTGCACGGAAAATTTGAAGCTACATGTAAAAGTTAAAGCTTCACATAAAAGTTAAAAGTTGTGAATAAAGGGTGTTTTTGCACGAAATATTTTCCGCATGAAAAGAAAATATTGCGCGCAAAAGTGAGATCTTGCGTGCAATTGTCAGTGTAACCTGATTACACATTCTGAATATCCAATTCAGCGATTCAGTGCTTTCAAGTGCATCAATCCAGGACTTTGATGTAAGCAGTGTCTCATGCTAAATAGAGACAAAGACTTCAATATAACTCTATTGAAGAGGCCTTCATGTCTATAAACTGAGTGGGACTTCACCCAAGGCAGTGGGCCAGGGGGAGTCAACAAGAGTGACCCGAGGGACGCAGTGAGCTATCTCTGAACCTTTGAAAAGGCAGTATGCCTGGGACAGAGTGACTGTACCCAAACATTCTAATCTACAACTAGTGAAGTTTAGTGGAATTAGGTATGATCAGAAACCTATCGGTGTATGATCCTTGGACGTAGCCCTTAGTGGTGAACCAAGTAAAAGTGTTGTGTGGTCTCTTTTCTTGTGGTTGTTTGCTTTCTGTTCCCATCAGTCTTATAGGTTTAACGAGTTCCTACCATCGTGGGAACAAGATCCTTGTTTTAAAAGAAAAAGTTGACACCCTGATTCACCCCTCCCCTCTCAAGGTGTCCCAGGGTCCTACAGACAGGAAGGTTTTTATAATTTCTTTTTGTATCAACATTTCCTCCTGGTGTTTTTACCATAATTTCAGGATTCATATCTTGAGATGAAATTCCCAATTTACTAGAAAATTTATCAGAAATGAAAGAATGTCTAGACCCTAAATCAAACAACACATTGACATAATCTGAATAAACAAACAATGTACCTGATACTACTTCATTTGATGGCCCAACATCTTCAGAAGTAGTTTTAAAGGAATTCACCACCCCTTTCTGCTTGTAGTCCAGTTGATTTCCCTCAGTTGAGTTCTTCGTTGGACACTCATTTTCATAATGAACCATTTCATTACTCTTAAAACATTTTAATGATTGTAAATCAGATTTTTTCTTACCATTACCCTGATCTTTTTCAGTGAAATTATGATACTTATGTCCCATTTTACCACATCGAAAGCACTTACCAAAATTCAAAAGGCATTCCCCAGCGTTATTTTTACCACAATTTTCAAAAATTGTAAACTTAAGTTTCTTACCATCAATTTTTTTGAAGAGTTATTCCCTTTAATCTACCACATAGACCTCTTATTTTGTTGTTTTTCAAAGAACACCTGATCATTGGCAAACTCCATTTTCACGTTCTCCTCACATCGAATTTTTTTCCATAAATTTTGAACTCACAAAAAGCTAAAGCCTTGCGATACTTTGGATTTAATCATGAGTAAAAATGATTGATTTTAATATCAATATATCGAATGAAATTTAGAGTATACCTTACTAGTCGAGTGAATTTTGTTTCATAAGCAGCCACTGAGTCATCCTCCTGGCTTAATTCCAAGAATTGTTTTTCTATCCTAAGATGAACCACCTTAGGAAATTATTTCTCAAGAAAAATACCTTTTAATTCACACCAATCAATAAAATAAATATCCTCACCATCCTTGATGTTTTTAACCATCAACCACCACTGATCGGATTCACCTTCAAAATGATAAACAGCAAGACTAACCTTTTGATGTTCTGAACACCCCAAGACATCAAAAATCTTTTCTAGTGTTTTAATTCACCCTTCAGCTAGAACATGGTCATATGATCCTCTGAATGATGAGGGATGTTAGCTCATGAAATTATCCAATACTAAAATGTTCCTATGTGGTTGATCTGGATGATCTCGTGCATGGACACCACCACCATTTATAGCCTGAGTCAACTGTTCCATCATTACAACAAACTGTTCAGTTCCAATTCCGACCATCTCAGGTTACTGATTTGGAAGGTTGTTTTCCTCCTGATGTCGTCCCATAATATCTACCCTATTTCTTCTACAAAAAAACATTCAGAACATAGAAATAACTTAGTCAAATCAACATGGTAATATGTAAATTCTATATCATTTCAATCTTACCAAAAATTAATTTATGGATATTAATTTAACAATATCCTAACTCCTAAAGTTGTCTAAACCGACCTTTGATACCAACTATTGATTAGCCACTAAATGAGGCTAATATTAATTGTTAATTTATATTTTATTTATGTTCTTTATTAGTCATAAACACCATTTTAGTGCATTTTACTCTTTGAACGTCATTTCACATTATGATTGTAATTCCTTCTTAAAATGCACTATTATGTGGTACATTTTTTAACATCATTTAAAGTACCCAATGATTCATCTGATTTTAAGAAATGTAATTATACATATTTCAATTTTATATTTTGGGAAATTGATATAAACTTCAATATGAACATGTTTAATTCAGGGATCAATGGAGAAATCATGGAAGAAGATGAGGATATTTTGTGATGAAAGGAAACAATTATGGAGAAGTTATATTGGACATCATCCCACTGATGAGAATGTGGGGCCCAACATACATAACCAATGGAGCCAAAATTTTGTGGGATGCTATAAGACATGTAGATAAACAAATAATTCTATAGGATCCAGTGCTAATTATTCCTCCATGGTGGTCATTAAGGTGGCCCAATTTGGAGATAAAATTCTGGGCCAGATTCTGTGGTCCAGAAAAAATCCTACCAATATAATCATATCTCAAAATAAACAACTCCAAATGGCCCCAAATTTTACAGGCGGTTAGGAGAAATAAGGGGATCCATTTTCGTAATATATTAACCAATCTAATTAGGCCATCTATAAGGACATTCAGATGCGTAAGTTCGGTAAATGAAAGATGGCTGCCACCTCGGGTCAAGGGTGGAAAAATCAACTCTCCCTCAACTTTCCACCCACCTATGGCCTACCAAAATTAATTGAGGAGACTTGGACTATTGGAGGATAGACACAAGGCTTAAAAAATTCCTATTTAAGGAAGTGGTTGTAGAGTAATTGATAATCTTTTGAGCTTTGTTTCGTTTTAATGTTATGCTGCCAATTTGATGTTGTAATCGCATTCCTTCAATTGTAAGTTCCTTGAATTACCTTAGTTTATTTATAAAAGTTCTTCATATTATCTTTTTATATTCTTCTTATTATCACTTTGATACCGTTTCCTCAAGGTTTTAACTTGTTCATACCAAACCTTGTGAGATTATCACACAACGGTGGAGTGATTGTTTTTTTTCATTGTTTTTTTACTTCTCCAATTTCTCCCTCATGAGTCTACTTTCCACTTCCATTGAAACCATGGGATAAATGGAGGGATAACCCTTATCATAATTTTAATTCAATTAATTCACTTAGAGTTCATTTAAAACCATCTTAAATCAACCCAAGTTGGCCACTTCATAGCCAAAAACAGTCCATAGAATGTGCGTGTCTATAGGTTACTTCTTAGGTCTCTGAGGATTCAAAAAATCAAGCTAGACTACAAAGACCATTCTACCTTCTTCTCTTGGGTAAATTTGAGCGTGAATAAAATTTTGGCACCACTTACGGGGACCTAAGTAAGTTATCTTAGACATTATCATCCTTTTTTTTCATCCCTCTTCTCTATTCTCACCCCCTCACTTCTATGGAATTCAATTTTGAACAAGTCCAAATATGGGAAACCTATCACTACTTTGATCACACAACCCCATGTGTGATGTAAAATGACCATCCTAATTTCTAATTGTGGGATCATCAACAACCTAATGAACCACAATGTTTTTACTTATATGATCCACAAAACATCACAACATATAATGAGTTTCAATCCCCACAAATCCAATCTGAACACCCTCCTATGCAATTCCAAAAACTTAATTATCCACCTGGAATAGACCATATTTCTCAACCACTTGCCCATAATGATCAACAACTATTACTTGAAATTTTTTGTTAACAAATGGAGAAAATGAGTTTTGAGGTTTCATCTTTGAGGTTATAACTACAAAGCATTAAAACTTATGAGGAACACATCCCTACACCAATTGTCCCTTCCATAACCTTATGTGACGTTTCTTGTTTCTCAAAAACCCCAAATGAATTTATTGAAGAACAAACCTTTGGATTTTGGATAGATGAAGAGGATCAAGGAATTGTTGAAGGGTCTTTAAATCAGGAGGAAATTGACTTTTTGGATTCAAAAGAGGATAATTTGACATCATGGATTAAGTCTCCTAAGTATAACTCCATTGATGAATTTTCAAAAACACCAACCATTGAACCATTGAGAGAAATCACAAACATTGAGTCCATACCCATTCCTAAAATTTATCTTTCCAATTTTGTGGTTTAATCTTCTATTCAAAAGGAACCAATTCTGTTGAGCAATTTTGAAAATGAAATTGAGTTTGATTCAAAGTACCAACCTATGTCTAAAAGTGTTAGCCTACCTGAACTTGAAAGAAAGAAATTTAGATCCAAAATCAAGTTTCCATTCATTGGGTATATCCAAAAACTTCCATTTTTTACAATTTCTTATCTTGAAACCAATAAAGAGGTAATTATTCTTAATGTTTTTGGAAAGACTAAAAAAGAAACTGGACCAACCATTTCTGACATTCCTTGGATTTTACCACTCATTACAGAACATAGGTTTGAACAAAAAAAAATTATAAACAAAGAATCAATATCAATATAGTGGAAATAGAGAAATATGGGGTCCTTAAAATATGGAAAGTTGGTATTGGGTAAGTTGTGGGGTTCAAGTCGAGCTAACGACATTAAAAAAAGCGCTGCATGGGAGGCAACCCATGGTTTTCAAGTTTCCAATCATTTGGTTGTTTTAATCAAATTTATATTTTAAATAGGATTAATGAATCATTTTGATATTTAAAAATAAAAAAAAAATAGATTTTTTCCCTATTCTTATATTATGAGTATAGATGGGTACGAAAGGGGAGTGCCATATTCATCCGTGTCACGTGGTGTGATCCTTGAGTAATATCTTACCCAGAAATTTAAAAAGAAGACAATGTATCATCTGTTTATTTTATTTTATTTTTATGTGTTTGTAGGTTAAAATAAAAATACAAAAAAAAAAATAAAAATAAAAATATAATAATAGAAAAAAGGCCACATCGTAGGTTGTGGGTCAAACCCCATCACAACCGGCGAAGCCACGGGGATTCGAACCCAGGACCGAAGGGAGACAGGGGCGCGCACTTACCAATGACCTATGGATTTTTGTGCTTCCTTATTCTATAATTTTTATATATATACTTATATTTTACTTTCTTTATTATATAAATAAATAAATATATATATATATTGTTTTTTTTTTCTTTATTTTTTCCTTTTTCTACTAGGTAACTCTGCAAGTGACATAGATATCAAAGGACTAAATTGGAGCAACAAGAACTTCAACTTCAAACACCAGGTGACTTCATTCCATGATCCTCATATTTCAATTTTCTTTTTGAAATTTCCTTACCTGCCTCTACTCCTTCTAAATTTTCATTTCTTCAAACACTGGGGATAGTGTTATTTTAATTTGGGGGGATGAAATAAAAAAAATTCTTTTGTGAAAAAAAATGATTTGAAAAAAAAGTGTGTAAATGGAAGGAAAAATTCCTTTGACTTTGAACATGATAATACACATTGAAAACTTTTAAATTGAATATAAAATAATTTATCATGCCCTGATTTTGATTTTAATCCATGTATAATTTCATGAGCATAGATTTTGGAAAGTGTGGCTGTCTAATGGGATATTTCGTGGTTTATATTTTCATCCAAATAAAAGAAAATCACAATGCACGTCCTTTGGATAGTGGGGTATTATTTTGAGTTCATGGGGTCCCCCAAATAAATAAAATAGGTTTGGTGATCATTTTAGTTTTAATATGAGTATTAAAAAAAATAAAAATAAAAAAAAACAATAAATTTGCACGTAGAGCAATGAAATGACCTAATGCGTGGCTTTCAGCACTTGGGGATAGTGACTCCATAGTTGTCTATCCCAGAGTTAGTAATTTTATCTCTATTTTTGGTAATTTGAATTTATTTTTGACTGAGTTAACTCAAGATGATGCCCGAGTATGTGGGATTCACTTGGTGCCCTAAGGTCTTTGAGTCTGTGAGTCATCGACAAAGTCTCGCTATAGGGGTTGACTCTTTTGAGTGCAATTTCAATTACCATGGAAAAATTGCAAAAACAAAAAAAAAACAAAAATAATAATAATAATACAATATTTTTTTGAATACTCATCTTAATATTGAAATGTGATTCCACCTAGCGCTTCCATCATTTCCACCTTGAATAAAGATGAACCCCCATGTCTATTGTGATACACAACACATTCTCATACTTAATTGATATTGGATGAAATATGGAAATGAACTTGAACAAAGGAATGGGCTTGGGATTGGGATATGCTTATGAAACTATCTTGTATTGAAATATTTTTATGGGTTTCATGATTTTTTGGTTTAAGGGTTTTTGGTGATCATTGTGTATTAAAATGTTTTGGGAAAATGAAATTTGAATTTCATATTGTTGAGATATATTTTGCTCGGGACTAGCAAAACTCAAGTTGGGGGGTGTGATTAACCACTAAATGAGGAAAATATTCATTGTTAATTTATATTTTATTCATGTGATTTATTATTCATAAACACCATTTTAGTGCATTTTACACTTTGAACATCATTTCACATTATGATTGTAATTCCTTCTTAAAATGCACTATTATGTGGTACATTTTTTAACATCATTTAAAGTACCCAATGATTCATCTGATTTTAAGAAATGTAATTATACATATTTCAATTTTTTATTTTGGTAAATTGATATAAAATTCAATAAGAACATGTTTAATTCAGGGATCAATGGAGAAATTATGGAAAAAGATGGGGATATTTTGTGATGAAAGGAAACAATTCTGGAGAAGTTATATTGGACACCATCCCACTGATGAGAATGTGGGACCTAACATATAGGTCCAAAGAAGCCCAAATTTTGTGGGATTATATAAGACATGTTGGGTAACAAATCATTCTTCAAAATAAAGTACTAATTCAGCATCCATGGTTGTCATTAAGATGGGCCAATTTGGAGATAAAATTCTAGGCCAGATTCTGCGGCCCAGAAAAAATCCTACCAATATAATCATATCTCAAAATAAACAACTCAAAATGGGCTCAAATTTTACAGGAGGTTATGAGACATATGGGGATCAATTTTCTTCTTCTATGTACCACTATAATTCTTCCATATAGAAGGCCATTCAGACGCATCTATTTGGTTAATGAAAGCTGGCTTCCACCTCGGGTAAAGGGTGGAAAAATCAACTCTCCTTCAACTTTCCACCCACCTATGGCCTACCAAAATTAATTGAGAAGACTTGGAATATTGTAGGATCAAACCAAGGATTAAAAAATTCCTATTTAAGGCATTGGTGGTGGAGGAATTTATAATCTTTTGAGCTTTGTTTTGTTTTAATGTTATGCTGCCAATTTGATGTTGTAATCGCATTCCTTCAATTGTAAGTTCCTTGAATTACCTTAAATTATTTATAAAAGTTCTTCATCTTCTCTTTTTATATTATTCTTATTATCACTTTGATACCATTTCCTAAAGGTGTGAACTTGTTCATACCAAATATTGTGAGATTATCACACAACAGTGGAGTGATTTTTTTTTCATTGTTTTTTTACTTCTCCAATTCCTCCCTCATGAGTCTAATTTCCACTTCCATTTAAACCATGGGATCAATGGAGGGATAAACCTTATCATAATTTGAATTCACTTAAGTCTCTTAGAGTTCATTTAAAAACATCTTAAATCAACCCAAGTTGGCCACTTCATATCCAAAAACAGTCCATAGAATGTGCGTGTCTATAGGTTACTTCTTAGGTCTTTGAGGATTCGATAACCCAAGCTAGAATACAAAGACCGTTCTACCTTATTATCTTGGGTAAATTTGAGCATGAATCAACTATAAATACCCAAAATTAAACATTAAATAATCTTTAGTTAAGTTAAGAATTCACATTGAGGATCTTTTCAGGTTTAGAGTTTTTGAGAATTAGGCCATAACTATTACATTACATCTCAATATTATAAGGTAGACACTTATACTCTATCTAAAATTTTCACAATAATAAAACTACTTAAATAAAACAAGAGTTATTTTATTGAAATAAATCTTATTTAATAATTACCTTTTCTTACCCTTCCTTATATTCTGTGAAAAAACATTTTAAAAACTTGGGATGAGCATAAAAAGCTCAAAAAGGGTCATAAAATAAAGAAAAAAATATTAGTTCATCAATACATAAAAATAAATGAAATCACACTTATTAATCATAAAATATAATATATTTAAAATACCTCATGAAATAATAAGATTTATGAATAATATATAGTAATCATAAATCATAAAGGTAACTTGTGGCATCCGTATCATACTTACATTGTAGCTTTCACAGCTACATATAGAGTTACATTTGGAATACCCATCACAGTATATTCCCTAAATCTCTTAGGAGAAACATTAAAGTTTACTTAAATCACGTTAACCAATTAATTGGAGAGCTATATCGGGCTCACCCACCCTAAGTTTATCACGAAACCACTCTTATACGTAAAAAATGCCCAAGAACCATAACATAATCATAACACATAACACAAGCATAAATGAAAGATAACATTTCCACATTGCAATCATAATATATCATTTCATTATATTGACATAATAAATCCATTCTTAAAAACCATTTTCAATACAAAAATATGTAAAAAGAGTATATGGTATTTATTTTACTTTTAAAAATATTACGGCTTGTTAAGGAAGCCAAATATCAAATAATGCTCGCAGTGACGGAAAGGTCATTGTCACCGTGTATGTTAAAAAGAAATATTCCCTTTATCGTTTAGTAAAACGATTCATAGAAAAAAAATATTCCCTTTGAATTAAATTAAAATTCAAAGGGGCTTATACACTGTATAAAGGAAATCCGTGTATAAATCAAAGTATGCCTCAATAAAAGGAGATTGAGACTAAGTCCCTTACCTTGTGTCCGACTTGTCTTGTTCGTTATTTTTCTCCATAAATAATAAAATTAAGTTAATTTATACTTGATTAAGAAACCTTTTCAAGTTTATTTTTCCTTTTATATCACTTATTACCTTCCTATGATAATTATATAATTATTCAAGTTCATATCGGTCCTTTTGTCGATGTTCGGTACTTGAGTGAAAAATGAACATGTTATAATTACAAATTGTCCATATGGTCAAAAGTCCATTATCTCCAGAATTGTATTCATGATTTAAATATCATATATATCCATCATATATGTATTTATATCCATTATATATGTATTTATAATAGTTCATAACATTTTTATATAAGAAATGAAATGCATCGTTCATGGAGACGGTAAGCCATATGTACGCATGAATGATACTTTTATTTCTTTTCCATATTTAAAGGAATGAAAAATAAATGATACATAGGTATATTATAATTAAATTATAATATATATGTTATATATGTTACATAATTTCATTAATTCAATCCTTTATACGTTCCATGTATAGCATGAACGAGTCTTATCACTTTGAGGGGGTGGTAGTCCACACTTTCTCAAATGAAATTATCGTGTTTACACATCATGAAAAGCATAAAGGTATGTTGTAAATAAAACTTAAAGAATAATAGAGACAATATAAATATAATATATATCATATATAAATACAGTTCCATCATAATGTCCACCATAAGAGCTGGTAGGGGGAATCGAACAATCATAGTTTCGTGCGGCAGTAGTTCGCCGTCCACAAAAACAGTATGTTCTAAATCTATTAGATAGTGTTGTTTGTAAGTGTAGTTTCAATAATTATCATAAAAAAAATCATATTATACTGATTATACTATTTTTTTATGTAATAGAAGAAAAATAATAGAATAGGGAGTGAAGAAGTAGAATAATGGAAATGAATTTTAGAGAAGACGCTACCTCTTAAAACGTGTAACTCTCTTTGATTTGATCCAAAAGGCTTTCTTAAATTGCCTTATAACTAGATAAAGATTATAGGAGGAATAAGGGGATGTTGGGAGATTATTTGGATAGAGTTTTGATGATCCAAGGGGCTTTAGAGGTGTGATTAATGGGTTAGAGGTGGTGGCCTTTTATAAGAGGGAGGAGAGGTTCTTTAGGAAAGTTTGAAAGTATTGTTTTATTATAAAATTATTTTCCATTTAAAAAGGTCCAAAACTCATTAAATTATAATATAATATTAATATAAGTAGAAATAAAATCATCCAATAAGAATTGGAAAGGTTTTGGATATTTTTTAATCCTTATATTTTTATTTAACCCTTTTTTATTCTTACCATTTTATCAAACATTTAACACATTGAGAATAAAAATAGTTATCAAAACATGAAAAATATACAATTAAAGAGTAATTAATAAAATTTTAGACTTATTATAACCATATTTCTAAATCTTATAATTTTTGTAATTTTATAAAATTTAATAAAATATTTTATATTTTAAAATATGAATTATGTCAATTTTGACACTATTCATATCATGACTTTTTAAAAATCCATAAAAACTTTATTTATTCAAAAAAACTTCATTAATACAAATATAACATGTAAATATCATCTAAAAAATTCTTGTATGATATCAAAACAACTAAATTACATTTATTTTAACATTTATAATATCATTTATTTGAATCCTTTATTAATGAAGCAATCACCGCATCATCATTGTATCATAATTAAATTTATTTATTTTATGTCTAAAAATTATAAATAAAATATAATGATGTAGGAAATATTTTTATATTTCTAAATACTATTTATAGTCTAATAGATCACTTATATAACCCCATATATAATTTTTTTTAGTAAAAGATACATGTATATGTTATATTTTCCTTAACTTTAAATTAAAAGTAATTAAATGTCATTTTGACACACAAGTGGCTCCATTGGTTCCTCAAATCGACCCAAGGATTCCCATAGTTGTAAATATCTCATCCAATAGGATTAGTAAACATGTTAGGATAATTTAATATTATTATAATATTATTTTTTACCCTTATTTAACATATTTACCCTTTAACCATGGTAAATAAAATATTTACTTAAGTTACTATTCATAATGTTCAAAAATAAATGTAACCTATTTAAAAAATTTGTACCTACTGATTCCAAATATAGAATCCATTTTCCCAAATTCAAAACACAGAAGATGTATTAATTAATTTAAAATTAATTCTCTTTGTCAAAACTAAAAGCGTGTTTTTTAGAAGTAAAAACTACCAGAAGATTAACATGTGTTTATATCCAATTTCAAAATGAAATTAATTAAAATGGAAAAAATTGGATTGAATTATAAAAATATAATCTAATTAAAATTTAAAACCAATTAAAAATATAATCTAAACATATAAATAAATTAGATGAAAAGACAGTTTTGACTTAAAATGTAGTATTTTTTACTATTCATTAAAAATGAGCTTTATCAGAAAAATATCAAAAATTTACCCAAAGTAAATTTTGTTGTCTTGATTCTAAAGAAGAAGTTTATTTTGTCAAATGTAACATATAAAAGTTACAAAAACTAGATTTAAAAAGGTTTCACCATCAAAATGCGGTAAAACTACATTTTAAAGAATATTAGAGTATTTCATGCTTAAAATCAGATTCATTCTTATTTTAAGCCTCTAAAATTTATTAGATAAATGTAAAGACATTTAAAAAACATGTATAATAATATTTTATTTATTTTTATTCATTCCCTCCAATACAACGGTTATACGTTAACTACCATTTAAAATAACAATATTTTTATATTATTTTTTAGTACAACTCAACGTTGTGTGCAACGTAAGATTTCAAAGAAATACATTGTTGAGTGTTGAGTAAGCTATCATACATAGTATCAATTTTAAGGTAAAATTAATATTTAATTCACAAATATTAATAAATATGAAAATTTCATATTTTTTATTTACCTGTGATGTTACATTTAGTTCGTAAATAAGGACCACCAATTTCCTTTTAAAAACCAACCAACAAGTAATTAATTTAGTGGGAAAACAAGGACCACCAACGAATATGATTTTCAATGGTGAGTTTAGACCATATAATTTATAACATCACCATCAAACAAAGTGAAATAGGAGAAAACTCACCACGAAGGTGTCGTTCAACGCGCGGTGGAGGTGCATTCGCGGCAGAGGAGAGGCGTGCAACAGAGGAGTCCTCTGGAAAAGGAGAGGCACATGACAGAGAAGAGGCGCATGATAGAAGAGAGGTGCACGACGGAGGTGTGGTGCGCGACAGAGGTGTGGCGCACAATGGAGGAGAGACGCACAATGATCTGGTTTGCGATAGAGGAGAGGTGCACGATGGAGGTGTGGTTCGCGGTAGAGGAGAGGCAGTGGGGGATGAGAAGGAGGAGGAGGAGGAGGTGCAACGACAACGAACGACTTCCATGAGAGCTTGAGGGGTGAGAGGAAGGAGGAGAAAGTTAGATTTTTTTATAAAACCCCGTGAACCTTTTATCAGCGCTAGCTAAAAAGCGCTGATAAAAGTATGTTTTATCAGCACTAAAATAGAAAACACTGATAAAGGACATCTTTATAAGCACTAAAAATATAGCGCTGCTAAAGATAGACCTTTATCAGCGCTAAAAAAGCACTGATAAAGATATAATGTTCATAATTTATTTCTATTATTATATATATTTATAAAATTATATACATGATAAATATATATTTATATTTATAAAATTATAATTCAAATAATTATAAAATTATAAGTAATATACTTATTATATTTATAATCTTAAAAATATATATAATAAATATATTAATTATATATATTTATAAGACTATAGATATATATAACTATACTTCCTCTAATTTTATAATTATTTATATGAATATATATATATATAATTATAATTATAAATGAATATATATTTATTTATTTAAATAATTATAAAATTATAAAAAATTAATATTTCTAATTTTTATAATTTTAATAATTTTTATATTTAATATATTTATTATAATTTTATAATTATTTAAATATATCTATATTTATTTATAACTATAAATATATATATTTGTATTTATTTCTCAATATTTCTATATATTTATTTAATTATATATAACATTATATATGAAAATAATAAATATATTTTTTATGAATTAATAATTATTTACATAAATAAATATATATTTATATTTAAAACTAATAAATAAATATATATTTATTTGTAATTAAAAATTATAATAAATAAATTATTTATAGTTGTAATTATATATATATATAAATAATTATAAATTTATAACAAATATATTTATAATTTTATAAATATATATAATTAATATATTTATAATAATTTTTTAATTAATTAAATATATCTAAATTTATTTAGAATTATATTTATAACTATTTGTATTTATTTATTGATATTTGTATATAAATATATATAATTAATATATTTATTATAATTTTTTAATTATTTAAATATATCTATATTTATTTAAGAATTATAATTATAAATATTTGTATTTATTTATAAATATTTGTATATAAATATATTTATTTAATTATATATTTATATCTTTATAAGTAGTATAATAAATATATTTATTATAATTTTATAATTTTTTACATATATATATTTATTATGTAGGACCTCGGGACACCCTGAGAGGGGAGGGGTGAATCAGGGTGTCAACTTTTTCTTCTTAAAGTTGTGGATCTTGTTCCCACGTTGGTAGGAACTACGTAAACCTGTATGAAGGATATGATCAGCAATGATACATTCATATGCAGAGAGATGACACAACTATTTTTACTTGGTTCACCACTAAGGGCTACGTCCAAGGAGCATACACCGATAGGTTGTCGGTCGTACCTGAATCCATTATGCTTCACTAGCTGTAGATTACAATTGTTCGGGCACAATCACTCTGTCCCAGGCTCACTGCCTTTACAAAGGTTCAGGGATAACTCAATGCTTCCCTCAGGTCACTCCCGTTGACTCCCCCTGGCTCACTGCCGTTGGTGAAGTCTCACTCAGTTTATAGACGTGAAGGTCTCTTCAATAGATTTGCATTGAAGTCTTTGTCTCCTGTTCAGCATGAGACTTTGCTTGCATCAGAGTCCTGAGTTGATGCTCTTTTGTATTCAACCTTTTACTTTAGTGCAATGAATGAATGCACTAGATCCCCTTGTCTTCGTTTGCCTGAATTACAATCACTTGTGTGATTTCTCAATAAATGATTCTCTGTTGAAGTCCAAATTTCATCCACTGATGAATACCCCTTTTTCCCTTGTCCACTGGGCGAACAACCTTTGGAAAGGGCCTTCGCAAAGTACCCTACTTCGCAAGGCTCCCAATTTTGGAAAGCTCAAACAAGTCTTCGCAGATCCCCTGCCTTTTCGCGAAGCTCAATTGCGAAGCACTCTCGCGATGCTCCAGCCTTCGCAATGCTGGGCTATCGCGGAGCTCCTGCCTCTTCGTGAAGCTAACTAAGCCAACGCAGGGCGCAAGACTTTCACGGAGCTAGAATAGCCGCTGCGAAGATCCTCTTTCGCGATGCACATTGCCTTCGCGAGTGACCTTTGCGAACCGAGAGCAAAGGATTTTCGTTGAGAGATCTCTCTTGAGGGGGTCATCCTCTATTTATAGGCGATTCCACCGACCCTCGACCCTTCCGCGCGAAGTCAGCGCCACGTCATCTCAAATCACGAAGCTCCGAATTTCCCTCCGAAATTCTCTCAAAATCATGAAGCACTACGACAATTTTTCGTTTGCGGAGATCGTCGTAATTGCAGAGTATCACCGTCATCATTCCTTTGTGCCTTCGCCATGAAGCTCCCTCGCAAAGCCCTTCATCGCCGCGAAGCTCCCTTGAAAATCCCTTCATCTCCGTGAAGCTCTCCAGCCTCTGCCGTTTGTGAAGCTTGACGTATCGCGAAGAATCACCGCCTCCATTCTTCTGGTCTTCGCGAAATCCAATCCATGCATCCCATCTTCGCGAGATTCATGACTTTGCCATATTTAATTATTATCTTCATGGAAATCCACTTTTCGCGATGCTCACCAACCTCCAAATTTTGGACCCCAAAAATTTGGCAAACACTGGAAAACGGCGCCACCTTGTATCTGCTCTTTTTGTCCGCCTCTAGATCATCCATTCCTTTGTCGATGTTCCTTGAATAAAACATGGATCATTATCCACAGTCCTCGAACTCGACATGCCACCATGGAATCTCCTTTGTCAACAAATTTGTATGTCGTCTGTTTGCTTTTTCAATAAGCACGATCACCTCAACAACACTTTTTCTTGGTGATATGTATCCTTTAGCAACTCTTCTGCTTTTATCACAAACTCCACTATTGTGATATGTATTCTTTGAAGGCATAGCTTCAGCATCAGCATCTTCTATGACAATGTGATGTGCATGGCTATCGCAGAAGTCCAATGTTCATGGCCGTCACAAAATGCCAATCCCTTGCACATTGTCTTCTTCTTCAACCATCTTCCTCTACTTCATGCAAAACATACGATTCTAGTCTTCAAGAAGTCTCTTGCATGGTTCTCATGCAATCATGAAGAGTTGCATGGTATTCATCAAATCCCATTCTTCTTTAATCATCCTCAGATGGATTACACCTCACATTCTTCATTGTTGTAAACAATGTATCACCTTTGACACATGTTCTTTGAACTTACGATTTGTACAAAAATCGTCTGAATCACCATTCCTCTACTTCAGCAGAGTACTTCATGATCTCCTTTATTTTGATCTTCCAATCCTCCATTTCATTGGAGTACTTCTTGATCTCCTTCATTTTGATCTTCATTGACAACTATTGACAACAAATACAAACTTATAAACAAAGTGGTTCCAACAATCTCCCCCTTTGTATTTTGTTGTCAATACCTTATACATCTTCTGAAATGAATTCGTCAATGTCAAAATGAGAATCTTCTCTTCAATCAACTTTTCTTTTCAAACTACCATTTCAGTTTCTCTCCCCCTTATTGACAAGAAATACAAAGCGCATGATAGGGAGGGTATCAATCCATACTTAAGCAATGTTTCATTAATCATTTCACTCTAAGTCTACTTGATAAATGCTCTATGTAGAAAATAAGAGGATTTGATTAAGTCAACAAGGCTGTCCATTATTCACAGATCATGATACCAACATGAGATGAGAACTCATGTATTTTGTCTCCAAGTGTTTAACACTTTTATTTCAGGCATAAGAAATAAAATGTGATAGGGAGAGATCAGCCTGAAATTCCTACACTTACATCAGCAAACTAATCAAAAACATTCAAGTGCTATCTGCAGGATAAGTGACCTTGGGGAACATCCATTCTTCTTATGTCACTGATCAATTCAGTTACCCCCCCCTTTGTAGAATGATCTTTGATCTGAGTAACCAAGGGATATAGATTGAGAAATGGAATACCTTCTCCATTGACATGTTCTTCAAGAAATTCACAGAGTAACTGCATTTGAGTCCTGCTGGAGTTGATATTGATTGAAACAATGATTTTGGAAGCTTATTCATTTTTCTCCCCCTCAGGGGAAACACTCCTCATCATCTTCATCAAGAGTGATCCTTCGTCATCTTAATCCTTGAATATTCATTGAAGAATCTACTAAGGATGGAGGCTTCTTTAGCTTGGCTATCAAGAGTTGACATCATTCACTACTTCTCAGGTTCTCCCCCTGAGAGCATGCTTCACCTTCAATTACCTGCATTATTAGCACAAATACAATACACAAATGAATAAGGGAATAAGGTGGTTCCTCCTTGCTTCATCAACAAGACCTGCATGGTTGAGGTTCTTTTCTCAACCAAGTTCCTCTATTCACTCCAGTCTTCATGCCTACACATTTGATCATATGTTCTGACATCTGTTGGTGTGGCATGGCTTTCTTCACATTCTCTTTTACATTGTGTGAGGAATTGTTCTTCTTAACAGCCATCATGAATGATACATTCTTACTCCTCTTAAGTACTGATTCTTGATCTGGTATTAAGGTTAGGAAAACTTTTGCAGTGTGACCATATTTATTGAATCTCTCACACAGAACTTCTTTGACATGTGTGTTTCTCTTTATTTGCAATCTCTCATGAACTGTGTCTTTATCATGTGAAAGTTTTCCTTTTCCTTTGTCACCAGCCTTGGCCTTTTCATCTTCAAGTTTCCTTATTCTTTTCAAATATTCTGGCCAGATGACCAATATGTCATTTGGAACTTTTGTGGCAGGTTTGGATCTTCCACATGGGTTCATCTGAGTATCATCCCACTTTGTTTTTCTTTTGGATGAATGACCCATAAATTTCAGGGATCTAAAATCCTGGGTCTTCTCAGCTTCCCTACTTGATATCTTCTTGGAGAAATGTGTGCTCACACCATTATTCTAGTTTCTACCCAAGGTACTTGCTTCATAGTTAGACGGCGTCAGAGGTCTTCTTTTCTTATTAACAGTGAAATCATGTTGATATGGACATGTGCCTACCTTCTGACCGCTGCCGTTGCATACATCACAGATGTTATCAAGAGTTCCAAATCTGTTTGTGGTAAACAGATGATTCTGAACCTGCAGACGTTGCTTCTTCTTCTCTGGTTTCCTTCCCTCTAATATAGGATTTATCTGTTCTTTTCCATGTAAGGGATTATAAAAACAATCCAGTGCACAGTGCCCAAATCTGTTGCAGCACCAACATTGGCCCACAAATCTTTTCTTCTTTGTTTCTTCTGTATGAGGTTGTTGAGCCATCTTCTTCATATTTTTTGCTCTATTTTGGGAACCAACTTCCTCCTCCTCCTTCTTATCCACCCTAGCCATGGTGGTAGGTTTATTCTTCTCACCTTTCCTCATCCATACTTGTTTAGAACTTTTCTTCAAACCTGCACTGATTGTAGGAACATATTTAGAAACATGAGTACAAGA
This sequence comes from Viscum album, assembly GCA_963277665.1. Taxonomy (NCBI): domain Eukaryota; kingdom Viridiplantae; phylum Streptophyta; class Magnoliopsida; order Santalales; family Viscaceae; genus Viscum; species Viscum album. The sequence continues at coordinate 418,439,056 of OY728148.1, forward strand.
TGGTTTGGATGGTACCTTCATTTTCTCAGTTGCCTGTGATAGATCTATGAGTGAAGTCATGATCTTCTTATCACATGTTGGAGGTCTTTTGACAACAGAATCCTCTAGTGAGCATTGAGTACCAGCAGCAACTGATTCTTGATATGGATAATCAAGAGTTGTCATAATCTTCTTGTCACTTGTTGGAAGTATTTAAGCTTTAAATTCCTCGAACAAACATTGAGTATAGGCATCACTCATTTCATTCTTTTGTGAAGTCTCAATATGTGTATTCTCAATCTTGGTCAACTGGGCTTCCAATTTTTGACCCTCAATATTGAGGATGATCTTCTGATCTTCAATCATGATCATCTTCTCTTCACAAGTCTTCTTCAATCTTTCAAAATCATCTTCATGCATCTTAACATTGTTTTGTAGTAACAAGTCAAGTTCCCTGAATTTCATGGAAGTTTCTTCCAAACAAAAACTCTTGACTTCATTTCTCTTCTTCAGCTCAGCTTCAAGTGCATGGATCCTTTCTTTTAGAGTCTTATTGACTTCCTCTTTTTCTTCAAAGACTTTCACCTGTTTGGTGAGCTTCATACTTTCTAGAAATTTTCTTTCCAACCCCTTTTCTATATTGTCAGATCCCCTTTCTAATCGAGTGATCTCAACCTGCATATATTGGAATAGGATACAAATAATCACAACCCTTTCTTCAGGAATATCACGCAGATATGTTTTGAGTTTTTCCTGAAAGCTTGAATTAGGGGTGTCATCCTTTCCTCTGGAAGAATCCTGAGCCACCTTCTTGATACTTTCCAAGCCTGATGTTTCTTCATTATTGGAATGGCATGGAGAACAAGTCACTGCATCTTCTTTGGATATGAGGGACTTCTTCAGCTGCTTATTCTCTTTCTTTTTCCTGTTTGTCATGGTTTTTCAAGATGTAGACTTATGCTCAGAAATGACTGAGTCATTATCAAGACTGATCTTCATTGTTGACTTTAAGAAAGAAACTCAAATCCTCTTCTCTATAGAATTACTGGATAATATCCGACATACGTTAACCTTTCCCTATGATACCACTTGTAGGACCCCGGGACACCCTGAGAGGGGAGGGGTGAATCAAGGTGTCAACTTTTTCTTCTTAAATTTGTGGATCTTGTTCCCACGTTGGTAGGAACTACGTAAACCTGTATGAAGGATATGATCATCAATGATACATTCACATGTAGAGAGATGACACAACTATTTTTACTTGGTTCACCACTAAGGGCTACGTCCAAGGAGCATACACCGACAGGTTTTCATTCGTACCTGAATCCACTATGCTTCACTAGCTATAGATTAAAATTGTTTGGGCACAATCACTCTATCCCAGGCTCACTGCCTTTACAAAGGTTCAGGTATAGCTCACTGCTTCCCTCGGGTCACTCCCATTAACTCCCCCTGGCTCACTGCCGTTGGTGAAGTCTCACTCAGTTTATAGATGTGAAGGTCTCTTCAATAGATTTGCATTGAAGTCTTTGTCTCTTGTTCAACATGATACTTTGCTTTCATTAGAGTCCTGAGTTGATGCTATTTTGTATTCAACCTTTTACTTTAGTGCAATGACTGAATGCACTAGATCCCCTTGTCTTCGTTTGCCTGAATTACAATCACTTGTGTGATTTCTCAATAAATGATTCTCTGTTGAAGTCCAAATTTCATCCACTGATGAATACCCCTTTTTCCCTTGTCCACTGGGCGAACAACCTTTGGAAAGGGCCTTTGCAAAGTACCCTACTTCTCAAGGCTCCCAATTTTGGAAAGTTCAAACAAGTCTTCGCAGATCCCATGCCTTTTCGCGAAGCTCAATCACGAAGCACTCTCGCGATGCTCCAGCCTTCGCAATGATGGGTTATCGCAGAGCTCCTGCCTCTTCGCGAAGCTAACTGAGCCAACACAGAGTGCAAGATTTTCGCGGAGCTAGAATAGCCGCCGTGAAGCTCCTCTTTCGCGATGCACACTGCCTTCACGAGTGACCTTTGCGAACCGAGAGAAAAGGATTTTCATTGAGAGATCTCTCTTGAGGGGGTCGGCCTCTATTTATAGGCGATTCCACCGACCCTCGACCCTTCCGCGCGAAGTCAGCGCCACGTTAGCTCAAATCGTGAAGCTCCTAATTTCCCGCCGAAATTCTCTCAAAACCGCGAAGCACTACGAAAATTTTTCTTTCACGGAGCTCATCGTAATCGTGGAGTATCACTGTCATCATTCCTTCGTGCATTCGCTGCGAAGCTCCCTCGCAAATCCCTTCATCGCTGCGAAGCTCCCTTGCAAAGCCCTTCATCACCACGAAGCTCTCCAGCCTCTGCCGTTCGCGAAGCTTGACGTATTGCGAAAAATCACTGCCTCCATTCTTCTGGTCTTCGTGAAATCCAATCCATGCATCCCATCTTCGCGAGATTAATGACTTTTCCATATTTAATTATTATCTTCATGGAAATCCACTTTTCGTGATGCTCACCAACATCCAAATTTTGGACCCCAAAAATTTGGAAAATACTGGAAAACGGCGCCACCTTGTATCTGCTCTTTTTGTCCGCCTCCAGATCATCCATTCCTTTATCGATGTTCCTTGAATAAAACATGGATCATTATCCACAGTCCTCGAACTTGACATGCCACCATGGAATCTCCTTTTTCAACAAATTTGTATGTCGTCTGTTTGCTTTGTCAACAAGCACGATCACCTCAACAACACTTCTTCTTGGTGATATGTATCCTTCAGCAACTCTTCTGCTTTTATCACAAACTCCACTATTGTGATATGTATTCTTTGAAGGCATAGCTTTAGAATCAGCATCTTCTATGACAATGTGATGTGCATGGCTATCACAGAAGTCCAATGTTCATGGCCGTCACAGAATGCCAATCCCTTGCACATTGTCTTCTTCTTCAACCATATTCCTCTACTTCATGCAAAACATACGATTCTAGTCTTCAAGAAGTCTCTTGCATGGTTCTCATGTAATCATGAAGAGTTGCATGGTCTTCATCAAATCCCATTCTTCTTTAATCATCCTCAGATGGATCACACCTCAAACTCTTCATTGTTGTAAACAATGTATCACCTTTGACACATGTTCTTTGAACTTACGATCAGTACAAAAATCATCTGAATCACCATTCCTCTACTTCAGCGGAGTACTTCATGATCTCCTTTATTTTGATCTTCCAATCCTCCATTTCATTGGAGTACTTCTTGATCTCCTTCATTTTGATCTTCATTGACAACTATTGACAACAAATACAAACTTATACACAAAGTGGTTCCAACATATTAATAGTTATAATTATAACTATAAATAAATATATTTATATTTTTTTATATTTATTTTTATATATATATATATGTGTATTTATAAAATTATAATATATGTATTTGTTGTAATTTTATAATTATATATATATAGTTATAATTATAATTACAAATAAATATATTTAAAAAGTATTTATATATGCTTAAAATTTAATAATTATAAATATAATAAATATATTTATTCTTTAAATATATTTAATTTAATTTTATAAGTATTAAGAACATAATATATTATATGGGTAACATGAATTAATCATATACAACTAGTAAAATATACATAATAAAAAATGAGCCATCAATGGATAACATGAATAATAAGAAGAGTGTAATGTATAAATAAACATTCACGATGATACATAACATATATGCATGCATGATCAATATATTAATTGACCAAATTCATTGGAAACACACATTTATTTAATTATAATCTTATAATTTTTTAAAACATTATATATACACTTTTGAATTATTAAAAAAAATATATTAATTATAAACATGAGTTTTTTATTTAATATATACAAATAAACATTAATTTTGAATATAAATATAATAATTTTATATAAATTATTATTAAAAACTTTTATCAGCGCTTTAATCTAGCACTAATAAAGACCCCCTTATTAGCGCTTTCTACTTAGCGCTGATAAAACGACGCGCTTCCCTTGCCCTGTTTTTGTAACACCCAGACCCCTCTAGACCGGAGCTGGTGCATTACTTGCTATATTGGAATGGTTAGAAGGAATGAAAATCCTGAAGGAACGATTAGTTTCGTAGTCTTGAAGAAACTAGATACATAAATGTAACTCAAATTACATTAGAGAAGGTTACAAAATACAATACATAACAAAAACTAAAAACTGAATCCACAGGAACTCAATAAATGATCTCCTCTTCATCACCTGTTGAATGTAGAAAATGAAAGGGGTGAGTTCAAATGCTCAATAAGGGTTACAAATATCATAAACATGAATTAATAATAACTGAATCATAAAAAATATTGCATGGTGAATAAATGAAAAACACACACCATTAATAAACTGAGAAAGGGCCTGCATCCATAGATTTTGTCATAGTGAAAACCCCATGGATAGTAATGACTGAAAATGAATAAAGAGAATTCTTATTATTTTGACGTCATGTATCTGACACATGAAACCATAATACTGTAAAAATGGTTTAGTTCTATGGGTAGAAACCCGTCTGATTTTTGGAAACAAACTCGAAGGGTTTGTCGCCAACTGATTTGTCTCATGAGACCTACCAATGCATCGAGGTGCTATAGCAGGCCCCACATGCCACTTCATGTCCAAATAATTCTTTATAAATTGATTCAATACAAGAGAAATATGCCTTTTCAATATCTGTATAGAGTAGAGTATACAGATTCATCAATATTTCCATAATTAAAATAACTTTCCAAATAAACACTGTATGTAAAATGGTATACAATTTAGAAAAAAAACATATCCATGATATGAGATTATGGATATTTAATATAAATATAATTTCAAATGAAAATTTATCTCAAATGGGTAGTAGGTACACCACATAAGGATTATTAGGTGCACTATACAAAGTTAGCCACAACAAAATAGTAGTTGAGACAAAGTCTTTTATCACAATGTAATATGTCGAATCATATGACCAAAACTTAATAACCCTCAAAAGAATCATTGAATAAAATGAATTTAAATATAATCATTTTATTATATATCAAATGTCAGTACACATATACCACACACAAGAAATAAGTGGCGAACAATGAAAATCTCACAGAAATGAAAGTGAGATGAAAAACCCCTTACCTTATGCTCGAGTGTGTTCTTCAATTGTTTTAATGACCAGAATAATAAAATATATATTCATTAATTAATAACTAAAAAACCTACTATTCATGTAATTTATTTAGTATAACCTTATTAGGTTCATTCATGGCCCTTTTTATGGGTTCAAGAGGTTCAATTTTCTTGTTTTGGAAGCATTTTCTTCCTTGGTTTTCATGATTTGTTTACTTGTTTTCTTGAATGGAAGTTCATTTGAAATGTGGTTAAACATCCAGAATTGTTAATATATATTATTAATGAAATTAAGGATATATAAATGATCCTATAATGATTTTGGGTTATATACCATGATGATGATTCATTAGTTAAAAGTTTATTACAAATATTCAGATTAACTTGGCCATTTTGTTCATAATGAACTTGTTTTGTATTATTATTTTATATTATGAGTATCTAAGGATTAAATAAAATTAATAATATGAAATAAATATATTATTATCTGGTTCAACCATTAAAATGGTTTCATTATCATTAATGAAGGAGAAATGGAAGAACGAAACTCCGTCGTCCACAAAGGTTATAAATTGGAACCTCATGGATGTTGATTTCGTTTATAAAAATAAAAGGGAGAGAGTAAGAATATTGATGATGGTTATTAAATTCACATTATATAATTCCAGTATATAGATTATACTGGGGTTTATCATGGTCATTTGGATAGAGGAGGTGATGAGAGAAAAAGAAAATAGATGAACTTGAAAATAAAAGAAAAGGTGAGAGATCCCTTATGAAAATTCGGCAGCCTAACAACGTCGCTAAAAATTTCATAAAATGAAATGATGAGAGAAAAAGGGTATCTCATAATATTAAAATCAAAAGTAAAGTAATAAGAATACATAAAATCAAACCCAACATATGATAATGGAAAATAAAATAGATAATAAAAAAGAAGTGTCAGCTAAAAGAAGAGAATGAAGGATCCCTTTACCTTGTAGAGTAACTCCTAGATCTTGAAGGATGGGAACTTGGGGGATTAAGGACCCCTTGGTAGGACTCCTAGAGAGTTAAACACAAGATCTTGGAGGATATTGATTTTATAATGAAATAAAATGAATGGGGATGAGTGGGTATTTATAGTAATTAATAGAGAGTTTTTTATTAATTAAAAGGGACTCCTTATTAGTGGTTTTCGAAAAACCATGGGCTTGGCCATGGTATTTGCCCATGGTTTTATCCACTTGGGACACCTCATTTCATAAGTTACTGTACAAAAGTTGACCATACTTTTATATTTAATTATTACATCATTATGATGTCATTAAACTACCGAAAACTCAAAACTGTATTTTTACTATTCATGAAAAATTCAAGTATTTTAAAAAAATCCCAAAAAATCACCGTAACCATTTTTCAACGTGTATAATTCAAAAATGAAATCCATTTTTATAAAATAAATTTTTAAGTATTTTTAATTTAATTTTTAAATAAAATCATAGTTAATTCAAAAAAACAATTTTTAAAGGTATAATTAGTTCTATATCACATTAAAAAATTAATTAAGATCTCATTATCTTATTACCTTAAGAAAATAAAATATAATCATTATTTACTATTTATAAGGGTCATATTACTATTAATATTACTATTCATAAGGTAATGCTACTATTCATCAAAAAATCAAGTTGATTCTATCATACTCCAAATGACTTACTGGTCACAACTCTAGATGGACATTTTTCAAAATTCAAAACATAGAAGTGTAAAATTTATGTTTAATGGATAGCTTATAAATTTCTCCTATAATGTTTTGGTTGAAAAAATAATTAGTACTTCATGAAATATATTATATCTAATGAATAGAAAGTATTTAAGAGGAACGTACCATAAAATGTTTGGGGTGTTATATTATTCCCTCCTTCAGAAATTTAATCCTCAAAATTTTATGTATAAAGCGCACCAAAAATATGTGGGTGGTTCTTCTTCATGAAATACTCTGGTTCCCATGTTTTTTCCTCTATATTTTGGTTTCTTCAAAGAACCTTTACCAGACGAGTTTCCCGATTTCTCAATACCTTCTCCCTTGTGTCAAGAATCCCGATAGGCTTTTCACAGTATGACAAATCAGGTTCCATTTATATTTCTTCATATATGAGTACATGTGTTGGGTCTGGAATGTATTTCTTTAACAATGACATGTGGAACACATCATGAAATCTGGAGAGATTTGGCGGCATCACTAAACGGTGAGATACAACTCCGATTCTTTCCAGAACTTCAAATGGTCCGATGTACCTGGGGCTCAGTTTCCCTTTCTTACTAAACCTTAGGACACCCTTCTATGGAGATAATTTCCCACTTGAAATTCCAAATCCTTTCTCTGGTTTTCAGCATAACTCTTCTACATACTTTGGGTTACTTTAATATGGGCTTGGATTGCCTTTACCTTTTATGTGGTCTCTTCAATAAGTTCTGGGCCTATAAGTTTCCTCTCACCAACTTCGTCCCAACAAGTTGGAGTTCGACATCTCTTTCCATATAATGCTTCATATGGAGCCATTTGAATACTAGAATGGAAACTATTGTTGTAAGAAAATTCCACCAAAGGCAAGTATTGATCCCACATACCTTGGAAGTCAAGAGATAATGACCTCAACATGTCTTCTAGAGTTTGAATAGTCCTTTCAGACTGTCCGTCAGTTTGGGGGTGATATGCAGTACTCATACGAAGCTCAGTATTCAAAGCCTTATGGAGACTTTTCCAGAATTTTGATGTAAATTGGGGATCTCGATCGAATACAATTGATAGAGGTTCACCATGAAGTCTTAAAACTTCATTAATATATAGTCTTGCCAGGTGCTCAAGTGGTAAATCCTCTCTTATAGGAAGGAAATGTGCTGATTTTGTGAGACGATCAACAATTACCCATATTGCATTGTTCCTTCTAGGTTTCCTCGGTAGTCTAGTGATAAAATCCATTGCAATGTTATACCACTTCCACATAGGAATAGGTAGAGGTTGAATCACTCCTTTGGGATGTTGTCTCTCTGCCTTCACTTGTTGACAAACTAGACACCTTGACACGTAGTCAATAACTTCCTGCTTCATATTATCCCACCAAAAATATTCCTTCAGATCTCTATACATCTTGGTGCTACCTGGGTGTATATAGAAATTTGAGCTATGGGAATCGTCTAATAGTTCCCTTTTTATCTCAGGTACTAATGGAACACATAACCTCTTCCCAAATTTCATAACTCCTTCTTCATACACGAAGTCATCCAATCTCCCATCCTTGAAAACATTAATTTTCTTGTGCATATTCACATCATCAAAATGAGATATTTTTATCTTATCTAATAAATATGGTTTAGAAATCATTTAAAAGAGAAAAGGTGTTTCCCATTCCTTAACAATCCCCATATCCATCTTTATTAGATCCAAAAATATAGGATCTCTCTTAATCCTCATTTGATTTAGAATTCCATGATCCTTCCTACTTAATGAATCTGCCACCTTATTCGCCTTTACTGGGTGGTAGTGTATTGAAAAATCCTAATCTTTGCGTAACTAGAGCCATATAATTTGCCTCATGTTGAGTTCTTTTTGTATGAAAATGTATTTAAAACTCTTGTGGTCCATATAAATCTCACAAATTTCTCTGTAGAGATAATGTCTTCATATTTTCAAAGAAAATATTACAGCTGCTAACTCAAGATCATGAGTTGGATAATTTTTCTCATGGGTATTCAATTGTCTTGATGCATAAGCAATAAATTTATCATTTTTCATAAGGATTCAACCCAACCCATTCTTTGATGCATCGCTGTATATCACAAATCAATCACTTCCAGATGGAAGAGTCAAAATTGGATCATTGAACACTATTCTTTTCAATTATTCGAAGCATTCCATACACTCTTTTGTCCACACAAACTTAACACCTTTACATGTGAGCTTGGTTATCGGGTTAGCTAGTCGGGTGAAATTCTGAACGAAACACTGATAGTAACCTACTAAGCCAATAAAACTGTGTACCTCAGTTATGTTTGTTGGCATTGGCCAATATTGGATTTCCTTTGTCTTCACAGGATCAACTAGAATTCCATCCTTGGAGACAATATGGCCTAGAAAAGAAACTGATTGAAGCCAGAACTCGCACTTGCTAAAATTCCCATATAATTCATTTCTTTTAAGAGTTTTTAGAATAATCCACAAGTGATCCTCACGGTATTCATATCTTTTTGAGTATACTAGGATATCATTGTTGAATACCACAATAAAGTTATCAATATATTCCTTGAAAAATCTATTAATTAAATCCATGAAAATAGATGGTGCATTTGTTAGTCCAAAAGGCATCACTGTAAACTCGTAATGCCCATACCTAGTTCAAAATACTGTCTTTGGAATATCTTCCTTCCTCAAACGTAGTTGATGATATCCGGATCGAAGGTCAATCTTTGAAAAGTATTGAGATCCATGAATTTGATCAAATAAATCATCAATTAGGGGTAGATGATACTTATTCTTAATTGTAATAGCATTGATTTACCTATAATCAATGCATAACCTCATGGATCCATCTTTATTTTTGACAAACAAGACCAGGGCTCCCCATGGAGAAACACTAGGTAGAATAAATACTTTGTCATTTAACTCCTCTAGTTGTTTCTTTAGCTCCACTAAATCCATAGTGGCCATTCTATAGGGGGTCTTTGATATAGGTCTTTCACCAGGAATTAAGTCAATGGAAAACTCAATTTCACGCTCTGGAGGATGTTCAGGTAAATCCTCTGGAAACACATCAATGTATTCTTGAAATATATGCACATCTTCAATTTGAATATTTCTTTCCTCACCCATAGATATTGGGTTCTCTTCCTCTCCAAGAATTACATTCAATAGAGCTAATGGGGGTGGGTCTAGATAAGAATCGGATGATGAGGTCTCTTCTCTAAAGATAAGAGATTCTACACCATTTTTAAAAATTGTAACTTCTTTTTTATTTCAATAAATCTTCGCATCATATTTTGACATCTAATTTATACCGAGAATTATATCAAAGTAAGTCATTGGTATGATGATAATGTTAGCAACTAAAGAACGTTTATGTGTCACGAGGGGGACTAGTTGACATGCCTTTGTTGTAATGATTCATCCCCTAAGAGTTTTGACTGATAACTCCTTTATTAAATCAAATTGGATATGTCTAATTTTCTTGGAAAACTAGTAATATATAAATGAATGCGATGATCCAGAATCAAATAAAGTGTTGGCTAAGTTTGAGGAAAAAATTAAAGTACCTTCCACCACACCATTAGGAACTTTAACTTTCGCAGTTGTAATCTCATAAGCTCTCCCCTTCTCTCTTGGATTTTTCTGAGGAATGTTTACTTTGTTCTTAGGACACTCATTTGCATAATGTCCCATATCTCTACAATTATAGCATTGAACATCATCAAATTGTTTCTTCCCCTTGTATTCATGAGATATATAACCCTTTTCTCCACAATTATAGCAGACTCCCTTTCCTTTTAATCATTTCCCGAGATGATTATTTCCACACTTTTCACATAATGGTAATTTCTTCATTCCCTTGTTATTATTTGGCACTTAATCTTTCCATTGGTTATTAGAGTACCTATTTTTATCTTTGTTCCCCTTGAAAAAATTTGATCTAGAAAATTCCTTCTCTATTTTGATGGCACTTGATAAAATTTTATCATATGATGAAAATGTTTGAGAAGACAGTTCCCTTAGAAGAATTGGCTTAAGACCTTCAAAGAAATGATCAATCTTGTCTGCCGAGTCATGTACGTAATCTACGACATACCTGGCTAGCCTTGTGAAAGTAGCCTCATAATCTACAACATTGTCTTCTTCTCTTTGTTTTAAACCAAGGAATTTCCTCTTCATTTCGGTTTGTTTCTCACGAAGGAAATATTTTTCAAAGAATATTTCCTTAAAAGTCCTCCATTCCGTATCTTTTATTTCTTCTTCCTCCATGGTATTCTAAATCAAGGACCACCATTGATCAACGTCGCCCTTGAGAAAATATACTTCCAGTACTACCTTTTCATTTTCATTACATCTTAATTCCATGAATATATTTTCAAGGGACTTGATCCATTTCTTAGTAACCACTGGGTTAGTAGTCTCAATAAAAGATAGGGGATTCTGCCGCATGAAACGATCTGACACAGGTGTGGAATGGTTATTCGTTACAACTTGAGTAAGTTGTCCCAATATGGTCATGATATGATCTGTTCCCACATTGACTATGTTGACTTGATAATTAGGGAGATCCCTACCTTGCCCACGAGTATTGATTCCCCTTCTTTCATTAGATTCCATTTATAAATAATGGGATATACTATATTAGTTTATGAATCTCAAATATAAAATCACTCAACATAGATTAAAATTCTATGCATAGATAATCTTATAAACATGGTTTCTCTAAGGAAAAATTTACATTAAAATCCTTCATAATGGATTGTAAATAAAATGTGAATTATCCTAAGCATATCCCCTAGGAGTGTCGTAACCAAGAGTGTAACAAGGCCCATTATCGTGTACCAGTTCCCATTTGAGTCTAGCTCAAAGCGGTGTTTTCAGGTTTTACCCCTAGATACATCTGTGCCAAAGCCGCCTCTACCTACTCATATCCAGACAGGGATGTATTGCTTGAAATATCCACATAATATATTCCTTACCAAAATACCAGGACGTTCTTATACATTTATCCTAAAATACTAACTTAGGGATTTGTTCCCTACTATACATTTCCTACTCTAGTTTCCAAGTTTTCTACTAAACTTCCTTTGATACCAACTGTAACAACCCAACCCCTCTAGACTGGAGCTGGTGCATTACTTGTTATATTATAATGGTTAGAAGGAATGAAAATCCCAAAGGAATGACCAGTTTAGTAGTTTTGAAGAAACTATATACATAAATTTAACTCAAATTACATCGGAGAAGGTTACAAAATACAATACATAACAAAAACTAAAAACCGCATCCACAGGAACTCAATAAATGATATCCTCTTCATCACATATTGAAGGTAGAAAAAGAAATGGGTGAGCTCAAATGCTTATTAAGGGTTAAAAATAGTAGAATCATGAATCAATAATAATTAAATAATATACAAATATGGCACAATGAATAAATAAAAAACACACGCCATTAATAAACTGATAAAGGGTTGCATCCATATATTTTGTCATAGTGAAATCCTCATGGATATTAATAACTGAAAATGAATAAAGTGAATGATTATTATTTTAACTTCATGTATCTGGAACATGAAACTATAATACTATAAAAATAGTTTAGTTCTATGGGTAGAAACCCGTCTGATTTTTGGAAACAAACTCGAAGGGTTTATCGCCAACTGATTTGTCTCATGAGACCTACCGATGCATAGAGGGGCTATAGGGGCCCCCACCTGCCACTGAATGTCCAAATCATTCTTTATAAATTTATTCAATACAAGATAAATATGCCTTTTCAATATCCTTATAGAGTAGAGTATACATATTCATCAATATTTCCATAATTAAAATAACTTTCCAAATAAACACCGTATGTAAAATGGTATACGGTTTACACAAAAAACATATCCATGATATGAGATTATGGATATTTAATAAAAATATAATTTCAAATGGAAATTGATCTAAAATTTACAGTAGGTACACCACATAAGGATTATTAGGTGCACCATACGAAGTTAGTCACAACAAAATAGTAGTTGAGACAAAGTCTCTTACCACAATGTAATCGGTCGAATCATATGACCAAAACTTAATAACCATCAAATGAATCATTGAATAATATGAATATAAAGATAATAATTTTATTATATATAAAATGGCAGTACACATATACCACATATAATAAATAAGTGGCGAACAATGAAAATATCACAGAAATGAAAGTGAGATGAGAAACCCCTTACCTTATGCTCGAGTGTGTTCTTCGTTTGTTTTAATGACCAGAATAATAAAATTTAGCTTTATTAATTAATAAATACATAAACTAATATACATTTAATTGATTTATTATAACCTTATTAGGTTCATTAATGGCCCTTTTTATGGGTTTAATAGGTTCTATTTTCTTGTTTTGGAAGCATTTTCTTCCTTGGTTTTCATGATTCGTTTACTTGTTTTCATGAATGTAAGTTCATTTGAAATGTGGTTAAACATCCAGAATTGTTAATATATCTTATTAATGAAATTATGGAGATATAAATTATCCTATAATTATTTTGGGTTATATACCATGATGATTATTCATTGGTTAAAAGTTTATTACAAATATTCGGATTAACTTGGCCATTTTGTTCATAATGAACTTGTTTTGTATTATTATTTTATATTATGAGTGTCTAAGGATTCCAGAAAATTAATGAGATGAAATAAATATATTATTATATGGTTTAACCATTAAAATGGTTTCATTACCAGTAATTAAGGAGAAAGTGAAGAACGAAACTCCATCGTCCACAAAGTTTATAAATTGGAACCTCGTGGATGTTGATTTCATTTATAAAAATAAGAGGGAGGGAGTAAGAATATTGATGATGGTTCTTCCATTAACATGATATAATTTAAGTATATAGATGATACTGGGGTTTATCATGGTAATTTGGATATATTAGGCAAGGATAGAAAAATAAAAGATATGAACTTGAAAATAAAAGAAAAGGTGAGAGATCCCTTATGAAAATTCGGCAGCCTAACGACGTCGCTTAAAATTTCATAAAATGAAATGATGAGAGAAAAAGGGTATCTCATCATATTGAAATAAAAAGGACAGTAATAATAACACATAAAATCAAACCCCAACATATGATAATGGAAAATCAAATAGATAACAAAAAAGAAGTGTCAACTAAAAGAAGAGAATGAAGGATTCCCTTACCTTATAGAGTAACTCCTAGATCTTGAAGGATGATACCTTGGGGGATTAAGGACACATTTGGAGGACTATTATAGAGTTAATAACCTCATATACTTGAGGATATTGAGTTTAAAATTAAATAAAACGAATGGGGTGTGAGTGGGTATTTATAGTAATTAAGAGAGAGTTTTTTATTAATTAAAAGGGACACCTCATTAGTGGTTTTTGCAAAACCATGGGCTTGCCCATGGTATTTGCCCATGGTTTTATCCAATTTAGAAACCTCACGTCATAAGTTACTATAAAAAATTCAACCATACTTTTATATTTAATTATTACATAATTATGATGTCATTAAACTACCGAAAACTCAAAACTGTATTTTTACTATTCATGAAAAATTCAAGTATTTTAGAAAAATCCCAAAAATTCACCCTAACCATTTTTCGACATGTAGAATTCAAAAATGAACTCCATTTTTAAAAAATAATTTTCTATGTATTTTTAATTTAATTTTTAAATAAAATCACAGTTAATTAAAAAAAACATTTTTTAAAGGTATAATTAGTTCTATATCACATTAAAAAATCAATTAAGATCTCATTATCTTATTACCTTAAGAAAATAAAATGTAATCATTATTTACTATTTATAAGGGTCATATTACTATTCATATTACTATTCATAAGGGAATGTTATTATTCATCAAAAAATCAAGTTGGTTCTATCAGACTCCAAATGACTTACTGGTCACAACTCTAGATGACCGTTTTTCGAAATTCAAAACACAGAAGTGGAAAATTTATGTTTAACGGATAACTTATAACTTTCTCCTATAATGTTTTGGTTCACAAAAGACTTAGTGTTTCATGCAATATATGCTATCTAATTAATATAAATTATTTAATAGGAACATACCATAAAATTTTTGGGGTGTTATAGCTTTGTCATAGTGATGATTGTAGGGACCCACTTATTGAATTGTTTGGGAATTTTTATCATTACTAAATAACTATAATATATAGTTCAGTGATTATAACACACACACTATTTTCAATGGTGGTTAGACAATGCCACCCACCTCTTATTCCTCCCCATTAGGCAGCAATCCGACCCAATTTGGTTGTGCTAGTGTCGGAGACCATGATCCAAGCCCCATCGGGCCATCACGTACGAGACATTACCATTGAATAATGGGCAGTGACTAAACCTTTACATGATTGTCACTCACAAAAAAGTACATTGACAAGGATTTAGATATTTTACTAAGATACTCGACGATAAGAGGAGGATATTGACACTTGTTCAATCATGAAAGGTTATCTACCAAGAAAGGTCAGCACTAATGTGGAGCAGACAACAATGAGCGACAACTGGGTTTTTGGTGCAGGAACCTCTAGAGAAGATGACCCAGGGTCTTCAGATTAACCATGTTTTCATGAACCAACCTTGAACACCCTTGAAGCGATCACCCAATCCAACCTATGACATACCCAAGGCATGTTCTCAATCACCTCGGGCAGACAATCAGTGTCGTGGCATCAAATATAAACTTGTGGGAACAATCTAACCTAGATAAATGATACTTAACATGGAGCTTCCACCTGAAAGTACAACATGACCACTCTGTGCACCAAAGATCCACGTGCAGTAAAAATAAACATATAAACAATAATGATAGAACAAACAAATAATAACCAAACATATATCCATAATAAACTCAAAATAAAATACAATAGCAACAAAAAATAAAAATAGCCAGAACACAAAATCCTGACATGGACGATACATCCTATGAAAACAGATACCCAATACGATCTCAATGTGACCTCTTAGTCACCACCCCTACATAAAACGATCCCACTCCTATAGTGATCAAGAATCATATATGAACCTGCAAAACAAGCTCGGGTCCACTGATGTCGAGTGGCACAAGTAGGGTGTAATCATAACAACTTGGTAGTCAATCACTAAAGAGTCCATGTATTTCCTTTACCCAAAACATATTGTAATGCTAGTTTGAAAATACAGGTAGAAAAAATGTTTTTATCTTTTTAAGAAAACAAACCATAACATTTAAATATCTCTTAAATGGTTCTTTTTAAAACACACCATTAGAAATAATATTTTAAAACCACCACCCAAAACCACAATGAAGGAACATAAAATTAGTTAGGAGAGAACATCAGTGAATAAACGATCTGAATCAATAAAAATAGAAGTGCGATAGAAACACAATATGAAAGTGAAACCAATGTAACACCCCGACCCCAGAAGCCCAGAGCCGGTGAATTATTTTATTACATTAGCATGATTACAAGGAATTAAATACCAGAGGAATGATCAGTTTAGTAGTCTTTAAGAAACTATATACATACATGGAACCCATTTTTTACGTTGGGAAAATAAAACAAAATATAATACATAACAAAAGCTAATAATCCGCTTCCTTGAAAACTCAATAAATGGTCTCTTCTTCATAACCTGGGGAAGGAAACAGAAGAATAAGGGGTGAGATCAAACTCTCAATAAGGGTTACATATAAAGGAATCATGAAACAATAGTAAGTTAATAATAATCAATTAGACATAATTAATATGACATGGTGAATAATTGAAAAAAAACATGCCGTCAATAAACTGAGAATGAAAGTGCATCCATAGATTTTTTTATAGTGAAAATATCATGAAAATTAATAATTAAATAATATTTAAAGAGAATTATTATTATTTGGACATAATGTATCTGGCACATGAACCATCATACTGTCGATACAATTTAAGTATGTGGGTAGATACTTAACGGATTATGTTTTGGAAACAAACTTGAAGGGTTTGTCGCCAACTATTTTGTCTCATGAGACCCGTCGATGCATCGAGGGGCTATAATGGACCCCACACTGCAAGTACAAATCTTACTTTATATATAGATTTAATTTAAAAACTAAATGCATTTTCAATATCCGTATTGAATAGAGGATACATATTTATCAATATTTCCACAGTTAAAGAAACAATCAAAATAAACATCGTATGTAAAAGGGTATACGACTAAGACAATAATCATACCCATGATACATGAATATGGATATTTAATAGAAATGTAATTTCATATGAAAAATGATCTCAAATGGGTAGTATATACACCACATAAAAATTATTAGGTTCATAATACCAAGTAAGTCTTAATGAAATGAAAATTGAGACAAAGTCCCTTACTACATTGTAATCAATTGAATCGTATGAAAAAAAATTAATAATAATCAAATGAATCATTGAATACCATTGATATAAATAGAATCATGATATTATATATCAAATGGAAGTATACATACACCTCATACAAGAAATAAGTAGAAAACAATGAAAATATCACAGAAATAAAAGTGAGATGAGAAACCCCTTACCTTATGTCCGAATGTGTTCTTCCTTTGATATTAATTTCATGGACAATAAAATTAAATCCATTAATTAATTAATTTAAAATCTTATCTACATGTATTTTATTTAGTATAATTTTAGTAAGTTAATTTATGGTCTTTTGATGAGTTATAAGATACAATTTTATCGATCATGATCATTTGTTTCCTTGGTTTTCATGATCGGTTTACTTTTATACATGTAATGAAGTTCGTGTAAAATGGGTATAAGTCCACATAATTGGAATTATATGAAATTAATGAGAATACATAAGTGTAAATGGTTATACATATCATTTGGTTATATGGTATGAGGATGAATTATTAGATAATATATTTAGTGATGATCTTTTAGCTTAATTTTAGTGGTTTTTTGAACACAATGAACTAATTTTGTTACATTATTTAATATCATGTATATACAATGGTTTGTCATCTACAAAGGTTGTAAGTCGGCACCTTCCAGATGATGATTTCGTTTTTAAAATAAAAGAGAGTAAGGTGATTGATGATGGATATTACATTAACATGATATCATTATAGTATATATATGATACTAGAGTTATCATGATCATTTTGACAAATGATATGAGGAGAGAATAATAAAATAATGAACTTGAAAAAAATATTAAAAGGAAAAGGAAGAGGATTTTACCTCTTGAATACTCCTCACTGAGAACCTCCTTAAGGGGATTGGTTTTGGTCTTTCGGTAAGACCAAGAGATCCTAGATGTGGGTAGATAATAGGAAAGATCATTTGGGTAGAACTTTGACAAACTTCAAGGCTTAGAGGAGTGAGGAGAATAGGGGATTAGGGGTGGTTTTTATAGTGAAGTAAAGGGGTGATTTCTCAACATTTTATTCATTATTTTATTATTTTTCTCAAGATAAGAAATAATATTGATTCTTGTAACTAAATAAAGTAATGAAATCATGTGAGGTCGAATTTATGGTTTTTTAAATCATCCATGATGAAGTTAATAGTGTATTTAACATGTAATGTATTTATATCGTAAATTACCGCATTTTACTATTCACCAAAAATTAAAGTATCTCAGAAAAATCCCAAAAATTCACCATAACCATTTTTCGATGTGTAGAATTCAAAAATAAACTCTATTTTATGAAAATAATTTTATAAATATGATAAATTTTAATTTTAATTTAAATCATTATTTACTCGAAAAATACAGATTTTAAAATTATAACTGATTTTTTAACACCCTAAAAAATTAAATAAGGTCTCATTAAATTATTCTAAAATAATATTAATAGGAAATATTGATTTATGAATAAATTTTATGAAAAATAATTATCATTTAAATCATTTTATTAATTATAAAATTGTAATTAAATATTTATTATTCAAAAAAATACCAAAACTTAATTATTAATTTTTAAAATATTGACCTTCATTTATAAGGTGCCTAAATTTTAATTATACTTTAATGGGTTAGGTTAATATTCATAAGGGTCACATTACTATTCATAAGGATAGAATTACTATTCACAAGGGTAAATTACTATTCACTAAAAAAAAGTTGATCATATCAGACTCTAAATATTTTAATGAATGTAACCCTGTATGTCCGTTTTTAGAAATTAAAATCACATAAGTAACAAAATTTTGTTTAAAAACTAGGTTATAAATATATTCTACAAATAATAAAGTGTTATTTCATAGAGACTTAGTGTTTAATGCATCAAAAGCTATCTAATGAATTGAAATTATTTATGAAGAAATATACTATAAAATATTGGGGTGTTATATTCTTACCACCTTTGGAAATTTCTTCATCTAAATTTTTTTTCATGCATATTTCCCTCAAAAAATATGTGGGTGGTTCTTATTCATAATATCCTTTGGTTCCAATGTTTATTCCTCCATTTTATGGTTTCTCCAATGAACCTTTACCAGTCGAGTCATCCGATTTCTCGATACTTGCTCTCTTGTTTCAAGAATCTCAATAGTCTCTTTACAGTAAGACAAAAAGTTCTAGTTATATTTCTTCATAGGTGAGTACATGTGTTGGGTCTGGCATGTATTTCTTTAACAATGACATGTGAAACACATCATGAACTTTGTAGAGACTTGGCGACATCGCTAAATGGTAAGATACAACTCCAATTATTTCCATAATTTCAAATGGTCCGATGTACCTGGGGCTCAATTTTTCTTTATTAATGAACCTTAAGAAACCCTTCAATGAAGATACTTTTAGAAAGACATGATCTCCCACTTGAAATTTCAAATCCTTTCTCTGGTTGTCAGTATAACTCTTTTTTCTACTTTGGGATGCTTTAATATGGGCTTGAATTGTCTTTAAATTTGTCATTAACTCGTTAATAAGTTTTGGGCCTATAAGTTTCCTCTCACCAACTTCATCCCAATAAGTTGGAGTTCGACACCTATTGACATATAATGCTTCATATAACACCATTTGAATACTATAATGGAAACTATTATTGTAGGAAAATTCCACCAAATGCAAGTACTGATCCCACATACATTTAAAGTCAAGTGAGAATGATCTCAACATGTCTTCTAATGTTTTAATAGTCCTTTTAGACTATTTTTTGGTTTGGGGGTGATAAAAAGTACTCATATGAAGCTTAGTATCCAAATACTTATGAAGAATATTCTATAATTTTGATGTAAATTGGGGATCTCGATTGGACAAAATCAATAAAGGTGCACCATGAAGTCTTAAAACTTCACTAATATAGAGTCTTTCTAGTGCTCAAGTAGTAAATATTCTCTTATAGTAAGGAAATGTGCCAATTTTTCAAGACGATCAACAATAACCCATATTAAATTATTCTTTATAGGTGTCCTTGGTAGTCCAGTGACAAAGTCCATTGTAATTTCATCCCACTTACATATGGGAATAGGTACATTTTGCATGAATCCTCTAGGATTTTGTCTCTAGAACTTCACTTGTTGAGAAACTAGACACCTTGACACATAGTCAGAAATTTCCTGCTTCATGTTATCCCACCAAAAATGTTTCTTCATATCTCTGTACATCTCGGTACTACTAGGGTGTATAAAGAAATTTGAGCTATGAGAATAATCTAACAGTTCCATTTTTTAGCTTAGTTATTGATGGAAGACATAACCACTTTCCAAATTTTAGAACTCCATCCTCATACTCAAAGTCTTCTAATCTTTCAGCCTTAATAGATTTAATTTTCTTTTAAAGGTTCTCATCATCAGATTGAGATATTTTTATCTTATCCAATAAAAATGGTTTAGAAATAATTTGAAAAAGGAATGATGTTTCCTATTCCTTAACAATTCCCATATCCATATTTACTAGATTCATGAACATAAGATCTCTCTCAATCCTCATTTGGGTCAAGAGTCTATGATCTTTCCTGCTTAATGAATTTGCTACCTTATTTTACTTTACTAGGTGGTAGTGTATTGAACGATCATAATATTTGAGTAACTAAATACATCTAATTTACCTCATCTTGAGTTCTTTCTGTGTAAAAATTTATTTCAAACCCTTGTGAGCTGTATATATTTCACATATTTTACTATAGAGATAGTGTCTCCATATTTTCAGAGCAAATATTACATCTTCTAACTCAATATCATGAGTTGGGTAATTTTTTTCACGAGTCTTCAGCTACCTTGATTCATAAGCAACAACTTTATCATTTTTTATAAGGACACAACCCAATCCATTCTTTGATGTATCACTGTATATCACAAACCCATCATTTCTATATGGAAGAGTCAAAATTGGAGCATTGACCAATCTTCTTTTCAATTCTTCAAAAAATTCTTTACATTATTTTTTCCATATGAACTTATCCCCTTTACATGTGAGATTGGTTAGTGGGTTAGAAAATTGGGAAAAATTCTATACGAAATGGCGATAGTAACAGCTAATCCAATAAAACTACGTACCTTGGTTATGTTCATTGGCATAGGCCATTCTTGTATTGCCTTTGTATTCGTGGGATCAACTGAGATTCCATCCTTAGAGACAATATGGATAAGAAAAGAAATAGTTTAAATCCACAACTCACATTTACTAAAATTCCCATATAACTATTTTATTTTAAGAGTCTCCAAAACAATCCATAAGTGGTTCTCATGATCCTCATATCTTTTGGAATATATCAAGACATCATCAATAAATACCACAAAAAAAAATTCAAGATATTCCTTGAAAACTATATTCATTATATCCATGAAAACATAGGGTTCATTAGGCAGTCCAAAAGGAATTACTGTAAACTCATAATGCTCATACCTAGTTTGAAATGTGGTATTTGGAATATCTTCCTTCCTCACATGCAACTAATTATATCTATATCAAAGGTCAATCTTCGAAAAATATTGAGCTCTATGAAGTTGATTAAATAAATCATCAATGTGAGGTAGGGGATAATTGTTCTTTATTATAATAGTGTTAATTTCTCTATAGTTAATGTATAGCCTCATGGATCCATATTTCTTCTTGACAAAGAGATTAGGGGATCCCCATGGAGAAACACTAGGTTAAATAAATCCCTTGTCACTCAATTCCTCTAATTTTTTCTTTATCTCCACTAATTCCATAGTTTTAATTCTATAGAGAGTCTTTGATATAGGTCTTGAACCAAAAATTAAATCAATAGAGAACTCAACTTTCTGATTTGGAAGATGTCCAGGTAAATCCTCTCGAAATACATCAAAATATTCTTTGACAATAGGTACATCCTTAATTTGAATATTTCTTTACTCACCCATAGATATTGCATTCTCTTCCTCCCCAATAATCGCATTTAGTAGAGCTACTGGGGGTGGATCCAGATAAGAATCATATATAGAGAGGTTTCTACTCTAAAGATAAGGGATTATACATCATTTTTAAAAATTATAACTTCCTTCTTCTTACAATATATTTTTGAATTATAATTTGAAATCCAATTAATACCAATAATTATATCAAATTCAATCATATTTATTATGATAAGGTCAGAAACTAATGTGCATTTATGTGTCATAAAGGGGACTGACCGACACATCTTTGTTGCAACGATACTTTCCTTAGGAGTTTTGACTGAAAACTCCTTTATTAAATCAAATTGGAAATATCTAATTTTATTGAAAAAATAGGATGATATAAAGGAATGAGATGATCCATAATAAAAAAAATCATTGTCTAAATTTGAAGAAATAATTAAATTACCTTCCACCACATCATTAGGAACTTCAACCTCCACAATTGTGATCGTATAAGCTTGGAAATCTCCCCTTGGACTCTTCTGTGGTAGATTCCCATGATGATTGTGACATTTATTTGAATAATGCTCTATTTAATTACAGTTTAAGCATTTAATATCCTTTATTTTTTGCTTTCCCTTTCGTTCATTATCTTGATGACCCTTTTCTCCACACTTATAATAAACTCCCATGCCTTTCAAGCATTTACCAGGATGCTCTTTCCATAGTTTTCACATAATGGAAATTGCTTCATTTACTTCTTCTTATTTGATGCTTCACCCTTTCCATGGTTATTATAATACCTCTTATTATCTTGATTTCTCTTTAAAAAATATGTTCTATCAAATTCATTCTCTATTTTGATGGCACTTAATACCATTTCATCATATGATGAAAATGTTTATGAAGCCAGTGACCTTTAGAGACTTGGCTTAAGACCTTCAAAGAAATTATCAATATTTTCTTCTAAATCATGTATGTAATATATAGCGTAACTGGCTAGTCTTATTAAGGTAGCCTCATACTCTATAACACTCTCTTATTCCCTTTGCTTTAAGCTAAGAAATTTTCTCTTTATTTCAATTCATTTCTCACGAGGGAAATATTTTTTGAAGAATATTTCCATTAAAGTTCTCAATTACATATCCTTTATTTCATATTCCTCCTTGGTATTCTGGACCAAGGACCACAATTTATCAGCATCACCCTTGAGACAATATACTACCAACACTATCTTTTTGTTTTCATTGCATCTCAATGATTGAAATATATTTTCAAGGGACTTGATCCACTACTTAGCTGCCGCTGGATTAGTAGTCCCACTAAAATATGGGGGATTCTACCGCATGAAATGATCTAACATAGGTGCAGTATGGTTATTTGTAAAAACCTAAGTAAGTTGTCCTAATATGGTCATGATTTTCTCAGATCCAACACTAATTGTGTTGACTTGATCAGTGGGGAAATCCCTATATTGTTTGCGAGTATTGATTCCATTTCTTCCATTAGGATACATCACTAAAAAATGTTATAAACTAAATTAGGTTATGAACCATAATTCATAATTTTGAACTAGAAAAACACTTTATCATAAATTGAAAATTTATGAATAGCTAATCTCATAGTCATAATAATGGTTTCTTTGAGGACATATTTATTTATAACCCTTCATAATGGTTTGTAAAGAAAATTTGAATTATCCTAAGAATATCCCCAAGGATTGTCAAACTAGGTGCACAGTAAGGCCCGTTGTTGTGTACCAGGTTACCCTGAGTCAGAACTGGAACACCTTGTCAGAGTTGTTACTTCTAGGTATATCTATGTCAGAACCATGTCCACTTGTAGTATCAAGACAATGATGTATTGCTAGTAAGACAAAAATAATATCTACCTTAGAAAAATTCTAATATTTTATTGAAACATGCCTGTCATAGGGTGTGGAAAAACAATTTTTTATTACCTAAGTGTAGTATAGTGATTAACCATAGGAAGTCTCCCAAAGAGGAGTGCACAAAAAATAGTTTTTCACTTTTAAACTAGGTTAAATATGTAGTGTTTAAATAAGAAAATGATTCAAATGAAATTTTAAATTCAAATGATTGAAAAATATGATATTGGAAGGGTGATTAGGTCAGGGTCGGTTTCCCAATTATAATGCTATACTTGTTTAATTTAATTCAAACCTCTTCTTCTGATATGATTAAAGTGAGATTCCACAATCGTTTCCTCTCACTTCCTTGGTGAAATTATGATGGTGATATAAAAACTTATTAAGATCTCAGTTTGTTCTAATCTACTTCCATGTGAAAAAGAGTTGAAATGAATATCCTCAATTGAATTGGTAAATACCCAATCAGGTCTTTTTTATCCCAAATAATCAAGAATATCTATTACCCCTTTTACACGTACTAATGATTGTCGAGTACTTCACCACTAATCCCTGGTCTATTCCATCGTATATAAACTAAAAATCAGTAAAGGGAGATAAAGATCATTTAACAAAGAAAAAATTAATAACAGAATTAAAATTCAATAATTAATGCACTTGATAATAAAATATGCTATATGAAATTGAAAAAAAATTTGAAGAAGAAAGAAATTTCATTCAATTATGTCCAAGAACTCAAGCATTACAAAATAGAGAACCAACCCTTCCCTAATCACTCAAATTTTTTTACCCCACCATGGTAAGGGTAATTGAGATGAATGGGGAAGAATAATACATTAAAAATATATGAAATAGAAAATAAATAAAATAGAGAAATCCAAAAAGTTATCCTCCTTGGTGTCCTAGAAGGAATGGGATGAAATGAGATGCTTTGAGAGGGAGGAGCTCTCCTTATTTTATAGGAAGAATATGTCCCCCAAAAGTTGATGAATTATATCACAAATAAATGAAATCTTCATGAATTTCAACATTCTTGAATGTTGTTCATAAATATTTTGGTTGTATCTCAAAATTTTATCATATTTGGACATGTATTCCGAGAGTTATGCTCATTTTACTCTGACAATTTATTCTATCCAGTCAAACTCTGCCAATTGCAAACCTCCAGATTAGAATGCCTTAATGACCATTAAAATGGCCAATTCACGCATACTAGCCTTCATGAAAGATGTTAAAAAACTCATTTTGCATCCACCCACAAAACTTCACAGTAATTGGGCCCACCATGAACGAGTTATGTACCTAACACAAAAAATAGACAGATCTATAAACAATTTTCATGGTCCAAATTGTGAACTTCCTTTGAGCTTCCATATGGTCGATTCCAATTTTGGTCAAGAAGGATTAAATAAATACTTGGATGTTTTTAATCCTAAAAAACAAAAATTTCAAAATTTAGATTAATATAAAAAATGTTATATCCAAAATATAAAAATAATTTAAAACTGTTAAACATCCGAAATGGGCCATTTTTACGATTAAACTCAAAATACCACAAATATCATAAAATGTGGAAATTTATCTTAAAGTAAAACTTTGGTGGGATTTAAAACAAAGAAATTAAATGTAAATTTATTCAAAATATTTACTCTATCAATTCCCCCACACTTAGCACTTGGACTCATGGACAAGTAAAAATCAAAATTAAATCAAATCAAATCCAAAACACATACCCATGAGACCTACCAAATCCATACCAAGAGACAAAAAGATATCATGCCTCATCAAAAAACTATTATTTAAATTTATTAATTTAGATAATTTAATATATTTCCACTTCATTTATTATCCCATGAACAAAAAACACCTACCTCACATAAATTTTCTCTCACCTCACAAATGTAAATGTTCAACAAGGATTTTATCTTCCAAACTCATGCAAGAGTCACCACAGACTTGATAAATTCCTACTTCTCCACTCGATGTGTGTCAAGGATTTGTTTTTTCTCATGAGTACTTTTCAGGGTTGTTATGTGGCTTCTGGTTGGTAGGATTTAGATGTTAAAAATTACGAGTCTGAAAAAGGAGGGCTTGACTCTTTTTGAAGCAAAATTAAAAGATTCTAATTTTCACTCACGTATAATCTACTTCTATTTATATTTGTAGAAAAATAGCTCCATAATCATGAAAACTCAAGGAAAGTTCACATAATTTATCATTTCACCAGAAAAAATTTCTTCTCAAACATAGTTTTTCTTGAAATCTCTAGATAGGTACATCTTTCTTTCTCCTTTGGAAGCTCCAGAAAGGTACATCTTTCTTTTATCATGAAAGCTCCAAAAATACATAAATTTTAACAAAATGACCTATTTAGAAAAAAAATATACTCTTAAAAATCTAATTTTCCACCCAAAAGTATCACCAAATGAGACAGTACACCACTAAACATCTTCCCCCATACTTAAGTTCGACTAGATCATGCAATTTCACTTTAAGAGAAAGTCGGATAGGGAAAATTGGCTTGTAATGTGGCTAAAATAACAGGCTGTTCATGGATTCTAAGGTCTAAAAGGATTAATGTACAAGGTAGGCCATAATAAAAAGGATTCTTTTGAAAAGGGGGATTTAAAACCAAATAAATTCCTTAATCATTTAAAATAAAAGTACCTCAAACCCTCAAGTTTTGACAGGAATAAATCAAATTATTTTTAAATAAAGCATGATCTAATTCTCTCAAGAAATGATGTGAATGTAAAGAATATGACAAAAATGGTAAAGAATTCTCACAAAAAAGTGATTTCAAAAATAAAGATAGTGATATTTGGCATGGGATTTAAAAATTAGATAACTTTTCTTGAAATTCCAAAAGATTTGAACTTGAAACAAAGTCATTTCATCATTCATTTAAGATCAGTTTCATGGAATAGGTTGGTTCACTCATTGACATGGGTTTCAAAAATGGAAAGGATAATTATTTCAGCTAAAAATATTTGAAAACACACTAAATTTTAAAAATAAACACACAAATATCTGAAAAATAAACAAAAACATTTTAAAAAAATAGTAAACCAAACAACAAATGAAAACCCCAAACTACAAAGGTTACCTTCCCCACACTTAAATGATGTAGTGTCCTTAGTGAATTTAAATGGATTTAACATGTAATAAGATTTGAAAATGAATCAAAATAGTCAAGAAAATGTAAAGGAGAGGTACGAACTAATGGATTTTATTGATAAATAGGTTGGAGGAGTGTGATCTCCTCCACTGGCTCTGATTGCAGGGTCCCAAGTAATTTATTCAATATATTCCCATTAATAGTGAATGGATCCTACTTTATATCCTTCATAATATACACAACACCAAAAATATACACATGAGTAACTATAAATGGACCTTCCCATCTAGAATAAAGTTTACCTGACATCATCTTGAGTCTTGAGTTGAATAACAACACTTTGTCTCCAGGATAGAAGTCTTTTGATTGGATCAGATTGTCATGGTCAACTCTTGTTCTTTCTTTGTAAATCATGGAATATTCAAATTCTTCCCTTCTAATTTCATTTATATCTTGAAACTTCAATATTCTTTTTTACCCAGCACTTTCAAGTTCCAAGTTCATCTTCCTCACAGCCCAATACACCTTATGCTCTAATTCCACAGGTAGGTGGAAGGTTTTCCCATAAATCAACATACATGGAATCATTTAATAGGGGTTTTATAGGATATCTTGTATAACTATAAGTTATATTCCAACCTTTGGCTCCAATTATTCATTTTTGTATTAATAGTATTTTTGAAAATTCCTTTTATTTCCCTGTTGGACACTTCGACTTGCCCATTAGTTTGTGGATGATAGGGAGTTGCTGTTTTATGATGCACTCCATACTTCTTCAGAAAATTATTCATTCTAAAATTAAAAAGTGAGTCCCCTGATCACTAATTATGGATTTATGCACACCAAACCTACAAAATATGTTAACCCCTGAAAAATAAAAAACAACTTTAGCATCGTTAGTCTTGGTGGCTTTTGCTTCCACCCATTTGGAAACATAATCAACTACAAGAAAGATATAATAATTTACAAATGAAATCGAGAAAGGTACCATAAAATCTACCCCTGACTTCAAAAATTTCACAAAAATTCAGTGTCTTTTGAGGCATTTCTTGTCTCTTTGAAATATTTTTTGAAAACTGACATTTTTCACACATTTTTGCAAAATTCATGAGCATCTTTAAAAAGGGTGGGCCAATAAATTCCTAATTCTAAAACCTTACTTGTTATAATTTTAGGTCCAAAGTGGACTACACAAGCTTAAGTTTGACAAAACTCAAAGACATATTTAACTTCACTTTCAGGAAAACATCTTCTTATTACTTGATCATTGAAAATCTTCCAAAGAAATGGATCGTCCCAAATGTAATATCTAGATTCAGCTTTTAGTTTTTGAATTTGGTGAGAATTTAAATGATACGGGACCTGAGATGTTACCAAATAATTGACCATGTCAGTATACCAAGGAAATTCTCCTTCAATCAAGTACAACTACTCTCCTAGAATTTGATCATTCAGTGGGTCTTTTTCTAGAATTTCAATTTCAGTAGTGTTTGGAAGTCTACTTAAGTGATCATCCACTTAGTTATCAAATACTTTCTTGTCCTTGATTTCTATATTCAACTCTTGAATCAGTACCATCCATCTCACTAGCCTCAGTTTATCATCATATTTTTTCATCACGTACCTAAGAGCTGCATGATCAGAAAACACAGTGATTTTAGTTCCAAGAAGATATGATCTAAATCTTTCTAAAGAAAAAACAACTACTAAGAACTCTTTTCCATGGTTTTGTAATTTAATTAGGGTATATATAAAGTTCTTGAGGAATATTAAATGACTTGTGTACTACCCTCAATTCATTGATAAAGGACTTCTCCAACTACTTGGTTGGAAGTATCAAAAAGTATCTCAAATGGTTCTTCCTAATTTGGCAGCTGTATCACGGGTGGTGAAATCAATATCTTCTTCAACTCATAAAAGGATTCCCTACACACACCATTAAAATTGAAATTAGCATATTTCAAAAGTAATATAGAGAGAGGGAGATAAATCTTATTGAAATCTTTGATAAACCTCTTATAGAATCCTGCATGTCCTAAAAATGATCTAACATGTTTTACACAAGTAGGGTAAGGAAACAAATTTATAACTTCAATTTTTGATTTATCTACTTCAATGACTTTTTGGGAAATGACATGACCAAGTATAATTCCTCTCTCAACCATGAAATGACACTTTTAAAAATTTAAAACAAGTTTTTTTTTCAATACACGTTTTCAAAACTTTTTTCACATTTTCAAACAATAATCAAAATAATCTAAAAAAACTATGAAATCATCTAAGAAAACTTCCAAGAAATTTTCAATGTGATTAGAAAATATACTTACTATGCACCTATGAAATGTACCTAGAGAATTACATAATCCAAACGACATCCTTTTAAATTCAAAATTACCAAAGGGACATGTAAATGTTGTCTTATCTTGATCCTCACGAGCAATGGGTACCTGGAAGTAACCTAAAAATCCATCCAAAAATAAATAATAATTTATCCCTACCAGTATCTCTAACACCTGGTCAATGAAGGGGATGGGGAAATGATCTTTCCGAGTGACCTGGTTCAATTTCCTAAAATCAATGCACACTCTCCAGCTATTTTGAATTCTTATAGGGATTAAATCATTCTTTTCATTCCTCACAGTGGTCATACCAGTTTTTTTAGGAATGACATGAATGGGGATAACCCACTATGAATATGAAATGGGATAGATGATTCCATATTCCAAGATCTTCTTGATCTCCTTCTGCATAACCTTCATTAAGGTGGGATTCAGCCTTCTTTGGGGTTGTCTAATAGGTTTGGAATGTCCCTCAAGAAAGATTCTATATGAGCATATTTTTTGTTTTATTCCTAGGATATAACCTAATCTTCACCCTATTGCCTAAAAATTCTCTCTCAAAATCTCAATCAAAGATTTTTCTTGGGTTTTAGATAGATTATTTTCAATTATCACTGGTAATTTCTCTCCTTCCCTAAGGTACACATATTTCAAATCATTGAGGAGTGGTTTTAATTCTAGTTCAGGGGGATGATCAAGGGATATAATTAAATCAAAATTCCACACTTCTAAAGGTTGGACCTATTGTACACAAGAAACCATATCATATTACTCATCACTCAAAAAATCACCAAAGGTATAAGATTTTACCTCTTCTTCCCACATAAAATCAAAATATCCAGTGTTTTGGGCATTCATATGTTCATTAATGGAAAATTTTTCTAGTAAGTCTAAGAATTCATGACACACACCTGTTTTTTAAACAAGTTCAGTACCAACATCATGGGAGAGTACAAAGAGGGAGTGATCATCTGATGAGTGCCTCATGGATTCAAAAATGTTTAAGTGGACAATGCTTTCTCCAAATTACATGGTGAGTGTACCTTTGTGGACATTAATGATGGTTTTGTATGTATTCAAGAAAGGTATCTCTGAAATGATGGGTGAGTGTGATGGGATCTTATCTTCTTCCATATTCAGCATGTAGAAGTCAGTTGGGAATAATATATCTTTGAATTTCACCAGGACATCCTATAGAACTCCAACTAGGAAAACTATAGATTTATTTGAAAGATGGACCACCACTTTTATGGGATTTAAGTCTCCCATATGCAAATAAGTGTATACTGAGTGAGGAAATACATTAATTTAAGAACCTAGATCACACACCGCATTAGATAACTTTAATGAACCAATGGTGCATGGACTGAAAAACACCCCTAGATATTGATATTTGGTTGGAATCTGTAGTGTGATAAGGGCTGAGACACTTCTCCCCAAGTTTATTCTTTCATTCCCACAAAGTATTCTTTTTTTGGGTGCAAAGATATTTCAAAATTTTTGCATACCTTGGAATTTGTTTGAAAACTTCAATTAGAGGGATATTGATTTCCAATTTTTGAAAAGTTTCTAGAATTTATTTTTGAAGTGTTTCTTCATGTAGTTTCTTTGATTCAATCATACTTGATGGAAATGGTGGGGGTAAATCTTTCTTCTCCCTTTGTTTCCTTTTCATTGGAGTTTCTTGTATTTTCTTCCTCATTCTATCCTTATCCTTATCCTCTTCCTTTTCTTTTTCTTGGTGGATTTTTATAGGATTTTAAGAATTTTCAACATCATTCTCCCTCAAAACAAGTGTTATTGTTTTAGGTTCAAGGTTGGATGGAGGTGGGAGTTATTTTATACTTCTTGTTATGATTGCATTGACATTATCTTTAGGATTTAACACTATTTGGGATGGAATCTTCCCTAGATTCTTGGTTTGTATTTCCAAAACAGTTTTTAACTAGTTGGATAAGTCTTTCAAATTTTCTTTAAGCCCATCAACATCTGATTGTAGCTGTTGGTTCTCAATTTATGGTTGTGAACTGGTGGATGGTGTCTCATATTTATTTCACTGGAATGGTGGTGGCCGAAAGGGTTGTTTATAGGAGTGTTGGAATGGAGGGGGGTTCTAGTATCATTGTTGAAACAGAGGTCTATCCTGGGTCTATTGGAATCCATATTCTAGTTGGTTTTGGGGCTGACAGGGTGGATTTGGATGGAATTTCCTTTTCCAGTAGGTAACAGAACAACATTAAGTTCCCTATACTTCTAGAAACTGGTAAGTGTAATTATAATTAGAAGATCATAAACCACATACCTGATTTGGTTCTTGTTGTTCCTTCACTTAGTTCACAGCCATCTATCGCACTAACCTGGTGAGTTCACCCATTTTGCTTCTAAATAATTATATTGAATTAGATGTTCTCACCTCATGGATTCCCCTTGTTTCTAACCCTCTTGTTCCAAATTATTGTGAGTTTTGAGCAATCTTCTCAATTAGTACTCTGATATCTGTACGTGACTTGTCAATCAAGGATCCCCCAGATGAGGTATCTAGAAGATTTCGATCATTGTCTAGAAGTCTTTGGTAGAAGAACAAAAGGAATTAGTGTTCCTCCATTTCTTGATGTGGGCAGCTAAAACATAGCTTCTTGAAATGCTCCCAATACTCATAGAGGGTTTCTCTAGTTGATTGTTGTAAGATGTAAATCTCCATTTTGATGAAAGTGCTCCTGGATGCAGAAAATAGGTCTTCCCAATCACTGATATACCCTATTTGTAGATTTTAAAACCATTATTTAGCCATTACTTCGAGTGAGAAGGGGAATCCCCTCCACTGAAATTGGTCTTTGGGTGCTCCTCTTGGCCTGAAGCTTGAGCAGATGAAGTTTAATTCTTGGATACGATGACTTTGATCTTTTCCTACAAGACCATGAAACTTTGGAAGAACGAGAATAATATTGAAATTTAATTAAAAATAATTTGGTGCAGTGGGTGTAATGATTTGGTTATTTTGAATGGAAAATTGAGGTGCACATAGATTACACAAGGTTGGGTTGGGATTGCCAGCCATGATTTCAAGATCAGAGTGAACACTAAGAGTTTCAATTGAATCTGAGAGATATATTTCCTCAAATATTCCTGGTAGGTTTCTTTTTCTTAGTTGGTTTAACATTCTTTCAATTTTTGGATCAAATTCAATTAATGGTTC
Organism: Viscum album; assembly: GCA_963277665.1. NCBI lineage: Eukaryota > Viridiplantae > Streptophyta > Magnoliopsida > Santalales > Viscaceae > Viscum > Viscum album. Next base: position 418,471,785 of record OY728148.1, read on the forward strand.
TTTTGAGTTGTGGGTCATTCAATTTTGAAAATATCTCTTTTTTTGTTGCACTGCCTCCCCAACAATGGCACCAAGTTTGATAGATGCCTATCGTGGGGTGTGGAAAAACAATTTTTATATTCCATAAGTGTAGTCTAGGGATTAACCCTAGGAATTATCCTGAAGAGGAGTGCACACAAAATATTTTTTCACTTTTAAACTAGGATAAAAATGTAGTGTTTTAATAAGAAAATGATTGAAATGAAATTTGAAATTCAAATGATTGAAAAATATGATATTAGAAGGGTGATTAGGTTGGGCTCGGTTTCCCAATTTTAATGCTATATTTATTCAATTTAATTCAAAACTCTTCTTATGAGATGATTAAATTGAGATTCCATAATCATTTCCTCTCACTTATTTGGTGAAATTGTGATGGTGATAGAAAACATTACCAATATCTCAATTTGGTCTACTCTCTTTCCAGGTGAGAAAGAGTTGAAATGAATATCCTCAATTGACTTGGTCAATACCTGATCGAGTATTTTTTATCCTAAATAATCAAGAACATCCACTACCCTTTTTACACATACTAACAATTGTTGAGTACTTCACCACTAATCCCCGGTCTATTCCATCGTATATAAACCGGAAATCAGTGGAGATAGATAAAGATAATTTACCAAAGAAAAAATAAATAACAAAATTAAAATTAAAGAATGATCACACTTGATAATAAAATCTTCTATATGAAATTGAAAACAACTTTTAAGAAGAAAGAAATTTCATTCAATTATGTCCAAGAACTCATGCATTACAAAATAGAAAACCAACCCTTCCCCAATCACTCAAAATGTTTAACCCACCATGGAAAGGATAATCGAGATGAATGGGAAAGAATAAAAATTTAAAAATATATGTAAAAGAAAATAAATAAAATAGGGAAAGCTGAAAGGTTCTCCTCCTTGGTGTCTCGAAAGGAATGGGATGGAATGAGATGCTTTGAGAGGGAGAAGCTCTCCTTCTTTTATAGGAAGAATTTGTCCCCCAAAATTTGATGTAATGTATCCCCAATAAATGAAATCTTCACACATTTTACCCTTATTTAATATTTTTCATAAATATATTTTATGTCTCTTCTCAAAATTTCAGTATATTTAGACACGTATTTCAAGAGTTATGCCCATTTTACACTGACAATTTATTATGTCTAGTCAAACTCCCCAAATTGAAAACCTTTGGATTATAATTCCTTAATGACCACTAAAATGGAAAATTCATGCATCATAGACTTAATTAAATATGTTAAAAAACTCCTTGATCATCCACTCACAAAACTTCATGTTAATTGGGTCCACTATGAACGATTTAGGGACACAACACTAAAAATAGATAGATCTATAAACAGTTTTCATGGTCCAAGTTGTGAACTTCTTTTGAGCTTCCATATAATTGATTCAGCTTTTGATCAAGAAGGATGAAATAAAGACTTTGATGTTTAGAATCTGAAAAAGAAATAAATTCATAATTTGGATCAATATAGAAAATTTTATGGCCAAAATACAGAAATAATTTAAAACTGTAAAACATCCAAAATGAGCCATTTTTATGATTAAGCTCAAAATACCACCAATATCATAAAATGTGGCAATTTATCTTAAAGTAACAATTTTATGGGATTTAAAACAATTAAATTCAATGTAAATTTATTGAAAGTATTTTCTATATATGTTATCCTATTCTTATCCTCAAAGTATATCTTAAGTTTATGTTCCCAAAACTAAGTTTTCTAAATCTAGTTCTCAAGGTTTGTACTAAAATTCCTTTGATACCAATCGTAATACCCCGACCTAAGAAGTCTAGAGCTGGTGCATTATTTTATTACATTGACATGATTACAAGGAATCAAATCCCTAAGGACCGATCAATTTAGTAGTCTTGAAGAAACTAGATATATACATTGAACCTATTTTTACATTAGGAAAATAAAAAAAAATATAATACATAACAAAATCTAATAATATGCATCCTTAAAAACTCAATAAATGATATTTTATTCATAACTTGAGGAAATAAAAAAAGATAAGGGGTGATATAAAATGATCAGTAAGGGTTAAATATAGAGTAATCATGAAACAATAGTAAGTGAATCATAATCAATTAGACATAATTAATATGGCATGGTGAATAATTGAAAAAAACACACGCCATCAATAAAATGAGAATGAAAGTGCATCCATAGATTTCATCATAGTGAAAATATCATGGAAAGTAATAAATAAATAATCTGTAAATATAATGATTATTATTTGGATATCATGTATCTGGCATAAAAACCATCATACCGTCGATACAATTTAAGTCTGTGGGTATATACCCGACTCATTATATTTTTGGAAACACACTTGAAGGGTTTGTCACCAAATATTTTGTATCATGAGACCTATCGATACATTGATGGGATATAAAGTCCCCCAAACTTAACTTCAAGTTCAAATAATTATTTATAAATAGATTTAATTCAATAACTAAATGCATTTTCAATATCCGTATTGAGTAGAGGATACCGATTCATCAATATTTCCATAGTTAAAGCAACATTAAAAATAAATACCATATGTAAAAGGGTATACGACTAAGACAATAATCATAAAAACGATACAAGAATATGGATATTTAATATAAATTTAATTTCATATGAAAAATTATCTCAAATGGGAATTAGATACACCACATAAAAATGATTAGGTGCACAATACCAAGTAATTCTTAATTAAATGGAAATTGAGATGAAGTCCCTTACCACATTGTAATCAATTGAATCGTATGAAAAAAATTAATAATCATCAAATTAATCATTGAATACCATGAATATAAATAGAATAATGATATTATATGTAAAATGTCTGTATACATACACCTCTTACAAGAAATAAGTGGTGAAAAATGGAAATCTCATGGAAATAAAAGTGAGATGAGAAACCCCTTACCTTATGTAAGAATGTGTTATTACTTTGATCTTAATGTCATGGATAATAAAATTAAATACATTAATTAATTAATTAAGAGCCTTATCTACATATATTTGATTTATCATAATTTTAGTAAGTTCATTTATGGTCTTCTTGATGAGTTATAAGATACAATTTTATCATTCGGGATCATTAGTTTTCTTGGTTTTCATGATCAGTTTACTTGTATTCATGTAATGAAGTTTGTGTAAAATGGTTATAATTCTATATAATTAGAATTATATAAAATTAATGAGAATAAATAAGTTTAAATGGTTATTTATATGATTTGTTTATATGGTATTAGGATGAATCATTAGATAATATATTTAGTGATAATCGTTTAGCTTAATTTTAGCGGTTTTTTGATCACAATGAACTAGTTTTGTTAAATTATTTAATATAATATATATAAAATGGTTAGAGAAAATTACCTAAGAGATAATACATATTTTATAATCTGTTTCAACAATAAAAATGGTTTCATGACTATCCATTAATGAGAAATTAAAGAATGAAAGTTTGTCATCCATGAAGGTTGTAAGTCGGCACCTCCCGGACAATGATTTCTTTTTTAATATAAAAGAGAGAGAGGGTAATGATATTAATGATGGATCTTACATTAACATGATATCATTATAGTATATAGATGATACTAAAGTTATCATGATAATTTGGATAGAGGAGTTAAGGAGATAATAATAAAAGAATGAACTTGAAAAGAAATTAAAAAGAAAAGGAAGAGGATTTTACCTCTTGAATACTCCTCCTTGAGAACCTCCTTAAGGGGATTGGTTTTGGTATTTTGGTAATAAAAAGAGATCTTGAATGTTTAGAGAGACTAGGGAAGAGGATTTTAGAATAAATTTTACAAGATTCAAGGCTTAGAGGAGTGAGGAGAAGAGGGGGTGAGGGGTGGTTTTTATAGTGGAGGAGAGAGGTGATTTCTCAATATTTTATTCATTATTTTATTATTTTTCTCAATACAAGAAATAGTATTTATTATTATGAATAAATAAATTAATGAGAGCATGTGAGTATAAACTAATGGTTTCTTAAATCAGAAATTATACAAGTAATAGTGTATATAACATGTAATTTATTTATACCGCAAATTACTGTATTTTACTATTCACCAAAAATTCAAGTATCTCAGAAAAATACTAAAAAATAAATCTAACAATTTTTCAATGTGAATAATTAAAAAATTAACCCCATTTTATTAAAATAATTTTCTAAATATGATAAATTTAATTTTTAATTAAAATCATTATTTACTCAAAAAATATAGATTTTAAAATTATAACTGATTTTATAACACCTTGAAAATTTAACTAAGGTATAATTAAATTATCCTAAAATCATAGGAAGAGAAAATATTGATTTATGAATACATTTTCTGAAAATTAATTATATTCTAAATAATTTTATTAATTATAAAATTGTAATTAAATATTTATTATTCAAAAAAATACCAACACTTAATTATTAATTTTTTAAATATTCACCTTCATTTATAAGGTGCCTAAATTTTATTTATACTTTCATGGGTGAGGTTAATATTCATAAGGGTCACATTACTATTCATAAGGATAGTATTATTATTCATAAGGGTAAGTTACTTTTCACTAAAAATTATGTTGATCCTATCACATTCTAAATATCTTACTAAACGTAACCATGCATGTCCATTTTTCGAAATTCAAACCACAAAAGCAAAAAAATTATGTTTAATGGCTAGGTTATAACTATCTCCTATAAATAACAAAGTGTTGTTTTACAGAGACTTAGTTTTGCATGCATCATAAGCTATCTAATATATTGAAATTATTTATGAAGAAGCATAGCATAAAATATTGGGGTGTTATAAACCAATAGATCATATAATGAGAAAACAGTAATAGAACTACATACAGTAACCAAAAAGTAGTGAAGAGTTAATAATCATGGGCAATTTCTAAACATCTTGTAAGGCTATCCTAGATGTATTTGTGTGGAATCATTTGTTGATCTATAGATTCACCCCAAGTCTTTAATCAACTGACTATTATACCCTAGCCTCACCAATGGAAATCCCTCATGGAATCTAATAACACAATGTATCTATCCCATCCATTTGGGATTAGACAAAGACAGTCTCTCAATACCTCACTAAGGTACCTAGGATCACCATAATGATAGTAGTTATTGGAGGTGGGGTAATTGATAGAGTCATATTTTGTGTGTTTATTTTAATATAAAATGAATTATTTTACACTTTAAATGATTAAACTTGTCGGTATTTATTTTTTACGGTTTTATACAAAAAAAGGTCTAAAATGAGCTTAAAGGCAATGATTTGATCATGAAAACAATGTTCGGTGACAAGGGACAAGTCAAGAACCAAGTCTGAGTCTTGGAACTAAATATCTAGGGGAAAATAGAGAAAAAATGAATAGAAAACAACATTACACTTCATGTAAATCATTCAAAACATGAAACATGAAAGATTATAAGACGTGAAACCATGACGTGAAGAAAAAGAAGGATTCTAGGCTAGACCAACATTTATCGTGACATGAAACATATGGTCATGCCGTGACAAAACCTCAAATCAACCAGAAATATTTTAGGAAATGAAATAAGACACGAGAAGATTCACGACCCCACAAATTATACGTCATAAATATTATTCATGACATGAAATGCCCTGGCGGACCAAGAATCAACAGTTTTGACATAAATAAGGGTGAAAGACCTATTTTTTCAATCTAGACCCACCAAACACCCCTTGGATTGACCAAGAATCATTTATTAGACAATTATGATGATATGGGGCTACTATATATCTATAGAAATATAAGGCTCAAGGGGATTAGAAAGGGGAAGCTTTAGACGATGGTCTGCTGCAGATTTATTTCCTTGTTTTTCTTTTCTTTTCTTTTATTTCTTTCTTGTAATGTATCTTTTCTCTCAAATCAACTAGACTTCCCCATCCATGGAGGAGTAGTTTCTGTGAGTGATCGAGAAAGGAGGAGGTTTAAACTATTTTGAGATTCTTTATTTTGTATGCTAAATTAAATAAATACATTCTTTCTTATTCTTTATAGTTTCAATTCTTATTTATAGTTTTAAATTATAAATGTGGTTACATTAGGTTTTGATTGTGTTTATTTTAATTGTCTTGGTTGTTGATCCATTTCTCTCTCCACCTAATTCTTTTTTATATATGAAGGAACATATTAGGGTTTGGTGGTGAGTCCTCGATGATCTTCAACACATGCACATGGTTGTGATGGGAACCATTGGTAATTAGGGAATCACAATACCCAATTTGAGATTGTCCTAATTAATCAAGGGGAACCACATCAACACTCACACACATAGGAAGGAGGGAAGACCAACTTAAGGTTTCAAAAAATAATATTCTCACCATAATCATTCTACAAGGGGGAGAGAGAGAGGAATCAGTAGATAAATCTCTCTTTTACCAATTAGTAAAATAAAAATTGGTAAAAATTAGAAACTAGGACAACATTGCATTAGGTTTAGTCAATCCCGACTCGATCACCATCTTCATCAACTATTTTAAATAAATCAATTAATATTATTTCTTCAAAACCTAATTTCTCATAATTTAATCAAATAAATTTTCTTTAAATCAACTTAAAAAGTGACAAATTGTTTTTTGTGAACCCCTCTTAGGAGACTACCTAGGGTTAACCACTAGACTATTCCTAGATAAAAAAAATTGTTTTGACATTCCCTACGATAGGCTGTATCAAACTTGGCACCATTAACAAGGAAACTATGCCAAAAAACACACCAAAAAAATTTAATTATCCTCAAATTACCCGAAGTTAAAACAAATAATTGATTGATTTTGATCAATAATTTGAAAAAAATATTAAACCAACTAAGGAAAAAAATATGCATGTAGTATTTGAGGAAAAAAACCTTTTAGATTCAAGTGACACTTTTAGTACTCACTCTAAACCTGAAATAATATATATAAATCCCAACCAAGCCCCATGTGATTAGTGCACACCCCAATTTTCTAATCAAAATAACTAACCCATTGTACCTGCTATTGAAAAAGATTTTAAATTGAGTATTAACATGAAAAAAATGCTTCCTAAATTTCATGGACTTGTAGGTGAAGGCCTGACTAGACACATCCTGAAGTTCACCTATGTATGATCTAATTTTAAACCTTGAGGAGTCATATAGGAACACGTAAAGTGGAGGAAATTTCCCTTTTAACTAAAGAGAGCTATGCAAGAATGGTTGTACAACCTACAGCTAGGATAATTAAATGGTTGTGAGGATCTCAAAAGGCACTCTATGTATATATTTTTCCCTACACCCAGAAGCATGATGATTAGAAAGGAAATCTATGTTATTAGTCAACTGATTAGAGAGACACTCTATGAGTACTAGGAGATGTTTAAGAAACACCATGCTAGCTGTCCGCATTAGATTGTGGAGGAGTATCAATTCATCATAATTTTCTACCAAGTATTTCTTGACAACGATCACAATCTAATCGATTCCTTGTATATAGGATCCATGATAGAAAAAATTCCATAAGAAACTAAAGGTTTTATTGAAATGATTACATAGAACTTGCAACAATTTGAAATGATAGGTACGAGCACCAGAGGCATTCATGAGGTAAGGAATTTTAACTCACAATCGCCTTTATTAGAAGCCACACATAAGGAAATAAAAAGTGTATTGAGATAATGTTTATGGCACAAAAAAATGGAAAATAAAGTTCTCCATAGGTATGTGGTTTATTATTTTCTACTTATCATTACACTGACATGTGTCTTGAAGTGTAGAGGATAGAAGGTTGTGAAACAAATTTTCAGCTAAGACAATTCTAGCGGAATGAGGTAAAACAATTTTATAAAAATCAATACCCATAACAACCTCTATTCCAACAACAACAATATAAAAATCCACCTACATTTCATGAATCATATAAACAAACATTTAATCCAACACATTTATAGTAGAAGACTTATGAGAATCCATAAACCAGTGCACCATCAATTGAGAACCAATAACTACAGTCCAAGGTTGAGGGGTTGAAAGAATTCATAAAATATTTATCCAGTAATCTTGAAGTCTTATGGATTTTCTAACCAGGAATCTAGGAAATCTACCAGCCCAAACAATTATGAATCCCAAGGAAAGTATAAGCATGATTACAACACAAAGTGGAAAAGAGATCCAACCATCTAAATAAATCAAGGCTGAAAATTCAAATAAGGGTTCTAAAAATCAACCAGAAGAGAACAAGAAGCCAAAAGAAGTAATGACAAGATACAAGAAGGACCAACTAGAAAAACATCTATAGAATCAAAAAAGGGATAAAAATGAAATATAAGAACCATTCCCTTCTGATTTAACCTGGTCATTTAAGTTTTAAGAATATCAGTTTCATAAATATATTTAAGAGACCCCCTGAAAATTCGAGATCAAAATCCCACTACTAGAATCTATCAAAAAAATCCTAACGCATGTGAAGTTTCTTAAAGAGATATACACAAAAAAGGTGACTAGATGTAAATGAGTTCATAAGACTATGAAGAAGCATCATAACACTGATCACACTGCCGATACCACAAAAATTTCAAGATCTAGGGATATTATCTATTTCCTAAACTATTAGATCTTTGAATTTTACTGGTGCTTTATGTGATCTAGGTTCTTCAATAAAAATATTTCCTTGCTTTGTATTTACATATTTGTAGAATGTAAAATTGAAGTCCACCAGAGTATTGGTATAACTTGAAAACAGGTTCATGGTATTCCCAATAGAAGTTTTGGAAGATGTATTCATGAAGGTAAAAGATCTATTATTCCCAGCTATAATCTACATGATGAACATGGATAGAGACAAGAGTTCATCACACTCACCCATAATTTTGGGGAGACCATTCTTAAAGACAGAAAATATGGAACACTTTCAATTAATCTTGGAGATATCCAAGTACATTTCAACATACTTGACTACACAAAGCTTCTATCAAGTAGTAATTCACTAAATGAAATATCACATAAAGAATTTATAGAACTAAGTGAAAAATCAGGTTTGATTTGAAAATTCTTATCCTTAGAAGATCATTTTCTCAGAAAAAATACCATGAAATAATTAAGTGCCCAAAGTTTTGGAAATTTTTATTTCATGATTGATGAAGAGATAAAATATAATTTTTTTGATAGTTTATTAAAAGTGGTGGAAGAATTAAAATCATTATCTGATTATAAGGTCGAGAATTAAAAACTTAAAGAATCTAAAAATGAAAATATTATCATAGATCTCTAGATGTAACTAGCTATGAAGGAAGAATAAATGGCCGAGACACAATCCATATGTCTCACTGTACAACTCAAATTTAACAAGGACAAAGAAAATTTCATTAAAACCATAGAGGTAAGTGGAGGATCTTCTCAAACCAATGATAAGAAAGGATCATGAGATCAAGGTAAATCTATACTTAGTCAATTTTCAAATAGACCTATTTTGTTTAAAAGTGAAGAGGAAAAACCAAATCCAAGGTCATGTGTGTCAAGATAATTGAGGAAAAATCTTACACCCCAAGGGAAGGGAAGAATATTCCAAAAATACCACAACCCCTTAAGAAAAGTAAGGTATGTCTTGAAACAAGACAAAAACAAATACCTAGAAAGATTGAAAACCATCCTGAAAGAACAAAATTTCAAGGGTTTTGCTGGTTTTATGTTATGTATGGACAAAAATCATATTATTTTTGGTTTAACATGTATTTACCAGGAAAGAGGAAATAAATAAGGGATATTTTTGGTTAATCATGCACAAAAAGGTTGGAAAGAGAAATTTCCTATGTTGTTAAAGGGAAAAGCTCCAAAATAAAGACAATAGTAAGAATGTCCATAAAGAGTGCATAGTTATTTTTCCACATCAATTGAAATTGGATAAACGATTATAGAAATTTTAAGAACATTCAAAAACTAAAGGAATGAGTTAAGAACTAATGGAGGAGATTGTAATCCTTCACCTCGATTTTCAATGAAGACCCACCAGGTTGTTTCTTTCCTTTACACTTGATTAAATGTGGTAATTACATTTTATATCTGCTTACTTGAATAATCAAAATAAATTCACTGAGAACATTTTATCAATTAAGTGTGGGGGATATAATCCTATATTCTAGGATTTCGTTATAACTTTTCAAAAAAATTAATTTTTTGAGTTGAGAAAATGATGTTAAACAAAAGCACTTTTGGGGGGAAACCCACGTTTTTTGGCCTTAGTTCACTCTCACCCTAAGTCATATTTGAGAACGACTGAATATGTTTTCACTTTAATTTGTTTTTATTCTTATTTTTTAGGTCCATAATAAATTTTATGTAAGGTTATAGAGCCATGAAATGAAAATTTACATTTTGAAAAGTTTACACGTAATGAAAATACTGCAGAATAGAATTGAAGGAACATGATCTGTGCAATCCAACTAATACATCAATTCTAAATGGAGTTTTATTTTAATATAATTATCTTTTAAATTACATATATTTTAGTTTTAAAATCTATTTTTTATCTTTAAAATAAAATTTCATGCCCATAGTTAGCCTTTTGATTTACTTGACTGGTCTAGGAGACATGAATTTATTAGAAATCCCATGATTCCATATTTTCAAAATTTTAAGTTAATGATATTGAGTGATTAAAATGGATAATTGACTCATTAAAGTGAAACATTGATATTGAATTTATGACTCACCATTTTATGGAATTATTTGATTCAGGTAAATGAAATTTCCCTACCACTATCATTCTTTGAATTTATGAAATTTATGTAGATTGATTTGTTATTATTATTGCATGCCATGAGTGATCATACAAAATTTATATGTTCAATTCCTAAGAGGATTTATAGATCAAATTATTCTTATTTATATCTCGAGCATATTTCTTGATTGTTCTTGGGGTATGCTATTAGAACTTGTATAAAAAATTATTGAAGATATGACTATGAAAAACCGCATTTAAAATTATGGAGAAATTTTTTATCATTAATACCTTATACTTGGAACCACTCTGACATAAATACTTTCTTAGACCATAGAATCCATGAATGACCTCGCTAGGAATGTGCCATATTACAATCCATTTATACCCATTCCTACCCTTCTTTATTTATATTGCATGATATTTTAAAGTTTAAGTGTGGGGGATGTGACAAGTCTTAGAAGACTGGATGTATTAAGTTTTATAGAAGAAGTACGGGGGTTCTATTTTGGGTATTGGGAAATGATCATGTTGCATTAATTATACTATTATTGTTTGTTCTTCTTGAAATAAAAATAAAAATAAAAATAAAAATGTTAAAAAATAGAAAATGATGGTTCGTGTTTTGGGAAAATAAAAAATCACTATTACCATACCGATGATCTTTTGATCATATGTGGTTATGTGGTTTATGTGATATTTATTACAATCATAAATTTTGGAAAAAAAGGAAAAAAATAAGAAAAATTCAAGGTTTAATTCTTTCATTATGATTACATTGATCATGACATTTCTTTGAGTTATAGGGAGTGGGAGTTGTCAATTTTATAGAGGATATTTTCATTTCACTTTACTTTAGATATCAAGAAGTATTCTTTAGAGATGAAACTCTTTTTTAGCATTAATATTTTGAATATTAATCCCTATCAACCTTAAGAATCAGAGTCATTTGATCCTTATTTACAAATCCATTATGATATTGTGTGGATTTTTTTCTTTACATGGTGGAGAAAGTAGTTATTTTGCAAGCCCATGGAAAAGGAGCATGAACTCATGATAAGAGCATAACTATACTTGAATTTGTACCATGAGTGATGAGATAATAGAATTAATTGTAAGATAAATCATGATTTAACATGTTTGATAATAATTAATTGTGATATATGAATGAATATAAGGATAAGACCCACTAGTTCTTAACGGGAAAAAGTAAAATACTTGGGTTTATTAGTTTCTTTATAGAGTGTGAAGTAGAATTGATGATTAATGTGAGTAATTAAAGGTTTATCCCCCATTTATAATCATTTTATTTAATTTATTTATAATTTTAATATTGTTAAAATGTTGTTTCTATTTTATTTATGTTGAGATTATATGCTTGAGGGAAAGCAAGTTGTAAGTGTGGGGGAATTCATAGGGTCATATTTTGCATGTTTATTTTAATTTAAAATGAATTCTTTTTATAATTTAAATTATTAAACTATTTGGTATTGAAATGTTTTATAGTTTTATAGGAGGATATAATAAAATATCATAAATGAGTTTAAAGGAAATGATTTGATCATGCAAATAATGGGTGATGATATGGGACAAGTCAAAGACCAAGTCTAAGGATTAAAATTGAATATCCAATGGAAAATGATGTAGAAATGGTTGAAAAACAACATTACATGTTGTGTAAATAATTCATGACATGAAACATGATATATTACAAGATGTGAAACTATGATGTGAAGAAAAATAAGGATTCTAGGCAAAACCAACTTTTGTCACAATGTGACACAACCTAAAATCACCCAGAAAGCTTATAGGACGCGAAACAAGTTGCGAGAAGATTTAAGATCCCACAAATTACACATTGTGAATACTATTCATGATGTGAAATGCCTTGGAGGACCAAGAATCGACATTTTTTGACATAAATATTGGTGGATGACATATTTTTTCAATCTAGACCAACCAAACACCCCCAGGATTGACCCAAAATAATTTATTATCCAATTACGAAGATATGAGGCTACTATCTATCTCTATAAATATAAGGCTTGAAGGATGGAAAGAGACCGCTCGACAAGGAAAATCTCTAAATGATGACTTTATATATATTTATTTCCCTATTTACCTTTTCTTTTTTTATTTACTTCTTACAATGTATCCCGTATCCCAAATTAACTCAACTTCCCCATCCATGGAGAGGTAGTTTAAGTGAGTGATCGATAAAGGGGGAGGTTGGAAATATTTTTCAATGCTTGATTTTTTATGCTAAATTAAATAAAAATCCATTCTTTCTTCTTATTTCTGGTTTCAATTCTTATTTATAATTTTAAATTTTGAATGTGGTTGTGTTAGATTTTGATTATATTTATTTTAATTTACTATATGAATGATCTATTTCTCCCTCCACCTAATTATTTTTTGTACATGGTGGAAAAAATTAGGGTTTGGTGGTGAGTGATTGATGATTGTAAACATGTGTGTAGGATTATGATGGGAAACATTGGTAATTAGGGAATCACTGTACCCGGTTGAGGATTACCCTAATTAATCAAGGGGAACTACATCAACACCTACACACATGGGAATGAGGGTAGACCAACTTGAGGATTCAAATAGTAATATTCTCACCATAACTATCCAGCTAGTAAAGAGATAGTAATTAGTAGATAAATCTCTATCTTACCAGTCAACATAAGAAAAATTGGTAAAAATTGGAAACTAGGACAATATTGCATTAGGTCGAGCCAAGAGTGATCCGATCAATGTCTTCATCAACTATTTTATACAAATCAATTAATCTAATTTATTTAAAACCTAATTTATCAAAATTTAATTGAATCAATTTTCTTTAAATCAAATTTAAAAGTGATAAATCATTTTTTGTGCACTCCTCTTAGGAGACTACCTAGGGTTAACCACTATAGGTAATAAAAAATTATTCTGAAAAGCCTCACGATAAGTGTGCATCCATAACATAAATCAAGTGTCAACACAATAAACTCATAATAATAACATATCCTCATACTAGCTCTACATACCCATTGACGTGAAACCCAATTCTAAAATAAACCCAATAACATCATAAACACACAAACACATCAGGAATTTAATTGCAATGCAACTCATTGAGAAAGAATTTTCGAACCTTCCAACTGATCCTATCATTCAAGAACTAGAATATATTTCAAAATATATTTGGAAAACCATTTCTAATTCCATGTCATTTGAAAATCCCTTTAAAAGTTCCAAACGAGCCTCGCTACATTTCCCTTTAAAATATCATTCAAACCATCTAGAAATCCATTTTGAAAACAAAATATCCTCCTCTAATTTGTATAAAATATAAAATTTAAATAAAAAACCCAATTGAAAAAAAACTTGAAATGCCCAAGGTTTCATAAGATAAATTCAACAAAAAACCATAAGTAATGGAATCTCAAACCGAATAATACATTAAACTCTTTTTGCAATAACATGGAAGCATAAATGTACAATGCATAAACTAAACAATAACAATCCACATGGAAACACTATTTAATAATTTTATCAAACACATAACATATTCCCATTTCCTCAAAGGCTATACCATGAGTTCATAAACCTTATATAAACTCATCACAGATTCCCAAAACAATGTTAATTTTAAAGGAAATGCGCTTTGAAAGATCAAGAATGCCTGGTCTTCTTAGAAAAGACAAAAGCATGGAAACACCTACCTAAAACAGAGCACATATGGAACAAAACTCTTGAATACTAAAATAAGAGAACACGAGACATGATTTTCAAACCCTAACATCAAAAATTACAACACAATTTAGAAAACCCTCACCCTAGGGTTTGTCCAAGTAGAGACTAACATAAGAGAATGAAGAAAATAAAAGAAAAAGGATAGACAGAGGAGGAAAGAACATTACCTCAATTGAATCACTAATAAACAAATGATAAAATCCCTAAAAAACCATGGGAGATCAAAAGGGGTGTGTAATTATGGATTCTTTTGGGTGTTTCAATTGAGAAGAGATGAGAGGGGGCTGGTGGGATCTTAATTTTTAAAGGTATATATTAGAAATTTAGGCTTTTAAGAAAACTAGGTAAGTTGCATGGTTTACTAAACTATGTACCAACTATGCATCCCTCACTAAAATCACCCAAAGAGCTGCATAGTTTGGATGCACAATTATATAAACCGTACAAAATGGATATGCTAAAATCTGTATTCCACTCACATTCTTATCCTACACACTAGTGAAAAAAGTCCTATGACCAAAGGCCTATAACCATGATCTAAAAAATGACTATGGATGTGGGTGGGATATAGCCACGTTCAAATGTGACTGTGGATATATCATAGTCTTTGTTCTACCATTGATAAATAATTTTCATGAGAAGAGCGTTGGAGTAGCCTACGACCACAATCCATGGGTGTCGTGGTTGCAGGCTCTCCATGAGACACCTACCACCATAGTCACCCTTGTAATGTGCCTGTAAGTATCTTAGAGAGGTCCTAAAATCAAAATCACAAATTCATCATTGTTATAGGTGTCTCAGGAAGGGCCTACAACCACGATCACCATGGATATAAGTGTCTCATGACCAAAGTGTAGTAATGTGAAACTAATGGGGAGGGGTGGGGTGGGCTAACCCATACAAGTTCGACCCCATGCAGGTTTGACCACAAAAGACCACATACAATGTGAACAAAATATTTCAAACCCGCCCCAACCTACATCCCATAGGTATCCCACAATCTTTCTCTCATTTAAAAAAATTATTTAAAATCATTTAAATATTGTATTTTTTCTCATTCTCAGTGGTTGTTGCGGGGAGAAGTATGAATTGACCATATTTTAGATTTTAAAGGATGTGGTGGAGTGTTTTTTGGTGGGTTTATGGTGGCATGCAATGATGCCGATGTGGTGGTGAACTGTTGTGATGTAATTTAGGTGAGTGATCAGTGAGGGGATATGAACAATGACTTTGGTTATGCGATGATGTGAATAGCTGGACCAGTGAATGAATGAAGACTCTCCAAGTAATGAATATTTTTACAGGAGGTGATCAAGGTTGTCATGAGGTTATTTACTATTTTCTTAATAAAAAAATAAAATAAAATAATAACAATAATAAATCAACCCAAAAAATATTATGATTATAAAAACTCTTTTAGAATTGAAACCATGTGCAAGGGAGATGGGTTCCATTTTTTGAGAGGTGGGATGACACACCATGTGAATATGGTAAATAATTAATATATAATTATTATAATATCATATTAAAATAATAAATAGAAACCTATTTAAAATTTATATGTGAATGAATACTGAATTAGTATGACCATTACGGTGAGAAATCATATGTCATGGGTTAATCATGATTTTTTATTAAAAAACTAAAATTTTAAAGAAATATATATTGTAAAATTAATAATATTTTTTAAATCAGGCTCACGGGTAATCCTACACCCACATGGACTAAACTCTCCTTGACCCTCACCCACATGGGATCAACCCACATTGAACCGCTCTCTTAACGATCAAAATTTTTAGGCCCGCCCTACCCCGTATCCACTCTATATATGCGAAGCCTGTGGGATATGAGTCAATTTTTCATTAATACCAAAGTGTAATAATATTAATTATATATAATTATATACATATACATATAGTTCAACATAGGTTAGTGGTGGGTTTAGGTTAAACCCCTAAGACAATGCTAATAATCTCCACGACCACATAAACCATGGCCATGGTCGTGGAGCTTATTTCCATAGTCTCCAATCATGAAAATGGGAAATTTTTACAATAGTTTTTAATAACCATGAACAATCCATGTTCCAGTATCCCTATGTACTAAACGACTCACACAGTTTCCACTAGGTTTTTCATAGTTTGGACCCAACCTGTACGCTACTCATGAAAAAAAACTATACATAAAAATCCTACATGAGGGTCAATGTAAGGGTTATCCCATGGTTTGATACAAATTGTGTGCATTGACTATGAACTAAAGGAACCCTTGCATAAATTCCATCTACATGGTTTACCAAACCGTTTAATGACTGTGTAATAGAGAAAAAATTGCCCAAACTCAAAATTTGAACCTAAAACCCCTAAAACCCAAGGAAAAGATCAAAAACTAGTAAATAAATAAAATCAATGTGAAGACCAAGGTTGGGGTGTGACACACACGGTCAATATATGATCCTAAAATCCACCTGACCACATTCATACAAGAGTCATGCAATTAACTTCAACTAATCAGGAAATATGGACCATCCTAACTATGAGGAAACACCACAAGGGTAGTGTGAGTATGCTACATGTGAAGGTTTATTGCCCATCCCATAATGAGGTTTGGGTGGGTGAGTCGAGTCCTAAATAGATGTTCAACCTAAATTGAGTGGTCTGACCTAATTCAACCTAACCCATCCATTCCCACGCACACTCCTTGCCACATACTTACAATCTAACAAGTACATTATTTTTCATGTTTCATGATACCAATACAACACATGTCATGTTGGGATGAGAAGTATATTTTATTTCATAATAGATTTGGTTTTCCTATCATGATAATGTGTGAAAATTTTATATGGATCAAAGTGTAAAGTTTCATTGATTTTATCGAAAACATAGGTGTTCTAGACCCCCCAAAAGTGGTATTAGAGCCATGGTTTTATGCATATCAGTTTTCTTCACTAACTCTTTCCTTGATGATATCTCAATTTTAGTGGGATTTCATTGTCATATGAAGATATGACATAGAATGATAGTAAGGTCTAGGTAGATAGTTTTTAAGTAATATATTGTGTCTTTTGGATAATGTAGATGGAGGATCATATGATTTAGAATGACCTGTATTCTCAACTTATTGGTGTTTTTGAAGAAGATAGAAAAGTTGGAATAAGAATGGATGGATATAAATTCACTAGCATTGGTGAGGATATATTTGGTAAGGAATTTTTCCCTTAACTTCCATGAAATAAATATAGTGGCAGAAGTGATGAAGGTGATTGAAAATATGTATGAGAAACCTACAACATTGAATAAAGTGTCCATGATATAATAACTACTCAAGCTAAGGTTATTGAAAGGAATACAAGTGAAAAATTATGTTGATGAATTAAATATAATATAAGGGAAACTTGAGTTAGTAAAGGTTAGGTTTATAAATGATGTGTGGGAACTCCTACCACTATCATCACTTCCAGAGAGTTGGGATGCGATGGTGACTTCTGTAAGTAAATCTAATGAAAAAATATATTTAGTATTCAATGATATTTTGGAACCTAGTTCTCAATGAAGATCTTTATCAGAGGGAGTTCTAAGAACTCTCTAATAATAATCTTAATGTTGATGGACAAGGATGGACACCTCAAGATAAGGTATACCAAAAGAAACCAATGGAAGATAAGTCGAGGTATAAGAGTTGATGTAGGTCGACTGGTCCTAGTCCCACCTACTAGAAATTTTGGAATAAGGGGAACTTTAATAAAGAATATAGGATTCTAAAGGAAATATCTAGGAGAACATCAGCCTTAAACCCTCAAATTCCATTTCTAAAATGGAAGGTGGTAGTGACATGTTGTTAAGTGTTAGAATTTTAGTGAATTCATGGGTGGTTAATTTGAGTGCATCATTCCATTCAACATGAGTGTAGAGATTCATTGAAAATTATGTATGTGGAATTTTTGGAAAAGTATATTTGGAAGATAATAAAGATATATAAATAATTGGAAAAGGATATGTAAATATACATATGAAGAATGGGGATGTATAAAATTTGAAATAATTTAGACATATCTAAAGGTCGTGGAAGAACTTAATTTCAATTAGAAAATTGAATGAGGTAGGGTCTGGAACTACCTTTCATAGAAAAGTATGGAAAATTAACTAAGGATCCATGTTGGTTTCAAGTGGAGTAAATTATGAGATGTTTTACTTTACTAGAAGAATGAATGAAATTAATTTGGATAGAAATTCATCATTGTAATATCCTAAGGTTTGGAATTGTAGGCTTGATCATCATAACAAGAAGAACATGAAATTTATAACTACAAAAGGAATACTGGAGTTTGATCATATGGTCATCGGAAGATATGAAATCTATGTGTTAGGAAAATATATAAGGGCACCCTTAAATTTAGATGGATGGAATCCCAAAGACTAGAAGTTAGAACTTGTTTACATTGATGTCTAGGGACATTATTTTGTTTAGTCTCTCATAGGTCCACTTTACTTTGTAACATTTATTGATGATGCCAAGAACAAAGTTTGGATTTAATTTTTAAAGAATAAGTCAAATGTTTTTTAGGATTTAATTTAATGTAAATCCATGTTGGAAAGGGAGTTTGGTCATAATTTTAAATTACTATGTCCTAACAATGTTATTGAGCACATAAAATATAACATTTTGAACTTCTACAAGAAGAAGGGGATAAGTCATGGGAAGACAGTTCCTGAAACTCTACAACATAATAGAGTGTTTGAAAAAATGAATTGGACATTGATGGAGAAGGATAAAAGCATGATGTTTCACTTAGGAATGTTCAAGGGAATATACAACTGTTTACCTTATTAATACAATTATGTCATCGAAAATTTGGAAGGAACTTCTAGATGAGCTATGGCTTGGTAAACAACCAAAATTTAACCACCTCAAAGTCTTAAAAAATATTTTCATATATTCTTATTGATTATAAGGCTAGGTAAAATCTTGAGGAAAAGTTAAAATTTTGTTTTTATATTGGATGTGGTGATGAGAACTTCAACTATCAACTATGGTATGATGATAAATGAAAATTCACAAGGAGATAAGATTTTCACTTAAACGAAGGAGTTCTATAAAAGGAACAAAACTTGGTGGAGGAAGAAGTTGAAGGAAATAGATAAACTATCAAAGTCCAAGTTTATATAAGTATGAACACTCTAAGTTTATAAATTCCTAATAACTCAGATGGAAGTTCCAAAAGACCAGAGGTGAGGCCAAAAAAAGATGTGCCAGAAAGTTTAAGGGTAACTGAAGCTCGAGTGGGAGAACCGGATGTTGGGTCTCTAGAAGTTAAATCAGAGCCAGGTAGTATGGAGTAGACAACTGATTTGAGGAGATAAACTAGGATTATAAATTTAATTCAAATTTTTAGGTATTACATGAAATTTATTCTGTTAATAGACATAGGAGAACCAAAGAGCCCTGAAGAGGTAACCACACATTATGATGCCAAATAGTGGAATTTGACGATAGATAAAGATATGTATTCATTGAAGTTAAATAAAACTTAATATATTACTAAATTATTGTAAGGGAATAATGAACTATAAAATAAGTGTTTTTCTATTAAAAGAGGAGTCTAATGGCAGGAATCAGTATAAGGTACGATTAGTGGAAAAGGGATTTTAACAAAAGTAAAGAGTTGATTTCTTGGAAATATTCTCACTAGTAGTTAAAAATAAAACTATCTAGATGGTGTTGAGAATGGTTACATTATAATATATATATTTTGAATAGATATATTTAAATATATCCTTCCTTTATGGTGAGTTAGAGGAAGAAATCTACATGAGGTAGTTAGTGGGTTTCATGAAAGTTTAGAACCATTATTTTGTTTACAAACTAAAGAAAATACTTTATGGGATAAAAAAATCACAATGAAAATTGAATCATAAATCCAATTCATTAATTCCAGAATAAGGATCCGATATGGGAAACAAAATCATTATTTATACCATAATAAATGGGAAGATGAGACATTCATCATATTTCTTTTATATCTGGATGTCATATTGCTGGCTGTACTAGATACTAAAATAATCCAAAAGATAAAATGTGACTTGGTCAGAATATTTGAGATGAAATATCTTGGACATGATAAAAATATCTTAGGGATGAAGATCAATAGATTCATGACTTTTGTTTTATATCATAAGGATTACATCCTGAAGGTGATCTAAATGTTTAAAATGACTGGAAGTAAGTTAGTCTCAACTCCTTTGGCTGGACACTTCAAATTTTCCAAGTATTAATTACCTAAAATGGAAGTTGAGGCTAAGTAAATTAATAAAGTGCTATGAAGAAACCTGAATACCTTAACACACTGATACCCGTTTTGACACTGATATGACCCAAAGAGTATTCTTGATCCCCATGGGATGGAAACTAGCGTTAGGGAATTAATAAACAGTCAAAGAGGGAATGATTTTTACATATAATAGATAAAGATATGAAATAAAAAATATAAATCAATGAACATATGGTATTCCAAACACTCATAAATGAGAAAGTAACACAAGAAGATGAAGAAAGATCAAACGATACAATATACAAGTAAACAGTAAAAAAATCATCAATGAAAAAACTCATAATCTCTGTGTGATGAGTGTATCAAAACTCTATCGGTCATCATCATCACCCAAGGTACCATGAATAAAGCACACCTACCACCTCAAAGTAGCACTTTCCCTTTTTTAAACCTGATATAATATAATCTATAAATGCTCGAAGGCAAAGGTAGGGTGTGAGAAAAAAATATCCTAGTAAGATTACACCAACTATTCCATAAGAAGTTACAAAAAAAAAAAACCATTTATGATTCAATTTGAATAAGGTAAGTCATGATAATTTTTTTTTCACATTTTCATTAAAACAAACCTTCAAATCAATTATATGTAAAGTATATCAAAATTAGGCTTAAATAGACATTTCAATAAAACATAAGTTAATGAATAAACATAGTTCTATAATCACTGTCATGTAATAATCAAATCAAAACAAAGAACCATAGTCATATGACTTGTGGTTAGTTAGTTCCAAGCTCTAGGATCCTTGAACTACTCAATCAATCATCATGACTCAAGGTGTGCATACATACCTAAGGCTCAATCTATAGGGATAGAATCAATAAATCCCCCATCAGGGAAAATCATGTTGAACTTGGTTTAGTTAGATTTGTCATCACCAATCCATTACTAGGGGGTTAGAGTCCTATCATGCTTGTCCTAATAACCCACTAACTACCAGGATCCCATGTGATTTTAATCAATCAATCATGGGAAAATCATTCTTTTCAATTAAATTCATCATTCATAGTTTAAATTCCCAATTTTAATTTTCAACATTCCATTTCAAATTCAAAACCAAATCATAGGTTTTTATAAAATTTATTCCTTTCAAAATAATCCTTCATTTAAATCTATTTTTCTTAAGATTAAAAATCAAATAATTTCATAAAAAACACTTTTAATTTGAATCCATCTTTTCTCAAATCCACCCAATATTTTCAAATCCCTTGAAAAGGGTTTTATTTCAAAATTATATGACTTTATAAAACAATCAAATTACGGTTCAAAAATTAATTGAAAATACATTTCAAATCAAGAGAGAAACCAAGGTTTCATGTGTAGGTAAAATCCTTATGGAACCACCTAAATTTAGTCACACAATAACGCAATCAACTGAAATAGGAACCACCAACGGGAAGTTGAAGGCAAGGAGGATAAAAGATGAATCCATAGAATTAAAATATATCAAATAAAGGTTTAGATTCACCAAAAACATAAGAATTAATAACTCTCAAATAAAGAGATAAAAGAAGAAAGGAGGATTCTAAATCAAAGATACTACACTTACTGGAGAGGGATCAATCACATCCAATGACACTTCGATTCAAGAAGAAAGGGGGTTGGAGGAGCCAAAATCCTCTCTAGAGAGACTCCAAAAGATAAAGGGTCGAATTAGGTTTGATCAGGGGGTGATTAGAATTTATAATGGGGGGATCAGGTCCTTAATTATAATTTTAAAGGGATTAAAAATCCCATCACACAGTTTCTTGGGTTAGGTTTCATGATTAGATATAACTGTGAATGTAACCATGCACCCTTAATAGGTTATAAAGAGTGCCTCATGGTTAGGCCACATACTTAGACAAACTGTGCATCAATCATGCACTCCATCATGAGCAACTAGATAAAGGGTGAATATTTTGGCCACACAATTTGAAGAGTGCACAGTAATCATGCTCTCCCTATTGTCCCAAGACACACATTTTTAGGGGGAGGCTGCATGGTATACTCTAACTAAGTTCCACCTACAGAAACTCAAGAAAAGGAACAAAAATTCCTAGGCTAACTTGTATGATTTTCCCTAATCGTGTGCCAACCTTGCACAACCCCAAAACTTCCAAAAATTCAAAAAATTTCCCAAAAACAACTCGAAACAAGACCCAAACAGAGGATGACCAAGAAAAGGGTTTAAAAGTACATGAAAGATAGTAATGGTATGTTATAATCTACCCATGATAAATGTTTCCCCCCAGAAATCATGTTAAGAAGACCCTATATCAAAGAGATGATGCCACTATTCTCTCATCAGTGTCTCATGCTCCCAAGTTTCATAAGAGTAAGAACCATGCTTCCAAAGCACTTGAACCATAGGTATAGAATTCCTATGAAGAACCTTCATATCAAAATAAAGGTCCTACTAGATTAAAATATGAGATGATTCAAAGAGATACTTTCTGAGCTATGACACATGAAACACATCATGAATCGATGTTAATTGAGGTGGAAAATCCAAACAGTAAGCCACCTTTCAAATTTTCCCAACAACCTCAAATCGTCCCACACATCTCAGTGTTAACTTTTACTATTTTCCCAACCATCAACAACCCAAGCAAGGTGAAAATCTAAAAAAACCCAGTCACCAACTAAAAACTCTAAAGGGCGTCGATGATGATCAACATAAAATTTATATCATCTTTGAGACATCACCATTCTCTAATGAATCAATAGAATCATTGTATTTTTCTTATGGACCAAACTAGGACCAACCAAGGAGGATTCACTAATCTCTGGCCAACACAATGGGGATTTACATGGATGACCATACAAGACCTCAATGGGATCCATCCCGATTGATGACTAGTAACTGTTGTTATAGGAAAACTCAACCAGTCCCAAGTGGCTATACCAAGCTCCAATAAAGTTGAGAACGCAAGAGAAAAGCATGTATTTAAGGATATATATAGATTGTTTTCTCTAGAAATATATCTACAAATAATATAGCATGCTAAAATGAACTTGGGATCCCATCACCACCTGGAGGCCACTAAAAAAACTATAAGTGAATCAGGGATCCCTACCAGAAACTATAACAAATGGAACTCTGTTAAATTTGACAATATCCTACACATAAAGACTTACCAAATCCTCAAATTTGGTTGAATCATGAATGGAATTAAACTTATCTTATTTGGTTAGCTGATCAATCACTACCCATATCATATTCTTCCCTCAAGGGGTATGTTTCAATCCTATCATGAAATCTATTAAAATCTTGTCCCACTTCCAAGCCAGAGCATGAAGGGGATAAAGTAAACCTGAAGGTTTTTGGTTCTCGACCCTAGAAAACTGATAGGTATAAAAAAAAGAAAAAAAATTAGTGATATCTCATCTCATAATTGGCCATCAGAATCATCATTGCATATCATAGAACATTTTCATGGTGTTAGGGTGTACCATCCATTAGGAACTATGGTAGTATCCAATTACAACTTTTATCATTGTAAAAGGTACAATGTACTGACTCTAAAAGCATAAGATATCCTTAGAATAAAATAAACACCCACTAATGGTCTCTCTACCATAAAGAGAGTCCCTAATGCCACAAAATTCATTATCAAGATACTTCTCCTAAAGAATCATCTTGATAAGAGAGTAGATCAATTGAACACTTTCCAACACAATCCCAACCTATCCTCCTGAACTCCCAAATGCATGTAAGCAAAGATATCTATCAAGTTTTACTCTTCTAATTATTATTTTATGACTTGGGTCAGAATTTTCCTACTCAAAGCATCAATAATGACATTACCCTTTCCAGGAGTTTCAAAAATGTAAAAATTAAACTGTTGCAGGTATTCCACCCATCACCTCTGACAGAGATTTAAATATTTTTTAGAGAAGATATAACTCATACTTTTGTGAATAGAATAAATGGAAAACCATTATTGTAAAGGTAGTGCTACCAAATCTTGAGTGCATGTATCATAGTTTCAAGTTAAATATCATGAGTAAAATAGTTCTTATCATGTAGCCTAAGCCGTTAGGAACCATAGAACACACATGATCACCCTACATATGAACGTATCCTAAACCCATAACTGATGTGTCACAAAAGATCACATAAACCTACCCAGACTCAAGAAGATTCAACACTTTTGTAGAAGTCAAAAGGCACTTAAATTCATCAAAATAATTCTAATATTTCAAATCCTATAAGAAATTTAATCCTTTATGAGTGAGAGATGTCATTGGAGAATCCAATTTCAATAAATATTTAATGAACCAATGATAATACCCCACTAATCCTAAGAATATTTGAAATTAAAAAACATTTCATGGTTGTTCCCATGTCATAACAACCTTCACCTTCTCATTATCAACTAAAATACCATGTCTTGAGGCCATGTGTCCTAAGAAATTCACTTACCGAATCTAGAAATTACATTTTGATAGATTAGTGTAAAGTCAGCAATCTCTCAAAATTTAAATACCTACTCTCAAATAATTCTCATGGTCTTCCTTGGTTTAAGAGTAAATCAAGATATGATCCAAAAATACCACCATGAATAAATCAAGATACACATGGAATATCCTATTCATCAGTTCCATAAAAAGTGCAGGATCATTGGTTAGACAAAAATGCATAAAAAGGTACTTGTAATGACCATACCTACTATAAAAGGTGGTATATAGAATATCAGATTCTTTGATTCCCAACTGGTGGTAACTAGACTAAAGATCAATATTAGAGAACCACTTATCCCCTTTCAACCAGTCAAAAAAATCATCAATATATGACAACATATACTTGTTCTTCACCATAACTCAATTGAGTTTTCAACAATAAATCTAAATGTGAAGTGTTCCATCATATTTATTTGAAAAAATAACAGGCATTTCCTAAGGTGACATTCTAGGAAGAATAAATACTTTATCCAATAAACCATCTAACCAAGTATTTAATTAATTTAGTTCAACTAGTTCCATATGGTAAGAAGGAGTAGAGATATGATACATATTTGGAACCAAGTTAATTTAAAACTCCCCCTCTATTACTAGTGGTAGGCTAAAAAATTTGGATAAAAACATGTTGTGAAACTCGATAAATATTAGAGGAAGATCACCACTCAATGATTCTTGCTCTAGGTCAAAAGAAAACACATATATAACCCTACATAAATCTAGAAGAGGTGATATATCTATACTTTACATCATGTCCTATTCTCCCTGGAAAATAGGAACACCCTATTAGGGGCAGTAATAGAGACCCACTGAAGATAATAGTCAATTTGAGACTTATGGGTAATTAGATAATTCATCCCAATAATAACATTTAAAGGTTTTATGTTAAGAATTATAAAATACTATGTGATCTTGATATTTGAAAAAAAGAAGGCATAAAAAGGGCATCAAAAACCCTATTCACTCTTAGTTACAAGGGGCATAACAATATCCACCACATAATACATAATCTCTATAGGAAGGTTCAACTGATTAATAATATGAGTTTAAATTAAAGAATGAGATGAACTTATATCAAATAAATTAGTTACTAGTGGTGTTACCTCTTAATTTCACTGTACCCTCATCAACTTTCTTTGGAGACTCATTGACTACATAAAGAAGCTTTATTCTAGATGCATGTGGTTGGAATAACTTAGTTCTTGAAGTATCTGACTACACTATAATATCTTTAGGTGATTATGATCCTATTTCACTACACGAGGTAGAGATTACATTATAATTTTTTTCAAGTGGTAGAAGTGACCACATGAACCAAAGATCTTTGGTGTATATATACAAAACCACTTTGAATGCCCGATGTTGCCACATTGAAATCAAGTCAATGGGACTCTACTAGACACCAAAGTTTTAGGTTATACTCGCTATTAAGATACACCATGAGACTCATCAAAATTCCTATTTTCTTTAAAGAAACTTGCAAAACTATCACTAGGAGTAGGAGGAACTCCCACCAACCCTGACTTACCAGCCATGTCAAGCTCAACCATCAAATCTCTATCCAAGATGTTCGAATAAGAAGTGAGATTCAACATGAAAACCTAAGATCAAACATATAGCATCCCGTCTTTTTATAACATAACTTTTCATTCCATTACACGGAACTGAGGATCTTTAAGGTTTAGTGTCTTGGAAACAAGGAACATAAAACATGAAAAAAAACATTCTTCTTAAACAATTGAAAGGCTTCTCCTCATGTTCACCCTAGGCTCATTACCGCATCCCATAACCTGGGGACATACATCAAAAGTAAGGGTGAGCAGAAGGCCCAGCAAGGGAAACAAGTGAAACATTTTACATATGAACTTGAGATACATCAATAAAGTCATGAAAAGAACTTTAAGGAATGAAAATGAAATCATGAGGCATATCATAATAAAAATAAAACTTTTTCATAACTTGAAGATGTGGCTACATCATTTAACATAGAAAATCATGAACATATCACCAAGGTCCATCCCCAAGGTGTCATTTTAAAATTACCAAGGTTATTCACCAAGGTATCGTGAAAATTGTAATCTCTAGTGGTTACATCATTACCCAATGCATTGGAGCGCTATCAGGGCGCACCCTTAAATTTGCCTTTATCATCATGTGAGCCACATATATCATCATAAAAAATTTTCATAAATAACCCATATAACATAAAATAAATGGGTTTCATTTCATAATCATAACATTTTAAAAACTGCTTTAAAGACATGATCTTTACGTTACATTAAAACCCACAGAAAAGGAAGGTGGGTCTCATGTATGTAAATACAAGAATTTAAAATAGACATTTTGGTATATATGTGAATACCCCTTTAGAAGAAAGATCTTTGAGTATTCACTTAATAATATAAAAGAACTTTAGAAAAAGAGAGAGACATTTTGAGACGAAAATTCTGCAGCATAACGGCTATGTTACGAGGTTTTAGAAGACATTAAAAAGAGAGGGAAAATGGGTCAAACATTCACAAATGACCCATAAAACAGTAGATGGACAGAATAAGAAGGATACATGATCATGGTAATGAAATTTCAAGGACATACCATTTGAAATGAAAAACATGGAAGGAAGACAAAAAATTAGATTTCTCTTATGAAAGTTCGGCAGCCTAACGGCGTTACTTAAACATCAACAAAAATGATTTGAAAAGATCAAATAGGATCTCTCATCATGTGAACATAAGAGTTCAGTATGATAGATATAGAGATAATTCACCAACATAACAAAAAGGAACTTGAAAGAATTGACATGAAAGTAGAACTTCAAAACGAGAAGGGTGAAGAACCACTTAAAAATTTGGCAGCCTAACGGCGCCACTTAAAACATCAAAATACTAAATTGAAGAGATCAAATGGGGTCTCTCATCATATGAACATAAGAGTCCAGTATGATATATATAGAGATAATACCCCAATATAACAAAAAGAAACTTGAAATAATTGACATGAAAGTAGAACTTCAAAACGAGAAGGGTGAAGAACCACTTAAAAATTCGGCAGCCTAACGGCGCCACTTAAAACATCAAAATACTGAATTGAAGAGATCAAATGGGGTCTCTCATCATATGAACATAAGAGTCCAGTATGATATATATAGAGATAATACCCCAATATAACAAAAAGGAACTTGAAATAATTGACATGAAAGTAGAACTTCAAAACGAGAAGGGTGAAGAATCACTTAAAAATTCGGCAGCCTAACGGCGCCACTTAAAACATCAAAATACTGAATTGAAGAGATCAAATGGGGTCTCTCATCATATGAAAATAAGAGTCCAGTATGATATATATAGATATCATACCCCAATATAACAAAAAGTAACTTGAAATAATTGACATGAAAGTAGAACTTCAAAACGAGAAGGGTGAAGAACCACTTAAAAATTCGGCAGCCTAACGGCGCCACTTAAAACTTAAAAATACTGAATTGAAGCGATCAAATGGGGTCTCTCATCATATGATCATAAAAGATCAGTATGATAATTTAGATATCATACCCCAACATAATAAAAAGGAACATGAAAGACTTGAATGAGAATAGAACTTGAAAACGAGGAAGGTGAAAGAATCCCTTAAAAATTCGGCAGCCTAACGGCGCCACTTAAACATTCTTAAAACGAATTGATGAGAGCAAGGGGGGGTCTCTCATCATATGAACATGAAATAGGAAGTAGTATGAATATAAAATAACATCCTCCAACATAAGAACATGGAGTATAAAAGAAATGACATAAAAGAGATTACTTGAAAAGAAAGAGAGGGGTCGGATCCCTTACCTTAAAATGTAACTCTTAAACCTCAAAGGTTGGGACCTTGAGGGATTGGGGGCACCTTGAGAGGACTACTTGGGGGGTAATAAGACCAGAAATTCGTTGGTAATGAGTGGGGAGTCGAATGGATGAAAGGAGGGCTTGGTATTTATAGGGAAAGTGAGGGGACAAAGCATTAATGGCCAAGGGACACCTCACATGTGCTTTTCTCAAACCCATGTGCTCTCCCTTGTCATTTATCATGGAGTTAGGCCACATGGGGCCCCCAAAACAATAATTCATCACCCTTGGCCGGCCAACCCTCAAAAGATCTCATGAAATCATCATGACACCGTTATGATGTCATTAAACATACCGAAACCCTAAAACTGTATTTTTACTATTCACTGAAAATTCAACTTTCTCAGAAAAATCCCAAAATTTCACATTAACCAAATATCAATGCTCTGATTTCAAAAATGAAATCCATTTTATAAAAATAATTTTCTAAATATTTTTAATTTAATTTTTAAATAAAAACACTATTCATCGAAAATTCATTTTTTCAGAAAAAACCCCAAAAATTACCATAACATAATATCGATGCTCTGAGTTCAAAAATAAAGTCATTTTTATAAAAATAATTTTCTAATTATTTTTAATTAAATTTTTAATTAAAAAACACTATTCACCCGAAAAAACTAATACTTGAATAATAATTAATGAAACCGTTATTTAACTATTTTATTGAATCACATTACTTAATCAAGGTGCCTAGATTATTTTAAACTTTCTTTAAGTGAGATTACTAATCCATTTGGTCATATTACTAATCCTAATCATAAAATCACTATTCATAATTTACTATTCATCAAAAATCAAGTTGATCTTATTAGACTCTAAATTTAGTACTGAACATAACTGCAGAAGACCATTTTTTGAAAATCATTACACATTTTTAATTATTTAGGGTTTACATAAACATATTTAAAATATCCTTTTTCTAAAATTCATCAAAAATATGGATACTATATTTATCCGGTCATTTCAAAATTCATAAACTTCATCATAAGAAGAAATCCCAATTTTTATTTAAAACAAGGATTACACAAGGTAGTTACGGTCTCGTTACATAACCCCTTATAATACCAACATAGGACCTAAGAGTAAGGTGTGCTAGGGTGATAGAAGCTTGGGGCGGCTCAGTCAACATTGCCCGAGTAGTAATTTCTATCAGTTTGAACTTCTCACGAAGGCGATTCTATTCCAGCTTCACATGATGAAGTTCGTCTTGGATTTGATCCAGAGCAAAGCCCAGTGGTGCTACCTCCTTCCCAAGCTCTGTTAGATGGGCTTCGATCGGTCCAAGACTACTAGGTGAGGCCATCGAATCTTCTTTCTATAATAATTAACCAAGATTACTTATATCAAAACATTTTGTTCACAGCGGTCATATTGACCGATGGTTATATAATAGTCAAAACCCACTGATCTCATTTTAATTATAATCATGTTTATCAAATAAAACGTTTTTGTTGAGTATAACAATAACACATAAAATTGGGAAACAAAATTTATTTAAAAAATTTCAGGTCGTTACAATCTTCCCCCCTTAAGAAATTGCGTCCTCGCAATTTTAAAATTGGGTTTTGAAATTTCATTGAAAGTCCCACATCGGAAAAGGAGTCAGTAAAACTATTACTTTAAAATAAAGAAAGGGAAGTACAAAGGTCACCCGAGTTAACCCACACTAGGGTTCCATGTAGGAAAACATGGACATGGAGGAGAAAACAAAGGGTCAAGTTCTGAGGGAGAGTGATAGAGAACATGATTAGGAGAAAGTTAACCATGAGAAAATCCCAAACTTATGATGTGTGTAAACGGTCTTTGATTACCTAGTAGGAAACGTAAACCAACAACATTTTTGTTTTATGTTTCTTTTCATAATTTTGAGGATTTCATTTACTACATAGAACAAAAACATAAGAAAATATACCTACCTTCAAGTAGAGTTTCATCCTTTAACAAGTCCCTACCAACACTAATCTTTTCTCCAAATGATGAGAATTCAAAAACACTTGGTCTCATAAAAGCACAAGAATCATCTTCTATAGAATCACATAATCTACAAAAGATTAACTATCTATTTCTTCTATCTTTAAACATTATCCCAAAAATAGAAAGGTTAAGGTAAAACAACTCTTCAAAAAGAAAGAATCCCATAGGAATGGAAACTACTTTTAAATCATCAAAGTTCCATGGTACTAACCAAATTTCATCATAGACCATTCCCTAAATAATGGTCCTTAAAATTACTCAAAACAAACCAAACTAAGATTGAAACCCAAATACAATAAGGATTTGATAACATAGTCTTCCAAAACAACTTCATTGTTCATCTCCAGACAACATCAACCACTCCTAACATCTTATAAAAAAAGTAGCTAACCTAAACATATTTTACCCAAGATTGGTTATTCATTCCCATAAGTAACCTAAATTACTATAAGTTCACCTTAAATTCATCGATTCTTCAAAATATAAGTCAACCTTACTCCTCAATGAAAATACCGTAGTAATCTATTTACCTCGATCAAATATGGTTCCCAAAATAATGAACGTCTTCCAAAATAATAATCATATTTTAATCCCCTAATCATCCCTGTCATATTAATACGAAAATCGTCGCATTTCCTATCACATTGGTTTTCGGAACATGTTCTTCCATTTCCCACCATTAACTAAGAAGAGAAAGCATAATTAGGGGCTTAAGTACTTAGCTAATAATCATGAAAAGAAACTGAAAGCATATAAGGATAACTTGTATATGAAAGGTATACCCTAACATGTGATCTCCTAGGTTCCCATCTAGGTTATGAATGATCATATATTCTTATGTGAACCTTTATTTTATTTTATCTTTGTTCCTTTAACAATGGTTCATACCAAGCTTATGAATTAACCAAAGCATATCCCCCGGGAGTGTCATAACCAAGAGTGCAGCAAGGCCCGTTGTCGTGTACCAGTTCCCGTTCGAGTCTAGCTCAAAGCAGTGTTTTCGGGTTTTACCCCTATGTACATCTGTGCCAGAGCCACCTCTACCTGCTCGTATCCAGACAGGGATGTATTTGCTTGGCAACCCCTTACTCAATACTCACCAAAATACCAGGAAGATTTCCTATATTAAACTTTTCTATAGGGTTCCTCCTAGAGTTTTCATATCCTAATTTCCACAAATAACTAAACCATCCTTTGATACCAACTATAGCATCCCGTCTTTTTATAACATAACTTTTCATTCCATTACACGGAACTGAGGATCTTTAAGGTTTAGTGTCTTGGAAACAAGGAACATAAAACATGAAAAAAAAACATTCTTCTTAAACACTTGAAAGGCTTCTCCTCATGTTCACCCTAGGCTCATTACCGCATCCCATAACCTGGGGACATACATCAAAAGGAAGGGTGAGCAGAAGGCCCAGCAAGGGAAACAAGTGAAACATTTTACATATGAACTTGAGATACATCAATAAAGTCATGAAAAGAACTTTAAGGCATGAAAATGAAATCATGAGGCATATCATAATAAAAATAAAACTTTTTAATAAGTTGAAGATGTGGATACATCATTTAACATAGACAATCATGAACATATCACCAAGGTCCATACCCAAGGTGTCATTTTAAAATTACCAAGGTTATTCACCAAGGTATCGTGAAAATTGTAATCTCTAGTGGTTACATCATTACCCAATGCATTGGAGCGTTATCAGGGCGCACCCTTAAATTTTCCTTTATCATCATGTGAGCCACATATATCATCATCAAAAATTTTCATAAATAACCCATATAACATAAAATAAATGGGTTTCATTTCATAATCATAACATTTTAAAAACTGCTTTAAAGACATGATCTTTACGTTACTTTAAAACCCACAGAAAAGGAAGGTGGGTCTCATGTATGTAAATCCCAGAATTTAAAATAGACATTTTGGTATATATGTGAATACCCCTTTAGAAGAAAGATCTTTGAGTATTCACTTAATAATATAAAAGAACTTTAGAAAAAGAGAGAGACATTTTGAGACGAAAATTCTGCAGCATAACGGCTATGTTACGAGGTTTTAGAAGACATTAAAAAGAGAGGGAAAATGGGTCAAACATTCATAAATGACCCATAAAACAGTATATGGACAGAATAAGAAGGATACATGATCATGGTAATGAAATTTCAAGGACATACCATTTGAAATGAAAAACATGGAAGGAAGACACAAAATTAGATTTCTCTTATGAAAGTTCGGCAGCCTAACGGCGTTACTTAAACATCAACAAAAATGATTTGAAAAGATCAAATAGGATCTCTCATCATGTGAACATAAGAGTTCAGTATGATAGATATAGAGATAATTCCCCAACATAACAAAAAGGAACTTGAAAGAATTGACATGAAAGTAGAACTTCAAAACGAGAAGGGTGAAGAACCACTTAAAAATTTGGCAGCCTAACGACGCCACTTAAAACATCAAAATACTAAATTGAAGAGATCAAATGGGGTCTCTCATCATATGAACATAAGAGTCCAGTATGATATATATAGAGATCATACCCCAATATAACAAAAAGAAACTTGAAATAATTGACATGAAAGTAGAACTTCAAAACGAGAAGGGTGAAGAACCACTTAAAAATTCGGCAGCCTAACGGCGCCACTTAAAACATCAAAATACTGAATTGAAGAGATCAAATGGGGTCTCTTATCATATGAACATAAGAGTCCAGTATGATATATATAGAGATCATACCCCAATATAACAAAAATGAACTTGAAATAATTGACATGAAAGTAGAACTTCAAAACGAGAAGGGTGAAGAACCACTTAAAAATTCGGCAGCCTAACGGCGCCACTTAAAACATCAAAATACTGAATTGAAGAGATCAAATGGGGTCTCTCATCATATGAACATAAGAGTCCAGTATGATATATATAGAGATCATACCCCAATATAACAAAAAGTAACTTGAAATAATTGACATGAAAGTAGAACTTCAAAACGAGAAGGGTGAAGAACCACTTAAAAATTCGGCAGCCTAATGGCGCCACTTAAAACTTCAAAATACTGAATTGAAGTGATCAAATGGGGTCTCTCATCATATGATCATAAAAGATAAGTATGATAATTTAGATATCATACCCCAACATAATAAAAAGGAACATGAAAGACTTGAATGAGAATAGAACTTGAAAACGAGGAAGGTGAAAGAATCCCTTAAAAATTCGGCAGCCTAACGGCGCCACTTAAACATTCTTAAAACGAATTGATGAGAGAAAGGGGGGGTCTCTCATCATATGAACATGAAATAGGAAGTAGGATGAATATAAAAGAACATCCTCCAACATAATAACATGGAGTATAAAAGAAATGACATAAAAGAGATTACTTGAAAAGAAAGAGAGGGGTCAGATCCCTTACCTTAAAATGTAACTCTTAAACCTCAAAGGTTGGGACCTTGAGGGCTTGGGGGAACCTTGGGAGGACTACTTGGGGGGTAATAAGACCAGAAATTCGTTGGGAATGAGTGAGGAGTCGAATGGATGAGAGGAGGGCTTGGTATTTATAGGGAAAGTGAGGGGACAAGGCATTAATGGCCAAGGGACACCTCACATGTGCTTTTCTCAAACCCATGTGCTCTCCCTTGTCATTTATCATGGAGTTAGGCCACATGGGGCCCCCAAAACAATAATTCATCACCCTTGGCCGGCCAACCCTCAAAAGATCTCATGAAATCATCATGACACCATTATGATGTCATTAAACATACCGAAACCCTAAAACTGTATTTTTACTATTCACTGAAAATTCAACTTTCTCAGAAAAATCCCAAAATTTCACATTAACCAAATATCAATGCTCTAATTTCAAAAATGAAATCCATTTTATAAAAATAATTTTCTAAATATTTTTAATTTAATTTTTAAATAAA
Source organism: Viscum album (assembly GCA_963277665.1). NCBI lineage: Eukaryota > Viridiplantae > Streptophyta > Magnoliopsida > Santalales > Viscaceae > Viscum > Viscum album. Next base: position 418,506,841 of record OY728148.1, read on the forward strand.
AACACTATTCATCGAAAATTCATTTTTTCAGAAAAAACCCCAAAAATTACCATAACATAATATCGATGCTCTGAGTTCAAAAATAAATTCATTTTTATAAAAATAATTTTCTAATTATTTTTAATTAAATTTTTAATTAAAAAACACTATTCACCCGAAAAAACTAATACTTGAATAATAATTAATGAAACCGTTACTTAACTATTTTATTGAATCACATTACTTAATCAAGGTGCCTAGATTATTTTAAAACTTTCTTTAAGTGAGATTACTAATCCATTTGGTCATATTACTAATCCTAACCATAAAATCACTATTCATAATTTACTATTCATCAAAAATCAAGTTGATCTTATTAGACTCTAAATTTAGTACTGAACATAATTGCAGAAGACCATTTTTTGAAAATCATTACACATTTTTAATTATTTAGGGTTTACATAAACATATTTAAAATATCCTTTTTCTAAAATTCATCAAAAATATGGATACTATATTTATCCGGTCATTTCAAAATTCATAAACTTCATCATAAGAAGAAATCTCAATTTTTATTTAAAACAAGGATTACACAAGGTAGTTACGGTCTCGTTACATAACCCCTTATAATACCAGCATAGGACCTAAGAGTAAGGTGTGCTAGGGTGATAGAAGCTTGGGGCGGCTCAGTCAACATTGCCCGAGGAGTAATTTCTATCAGTTTGAACTTCTCACGAAGGCGATTCCGTTCCAGCTTCACATGATGAAGTTCGGCTTGGATTTGATCCAGAGCAAAGCCCAGTGTCGCTACCTCCTTCCCAAGCTCTGTTAGATGGGCTTCGATCGGTCCAAGACTACTAGGTGAGGCCATCGAATCTTCTTTCTATAATAATTAACCAAGATTACTTATATCAAAACATTTTGTTCACAGCGGTCATATTGACCGATGGTTATATAATAGTCAAAACCCACTGATCTCATTTTAATTATAATCATGTTTATCAAATAAAACGTTTTTGTTGAGTATAACAATAACACATAAAATTGGGAAACAAAATTTATTTAAAAAATTTCAGGTCGTTACAATCTTCCCCCCTTAAGAAATTGCGTCCTCGCAATTTTAAAATTGGGTTTTGAAATTTCATTGAAAGTCCCACATCGGAAAAGGAGTCAGTAAAACTATTACTTTAAAATAAAGGGAAGTACAAAGGTCACCCGAGTTAACCCACACTAGGGTTCCATGTAGGAAAACATGGACATGGAGGAGAAAACAAAGGGTCAAGTTCTGAGGGAGAGTGATAGAGAACATGATTAGGAGAAAGTTAACCATGAGAAAATCCCAAACTTATGATGTGTGTAAACGGTCTTTGATTACCTAGTAGGAAACGTAAACCAACAACATTTTTGTTTTATGTTTCTTTTCATAATTTTGAGGATTTCATTTACTACATAGAACAAAAACATAAGAAAATATACCTACCTTCAAGTAGAGTTTCATCCTTTAACAAGTCCCTACCAACACTAATCTTTTCTCCAAATGATGAGAATTCAAAAAAACTTGGTCTCATAAAAGCACAAGAATCATCTTCTATAGAATCACATAATCTACAAAAGATTAACTATCTATTTCTTCTATCTTTAAACATTATCCAAAAAACAGAAAGGTTAAGGTAAAACAACTCTTCAAAAAGAAAGAATCCCATAGGAATGGAAACTACTTTTAAATCATCAAAGTTCCATGGTACTACCCAAATTTCATCATAGACCATTCCCTAAATAACGGTCCTTAAAATTCCTCAAAACAAACCAAACTAAGATTGAAACCCAAATACAATAAGGATTTGATAACATAGTCTTCCAAAACAACTTCATTGTTCATCTCCAGACAACATCAACCACTCCTAACATCTTATAAAAAAAGTAGCTAACCTAAACATATTTTACCCAAGATAGGTTAGTCATTCCCATAAGTAACCTAAATTACTATAAGTTCACCTTAAATTCATCGATTCTTCAAAATATAAGTCAACCTTACTCCTCAATGAAAATACCGTAGTAATCTATTTACCTCGATCAAATATGGTTCCCAAAATAATGAACGTCTTCCAAAATAATAATCATATTTTAATCCCCTAATCATCCCTGTCATATTAATAAGAAAATCGTCACATTTCCTATCACATTGGTTGTCGGAACATGTTCTTCCATTTCCCACCATTAACTAAGAAGAGAAAGCATAATTAGGGGCTTAAGTACTTAGCTAATAATCATGAAAAGGAACTGAAAGCATATAAGGATAACTTGTATATGAAAGGTATACCCTAACATGTGATCTCCTAGGTTCCCATCTAGGTTATGAATGATCATATATTCTTATGTGAACCTTTATTTTATTTTATCTTTGTTCCTTTAACAATGGTTCATACCAAGCTTATGAATTAACCAAAGCATATCCCCCGGGAGTGTCGTAACCAAGAGTGCAGCAAGGCCCATTGTCGTGTACCAGTTCTCGTTCGAGTCTAGCTCAAAGCGGTGTTTTCGGGTTTTACCCCTATGTACATCTGTGCCAGAGCCACCTCTACCTGCTTGTATCCAGATAAGGATGTATTTGCTTGGCAACCCCTTACTCAATACTCACCAAAATACCAGGAAGATTTCCTATATTAAACTTTTCTATAGGGTTCCTCCTAGAGTTTTCATATCCTAATTTCCACAAATAACTAAACCATCCTTTGATACCAACTATAGAATCCCGTCTTTTTATAACATAACTTTTCATTCCATTACACGGAACTGAGGATCTTTAAGGTTTAGTGTCTTGGAAACAAGGAACATAAAACATGAAAAAAAAACATTCTTCTTAAACACTTGAAAGGCTTCTCCTCATGTTCACCCTAGGCTCATTACCACATCCCATAACCTGGGGACATACATCAAAAGGAAGGGTGAGCAGAAGGCCCAGCAAGGGAAACAAGTGAAACATTTTACATATGAACTTGAGATACATCAATAAAGTCATGAAAAGAACTTTAAGGCATGAAAATGAAATCATGAGGCATATCATAATAAAAATAAAACTTTTTCATAACTTGAAGATGTGGCTACATCATTTAACATAGAAAATCATGAACATATCACCAAGGTCCATCCCCAAGGTATCATTTTAAAATTACCAAGGTTATTCACCAAGGTATCGTGAAAATTGTAATATCTAGTGGTTACATCATTACCCAATGCATTGGAGCGCTATCAGGGCGCACCCTTAAATTTGCCTTTATCATCATGTGAGCCACATATATCATCATCAAAAATCTTCATAAATAACCCATATAACATAAAATAAATGGTTTTCATTTCATAATCATAACATTTTAAAAACTGCTTTAAAGACACGATCTTTACGTTACTTTAAAACCCACAGAAAAGGAAGGTGGGTCTCATGTATGTAAATCCCAGAATTTAAAATAGACATTTTGGTATATATGTGAATACCCCTTTAGAAGAAATATCTTTGAGTATTCACTTAATAATATAAAAGAACTTTAGAAAAAGAGAGAGACATTTTGAGACGAAAATTCTGCAGCATAACGGCTATGTTACGAGGTTTTAGAAGACATTAAAAAGAGAGGGAAAATGGGTAAAACATTCATAAATGACCCATAAAACAGTAGATGGACAGAATAAGAAGGATACATGATCATGGTAATTAAATTTCAAGGACATACCATTTAAAATGAAAAACATGGAAGGAAGACAAAAAATTAGATTTCTCTTATGAAAGTTCGGCAGCCTAACGACGTTACTTAAAAATCAACAAAAATGATTTGAAAATATCAAATAGGATCTCTCATCATGTGAACATAAGAGTTCAGTATGATAGATATAGAGATAATTCCCCAACATAAAAAAAGGAACTTGAAAGAATTGACATGAAAGTAGAACTTCAAAATGAGAAGGGTGAAGAACCACTTAAAAATTCGGCAGCCTAACGGCGCCACTTAAAACATCAAAATACTGAATTGAAGAGATAAAATGGGGTCTCTCATCATATGAACATAAGAGTCCAGTATGATATATATAGAGATCATACCCCAATATAACAAAAAGAAACTTGAAATAATTGACATGAAAGTAGAACTTCAAAACGAGAAGGGTGAAGAACCACTTAAAAATTCGGCAGCCTAACGGCGCCACTTAAAACATCAAAATACTGAATTGAAGAGATCAAATGGGGTCTCTCATCATATGAACATAAGAGTCCAGTATGATATATATAGAGATCATACCCCAATATAACAAAAAGGAACTTGAAATAATTGACATGAAAGTAGAACTTCAAAACGAGAAGGGTGAAGAACCACTTAAAAATTCGGCAGCCTAACGGCGCCACTTAAAACATCAAAATACTGAATTGAAGAGATCAAATGGGGTCTCTCATAATATGAAAATAAGAGTCCAGTATGATATATATAGAGATCATACCCCAATATAACAAAAAGTAACTTGAAATAATTGACATGAAAGTAGAACTTCAAAACGAGAAGGGTGAAGAACCACTTAAAAATTCGGCAGCCTAACGGCGCCACTTAAAACTTCAAAATACTGAATTGAAGCGATCAAATGGGGTCTCTCATCATATGATCATAAAAGATAAGTATTATAATTTAGAGATCATACCCCAACATAATAAAAAGGAACATGAAAGACTTGAATGAGAATAGAACTTGAAAACGAGGAAGGTGAAAGAATCCCTTAAAAATTCGGCAGCCTAACGACGCCACTTAAACATTCTTAAAAAGAATTGATGAGAGCAAGGGGGGGTATCTCATCATATGAACATGAAATAGGCAGTAGGATGAATATAAAAGAACATCCTCCAACATAAGAACATGGAGTATAAAAGAAATGACATAAAAGAGATTACTTGAAAAGAAAGAGAGGGGTCGGATCCCTTACCTTAAAATGTAACTCTTAAACCTCAAAGGTTGGGACCTTGAGGGCTTGGGGGCACCTTGGGAGGACTCCTTGGGGGGTAATGAGACCAGAAATTAGTTGGGAATGAGTGTGGAGTCGAATGGATGAGAGGAGGTCTTGGTATTTATATGGAAAGTGAGGGGACAAGGCATTAATGGCCAAGGGACACCTCACATGTGCTTTTCTCAAACCCATGTGCTCTCCCTTGTCATTTATCATGGAGTTAGGCCACATGGGACCCCCAAAACAATAATTCATCACCCTTGGCCGGCCAACCCTCAAAAGATCTCATGAAATCATCATGACACTGTTATGATGTCATTAAACATACCGAAACCCTAAAACTGTATTTTTACTATTCACTGAAAATTCAACTTTCTCAGAAAAATCCCAAAATTTCACATTAACCAAATATCAATGCTCTGATTTAAAAAATGAAATCCATTTTATAAAAATAATTTTCTAAATATTTTTAATTTAATTTTTAAATAAAAACACTATTCATCGAAAATTCATTTTTTCAGAAAAAACCCCAAAAATTACCATAACATAATATCGATGCTCTGAGTTCAAAAATAAAGTCATTTTTATAAAAATAATTTTCTAATTATTTTTAATTAAATTTTTAATTAAAAAACACTATTCACCCGAAAAAACTAATACTTGAATAATAATTAATGAAACCGTTATTTAACTATTTTATTGAATCACATTACTTAATCAAGGTGCCTAGATTATTTTAAAACTTTCTTTAAGTGAGATTACTAATCCATTTGGTCATATTACTAATCCTAATCATAAAATCACTCTTCATAATTTACTATTCATCAAAAATCATGTTGATCTTATTAGACTCTAAATTTAGTACTGAACATAATTGCAGAAGACCATTTTTTGAAAATCATTACACATTTTTAATTATTTAGGGTTTACATAAACATATTTAAAATATCCTTTTTCTAAAATTCATCAAAAATATGCATACTATATTTATCCGGTCATTTCAAAATTCATAAACTTCATCATAAGAAGAAATCCCAATTTTTATTTAAAACAAGGATTACACAAGGTAGTTACGTTCTCGTTACATAACCCCTTATAATACCAGCATAGGACCTAAGAGTAAGGTGTGCTAGGGTGATAGAAGCTTGGGGCGGCTCAGTCAACATTGCCCGAGTAGTAATTTCTATCAGTTTGAACTTCTCACGAAGGCGATTCCGTTCCAGCTTCACATGACGAAGTTTGGCTTGGATTTGATCCAGAGCAAAGCCCAGTGGTGCTACCTCCTTCCCAAGCTCTGTTAGATGGGCTTCGATCGGTCCAAGACTACTAGGTGAGGCCATCGAATCTTGTTTCTATAATAATTAACCAAGATTACTTATATCAAAACATTTTGTTCACAGCGGTCATATTGACCGATGGTTATATAATAGTCAAAACCCACTGATCTCATTTTAATTATAATCATGTTTATCAAATAAAACGTTTTTGTTGAGTATAACAATAACACATAAAATTGGGAAACAAAATTTATTTAAAAAATTTCAGGTCGTTACAAAACATGACATCTAAGACCCATATAGAATCTTTAGGACTTTAGCTTCTCATTCATCACTATCTCAGGAGAAAATTTTACAGGTTTAATAAATAAGTTTACATACTGAGTCATAGTTCTATCACCTTGTTGTAGGTTGAGAAACTCCATAAAATTAACCAAGACCATAAAATTTGGATATAAATTCTCTATAAAAATATATTTGAAGTCTTTAGACTTTAATACTTAATGTTTCTTCACTGTACACATTAAATCCCACCATCACCTATTAGGCCCTTTAAGATTGAAGATAACAAATTTCACATTTATTGAGTCTGATGTCTCTAAGAACTCAAAAAGATGATCAATATTTTTCAACCAATACTCTTCCTATTGAGGATTATTTGAGCCTTATAAAACTAGTGGATTATACTAGAGAAACTTCTGAGCATGATCTCTAGTTTCATCCCTTCAAGGTTTCACTACTGGAGCTTAAGTATGAATGGGTTCAAATACCTATCCCACATCTTGAACCACACTCACCACTATCTCAATGAGGTTCTGATTAACTAGAGGGTTATATTATTATAGTTCATCAATATCTCCCTCCTGAGTCAAGTTCAAACATCTTCTTGGGGAGACATGGTACTACACAACATCAATTGAAAGTATGAAAAATAACAAAAAGTAATAATCATATTATCAACTCAATCAAGATATATAAGGATATCAATTCCATAAAACAGAATTCAATTTTATAGGATTTCAAAAGACTCAGATCAATTTTGGAAAAAAGACTATAATCAGATCACTTATTCCTCAAAGATGCTTTTCGCAAACACCCATGGTGACTTAAGGCTTTCTATGATGAGATATGCCCATTAAATCACTCGTAAACTACCCCTTAAGTTCTGAAAATCCTACCTCCTGTCTACCAGGACATTCCAGATTGTATACCGACATCAAGGAAAGACACAAAACCTCCTTTAATACCATTTTTTCATGATCTAACCTGAATACCCTGGTATATCAGTACCTAGTTCGACACTGAAATAACCCGAAGGGAATTCCTGATCCCCATGGGCTGACGAATAGTGTTGGGGGATCAATAAATGGTCATAGGAAAGGATTTCACCCTTAGAATAGACAAAAAATATAGAACAGTGGAAGATAAATCAATGAATGATTGGCATGAAAAACACTCAAATTGTCCAAGTATCAATCACCTAAAATAAAAGTTTAGTCTAAGTACATTAAGAAAGTCCTATGAACCAACATAAATACCTTAACACACTGATACCCATTCTAACACTAATATGACCCAAAGGGGATTCCCAATCCCCACGGGCCGATAACTAGTATCGGGGCATCAATAAATGATCAAAGAGGGAATGATTTCACCCCTAGAATAGAAAAATGATATGAAACAACAAAATATAAATCAATGAATTGTTGGTATAAAAAAAACTGCTCAAGGATAAAGTAACAGAAGAATATTAATAAAGATCAAATGATATAACATCCAAGTAAACAAAAAAAACCATTAAGGTGAAAAATAAAAATCTCCATGTGATGAGTGTATCACAGCTCCATCAGTCATCATAATCACCCAAGGTCCTATGAATCAAGCACACCCACCACCTCTAAGTAGAACTTTCCATTTTTCTGGACCTGATATAATATAATCTAAAAATTCTCAAAGGATAATGTAGGGTGTGAGAAAAAATATCCTAGTAGGATTCCACCAAATATTCCATAAGAAGTTTCACAAAAAATAAAACATTTATGCTTAAATTTAAATAAGGTAAGTCACAATAAAACATTTTCACATTTTTAGTCAAACAAGATTTAAAATCAAGTAGATGTAAAGTATATCAAAAATAGGCTTAAATGAACATTTCAATAAAATAGAAGTGAATGAATAAAAATAGTTCTATAATCACTATCATGTAATAATAAAATCAAAATAAAGAACCATGGTAATATTCCTTATAGTTAGTTAGTTCCAAGATCTAGGATCCTTGCACTACTAAATTAATCTCCACAACTCAAGGTGTGTACACACAACTAAGGCTTAATCCACAGGGAAAGAATCAGGCAACACCCCATCATGGAAAATCATGTTGAACTTGGTTTACTTATAGTTGTCATCGCCAATCCATTACTCGGGGGTCAAAGTCCTAACATTCTTGTCCTAATCACCCATTAACCACCAATATCACATGTGATTTAAATCAATCAATCATGGGAAAATAATTATTTTCAATTAAATTCATCATTCACAATTCAAATTTATAATTTAAAGTTTCAAAATGCCATTTAAATTTCAAAACCAAATCATAGGTTTTTATAAAATTCATTCCTTTCAAAAAAATGTTTCATTTAAATATATTTTTTTCAATATTTAACATCAAATCATTTCATGAAACCACTTTTCACTTCAATCCATCTTTCCTCAAATCCACCAAATATTTTCAAATCCCTTGAAAAAGGGTTTTATTTACCAATTATATGCCTTTATAAAATAATCAAATCAATATTAAAAAATCAATTGAAAATACATTTCAAATAAATAAATCAAACAAGGTTTCATGTGAAGGAAAAATCCTTATATAACCACCTATGTTTAGTCACACAATTAAGAAATTACTTGAAATGGGAACCACCAATGGGAAGTTAAAGGAAAGGAGGATCAAAGAGGAATACCTATAATTAAAATATATCAAATCAAGGTTTAAATTCACTAAAAACATAAGTATTAAACACTCTCAAAGTATGAGATAAAGTAATAAAGGAGGATTCCAAATCAAAGAGACTACACTTATCGGAGAGGGGTCAATCACATCCAATGACACTTCAATCTGAGAAGAAAGGGGGTTGGAGGAGAAAAAATCCTCTTTAGATAGACGAAAAAATACAAATGGTCAAATTAGGTTCAATTAGGGGGGTAATTATAATTTATAATGGGGGTTTCAAGTCCTTAATTACAAATTTCAAGGGATTAAAAATCCCATCACACGGTTTCTTGGGTTAGGTTGCATGGTTAGAGATAATCATTCACATAACTGTGCATGTAACTGTGCATGTAACCATGAAACCTTACTAGGTTTATAGATAGTGAATCATGTTTAGGACACAAATTTAGAAAAACTGTGAACCAATCATACACTCCATCCTAGGCTACTGGATAAAGGGTGCATAGTTTGGCCACACGGTTTGGAGACCGCACACCAATCATGCTCTCCCCACTGTACCAAGCCGCACAATTTTAGGGGGGTGGATACATGGTTTACTATAACTATGTACCCCTACAGAACCTCAAGACCAGGTAAATAGTTCCCTAGTCCAACCCACATGATTTTCCCTAACCATGTTCCAACTTTGTACAACCCCAAAAAATTCCAAAAATTAAAAAAGGTCCCAATAAAAAACCCAAAACAAGACCCAAACAAAGGATGATATGTAAAAGGGTTTTTAAGTACCTAAAAGTTGGTAATGGTATGTTATAATCTACCCACCATAAATGTTTCCCCCCATAAATCATGTTATAAAGACCCCATATCAAAGATATCAGGACACTACTCTCTCATCAGTGTATCATGATCCCATGTCTCATGAGAGTAAGAACCATACCACCAAAGCACTTGGACTGAAGGTATAAAATTCCCATAAATAACCTTCATCTCAAAATCAAGATCCCACTAGATCAAAATATGAGATGAGTCAGAGAGATAATTTCTGAGCTACGACATGTGAAACACATCATGAATCGATGTCAACTGAGGTGGAAAATCCAAATAGAAAGAAACCTTTCCAATATTCATAACAACCTAAAATTGTCCCACATATCTCAGTTCCAACTTTCACTATTTCCCCAACCATCAGCAACCCAACCAAGGTGAAAATATCAAAAACCGATAGTCACCAACTGAAAAATATAAAGGTATTCAATGGTGATCAACATAAAATTTATACCAACTTTGAGCCATCACCATTCTCTGATGAATCAATAGAATATTTATTGTTGTCTCATGGACCAAACTAGGACCAACTAGGGAGGATTCACCAATCTCTGACCAACAAAATAGGGATTTATACAGATGACCATACACGTCCTAAATGGGCACCATCCTGATGGATGACTAGTATCTATTGTTATAGGAAAACTCAACCAATACCAAGTGGATATCCCAAGCTCCTATAAAGTTTAGAACACAAGAAAAAAACATGTATTTAAGGATATTTATAGATCGTTATGTATATCCATCTATCTATAGATGATATGGAATGGTCAAACTGACTTGGGACCCCATCACATTCCAGAAGCCTCTCCAAAGATAATAAGTGAACTAGGGATACCTACTAGAAACTATAACAAATGGAACTTTGTGAAATATGATGACCTTATACACATACATAATTTCCAAATATTCAACTTTGGTTAAATCATGAATGTTAATAAAGTGATATTATTTGGTTATCTGATCGATCACTAACCATATTGTATTCTTCCCTTGAGGAGTATGTGTCAATATGACCATGAAATCCATCAAAATCTTGTCCCACTTCCAAGTTGGTACATGAAGGGGTTGAAGAAAACCCGGAGGTTTTTGGTGCTTGATCTTGGATAACTGACATGTATAACAATAAGAAACAAAATCAATGATATCTCATCTCATAAATGGCCATTGGAATCATCATCACATATCATATAACATATTCATTGTGCTTGGGTGTATCACCCATTGAGAACTATGGTAGTTTCCAATTACAACTTTTCTCATAGCAAAAGGTACAGCATACTAAATTTGGTAGCATAAGATATCCTTAGAAGAAAACAACCACTCACTAATGGTATCTCTACCATAAAGAGAGTCCCTAATGCCACAAAAATCATTATCAAGTTGTTTCTTCTAAAAAATCATCTTGATAAGAGTGGAGGTCAATTGAACACTTGTCAACATAATCCCAACCTCATCCCCCCGAACTCCCAAATTCATGTAAGCAAAGAGTGCCATCAAGTTCTACTCTTATGATGATTATTTTATGACTTGGGTCAAAAAATTTGTACTCAAAGCATCAATAATGACATTCCCCTTTCTAGGGGTTTCAGAAATGTCAAAATTAAAGTATTGTAGGTATTCCATCCATCACATCTGACAGTGATTTAAATATTTTTTTATAGAAGATATAACTCAAGATTTTGTGATAAAAATAAACAATAAACCTTTATCATAAAGGTAGTTATATCAAATATTGATAGAATGTATCACAGTTTCAAGTTTAATATCATGAGTAGGATAATTTATATCATGTGGCCTAAGCTGTTAGGAACCATAGTCCACCACATGATCACCCTACACGTGAATGTATCCAAAAACCAAACCTGATATGCCACAAAAGATCACATAACCCTACCCAACCTATGGAATAGTCAACACTAGTGTAGAAGTAAAAATTCACTTCAATTCATTAAAATAATTTTACATTTAAAATCCTATAAGAAATTTACTTCTTTCCGAGTGATATCGGTCATTGGGAGAAGCCAATTTTGAGAAATCTTTAATGAACCAATGATAATACCCCACTAATCCCAAGAATATTTGAATTTAAAAAACATTTTGAGGTTGTTCACATTTCATAACAAACTTAACCTTCTTAGTATCAATTGAAATACCATGTACTGAGACAATGTGTCCTAAGAACTTCACTTCTTGAATCTAGAAATTACATTTTGATACCTTAGTGTAAAGTCAGTGATCTCTAAAAATTTAAAGAACTGATCTCAGACAACGCACATGGTCTCATTTGGTTTTATAGTAAATCAATTTATGATCCAAAAATACCACCATGAATGAATCAAGATACACATGGAATATCCTATTCATTAGTTCTATAAAAAGTGTAGGATTATTGGTTAGATCAAAATTCATAAAAAGGTACTTATAATGACCATACCTACTCTAAAAGGTGGTCTATGGAATATCAAATTCTTTGATTCTAAATTGGTGGTAACTAGACTGAAGATCAATATTAGAGAAACACTTATCCCCTTTAAACTGGTCAAAAAACCCATCAATTTGTGACAAAAGATACTTGTTATTCAACATAAATCAATTGAGTTTTCGGCAATCAATGTAAAGGTGAAGTGTTCCATTAGATTTATTTGAAAAAATAACAAGTACCGCCTAAGGTGACATGCTTGGGAGAATAAATCCTTTATACAATAAATCATCCAACCAAGTCTTTAATTAATTTCGTTTAGCGTGTTCTATATGGTAAGAAGTAATAGATATAGGCTACATATTTGGTACCAAGTCAATTGAAAAATACCCCTCTATTACCAATGGTAGGCTAGAAAAGTCGGATGAAAACATGTTGGGAAACTCAATGACTACTAGAGAAAATCACCGCTCAATGATTCTTTCTCTAGGTCAAAAAATATATAGATATAACTCCTACCAACTCTAAAAGTGGTGATATGTATCTACTTGACAACATGTCCTATTCTCTTTGGAAAACATGGAACACCCTATCAAGGGCAGTAATGGAGACCCGCTAAAGATAACAGTAAATTAGAGACTTATAAGTAATTAACTAATCCATACTAGGAATAATGTCTAAAGGTTTTATGTTAAGAACTATAAAATCCTAGTTTTTCTTGATCTTTGACAAAAATAAAGTATAAAAAGGGCATCAAAACCCTTTTCTCTTTTCATTCTGAGGGGAATAACAGTATCCACCATATAAGACAAAAGCTCTGTAGAAAGGTTCAACTGATTTACAATATGAGTTTAAATGAAATAATGAGATTCACTTATATCAAATAAAGTAGTTACTAATGATGAAACTATAGTGTTGGTAGCTCTTACTGTCACTGGACCCACATCAAATTCCTTTAGATACTCACCCAATATGTAATGAAGATTTAATCTAGATGCATGTGGCTAGAACGCCTTAGTTCTTGAAGAATCTGACTACACTATAATATCTTTATTTGTTGATGATCCTATGCCACTATGTAGGGTAGAAAATACATTATAAAGTTTTTATGAGTGGTCAAAGTGACTGCACAAACCAAAGATCTTTGGTGTCTCTGTACAAATACACTTCAAATTCCTAGTGTTTCCACATTGAAATAAAGTGAATGAGCCTATGACATACACCATAATTTTTTTGGATTATACTTGCTATTGAGATCCACTATGAGACTCATCACACTTCCTTTTTTCATTTAAATAAACTAATAAAACTATCACTGGGAGTAGGAGGAACTCCCGAAAACCCTGACTTACCATCCATGTCAAAATTATCCATCAAAGATCTATCCAACACGACTGAATAAGAAGTGAGATTTAATATGAAAACCTAAGATATAATATCAAATTGAAGAACAATATTTAATCTTTAGGCCTTTAGATTCTCATTCATAATTATCTCTGGGGAAATCTGTATGGGTTCAGTAAAGAAGTTTATATACTGCATCACACTTCTATAGCCTTGTTATAGAATGAGAAACTCCATAAAATTCACCAAGACCATAAAATTTGGATACAACTTCTCTAAGAAAATATATTTGAAGTCTTTACAATCTAATACTTCATGTTTATTCACCGTAACCATCAAATACCACCATCTCATACTAGGACCTTTAAGCTTTAAGATAACATATTTCACCTTTATTGAGTGTGGTGTTTTCAAGAACTCAAAAAGATGATCAATATTTTTCAACCAATTTTCCGCCTCTTGAGGATCATTTGATCCTTATAAAACCAATGGATTTTACCAAAGAAACTCCTGAGCATGATCTCTAGTTTCATCCCTTTAAGATTCCACTACTGGAGCTTGAGTATGAATGGGTGAGACTACCTATCCCAGAGCTTGGACTGCATGCACCACTGTCTCAATGAGGTTCTGATCAACTAGAGGGTTCTCTTATTATAGTTCATCGGTATCTCTATCCTAAGGTCAGTTCAAATATCTTCTTGGGGAGATGGTACTACACAAAATTAATATAAAATATGAAAAATAAAAAAATATACCCATATTATCAACTCAATCAAGATATATAAGGATATAAATTTCATTAGATATAATTCAATTTTATAGGATTTCAAAAAACTCAGATCAATTTTGGAAAAAGACTAGAATTAGATCAATTATTTCTCAAAGATGATTTTCCCAAACAACAATGGTGACTCAAGGCTCTCTAGAATGAGATCTTCCAAGGAAATCACTCATAAACTACCCCTTAAGTCTTGAAAATCCTACCTCATGTCTGCAAGGACATCCCATAATGAATACCAACATAAAGGAAAGACACAAAACCTCTATGATACCATTTTTTAATTAACTAACCTGAATAACCTAGTACATTGGTACCTAATCCAACATTGACATAACCCGAAGAGAATTCCCGATCCCCATGGGCTGACATCTAGTATCGAGGGATCAATAAATAGTCATAGAAAATGATTTCACCCTTATAATAGACAAAAAATACTAATCAATTGAAGATAAACCAATGAACAATTGGAATGCCAAACACTTCCTGAGGAGAAATTACCACATACAGACGAATAAATATCAAAAAATACAACATTCAAGTAAATGAAAAAACAAAAACCATCAAGGAAAAAACTTATAATCTCTATGTGAAGAGTGGATCACAACTCCACCAGTCACCACAATCACCCAAGGTCTCATGAATCATGCGTACCCTCCACCTCTAAGTGGAAATTTCCCTTTTCCTGGACCTAAGATAATATAATATATAAACGCATGAATTCAAAGGTAAATTGATAGAAAAAATAGCCCAGTAGTATTCTACCAAATGTTCCATAAGGAGTTCCATAACAAATAAATTATTTATGATTAAATTTAAATAAGATAAGGAATGGTAATTTTTTTTCATATTTTCAATAAATCAAGATTTCAAATAAAGTAGATGAAAAATATATTAAAAACTATATTAAATGAACATTTCAATAAAATAAAAGGGAATAAATAAAAGTAGTTCTATAATCACTATAATTTAATAATCAAATCAAAACAAATAACCATAGTCATATTACTTGTGGTTAGTTAGTTCTAGGATCTAGGATCCTCACACTACTCTATTAATCATTATGACTCAAGGCGTGAACATATCCCTAAGGCTCAGACCATCGAGATAGAATCAATAAACACCTAATAAAGTAAAATCATATTAAACTTGGTTTAGTTAAAGCTGTCATTGTTAATCCATTGATAGGGGTTCAGAGTCCTAGTTTGGTTATCCTAATCACCCAAAAACTACCCAGGATCACATGTGCTTTAAATCAGTCAATCATATAAAAATAATTATTTTCAATTTAATTCATCATTCATAGTTTAAATTCCCAATTACATGTTTCAACATTCCATTTCAATTTCAAAACCAAATCATAGGTTTTTATAAAATTCATTCCATTCAAAATCATCCTTCATTTAAAGCCATTTTTCTCAAGATTCAATATCAAATCATTTCATCCAACCACTTTTCATTTCAAACCATATTTTATTAAACCCACCCAATATTTTCAAAGCCTTTGAAAAAGGGTTTTATTTCACAATTCCATGCATTTATAAAATAATAAAATCAAGGTTTAGAAATCAATTTAAAATACATTTCAAATCAATCAAGAAACCAAGGTTTCATGTGTAGGTAAAATCATTAGGGAACCACGTAACTTAGTCACACAATCAAGAAATCACCCAAAATGGGAACTACTAACAAAGATTAAAAGGCAAGGAAGATCAAAGTATAATCCATAGAATTATAATATATCAAATAAAGGTTTAGATTCACCAAAAAATAAGGATCCATCACTCTCAAAGAAGGATTGAAAATAAGAAAGGAGGATTCCAAATCAAAGTTACTACACTTAATAGAGAGGTATCAATTACATCCATCAACACTTTTATCCAAGAAGAATGGGGGTTAGAGGAGACAATATATTCTCTAGAGAGCCTCGAAAATCCAAAGTTTCGAATTAGGTTCGATCAGGGGTGCTTAGAATTTATTACGGGGGTTTAGGTCCTTAATTACAAATTTTCCAGGGATTAAAAATATTTTCACATGATTTCTTAGGTTAGGTCACACAATTAGATCTAACCGTGTGACTATACTAGGCTTCTATAGAGTGCCACATGGTTAGACTATAAAATTAGAGAAATTGTGTGTCAATCATGTGCTCCCTCCTAGGATACTAGAAAAAGGGTACATAGTTTGGTCACACAGTTTGGAGACTGTGTTACAACTGTACTCTCCCCACTATCCTAAGCTACACAGTTTTAGTGATAGGCTTCATGGTTTAATCTAACTATGTGCCTCCCTCCAAAACATCAAGACAATGCACAAAGTTTTCTAGGACAACATTCATGGTTTTTAATAACCATGTTGCAATCATGCACAACCCCAAATACTTTCAAAAATTACAAAAAGTATAAAAAACTAGAATAATATCCAAACAAAGGATGATAAAAATAAGGGTTTAGGGGTACTTGAAAACTGGTAATGATATGTTATAAGTTTTATGTATGTAATTATCTTTATAGTTCCAAACATTGTTTTGCAGTGGGATTCATAAGTCGATTCATGTTGAATTCAAGAAAGGTACAATGATATACTATCAAATGGATCCTTTGGTATTTGATAGGAATGAAAGATAAAAAACTATTTTATGGGACAGATGATCCTTTGAGATGATATGTTGATGTTGAATTCATTGGTGATTCAGGCACACAAAATAAGACATTGAGTTTTGTTTTTACCAATTGAGGAACATAGATCAACTGGATGTCATGAATTCAAAGGCTTTTTTAATTCCAGTAAAATGGAAGCAGAGTATGTTGCTTCAATGTAAGTTGGGAAATAAATAGTTTGATTAATATGTTTGGAAAATTATATTGGAAATATTCATGAAATATGAGTTTTTTTCTATGATATCTTAAGTGAAATCCACTTGGATAAAAATATATTGTTCCATGTAAGGAAAAACATATTATCCTGAAGTATCGATTCATTCATAATTTACTGGATGATAAACCGTTAGAGATTCAAAAGACATAGGGAAGAAAAAATATGACATATATGTTCACCAAGACTATATTTCAAGAAATTTTGAGGCAACATTGTGCCTCAGTGGGACTTGAGTGAACAGAAGGAGAATTGACAAGCAATGCATGTTGTGAAGGAAATATCTTTTCCAAAGTGTTGGAGAGTTGTCAATGTTCCCTGAGAAAATTCTTAAAGTGGGATATTGTTTGGAGGTAAAGTCTATTTTAGTTCACTAGAAGTTCATTCAATGGATTCAGTTCACTAGAATTACAACCACTATAAGTTGGAGTGGTGTAGTGTGCAAACAATGGTAACAATTATTCTACAGGTGCAACATAACCATCATAAGTTTTCATATTCTGATTGAGTTAATATGAGGAAATAAAGGTCTAGAAGTTTAGAAAGTATGGGGTTACCAATTTGGTACTTCATATGAGGTGGTCAAGATGCATTAACCAGGATTTCAGGGGAGCAGGTTTAACTTGTTAACCTCCTGACACTTAGTATTGATGTGTCTTTAACCTTCAATGCCAAAAACATACAAAGATATTAAGAGGAAGATTTCAAGCGGATAATTATTTTTAGAGCTAAGAAGCAGGTGAGGATTACTTGTACTTTTTTTAATCTATTTATAATCATATATATCTTTTGGTTATAATAAAGGAAATTAGTAGTGTTTATCCTATGTATGTAGGAATCATTATCTAAATCATGTTAATCTCTTGTGTTTTTTCCATCTTTAATGTATTTATTTTGAATGTTTTTATGTTTCCTTTAATGTGTGTGAGTTTTCTTGTGCATTTAAAGGGATATTTTTTATGTTGTGTAGGGTTCAAATTCTTCCTACTCCTAGTACACTTAGTTGACGGGAACTAAACTTCTAGATGATCAGGTTCTGTTGTACAGACCCTCCTATGTTCGAAGTTCCAGTCAACCTAGTATCCTTCTTATGGTGGTTTTATTAAAATAACATGAGGTTGAGGGGTCTCGAAACTTTACCATTATGGAATTCCCTTGGTCCAAATCATGTAATTTCTATCTCATAATCTAAAAGCACTGATTTTTATACACTTAGTGTTCATTTAAACCCTATGAATATTATATTTCACTTGATCTTCCACTTATATCATAATGATTATATTTTAAAAGGAAAATGAGATCAACTTGTTAAGATATGTGGATCTTTATTTGACATGGTCAAGACTATAAACTAATCCACTAATTCCACCATTCGACCTCAACACTGAGGTCATGGGGGATGTAGGGGTAGCACCCCCAACTAGAAAGGTTAGGGATACAAAGGCCGAAGGCTCTAATTTTTTTAAAAAGAACATGAGGTGCATCTTTATTTAATTTTGAAAATTTCACACGAAGTTCACCCAAAACATGGAATCAGAAATGTTAGTTTCACATGTGGTCAATGAATATCCACAAAAATAAAATTTTCACATGGGATATATATAGATGCATGAAATTTTACTTTCACAATGGTGAGTATATAAATTATTAGTAAAATTTATTACATGTGGGAAGTTGTTTAAACAAAAATAGATAATATACATTTATTTTCAATCATTAAATATGTAATTGTTAATTAAAATGTGTGGGGATCAATTTTATTGAAAATACTTGTAAATATTCTCATAAATAGTGAATTATTGATCCCTCTATGGATGTAGGTTACTTTACCCAAACCATGTAAATTTCCGTGCCTAATTTTCTTGTTCTACTTTTGTGTTTTGTTATCTAATTTTATCAACACATCCATGGTCATTTTTTTTCATTTTAAGAATTTTAATAACTCATCGATGACTACATGGGTCATAAAAATTCTAAGAATACTGTTGTGTTATTTTTCACAATTATAACACAATGATATCTTCTAGTGATTAATTTTATCACATAAAGTGTCATTTTGGATAAAAATTGATTTGTAAATATATGCACATGAGTTTGGATTGATGATTTATTTTGAAGGTGATGGTTTTTATAGAGATCAGAGTGGGTCCTACATGATATAGGACATTTATGATGATCCTTTAAATTGATGATACAATACAATGTGATGATATGCTAACACAAATTCACCATTTTTACTATAAGTGGGTAGTTTGCACGAAGAATGATTATGAATTGGGTGGGTGTTTTTTTATCATATTCCCCTTGAAATAGAGATGAAGAGTGAGACTAATGGATGATGTGTGGATTTTTTATTATCCCATTGGTTGATAATTGAACATAGGATATGACATTGTATATTTAACTTACAAGGACAACAATATTGATAATAGGTTATTTTTAAGGAGATATTCCCCAAAGGTTATATACATATGTTTCATTAAGTTTATATTGTATGATGAAATATATGTTTTTAGTATAATATGAAATACTCGAAAAAAGGCACATCTTATCATTTTGATTTAGCATATCTTAAGGGGAAATATGTGATATTACCCCACTGCCTTGACCTAGTTGTATAATAAGATATGGATATATTGTAAGAACATCATAAATGTTATGATTTGTTTTATCATATTATATGATACATTTAGTGTATTAAAATAAATTAATATCATATGATCATTATATTTAGGAATCTTCCATGCATGGTTATCATTATTTATAAATATTTTATAAGATGAAATGTTGGGAGCATTGAATCAATAAGGTTGTTAGAATGAGTTGAAACTATAATTCATTTACTTATATGTTAAGATCATATGAGTAAATTATATTGAGGACTAGGGGATTTACTAAGGTATATATAAAGGCAACCTAGATCTGATAATTTTGGGAATTCTCAAGAATGTTTTTAGTTGATTCCCTTTCCCTCCTAATGTTCTCTTCCTCTTTTCTCTTTTACAACTTGAGATACTAGCATATCATGGAGGTATGAGGGTCCTACCCAAACCTTTTGGGCTATTCAATATAACTTATGGATACACCTAGGATAGAATATTTCATTGGTTGTTACTAGTGATCTTCATCAAACATAGATCAGAGGAAACAACAACAGTGATCATCAGTGCAAGGTACTCATTTTTCATATACAGTTTATGTAGTTTTAGTTTCAAAGATAGGGTGTTATTGGGATTTATGGTTTCTAATTATTTATGTTGTTTTTATTAGGTGCTAATCGACCCTTATAAACCTAAAAGTGGAATCATATCCATGCCATGTTGTTCGACTCTCAAAATCATGTTAAAAATGAATAAAATAGTTATTGCATGCCTACTGTATTGAAAATAGTTATAAATGATTGGATTTTGTTCTATATATGTTAATATGGTTTGTGATATCATATTCCATGATACAAACATTCCATACGACATGGGATATTGTAGGTGATGACCCAGGGGAGTTCCTTTGATTTTTCAAATGTCATGCCATATAATTAGGGATATGATATAGGGTGATTGTGTTGCTCTATGTTTCAAAAAACAGAGTATCATATCGCCCTTAAGCCATATGTGATATCATAAGATACAAAAACTAAGCACCAAAGTAAAATATCACAACCAACTATTATCAATCATAAAATACAATTGATAATGAGACAAGCTACAAATTACAATATAACATGTATTATAAAATACAATGTCATGGAAAATTAATTTTTTCTAATTTTTCAATTATGAATTGATTTTATAATCTATAAATTATGGAAAAGGTATTTTGTGATATTTATTTAATTTTTAAAATGTTTATAAATTAATTAACTTTAAAATATTTTTAATTAATTAAATAAATGTTTTTGAAACAATTATTTAATAAATATTAAATAATATTAAATGTTAATATTAAATACCTTTTTTTAAATTTATATGGAATAACTTATAATTTAGATATAAAATATTTATATGAAAATTATAAGTGTGATTTATAAAATGTTTATAAATTATAATAAGTCTAAATATAAAAGATATTGCATTTCAAATTATGACTTGTTAATAATAATTAATTTGAATTGCTCAAATTAAAATGCCTTATTTTAAGAAATTATTTAAACTATATCAAAATCATTTTTGGTTATTATCATGATCAATTTTTAAATAATATTAAATATGTGATATTTAGATTATATAAATTGTATACATAATGGAATTGGGATAAAAAATATTTATATTTCATTTTCCATCATATATTTAAGAATAATGTCATATAAAAGAATAATATGAAGGAGTTTGTATTGGAGAAAATTATAAATTTTTTATATTTATCTAAATTATGGAATATCCATAAAGTATAGATAAATTATAAAATGTTTATAATTTATTTATTTATAAAATATTCATAAATAATTTATCTCATGTTTAAATATATGAATTGTTCATCTATTTAGGCTATTCCCTATTTATTCATAATTATAATTTTTTATATCATGAATGGATGTATGTTTTAGTTTAAATTATTAAACCACTTCTATGATTTTTCAGACATGCATCTAAGGAGTTACATGCTAGGTATGATAATATATTTAGCATTTTTCTAACTTTAATTTGGATTATGTTATGTTATGAGCTTGAATTAAGAAGTTAATTATGATTTATACATGTTAGGTGTTAGAATTATGATGAGATTAAAATATATCGTGAGTAAAATATTCCTGTGTAGAGAGAATTTTGGTCGAACCACTCAATGGCTTGGATACCTATTCCATGTCTAGAAAAGTGGAGGTTAACTATCACTCGGTCCAGTATTACTCTTATAGGGATTATTGATTTCATATGATTATAATCCTTTATATAAAAGGATTTTATATACCTTATTCATGAAATTCATTTAGATATGTGTGAATATAGTTGTATTTTAATTTGGGTTAGTAACATAAGCCATGAGTTGCGTGAAGATTTGCACATAAATATGGTTTGAACATATTGATTTGGTAGCATGAATAATATTTTACACTAAATCACCAGAAGCATGCATATATATAGGGAATAATATGGGATAAGATGGTGAGATTAAATTCCCCTTTAAAATAATATTAGGTGTCTAATTCCTTCTAAAGTGAACACTTGTTAATAGCTTGATCATTTAACCGAATAGTGAAGGTTTCAGGGCATAGTGGAAGTATGGTATGTTGGTGACCAAAATTTAATTTTTTGGGTTTCAATGGTTAATATTCAGATAAATTGATGACAAAAACCTGAAAATATTCTATAAAGAATCTTTCACATTTAATTTATAATTAATTTAAATCAAGAATTAACTCAAACACGATGATTCTTCTTGATCAATTCTGATGTTTCTCTTATCATGTCATCATTGAGGTGGAGAATCCAAGTGAGGATTACTCTAGTTGTATCCATATATGCTTCATAAATATCTGAACAATACTCTTGTTACTCTAGGTGCTAGAATAGAGGAACTTAGAGGTTCACATTGTTCACTGTTGATCATAATGAGAGAATTATCTTGTTCTCTCTTGTTCTTAAGAGGGAGGGAGAAAGATATTCTCTCTAAGGATTTAGAGAATTTATTGAGAGGTTTCATTGTACACAACAACACCACACTTCTAAAATGATATAAGTTGGAATATATACTTAGGGTTAATATTTAATAATTTCAATATATCCCTACATAAAATATTCTTTCTAAGTTATCCCTCATGTACACTAATAATAATAATAATATTATTATTTCCATGACATGCATTAATTTAAATATCATTTATTAAATATATAAATCTATATTTATTGAAATGATATTAAATAAAATATATCATTTTCATCAGGCCCTTAACTCATCCTGTCAATCCTCTTTAGAATTTAGAAAACCTTGAATAATAAAATATTTAATAAAATAAATACTATTCATTCAATAAAAAAATTAATAACATATTCAAAAAAACCATTAATAAATATTTATTTTAATATTTAATAAATATTTCTATTAATATATTCACTAAACTATTGAATAAATAAATTTTTATTTATTACCTTAGGAATAATAAACAAGATATAAAATTCAACTTGCATATTATATACTAAAACATTTGGTGATTTAATATATTCGATCAACTTAACTTGAAAAATTATTATTCTATGAGATAAGAATAATATTTATTCTTAATATTAAATTTAATAGAATTTAATGAGCTTCTGGATACACATAGTGTGTGACCCTCTAGTCTTATTTCTTAGTGGAATTAGGTGAACTTACATAAAGTCCAAGATCGCCATATAACAACACATTAAGACACTCAAAGATAAATAATTTAAAATCACAATGATAACAACATTCCTTTGAATTATATTATGTAATATAATCCTTTTGTCTTGATATCTCATCAATCAGGATGCATACTTATGTAATTTCCTTATATGATCAATTTATATTTCTTTAACTTTCTATAATTAACTCATTGAAAAACTACCATGACTATATATTTAATCAGAAAGTTCCATTTTGATCAAAGGGAAAAATATATCTTCTCTCATTAACTCAGAAGGGAAAATACTTTCTTAACTTATTCAATAAATGTCACGTCACTTATGATGCACTCAATGTATGATACCTCACCATGAGTATATATCATAATTATTTTCATCTATATATCAAAGTACATGATTTCTTATATAAATTAATATTAATCTCAAGTTTAAGGATCAATACAAACATTTACAGATAGAAATATCTAATGAAACATAAACATGTGGAATTAATTTTGGTGGTTCTAGCCTCATACCTCCCTTCTCAAAGATTACCAAGTGCAAACTTCATGAGAAGAGGTCTCAATATATTATGAGACTCCAACACCAAATAGTAAAATGGCATATATTTACCTTCAGATAGATGTTATCTAGACCATATGATATATGTTTAATAATATTATCATAACATTTTTAGGTTCTAATTATAGTGGGAAATTTCTATAACCTATCAATGTGATAGATATTCTAAGGAAATTATCACTTTAATGTTTCACAGAAGATCAATCACAATGTGATAGTATATTTATTGATATTTTAGTAATTGGAAGTACAAAGTTAGTTCGTTTTAGGGAAACAATTCCAACAGACTCCCACATGCACTAAAACCAACCACTTACAACCTTTAGTCCACTATCTCTCACATGATATGTTGTAAATATACTAAAATTGGTATATCATATTATATGATATACTATGAGTCATAACTAGTGATATGGGAATGCTGATGTGTCTGTCATAGCATATAACTAGTATCTATCATAGTGTATGATAGATAAGTAATATGTGACATTGAGTGTGTGTCCACTACCATGTCTACCAACTCAGTTTCCTTTGACCATGAATCAATATTTTGATTCATTCACAACTATATATTCATGATATAATCATTGAAACATTTAATTATTATCTACAACCAATGAAAATATGCTATTGAAAAAAATATTGGCTGTCAAGAGTTTGTAGATGATGCTCAACTCTATTAATTTAATGAAGAGAGCCTATATTAGGGATAGTATCCCCTATCGGTGGTAGTGAATTACTTATAATCCCTAGATGAATCTCCCCACTGTCCACCATTTGTCTACGTGGAGAAGGTACTAACACTCCTTTGGTGTTAGGGGATCCTCTCATGGAATATGAGGATCCTAGTGGCCAGTATACCACCCATGGAGGCGAGAATCATCCAGTTTTTGTTTAGTGATTCCAATCAAGCGTACTCTATCATGTTTGGTAGATATGGATCTTACCATGATCAAGGTACACATGTTTATTTATTTTATTCATTTACATGTTGATTCTATTGATGATAGATCAAGTTATTTTATGAGATTTATCCTACTACTAATATCATTATATGATCCTAAAAAACCCATAAGTTTCTTCAAAACCACTTTCATCAATGAATTAACATGCTATTTTATTATTTTTATAAATAAAATATGTATCATAATCTACTTGAGGCCATATTGTAGCATAAAATATGCCATGAATGAATGTCAGTTGTTGTACCACTTAGCTTTATGATATAGGATATCATAATTCTATTTTTTCTTATTCATAGGGTATAAATGAAACATATAATAAAGTTTGATATTTTGTAATCCCACAGTTTCTTTTCTATAAGATATGATATATGATATCATAAGATTAAATTAAAAATAGGGTTTTTTTAAAACCACATATTTTGTCATAATGCCAATATAATGTATATCATTAAATACGAATCAATATATAATATTTTTTATATGTAAGAACTTTTTTTTATATATAATTTTTTTTCCTATTTGTAAGGTTTTAGATTTTTCATGAAAATTTTCTTATGTATGAACATGTGAAAAATGTTACAAATTGATTAAGGTTTTTACCTTTGTGAAATTTTTTCTTACATATAAAAATAAAATGGTGTATTAAAAAACCTTATAAAATGCATAAGTTTTTTTCCTTTGCATGAAAATGCTTATCATAGGTGTCATAGATTATGATAGATAACACACACTCTTTATCATAAAATATGATATAGAGTATAATGTTAAAAGAATTCATATTTTGTATAGAATTTCTTATAATTTATAAATTGTTTATAAATGATAAGTGTTAGGAATTGTAAATAGGATATTTTCATGTCTAAATAAAATATAACAACATAAGATTTAGTTTTCATCCACATTGGCCTCAATTTTTAATTAAAGTTATTAACTTGAATTTAGTTATTAAATATAGCTTATACATATTAAGTGTTAGAGTTATGATGAACTAGATTATCTCTTGAGTAAAGTTTCCCTGGGTAGAGGTACTTTGGGTTAGTCTTTCTAATATCCTTTAAGATTATGACTTATTCTAGTATGTTGGGGTTGAATATATGTGGCTTTAAGATTACTCATGTGGAGATTATCAATTTCATATGATTATAAACCTTTACATGAAAGGTTCATGTACCTTATGCATAATATTTTTTTTGGATATGTGTGAACATGTTTGGATTCTATTTTTGGGAGAGTAACATAACTATGGGTTGTGTAAAGAGTTACACATTAATATATTGTGAAAATATTAATTTTGTGGTTGAAATAAGGATTCCAAAACTAAATATTTAGAAGCATTCATATATAAATGGATAAAACATGAGATAATAACAATTATATGAAATTAAATAATTATGGATTTAATATTCATTTGATATATATTAAATTAGTGATAAATTAAAATAAAACCCCTCAAAATACTAACTATGATATTCCTTCTAAAGAAACAATCATAAAGACCTCGATCATTCAATATGGGTGACTCTAATAATTCGGTGCTCATGGATTATCTTGTGGAAGGAAAAAAAGTAATAAGGTGGCCCTAACCACTGGGTTTCTTTTTTCTTGGCATTTGTTTTGGGCTACACTTAGCTGGAAAATTTTAATAATTAGGAAACTATAATAATAGATTTTAGTGAATCTATATGATTTATTTGGGTAAAGATTTATCCACTCAACTATCAAAGAGTCATATATAATATGGTTGATAATAATTTTCTACAAGATATAGTCATGGATTATTTACGTGATACCTGATGCAATTCATGATGAAATATAAGTTTTGGCTCACTAAATGAATAATATTTATGGGATCATAATTTTTAGTGAGAGTAATTTAATTAAAAGTCCTTAATTAAAATATATAAAACATGATACTCACCCATATATATATATTCCTTTGTTGTATATTATAGCATGCATCATGTATATCATTTTGAGATCTCTTACAGGTATGAAACAATTCTAGATTGGTATCTAAAGTTGTGCAGTATTCTCAAAGAGAATAATTTTGAGAATATGAATGTGAATGTTATAGAGATTAATTAATCCAAATATAAATTAGGAGTATTAGATACTAGACATGCGTCACACATTATTGTTGATAAACATAAACACAGAGATAAGAGGAAATTGAAGAAATTTTATGACAAAACATTTTTTAATAAACCTTAATTAATTATTTATTATATAAAAATACACTTAATACAATCCCAAAAGATTATGAGGCCTAGTTTCTTTGAAGAATTAGGTATACAGAACAATAAATTGAACATGGATACAATGATATTATTTAAAATTCCTTAACAGGCTCTTAAAATTCCATCACTCCTCTAAAATTTCATGGGATAACTTGGGGACATACATAAGAAAGCGGTGATCTATAAATCCTAGTAAGGGAATAATCAAAGAATAACATGATGAAATTAATACATGATACTCAAGAGTAATATCAATGTGACATAAAATGGATGATAATCATAAACATGAACATCAAAGCATGATATAAGATGATGACATTAAGGAAACATAGGAATGCGAAAACAAAATAAAACATGACATCTTAACCATAATTCAAGGATAATTGCTGAGATATCATAACATATCATGTTTAGGATAAAATCCTATATACCCTACATGGTATCTCATGAGATAAAAACATTACCCAATGTATTTTAGGACAATATAATTCTGGTCCCATCAGTCTCATTTATATTATGTACATGCATTTGTGCGCCACATATATCATACAACATAATAAAATATTTAATAAATTTTAATCACATGATTAAAGAGTATGTATTATATACATGTATTTCCCCAATAAATGAATTATAAGTACATATATGTGAATACCCTTTAGTGTAAATAGATATGGGTATTCCCAACACAAAGTTTTGGTATAGAAAATCACAGGATAATTTTGACAGCATTACAGGGTACATGAAGATTCATGGAAGGGTTTAATGAGAGTGAAATGAGGTCTCTCATTACTTGGAGATAATAAGGATGGTAATATGGATGTGTAAAAACATATTCCAACATGAAAAATTGTAAATAAAATGGTATAATATAAATAAATTAATTGAATAAATAGGAGGAGAGGATATCTTACCTTGAAAGCGTGCTTCTATAAGCATGAGAGGAGCTTCTTAAGTGAATGGGGGCACATTGGGAGGGATATAGAGAGTGAGATTCAGAGTAAATTTATGCTAAAAGGGTTTTTAGTGAAGATTAATGGGAGGTTGGGTGAGTTTTTATAGCAAAATTGAGGGAAATTCTTTATTAATTTCTAAACTTGGGTTTTGGACTATATGATAAAATAATAAAAACCACAAAAATTTCCATGGTTTTTACCCATGGTTTCTTCCAAAGGGGATTGGTTTTCAATATTTTATAAGTTTAAGAACTGAACTCATTAAAATAATATTGTTGGTGATGTGAAAGCATGTCATGTTTATAAATATTTTTTTTAAAACCTAAAAATATAATATAAGTTTTAGAGGATTCATTAAGGTTTTATAAAATTAATAAAATAACTTAAAAAACAAATTATTTTAAATACTAAGCATATTTTTGGTCATGGTTTCCTTTTATGGAATTTATTATATCACTTTTGAGCCATTATGATGTCATAATACAAACCTTATATTTATATCATATTTAATTGTTACCCAAAAATTCATTTTTCTCAAAAAATTATGAAAAATTCACCATTGGATAATTCCAAAATTATGAATTCAAAAAAAAAAATTTATTTTATCAAAATAATTTTCTAAACTCTATAATTTTCACTTTTAAAAAAATCCCTTTTTTCCAAAAAATACTATTTTTAATGGTATAAACCACTTTCGAACCCTTATAAAAATTACATTGGAATTACTTAAATTATATTATCATTTAAATTTTAAAAAATTATTATCAAATAATAATATTTTATTAAAATATTAAAAAATTCTTCAATTTATCAAAATAGTGTCTTAATTGAAACTATATATTTTATAAAAAATACATTTTTGATTTCTTAGTGTCAAAATATAATTTTTATTAAACACATTATATAATCATTGATAAAGTAATAATAAAAAGGGATAAATATAATCATTATTTCATTAAAAACAAAATATAAAAATTTACAATTTTAGGTTCTAGATACATAATTCCTTATTACACGAGCATACACACTAAGGGTAAGGTGTGTGATGATGGTTCTTTCTTAGGGTGGTACGACGAATATGGTTTGGGACGTGATCTCGATAGGATCTAACTTTTTCCATAAAAATTTTAATTCATGCTTGAGTTATTGAATCACGACTTAGGATTGGTTATGGTAAAAACCTAGTGATTCCATATCCCTCAAAAGCTCTGATAAATGGTCTCTATAGGGTATGATCCTACTGGTCGAGGCCATCACTTCTTTCATCTGTGTTAAATTCACTTTATCATGGAACTTATTGTATACTAATATTAATGGTCACTGTATAAAAATTATATTATGAATGGTTAAGATGATTAATGGTGTTTTAAATTTTATACGCTATATTTTATAATTGTTACAAAACAACCAAAGTAGTACATGTATTTTTTATTAATATATTACTTAATAATGAATTTATTCATTTAGAATTGAATTTAATTTATAAAAGTTTGGGTCGTTAAATTCTCCCCCACTTCATAAAATTTTCCTTGAAATTTTATTTTGTACACTAGAATAGATAAGGATACTTTTTTTCATCTCCTATTATGGTTCCCATGTTTTTTCCTCAAACTTGTGGTTCCACAACAACACTTTGACTAGATGTGTTGTCTTATTTCATAGAAATTTATCTCTATGATACAAGATCTTCACTGGATACTCCTCATATAAAATATCATTCTCTAAGGTTAAAACCTCTGAATTCGGTACATGTGATGGGTCTGGTATGTACTTCCTCAAGAGGAATATATGGAACACATCATGAACTTGAGATATTTTTTGTGGGAGTTCTAGTCGATAAGCCATGAATCTAATGAAATTAAGGATCTAAAAGGGGTCAATATATCTACGACCGAGCTTTTACTTATTCCCAAACCTCATTAATTTATTCCATGGTGATATAAGAAGGACCAATTTATCTTTTACCACAAACTCTAGTTCATGTTGATGATTGTATGCATAGATTTTTGTTGAATTTGTGAAGATTTCATATGATGTTGAATGGTTTGAACCTTATTTTTTATCTATTAAATAAGACTAGGTCCCATAAACTTATACTCTTTAAATTCATCCCAAATGTCCGATTTTGACACCTTTTCCCATACATATCCTCATAAGGTACCATTTTAATGATAGAATAAAAAATATTGTTATATGATAACTCAAATAGGGGAAGGTGATGATCCCAATGTACTTAGAAATCCACTAAATAAGATCTCAGTATATCCTCTAGAGTTTGAATAGTTCTTTTAAACTGACCATCTGTCTGAGGGTGATAAGTAGTACTAAAACTCATCTTTGTATACAATTCTTGTTGAAGGATTCTCCAGAACATCAAGGTAAACCTTAGATATTAATTAGT
Source organism: Viscum album (assembly GCA_963277665.1). Taxonomy (NCBI): domain Eukaryota; kingdom Viridiplantae; phylum Streptophyta; class Magnoliopsida; order Santalales; family Viscaceae; genus Viscum; species Viscum album. The sequence goes on from OY728148.1 coordinate 418,537,704, forward strand.
TACAATAGATAATGTAACTCCATGTAGTATTACCACTTTCCTTATGTATATATTGGAAAGTTTTTCAAGAGAAAATTATTCCTTGACATCAATGAAATGTGTCGACTTTATAAGGTATTTGACTATCACCCATATAGAGTTATTGCCTTTAGATATATTGGGGAGTCTTAGGATGAAATCCATGGTTATGTTTTCCCATTTCCGTACTGGTATGAGAAATAATTTCATAATACCTTTAGACTTCTATCATTCTACCTTGACTTGTTGGAATACCAAGAATTGAGATAAAAAATCTATAAACCCCCTCTTTATGTTATCCCACCCGAAGTTTTGATTAAAATATATATACATATTAGTGATTCCTAGATGAATAAATAAGGACAATCTATGAACATTATCTTGAATTCCCATCTTCAGTTCTAGTTTTTATGGGACACATATCCAGGTTTTAAACCTTATAACTCAATCTTTAACAAATTTGAGATCTATAATATTCGCTACTTTTTTCTCTAGCTCCACATCATTTTTAGGTCCCCTTTATCCTCTCAAGAATGGATGTTTGATCAATTATTTTAAAACAAAAGTATGAATATCATTTTATTATTCCCATGTCCATCCTTTTCAAGCCCAATGAGATTAGATCCTTTAAATCCTCATCATGTATAGGGTTATAAGATCCTTTTTACTTAGATCATTTTCTACACTATTAACCTTCCCAGGATGGTAATGGACTGAACAATCATAATCCTCGATCATCTATAACCACCTTCATTGGAACATATAGATCTCATTTTGTGTGAGTATATACTATAATATTTTATGACCTGTATATATTTCACACTTCTCCCCATATAGATAATGCCTCAAAATATTCAACGTTTAGATAACTACAACCAATTTTACATCATGAATTGGGTATTTATTATCATGGATATTTAATTGGTGGGAGGCATAAGTTATCACTTTATCATCTTGCATGAGTACACAACCCAAGACTTTTTTAGACACATCACTTTATATCATAAATAATTCCCCACTGGTGGGTAATATGAGTACAGGTATAGTGATTAAACTTTTATTTAATTATTTAAATCTATCCTCACATTCATCAGTCCATAAAAACATGATCCTTTTTAAAGTTATCTTGGTTTGTAGGCTTGAAAATCATGAGAAGTTTCTTACAAATTAATGATAGTACCCAACTAGCCCAAGGAAACTAAGAATTTCTATCACATATATTGGTCTAGGCCATCCTTCAATTGCCCCCTTTTTTTAAGGGTCCAAAGATATCCCCTTTTTAGTGATAACATGCCCCAGGAATGTTACTTTCTCCATCCAAAATTTAAATTTACTATACTTTTCATATAAATTTTCTTTTTGTATATTATTTAATACATTATTCAAATGATCCTCATATTACTCCTCAATTTTGGAGTAAATAAGAATATCATCTATAAATACTACCATGAATTTGTCAAGGTACTCCTTAAAGACTCTATTCATTAAGTCCATGACGATAGGTGGAGCGTTGGTGAGTTCAAATGGAATCACTATGAACTCATAGTACCTGTACCTTGTACAAAAGTAGTCTTGGGGATATTATATTTCTTCACCTTTACTTGATAATATCCCTACTGAAGATCCACATGATGGATGTACTAGGCTCCATGTAGTTGATCGAATAAGTCATCAATCTATGGTAGAGTAATCTTTTTATTTATTGTGATTTTGTTGAGCTCATGGTAATCAATACATAGGTTAATTGACCCATCCTTCTTCTTAACGAAGAAGACTGGTACAACCCATAGTGAATCACTTGGTAATATAAACCCTTTATCTATATTCTCCTATAGTTAATTATTTAGCTATTAAAGTTCAATATAGGCCATTATATATGGAGTATTAGATATTTTTAAAGAAATGGGTATGATATTGATTGAGAATTCAACCTCATGGCTTGGATAAAGACCAAAAAATTATTTGGGAAACACATCAACATATTACCATACAATGGTAATGTCATCAAGGATGATCTTTTACTTATTATCAATAATTTGATCTTGAAAAAATTTCTTATAAGGAAATAATATCCATGCTTGAGATTATTATATTAAAGGATATTCATCCTCTTCCTTGTGATTGTATAGAATCAGAGGGAGATTCATGATACAAAGTGTGATTTCATTCTCCCAACAATTTATATTAGATCTATGTAAGGAAAACCAATCCATACCTAGAATTACATTGAATTCTACTAAAGGGAGTACCACAAGGTTCATTGGGAATTTAAATCGGAAAATATAGACATGGGAGAAGTTATATGCTTGGAATATGATGATTTATCCATTTTTCATTTTCATAGATAACTCTAATTCCATGTTTGAGGTGGTTTTTTAATAGTTCTACTAAACTTAAATGATATGAAATAATTCTTAGATTCAAAATCAAATAGTAAATTCACTATTTTTGAATGAATAACCACTGTACCTATCACCACATCATTTTTGGGATCCACATCAGCAGTTTTTATGGAATAATATCGGCCTTGCTCTCTAGGCCTTGGAGGTTTTTGGCATTGGTTATCATTGAAAACCCTTGGAATAGTGCATTGATTCACAAAGTGTCTTTATTAATTATAGTTGAAACATTGGATAGTAGGATGAGGTCTGACTGACACATTCCTTTATTCCATCATATTGGTGGGTTTCTCCCATTGATATTTTATAGTTTGGTGCCCTTCCTTTCCACACCTAAAAGATTTCCTTGTACCCTTGAATAAATTCTCTAGATGCTTCTTCATATAATTTTGACTAGTGGGATGTTAGAATTTCTTTCCCCCATGATATTTCTCCATAAAACTACCAAAATTAAATTAAATTCTATAATTACTATCACCTAACCCATTAGACCCATGAGATTCACCAATATCTATTTCAAATTTTAAGGCACATTATACAATTTTTTCATAGATTTTAAAGTCTCAAATCAACAAATATTTTCATAGACTCTTCTTTATCCCACCAAAGAAGCAGTCAAATTTACTTTTAGGGTCAATGAAAAAGCTAGAGGCATATCGTGCAAGTCTTGTAAAGTTTTACTCATATTACATAATGGATTTTACATCCTTTTTCTTGAGGTTAAGGAAGCACCTCTCCATTTTTAGTTGGAGAGTACGAGAAAAATATTTATTGAAGAACATTTTCCAGAACTATTTTCACTACATCGATTTGATCTTATCATCAGGCTTTATATTTTTGAACAATGTACACCATTGATTTGGTTCTCCCTCTATATGATAAATAGATAACACAAAATTCTCTTTATCATAGAATTAAAGGATAAAGAAGATATTTTAAATGGAGTTGATCCATTATTCTGTGATTAAGGGATCAAAATATCCATTGAAATTTTGAGGTATTTTTCACATAGAAGTATCAATTAAAACCTTTTATTTCTTAGGGGGATGTGGGGTTTCCCCCTAATTCAATTTTATTTTCAAAAATTGATTTAATTGAGAAATAATTACCATGAATTTCTTGACTCCTACTCACATTGGGTTGATAATATCATTTGGGCATCCATTACATCACTCCTCACATTGGTTGTAGACTCAGTATCTCGTATTTCCATTTATTGACTAAAATAAAGGGAAAATTAGGGACGATAATTTTTAAACTGTTAAACACATAAATAGAAAAACCATGAACATTAGAGTGATAACTCATAAATGACATATATTTCTTAACCCATGAATTTCTAGGTTTCAATATAAGTTATTAATGATCTATTTCTTAGCATAAAATTTTATGGTCATTTTTTCCCTTCATAATGGATCATAAAGTGCTTGTGAATTTACCAAAGAATATCTCCCAGGAGATTCAAACTAGGTGTGTAATACGAAAACTTTTTCATACACTAGGTGATAATTGATTCAAGCCTAATGAAACCTTTTAGGGGTTCTTACCCCTAGGTAAAACTATTCTAGAGGCACATCCACTTGTAGTATTCATATAGGGATTTGTTTTTTTGGAAACCAGTTAACTTATACTTTAACAAAATTTTGGGATATTTTCTTATGTTTAGTCTTATTCATAGGAATTTTAATATGTTTCTTTAATTATAATTAAAAAAATAACTAAACCTCACTTTGATACCAACTATGAAAAAAAATATTTAATACCTTTTAATTCAAGATTTATTACATAAAAACACACTTACATAATAACTTTAAACAGGGATATAATAACATTATTTTAAACTGATTAAAATTATCTTAAAATTCCATAACTCTTCTAAAATTACATGGGATAACCTGGGGATGTACATAAGAAAGTTTTGATCTATTAAGCCCATTATGAGAATAATCAAAGCACAACATGATGAAACTAATACATGTTATTCAAGAGGCATATCAATGTGACATAAAGGGGGTGAGAATCACAAACATGATCATAGAATCGTGATATAAGATGATGACGCCAAGGAAACATAGGAATGATGAAACAATATAAAACATGACATCATAAAAATAAGTCAAATCTAACCATTGAGACACCATAAGATAGTGTGCTTTGAATAACCTCATGTGTACCATACATGGTATATCATGAGATAAAGACATTACGCAATTAATTTGAGGGATATATATTCCTAGAACCATGTATCACATTCATATTATGTACATTAATTTGTGTGTAACATAGATCATATGACATAATAATATATTTAATAACTTTTAATCCCATGATTAAGGAGTTTGGGTTACGTACATAGAATTACTAAATCAGTGAAGTATAGGAACATCAAGTTGAATACCATTTAGTGGAAATGGAGATGGACATTCACAACATAAAGTTTTTTCAAGGAAAATCATATAATAGCAGGTGTGAATGAAGATTCATGGAAGGGTTTAATGATAGTTATATAGGGCCACTCATTACTTGGAAATCATAAGGACTGTAAGAGGGATGTGTAAAAACATATTCTAACATGAATAATTAGAAATAAAAGGTATAATATAAAGAAAGTTATTTAATAAATAGGATGATAATAGGATCCCTTACCATGATATGACACTTATAAAATCTTAGGAGGAGCTTTTTAAGTGCTTGGTAACACCTTAGGATGGTTCTAGAAAGGGAAAGATAGAATAACTTCATGCTCCAAGGGTTTTGAGTGAAGAGGAATGAGAGGTTGGGTGAATTTTTTATAGAAAAAATAGGGGAATTATTTATTAATTTGTAAACTTAGGTTTTTAAATCTATTTGATAAAATAATAAAAAGCATAAACCTTCCCATGGTTTTTTGTAATTACCTATAAAAATTTTATTCTTTAAATAAAGGAACTCTTTCCTATAAAAAAATTTTTATTTTGTTTTACAATAGGACATAAAAATCCTTTTGATTTCTATAATTAATATTATGGGAATTATATCCATTATCATAAGATGTGTAAGAACCTTTTTTATAAAAGAAGTGAAGTTTTAGTATAATACTAGAAACCAACAATGCTTTATTACCTTATTTTAGAACGTTACATCCAGTCTACAAAAATACCCAACATAATACAAAATATTATAATAAGATGACTGATATAGGTTAAATAAATAACAATATAAAAATTCAAGCCACCTCAATCCCCTAGAATCATCACAACCATGAAAATAATTATATTATAAAAACTAATAATTATTAATACAATATTTATTTTTAGAAATGATATTGAATCTTGATAGAATCAAAGTGAATAATGAAGTGTAAAAATGATGGTGTATTTATATGGAAATATGATCATATGCCTTTATGATTTTTAGATAATATGGTTGATCATAATTATAAACATTAGTCAATAAAATATCTGGTCATTATTATTATTGGTTATGTAGATTCCTTTAAGTGATCGTCAGGATTATTTAATGATATAATCAAAATTGTATTATTTTTAGTGGCTATAAACATTTTCTATTAAAAATATTTTTTTATAATAAATTTATAATTTTTAAATAAAAGTTATTTTTCTTGAAGCAATATTATAAAACACTTTTAAAAAATGATAATATATTTTGACGAAATCCTAAGTAATTTTTATAATGGTCAGAATGTTTACTACACTATAAAAATTGTTAATTTTCAAAAAATAATGTTTTTAATTAAAAGATAAAATTATCATACTTATAGAGTTATTTTTATGAAATAAATTTTATTTTTGTACTTATCATGTCAAAATTAACTTATTATTATTTTTTGGGAATTTTCTGACAAATTTGATTTTTTAGTAAAAAAATGAAAATTGCTGCTTTACGAGCATTGTGATTTTATAACATAATTATTATCACAGCATGATTAAAAATTTTATTAAATAAAAATTTCATTTAATAAGTATAAAAATAAATTTATAAATATTAATTTTAATTTATAAATTTATACTTTACTTTTTAGAACCAAAAATTGGATTTTTGAAATAAAATTTATTTTTTGGTTTGTGTACATTAAATGGATTGGATAGAAGGTAAGTTTTAATTTTATATTGTATTTAAATTACAAAAACTATCTCTAAATCATTAATAGTCTATAAAATTGGTTGTAATTCATTTCACCCACAAGTGGTTAGCTTATATAATAAAACAATCAGTATTTAATCCTTTAAAAACAACCTCTCCTCAAGTATAAATACAACCAATTACCTATTCATCTCCACTAAAAATTAATATTACATTAAGTTATGATCATTTTACGTCCAAAATATTTCCTAAAATTTTCCCTCAAGGTCTCAATATTCTATACTCAAGTTTTAGGAAGCAAATCATCAAGTTAAGTAAACTCTTCTATTCTTTCTTTTCATTAAAGTGCCTCCTTTTTGTGAGTCTCATTAATTCCATAGATTATTTATTTTCATGAGATTTTTATCTTATAATTAATAATTTTTTTTATTAATGGGATACATCCATTCTCTCTCATTATTCCTTTTCCTTAATCCATGTTGTATACTGTCATGTTGTAGAAATCATTTCATGAATTTCTTTTTATGAAATATTCTTATATTGTGAATACCCAAACCTATTCCACACGCATGAGAATTTAATATATATAAATATAATATATTTATTTATGTATTTACATATATTAAACCCACATTCCCTTTTCATGGGTTAAAAATGATGTAATTTTCAAGTCTTTAGTACTTATGAACTCGATGATTTTATATGAAACCCGTTTATTATTATCCTTAGGTTATTGATGAAATATTTTATTATTATCAATGTGGATCACATGAATTTATAAATATTAAGGGTGAAACCTGATAGGGCTATAATTCATTAAGTAAAGAATTAATATATATATATGACATGTTTTATGATACCTTGGTGAATAACCTTAGTAATTACGATTTATGACACCCTGGCGATAAACCTTGGTGATATGCTTATGGATGTATAATTTTTATATTGTATCCACATTTACTTATTATTATTCATATTATTTATATTATTATATACCTCATGTTCATATGATCATGCCTTATTTACATGCCTCTTGGTCACATGCTAAGTACCTCATTTGTTTATTCCCTTACTAGGCTTTATCTCACCCATTTATTTGATGTATGTCCCCAGGATATGATATGGAGTAAAAGTAACTTAGGATGAAACTATGAATAAGAATTTTAAGTGAATTAGAATAATTTTTATGTTTTTATTATGTTTTTCATGTATTATGTTCTTAATTTCCAAGAAACTAAACCATAAAAGATCCTCAGTATTGTTAAATGTTATACCATGTAATGAAAGGTTTATGAAGTAAAAAGGTGGGTAGCTATAGTTGGCACAAAATTATGGTTTAGTTATTTATGAAAATTAGGATTCTAAAACATTAGTAAAAAACCTAGGGATAAGTTTAAATATATGAAAACAACCTAGTATTTTGGTGAAATATTAAATAAGTGGTTTCCAAGAAAATAAATGCTTGTCTGAATAATACAAGTGGATGTGGCTATGGAATAATTGTATCTAGGGTAATAAACCTGAAAAGGGAACATTGAGTTGGACTCAATTATCACCTAGTGTATTACAATAGTCCTTATTGCACACCTGGTTTGACACTCTCAAGGGATATGCATTAGTTATCATATGCTTTTTACAAACCAAACTGAAAGGATGTATAAAAGTGTATCTTTTTCTCCTGAAAGAAAGATAAGATTAAATTATATGACCCTAAAATCACTATGTTAGATAATAATCTTGATTACATTATCCTTGAAAATTTATTATCTTGGTGATTCTTAAAATTATCCTTCATCTTATTTAAGTTTTTTCTTTTTAGTTAATGGATGAAAATAAGAGCTAATTAAACATTTTATATTTACTTTTAGATAATTAATTTCATGTTTTAACTTTTTAATTTAAACATATCAAATATCATTTATCATATTTGAGGAAGGAAATCCAATACAACATTCTTATCTCTTCCATATAATTTATTCATCAATATTATTGCAATGTCTAGTTCAAATGATTTCAATTATTTTTCAAATATTCAACTCACCTACAAGTAAGTATTTGACCTATCTAACACCTTTTCATTTATATATAATTTCTATTTATCATGGTTTCTTTGTGATATGATTTTAAAATCTCAATTATATCACCTCTTTCGATAAAGAAAACACCACCAAGGGCTTGAACATTTCTATATTGGAGTTTTGGAGTTCATGATGAAGGATGAATTAAATTTTAGAAATGTTAAGGAAGAACTTGATATTTTAAATTTAAGGTATAAATTATAGTTCATAAATTAATAATAGAAAATTGCAAGGACATAATTTATTTAATGGGGTAATAAATTAATGACTAAAAAAATGTTTTTCTTTAAATAAAGGATTTATTACCTCTCAAAAAATTCTTATTATATTTTACAATTGGACATAAAAATCATTTTACTTTATATAATTACTGTTAAGGAAATGATATCCATTATCATAGTATATGTAATAACATTTATTAGATAAGTAGTGAAGTTTTAGTATAATAATAGAAACCAATAACACTTTATTAAATTATTTAAGAACATTATATTCAGTCCACAACAATACCCAATATAATACTAAAAATTATAATGGGAAGAATAATAGAGGATAAATAAAGTGAAATATAAAAATTTGGGTCACCTTGATCCAATAGAATCATGGAACCCATGAACATAACTATAATAGAGAAATATAAATTTAGTAATACAATATTTATTTTAGAAACTATATTGAACCTTGATAGAATCGAAGTGACTGATGAAGTGTAAGAATGAAAGTGTATTTATAGGGAAATATGATCATCTACCTTTATGTTTTTCTATTAATATGGTTGATCAAAATTATTTACATTAGTCAATAAAACAATTTCTCATTATTATTGTTGGTTACATAGGTTCATTTATGTGATCTTCAAGATTATTTAATGATATAATCAAAATTGTATTATTTTTGTAAACATATTCTATTAAAATATGTTTTATTATAAATGTATAAGTTTTAAATAAAATTTATTTTCATGAAATAATCTTATAAATCACTTTTTAAAATGATAATATATTTTAATAAATTCCTAAGTAATTCTTATAATGGTCATAATTTTCACTACGCTATAAAAATTGTTAATTTTTATTAAATATGATTTTTATTTAAAAGTTAAAATTATAATACTAAGATAATTATTTTTATGAAATAAATTTAATTTTTGGGTTTAGTATGTCAAAATTATCTTAGGGTGATTTTATGAAATTTTCTAACAAAGTTTATTTTTAGCGAAAATGTGAAAATTACCGCTTTACAAGAACTGTGATTTTATGACATCATTATTATGTAAATATGATTAAAAATTTTATGAAACATTTTATTAAATAAAAATTTCATTTAATAATTATAAATTGAATTTATAAATATAAATTTTAATTTATGAATTTATACTTTACTTTTTAGAACCAAAAATTGGTTTTTTGAAATAAAATTTACTTTTGAATTTGTGTGCATTAAATGGGTTGTATGGAAGGTAAGTCTAAATTTTTTAAGACATTGAACATACAAACACTCTCTATTACACATTAATAATCCAAAAAATTTATTTTAATTCATTTCACCCACAAGTAGTTAACTTATATAATAAAATAATCAATATTTAATCCTTTAAAAACCATCCCTCCTCAAGTATAAATACCACACATTCCACATTAATTTTTACTAAAAATTCATAATCCATGAATTAAGGGTCATTTTAACTCCCAAATAGTCCCTCATAAAGATATTAAGGTGACATCATCATGTTTTTAGAATAAAATTTTCAAGGTAAAGGAATTATCTTATTCTTCCTTTTTTATTCGAGTACCTCCTTTTTGTAAGTCTTCTTGATATTAGAGATTCTTTATTTTAATGAATTTTTAATATTTAAATTAATACCAAAATTTTGTTTTATAAATGGGATACCTTAATTATCTATCATTATTCCTTTTCCTTAATTCATGTTGTATGTTATCCTGCTGCTGAAATCATTTCATGAAATTTTCTCTTTTTCATGAAATATTATTATATTGTGAATACCCAAACATCTTTCTTACCCATGGTAATTCAAATAGATGTAAATATAATATATTTATTTTATGGATTTATATATATTAATAACACATTCAATTTTCATGGGTTAAACATTATGTAATGTTCAAGTCCTTAAGCATTTATACACTGGATGATTTTATATGAAACCCATTCATTATTCTCCTTAGGTTATTGATGAAATTATTTTTTTTGATCAATGTGGCTCACATGATTTAATAAATATGAAGGTTTCACCTTGATATTTATCTAATGCATTGGGTAAAGAATTAATCTCTAGATATAACATGTTTTATGATACCTTGGTGAATAACCTTGGTAATTATGATTTATGACACCCTAGTGATAAACCTTGGTGATATGATTATAAATGTATCGTTTTTATATTATAACTATATTTATATGTTATGATTCATGTTATTTATATTATTGTACACCTTATTTTCATATGATCATTCATTTTTGATATTCCCCTTGTCCACATGTTAAGTATCACCTTTGTTTATTCCCTTACTAGACGTTATGTTCACCCCTTTCTTTGACTTATGTCCCCAAGATATGATATGGAGTAAAAGTAACTTAAGATGAACCTATTAAGAATAATTTCAAGTTAATTATAACAATTTTAATATTTTTTAATATTTTTCATGTATTATGTTCTTAATTTCCAAGAAAATAAACCTCAAAAGACCCCATGTATTGTTAAATCTTTTACCATGTAACGAAAGGTTTATGAAATTAAAATGTAGGTATATATAGTTTTTTCCCAAGATTTATTACAAAGAGAATTGGTTTTAAATATTTTATAAGTCTAAGAATTGAATTCATTAAAATAAAATCCTTGGTGATTTGGAAGTGAGTCATGTTTATAAATAATTGATTTTAAAACCTTAACATATAATATAGGTTTTTGAGGACTCATTAAAGGTTTATAAAATTAATAAAATAACTTAAAGAAAACATTATTTTAAAGGGAAAAAATATTTTTGGTCATGGATTCATTTTATAGAATTTGTTACATCACTTTTGGGCCATTATGATGTCATAATATAGACTGTATATTTAAACCATATTTAATTGTTACCCAAAAATTATAATTCCTCAGAAATTATAAAAAATTAAATATTGAATAATTTAGAAATGCTAAATTTAAAAATAATATTTATTTTATAAAAATATTTTTTTAGACATTGAAAATTTAAAATTTAAATAAAAATCCCGATTTATTGTAAAATACTAGGTTTTATGATATTAACCACTTTCAAACCCTTATAAAAATTACATTGTAATTACTTAAAATTATATTATCATTTATATTTAAAAAAATATTATATAATAAGAATATTTTATTAAAATATTGTTTTTTGAATTTATCAAAAGCGTGTCTTAATTGAAACTATATATTTTTTAAAAAATTAAATTTTTATTTCTTCGTGTCAAAATATAATTTTAATCAAAAAAGTTATATAATAATTTATAAGTTAATAATAAAAATGGATAAATATAATCAGTATTTCATTAAAAATAAAATATAAAAATTCAAACTTTTAGGGTCTAGATACATAAACCTTTATTACACTAGCGTACGCCCTAAGGGTAAGGTGTGCAATGATGGTGCTTTCTTAGGGTGGTTCAATGAATATGGTTTGGGTTATAATCTTGATAATCTTGAACTTATCTTATAAAGGGTTTCATTCATGATTTATTTGTCGAATCTCAGCTTGGTATTTGTTAAGGAAAAAACCCAGTGATGTCATCTCCCTCAGAAGCTATGATAAATGGGCTTCATAGGGTATGATCCTACTGGTCGAGGCCATCAATTCTTCTGTTTGTGTCAAATGTAATTTATCATAGGTGTTATTGTATACTAATATTAATATTAACTATATAATGTATATATTATGAATGGTTAATATTCTTAATGGTATTTTAAATCCGACATGATATATTTTATAATTGGTTTAAAATAACCAAAGTAGTGCATTTGTTTCCTATGAATATATTACTAAATAAGTAATTTATTCATTCAGAAGGGAATTTAATTTATAAATTTTTTGGTCTTTACAAAGGTGAATTAGATATACGTGTTGGAAATAGAGTAATAATTGTTGCATTGGAATTTAGAACTCATGATCTATGTTTACCTAGTGTATTATTTTTATATTTTGAGAACTATTATTGTGCTCCCACCATAAATATAAATTTTATTTCTATATATTTTTTGGATAAGAAGGTAATTTTTTTTCATTATTAAGAACAAGAGTAAATCTATTATGTGGATGAAATGTTTTATGACTTTGGGAATATGGTAAATGGTTTATACATTCTAGATATGGATAAACCCATTGATAAAATTTATAATTATAAGGTAAAGGTTGATTATAACTCCAACTACCTTTGGAATTTTCCCCTTAGATATATAAATGAGAAATAAATTTAAACACTCATTAAAGATGGATTGTTGGAACCATTTTATTATGAATCATTTTATAATTTTGAATCTTATTTATTTGGAAAAAATGTCCAAAGTTCCTTTTTGTGGAAAGGTGAAAGGGCTAGTGAAATGTTTTATCTTATACATAGTGATGTATGTGGACTAATGACTACTTAAGTAAGTGGTGGGTTTAGGTACTTTTTTTATTTTAATAATGAATTTAATTGTTATGGTCATGTGTTTTTGATGATAAACAAGCATAAACCTTTTTAAAAGTTCAAATATTTTCATAAAGAAGTAAAAAATAAACTAGGAAAATGTATTAGGATTATTTAATAGAATTAAGGTGATTAATACTTGAGTTAGGAATTCACTGATCATCTGAGATATTGTATAATTATTCCTTAACTCACTCCACTTAGAAAAAAATGATATAATAGTTTATCTAAGATGAGGGATCCTACCCCATTTGACACGGTTTTATTGATTACGAGTTATTGTGACCCTACTATTTCATTATAGGGATATGAAATGGAAACTAATGCATTCTTACTTAATCATATTCCATTTAAAACTGTCATAAAGACACTATATGGGATATGAAATGGAAAATGTACCAATATTTCTTTTATGATTATTTGGTATTTTAAAGCACATGTATGACATTTGGATTCTTATAGGTGTTACTTAAAAAAATTATATTTTGGTATCCAAGGTTGAGAAGCATTTTCAAAGAGAATCATTTTGAGCATTTGAATGTGAATGTTATAGAAATCAATTTATCAAACTCTGAATCATGATTATTAAATATTAGGTGTGTATCACACATTTTTAATGATAAAAACAAACCTATCGATATGTGGGAATTGAATAAAGGATAATTAGATCTATGTTATTATAATAAAGAAAGAGTTGTGACATTGGAAGTCAGCACTTACAACCTAAGTCAACCTAGAGGATTAGTTATGGAATTAGAGAACTATTATTATTTTCCTACCATAAATAGATTTTTTTTTGCATTTTGATTAGAAAATAATGTATTTTAATTCATTAGTAAGAATCATAGTTTCTCTCTCTATATATATATATGAAATGTTTTATGGTATTAGGAATACGGTAAACGATTTATACATTTTGGTTATGGATAATCATGTATATAACACTCAAAATAAGAAGGTTAATGTTAATTTTAACCCAACCTACCTTTGAAATTATCACTATATACATATAAATGAGAAACACATCCAAAGACTCCATAGGATACAATTTTGGAGTTATTCGATTATGAATCATTTGATAATTATGAATCTTGTTTATTAAAAAATGAACAAATAAACTTTTAGTAAAAAATGCGAATGGGATAGTGGTGGCTTTAGGTAATTCGTTTAAAAGTTCAAATAGTTTTAGAATGAAGTGAATAATAAATTGGAAATATATATAAAGATTCTCCGATCAGATCGGGGTGGTGAATACTTGATCTAAGAATTCATTGATCATCTAAGGGATTATGGAATTATTCTATAACTCACTCCTATAACACCACACTATAATGGTGTATCTAAGAGGAGGAATCATACCTTGTTGAACATGATTCGATCAATGATGAGTCAATGTGACCATGATATTTCAATACAAGGATATACTTTGGGAACTAATTCATTCATATTTAATTATGTTCTATCTAAAGTAGGTATAAATACACTATAAGATATATATCATGGGAAAAATTATAATGTCTTTTATGATGATTTAGGTCTATGAATAATATATATAAGATTTGGATTATGATTATCCATGAATAAGAGAAATTATCATTTATTGCTTATATTTTAAGAGATAGTGTGATATTTATTTTATAATCCTACTGAACACAAAGTGTTTATGGACCAATGTGGTGTTTTCCTTGAGAAGGAGCATATAAGTCGAGGATTAAGTGGGAGGAAATATGAACTTAAGGAAGTTCAAGAACAAAAATCAAGAAGTGTTTGTTAGACAAAATTTGGGTTAGTTCCACAAATATTTATAGAAGAAAAACTCACTCAGGTTACATAATATCCTTAAATTTAGGGTAGGTTTCATTAGGATCCTAAGAGATTTAGTTTTATTATGGAAAAAAATAATGAATTAATGGTCATAAGAAATGAACCTTCAATATATCAAGAGTCTATTGTGAGTTTTGATTTTTAGAAGTTGTTAAAATCCATGGAATCTGAAATAGACTCTATGTACACTAACCAAGTTTGGAACTTGGTGGATGAATCTAAAGGGATGAGACCCATAGGGTACAATTGGGTTTTCTACAAGAAAAATTACAAGTATGGTAGAGTTTATACCTATAAATCATGGATGGTGGTGAAGGGTTACAAAAAAAATCATGGTATTGATTATGAAGAGACCGTTTCACCAATTGTGATGATAAAGTCCATTAGGATATTTATTTCCATAACATATAGTTTTGATTATGAGATATATCAAATGTATGTCAAAACTACTTTCCTTGAAAATAATTTAGTCGAGGAAGTGTATATTATATAACTAAAAGGTTTTTAAGTGCTAAATGATCCAACCAAGTTTTTTAAGTTGCAACAGCCCATTTATGGATTAAAGGAAAATTCTCATAGTTGGATTATATAGTTTTATGAAACAATCAAAGAGCCTTATTTCATGAAAAAAATGGATTATTATTGCATATACAAGAATATTTGTGGGGTTTTTGTGGTATTTTTAATATTGTATTTGGATAACATACTATTTATCTAAAATAATATCATGAATTTATATTTTGTAAAGATATATTTGGGAAAATGGATCTCAATAAAAGACATTGGTGAATAAACTTACAGTATAGGTATATATATTTATATAAATAAATATAAGAGATTTCCTGAATTGATTCATAACACATTTATCAGTAAAGTTATAAATAATATTATCATGAATAACTCAAATTAGGGGTCTTTACTAGTGTTTCATGACACAGATATTAGGAAGATTCGAGATCCTTATAAAGAGTTATAAAGGATGGATAAAATTAATTATTCTTATACCATAGAATTTATCATTATTGTAATGACCCAAACTTTTATTAATGGAAATACCTCTTGATATAATTAAATGTCACTTTATGTAAAATATTTATATAAAATTTCAAATTCTTTGGTTTTATGTTTTTTGGATTTTAAAATACTATTAAGAATTGTGATCATTGCTAATATAGCCATTGAATAGTGATCACATGATTAGTATAAATACATGGCTTTAACAAATCCAATTTACTTAGACAAAGTAAGCGATGGCCTCATCGAGCATACATGACCCATACGAAGCCCATTTTTCAAAGATCGAAAAGGAGTTTTCTTCTTTAGGCTTCGATCTTGACCAAGCCCAAGCTGATATTGAACATGTTAAGATCGAGCGGGACCGCCTATGAGAGAAGTGGAAGTTGATAAAGATTACCACCTGAGTAATGTTATCTGAGCCACCCCAAGAGTCTGTCACCATCGCACACCTTACTCTTTGGTCTTATACGGGTGTTATAAGGGGATATGTAACAAGACCCTATTACTATGGTTATGTACATTATTTTTTATATAATAATGAATATACTTTCATTTTATTATTGTTACCTTGTAAATAGTTTTTAAAGCACAAGTAGTATTTTTAGTTAATGTTCAAATAAGAAATCCATTTTGATAAATTAATGGATTTTTGAATTAAATAATATTTCAATAAAATATTATTATTTTTATTAAATTAATTTTTATGAAATATAAATTATCGTATAATTTTATGAATGCAATTGTAATTTTTATTAGGGTTTGAAATCCATTTTTGTCAAAACCTATGAATTTTCGATAAATGTCGATTTTTATTTTAAAAGTGAAAATTAAAATATTTAGAAAATTATTTAGATAAAATTAATATTATTTCTGGAATCAGGACGTTGAAATTATCCAACGGTGAATTTTTCATAATTTTCTGAGACAGTCAAATTTTTGGGTAAAAATTAAATACCGTTTAAATATATAATGTGTTTTATGACATCATAATGACCAAATAGTTATGTAATAAAATTCTATACACTTTATTTTCGGCCAATATATGTTTTAACATTAATATAATGTGATTTTGGGTTTGTTTTATTTGTTTTAAAAAGCTTTAGTGGACCCTTCAAGACTTATTAAACATTTTGTCTTTTTAAATTGTTTTCCTTGGGAGTGTGACTCACCTCCACATAAGCAACCCCATTATTTTAAGAAGTTTGGAATTTGGACTTATAAAATATTGTTTTCCACTATCCTTTGGAAAAAACCATGGGATGGTTTTTGTTTTTTATTAGTTTAATGTGAGGTGTCCCAAACCTAAATAATAAACAATTCCCTCAACTTTCCTATATAAAACCACCCAAGATCCCACTTCCTCCTCACTAAAATCCTTTAGAGTTAGTCAAAAATCTTCCCTCCTCTCTATATAATCCTCCCAAGGTGCCCCAATATCCCAATGATCCTCTCTCAAGCCTCTCTCAAGCCTTTGGAAGCACACTTCCAAGTAAGGGTTTTTCTTCCTTTCTCATTTTTGTCCAATATTCTTTAAATTGTTATGCCCTTTTAATTTAAATTATAAATGTTGGGGTATGGTTTATAACCTCCACCATACTTCTATTTTTAGTTTTTAATTATGGGAGACCCCTTTCTCTCTCATTAAATTCATCTCATGTACACCCATTACTATGCCGAAATTCCAAAAGGAATTTCTCTCTCCTCATTTACATTCAAGAAATTATTTTGTATCATGAATCTAAATTCCATTACATTTGTTGAGACATGTATATATATGAAACCCTTAATTTCCATGTCATTTAAACATGATGAGACACCCCTTTCTCTCTCATCAACCATTTTTATGAGTTCTTATGTCACGCCGTTACGCTGCCGAAATTGCACCACGCTTTTCCAAGACAAAGTCATTGTGCAGTGAATACCATGACCATTTATCTATCAAGGGTATTCACCTTTATCCACAATTACTTATTGTTTAAAGATTTTCATGTATGTATTCCACATTAGTTTATTTTGGAATAAAATATTATGTTTAATGATTCAATGTTTTATGATCCATGTGGCACACTTATGCATGAAATGAAATGTTTAAGAAGGGTGTGGCTTGATAGCGCTCCAATGCATTGGGTAAAGTATAGTATCATGATAAGTCATGTGAAATGGGTTTTGACTCATAATAATTCAATTTCAATGAGGTTTTACTCATGCTTCATGTGCAATGATGGTTTACTCATGCTCCATGTGCAATGAGCCTTGGCTCATGCTAATTACATGTTAAGTGTTGTTTCCACATTTCCATGTTATGATTATCATGATTTATCATGAATTTATGTTTATGATTATCTTGTGCTCTATTGATATGCATATTTTCTAACATGTATTATATTCCTCATGTTATTCCATGATTAATCCCTTACTGGGCTTTATAGCTCACCCCTTTTTATGCATGTTCTCAGGTTATCCCATGCAATTCTAAGTACGAGGGAATATAGTGGTCATGTAAAGGAAGTTTTAAATAAATATGTTATTTTTCATGTTTTAAGTTGTTATTTAATAATCCTAATACCCAAATACACTAGACCACTCGATCTTCTATGTTGTATCAAGTGAAGTTTATGTAATAAATTATGTTTAATTGTGTAATAAAAAGCAGGGCTGTTATAATTATCATGTATTTCATGTTGTGTACTCAACTCCATTTCACTTATGCTTTGAGCATTACAATTAAACACCAATCCAATTTCGATGAGAGTCACTAGATTACTATAAATAAAATACTTAAGTACTTGATAAGAACTAAGGGTATGTTCTTGGTCTTTGGAGGATATGATGAGCTATATGTAAGGGGTTATATTGATGAAATTTTAAAATATGATAAAGAATACATGAGATATCAATCTAGTTTTTTCCTAAACAATGGATCTATTAGTTGAAAGAGTTCCAAAAAACCAATTATAGCAGACTTGAAAATAGTGGCATAATGTGTCTCTACATTTGATGCTTTGAAGGAATCTGTTTAGATTAAGAAGTTCATAACTAAACTTGGGGTTGTTCCTTGCATCGAGAGATCTATCAAACTTTAATTTAAAAATAATAGAGACATTTATTAGATTTAGGAACCTCAAACTCACTAAAATACTAAACACATCCTTCATAGGCACCATCTCATTAAAGATATCATTGAGAGGGGTGATATAATGGTCTGTTGGGTGGTTACAAATGAGAATGTAGAAAATCCAATGAATAAACCATTACCTCAAAAAAATCATGAGGGTTATGTTGAATCTCTTAGTATAATATACATGAGATATTGATTGTAATGGTTAAAAATGTATCATGATTTTATAATAAAAGTAATCGCTATTTATCATTCATTTAGGTGTATTTCAATTTATATTACATTAATAGTGTAATGATAATATCCCCTCAAAGTATTACTTTGAGTTTTCCCTAATTGATGATCATCATAGAGTATTATGGGATGTGATGATATTTTATGATTATTGTGAGTAGAGAACTCATGAGATAATAATTAGAGACTTATTGTTTGGACTAACCCACCAAAGTACATCTCTGGGAATGTTATACAATCATTGATATACTTAGGGTTGTTTGATTATTATGAATACCATTAATTTTAGGTTGATGAGATACCTAGTATGAAAACCTTCATACTTTTATACCTTTTCTAAGATATCCCTAAGGTTTAGCTAATTAGGGGTGGATGGGTATATTATTGATCATTTCATTGGTTGGATCTCAATTGAGATGAAAATTTTCCACTCATATGGTGATAAAATACATCTTGAACTTGATTTAATTAGACCGAGGAAATGCATTTCCATGTTTAATTGAGTGACATGTGATGTGACCAGCTACTTGGATGAGGTTCATGTGATGTAATAATCTTCTAGATAAATGACATATGATTCATTAATCAACTTGGTTAGTCTTCATCATAAAATCATGAATATATGAGATGAACTATACTATATTTACATGTTCTATGTCTAGTGGTCACTCAATATCATTAGAAAAGGGATTATATAAGTTTAAAAATGATGTAAATGACATATCTTGTGGTGTACATGGTCACGTGGAAACATGATTATGTTTGATTGAGATTACACCAGACCCCTTTGTAGTTTGAGCATCATCGAAATTTTTATATAGGTGAATCTTTTCTTATATTTATGGAATTGGGAACTCATTTTTGTTTTCATCATTGAAAAATCTCACAGGATCATATAATTAGTCCTTAGGATAAGGATTAAAGTTTATACAAATCATTTTTGAAAAATGAAGAGAGTTTTGTTAAACTATATCCAAAATAGTTTGGATGGATTCATAAATAGTTGTGAAGTTTTTACTAATTTCCTTAGGGTATTTTAGTGAAACTAATTGATTTTTATAAATGTACTAAAATGGGTATATCATATTATATGATATAACCTAATCCGTAACAAAAAATATGAAAATTTTGATACTTTTTTAATAACATACAAATGGAATCTATCATAGTGTATGATAAATAAGCGATATATGATATCGATTTCATATCCACTACCAAATTTATCACCATGATTTCCTTTAGATATGAGTCATTTTTCTGATTCATTCATGGTTTTTTATTCATGATGTAATAATTTAAATTTTAAATGATTATATATATCCAACAAGAATTAATTATTATAATTTATTCTAGTTTTAAGTGGTCAAAAATAGATGCTTGAATCTCTTTATTTAATGAGGATATCCTATATAAGGGATAAAATATCTCTTTTGGTGGTAGTGCATTACTTATAATCAATAGATGAATCTCTATTCCTCTATGTTCACCATTTTTCTCTATAGAGAATGTGTTCACACTACTTTGGTGTTTAAAGGTCCTCTCATAGAATATGAGGATCCTAGTGGATAGTGTACCATGTGAGGAGGTGATAATAATTCATTTTTCAATTAGTGATTCCAATAAAGCATACTAAAACATGTTTGAGAGAGATGGATCTTACTGTGATCAAGGTACACCTGCTTATTTACATTAATCCTTTTTATGTTGATTCTATTGATGATATATCATGATATTTTATGTATTTTCTCCTACTTCTAAGATCTTTAGATGATCCTTTAAAACCCATCATAATATTAATGCTTCTGTTGAGATAAAATTTATTCAATGAGTCTATTTCATTCTCTTTTATGGATACTTTTCTTACTACACCTTCACACCATTGAGAAAAATCCATCAAATGGTGATAATTTTTAAGTATATGCTTCATATTTTGATGTGAACTAGGATCCTTGGATAGAACCACTACTATAGTATTGCCACAATACAAGGTTAAAACATATTTACTACTAGGTAGAACACCAATATCCTAGAAGAAGTTGTATATCCACACTATTTCTTTAGCTGAATAAGAAGCTGTAATATAATTATAATCTATTGTATAATCAGTGAATACTAGTATCTTAGAACTATTTCCGATTACAGGTACTCCATTAGGTAAAAAACATATCCTAACTATGATTTCATATCATTATAATTCATTTGGAAACTAGCCTTTGTGTATCCACTCACAAATAGTTCCTCATCTCCTCCATAAATTAGGAACATATCCTTTGTATGAATTAGGTTCTTTAGAATAGTCTTTACAACTAACCAATGTGGATCTCCTAGATATTCTTGATATCTACCGATCATTCTCAAGGCATAGGTAACATAAAGCCTGATACATACCATTAAATACATGATAGATCTTATCACAAAAGTTTAAGGGATTATACTCATTCTCCCTCTCCTTTTATGTTTGAGGAAACATTTTCTTAGAGATATGTATACCATGTGACATTAAAAATAACCATCTCTTGGATTTTTCCATATTGAATCTCTTTAATACATTATCAATGCATATACCTTGACTTATTCCAAACAGCCTATTAGATCTATCTTGATGGATCTTAATCCCTATAATATATGTTGCTTCAACTAAGTTTTTCATGGATAATTATTTGTTTAACTATGTCTTAACTGACTGTAAGACTAGTATCTCATTTTTCATAAGTAATATATCATATACATATACTACTCAGAAAACTATCTCACTCCCACTAAACCCCTTTTAGATAAGGGATCACATCCATTCTTTATAAAACTAAATTATCTTATAGATTCTGAAACAGAAATGTTCCATTATCTTGATGCTTTATTCAACCCATAAATTAATATCTATAACTTTTACACCTTATTGGAATCCTTTGGTGTCATGAACCCTTTTGGTTATGTCATATAGACATCTTCTAAAAGGTTTACATTAAATAAACTGGTTTTGATATCCATTTTTTAAAATCTAATAAGTGTGGTAAACTGCTATTACAAGTATAATTCTACAGGATTTAAACATAAAAACCAGTGAAAAGGTTTTTTCATAGTCTATGCCTTTCCATTTCTTAAACCATTTAGCATCCATTCATAATTTATAGGAACTTACTTTACTATCCATTTCCAATTTTTTCTAGAATACCCATTTTCACCCAATAATATTTACATCTACCAGAAGATCCACCAAACCCAAAATTGGTTTTAGTATATAGAATCCATTTTATAATTTATGTATTTTTTCGACTTTGAAACTTCTGAGCTATTTACTACTTCATTGTAGGGAATATGTTCATTATTATCAACTAATAATATTCCACAATCTTTTATGATTATAAAACAATATCTATATTATTCTCTAACCTATATGGTTTTCCAATATAGTACTTGTGTCTCTAGAACAACTTCTTTCACTAGGACTTGTGTAATTTGTTCTTGTGCCAACTCTTGTGTATCTCAAGCATTGAATTCATTTAAGTCTATCATTTGACCATTATCTCATTTGAATATTTGTTTCCTTTCTATGAATGTGTTTTGTATTTCCATGATTACCTTTTTATCTAAGGGATCATATAGATAATATCTCCTTGTTTCTTTGAGATATCCTATAAAAATACACTATGTGCCTCAAGATGCAAGTTTTTTTTCCATAAGCAGCCTTAATAAATGCTTTTCATACCCACACATGTAAATATAACATAATTAATTTCTTCCCATACCATAAATCATATAGGATTCTACTTTCCACTTTAGTTGGCACTCAAGTTAGTGTGTGTGCTATTGTATGTAATGTATATCCTCAAAAGGATAATGAAAGAATGACACAAATCTTCATTAATATCACCATTTCTAAAAAATCATGGTTCCTCTTTTAACTAACACCATTCCACAATGGTTTATAGGGAGGATTGAGTTGAGATAATGTCCCAAAATCTTTTAGATAATCAATGAATTCTTGGTTAAGATAATCTCCACATTGATTATAGTGTAACTTCTTTATCTCATTACCAAATTGATTCTCTAATTCATTCTTATTTTGCTTAGTTTTTTAAATAATTATATTTACACCTCACTAAGTAAATATATCCATATATATTAAAATCATTAGTAAAAGAAATGAAGTAAGAGTATCCACTTTTATCTTATACTGGAAAAGTTCTACACACATCTATATGAACTAATTTTAGAATCTTTGTCTCTCTTTCAGCTTTTCTACCAAATGAAACCTTATTTATTTTTACTTTTAATCTAGAATGAAAAAAATATAAGGGTTTTATATCAAAACAATCTAAATATCCTTCTTGATATAGTTTTGTTAAACACTTCTCATTTATATGAACAAGTTGATGCTGCTACAACTAAGTGTGATATGGATCATGTAAAATTTATTCATTATATATTTTCAAGATTAAATTTTTATATTCTAGCATGTGAAGTCCATTATTCAAATATTTTATCCCATAACATAAGTTATCTTTATAAAAGTATCATTTTTTATTTCTAAACTTAAAAATAAAACCATTCATGTCTAAACTAGATAGAGATATTATGTCCTTGGGTACACTAGGTACATGATAACAATTATTTAAAACTAGAACCAATATAGTCAGCAATGTGATATGGTAGTCTCTGATAGCCAGTGTAGCTAGTCTTTCTTCGTTATCAGTTCAAAGATCCAATTCACCACTGGTAATCTTTTTGAGTCTACTTGGTTCCTATATTTGGATAAAAATGTGAGAGCCACAAGCTATATATAATAACCAATTGATAGAAATGTAAAGATTATAATTGATAACAAATATACATGAAGTTTTACTTTTTTTATTTACCAAGGAATGATTCTTCTTCTAGTGGGATTTTTTTCCATAAGAAAAACATATAGCATCCTTATTTTTTAACCTCTCTAGATCTTTCTCCTTTTGTAAGGGTGGTACAAAGGCACATTAGACTTGGATTATTTCTTAGATATTTTCTTCTTTCCTTCCCTATTGTTCACTATAAGTACATAAGGGTTTTGAAATTTCATTTCTTTATCCTATTTGTGAATCAGAGTCAAGATATCTGATAGCGACTTATCTATATTTTTCATGTTGAAATTCAAAATAAAAATTGAGAAGCTTAAAGTAAGTGAGATGAGTATAAGGTTTGTGTATAATTCCTTGGGTAGATTGAATCCCAAAATTTCTAAATTCTCAATGCTTCCAATAATATTAACTACATGAGGTATAATTGGAACTACTTCTCCCATGTTCCATGTAATGATTTCTTAGGATATTTTATAACTATCATATATTTCTTTCTCTTGATAGTAATCATGTATATGAGATAACATTGTGTATGCATCCATGTCTTCATAAAGTTTCTATATCCCACTAGTCATGGATAATAACATAAGGAATTGGAAATCCAATGTATCATCCATGTGTTTCCATAAGATGTTTTGTACCTCCTCACGTGCCTCCTTAGAGGGCTCAATAGAAACTAGGTACTCTATTACATAAAACTTTCACTCTTGAAGTAATAAATTTCATAATATTCCATAACGCTCTTGAAAGTTATCACCTATCAGAAGATTATCTTTCTCTGAGATGGATCACAAGGATAGTGACATGGTCGAATGACATGCCATTTTCTACAATAAATTAAATTATATATTTAGTTATTTATCTTGATTATCGGTTATTATGTAATAAATTAATTTTATTAGTTTATTGATATTTTATCAAATCTCAATATCCATCATCATTTGGTTTATAATATCCTAACTCTCAAATATTATATCAATAATGATTCATATTCCCATTCAAATAACATATATGAATTTCTTATTGAATTATTCAAAGGTATTTAAGTAGGATTTTCTTACTGACTACATTAACTCTCAGTTCCTTTATTTGTTAAGTAGACAATCCAATTCTTAAATCCTATACTAGTATTTCCTCAAATCTCACCTCTAAGTTACACCAAGTATTTCGGGGGAGACTACTATTTATGCTAATTTGGATAACTTAATATGATACTTTTATTAGAAATGACTGATAAATGAAATTATCCTGACGAGGGCCAGACTAATACTTTGATTTGTGGTTTCATTTTAACTCAAGTAATAGAAGGTGATTAATGAATAAATATATTCTTTGTGGATTTAGTTTAACTTATTCATAAATATTATTTATTTTATTCTTCATAAGATTATTAATATTATGTAGATTTTATATAATTAATTAACCATATTTGATAAAAAAATTATTTATAATTTCATTTTATTTAATATTAGCATGCTCATCAATTTATTTACTTTATGTTATCTTGTTTAATCATGTAAACAAACTATGCATCACATAAATAAATAAATAAACATGAATAAACAAAAGAAAATGTGATATGATCATGATATTTTATCAACTGGTTGGTTTATTGAGTGAGGATAAACCAACCCTAACCCCAGGAGAAAAAACTCCTTTATCCCTTTCCTAGCTCAAGTTTTAGCATTATTCCATTAACCTATGTATTTATTTGGTTAGTTTAACCTTTTCTCGGGTCCTGAACCATCTCCTCTCACTAGGAGCTCTATCCTTTTCAATTTTTTACTCACTCATAGGCGAGGGGTTTAGGGTTACATAATATAAACCTTTGACACATAGGCCCATGTACAATAAATGAGAGAGATATAATTCACAAATAATCATATTTAATTTAAAAATAAATTTATTATATAAAAAACTCATGTAATAAATAATTAAATTAAATAAAACCAATACATACATAATATTTTCAAAATCATGACCAATCATAACATGTAAATACTACAAAATTAACCTTTCTAGCATTTATTTCAATTTTTTCTTATTAAAATAAATTTACTCAAATTAAAAAATTAATCTATTAATTAATTAATTAATTTTTTATCTTAATATTATTTCTAAACAATCCTTAAGATTCAAATCCAATATTATTTTAAATAAATTAAATAAATTTTGAAGTTCCCATTGGTGTTGGTTGTATTTGTTTTCAATATGTATTATTATGTATGTTATGGAGTCTTGGGTGATGAAGTAAGAACCCACCCAAAGTAAGTGAAGAAGATGCTCATATATTGTTTAGAAATGTACTTGTTTCCTTCGAATACCTAGATGGATAGTTTAAAAGGGAGGCCCTTAAATTAGACAATTATTTGAGTTAGTCTTCATGGAATCAAGATGAGTACTGATGGTAAGAGAATCACTATCGAAATCATGATTCATTAGAAGTAAAAATCCATGAAAGAGTTGGATTATGAACCTTGTTACATAAATTTTATAATACATATTTAAAAAGGTTTAAACTTGTTCAAATTTTGGAGAAATATATATGAAGTTTTGGAGTAACTATCCATTGTTTACCCAACATTTTTTCTGATAAAATTAGTGTGAAAATACACTTGGATAAAGAGTTTCTAAGTTTGAATCACTTATTAAAATGATGAGGAAATGGAGTCTATATAAATACTCTAACTCGAATATTTTATTTTCTAAAAAGAACTTTAGAACTTGATAAAAATAATTTGGAATCATTCTAATATTTAAAACAATTATTGGAACTATTCTATGAAGATTTTAAGAGTTTTAGATGGCCTAGAGTTTCTTTAAAGTAGCCATGAGGTAGCTAGAGAATTTTAGAATCCCTGAGAAGTGATTTGGCCAACACGTGTAGGATATAGATTGGATATTTCATGATAGATTGAATATTGTATGACACATGATCTTCATAAGATAATCTAAAACTATAAAGATAATTCCCACATATGAAAGCCTATCTTATTATGATAGGTTATTCATGGAAGATAACCAGTGCACATATGAATAGTTTTGTGTAAGATAGGCCATTCCCATATGAAATTATCACCATATATGATAGAATTTGAATTTTATATTATAGAGACTAGATTATTGTTCAATAGATAGATTTTGTAAGATATCCAGTGACCCACATATAAGACTAACTCACATATGAGAGACTGATATAATAAGATACAAGTGCTTCGTGCGATAGGAATTTCATATGATAAGATAATGTGTAATAAATAGAGAGAATATGATATAAAATTATGTAAGTTAGGATGCACATATAAAAGGAAAACATAGTTCCAAGTACCTATGTATGGTCACCATTGTGATTTTAGAGGCTACATAAAAGTCAGAGTAATGACATACATGAAGGCCGTCCATCCTCGCAATGAGCTATGTCAAGGTCATTCGACACCTACGTTATGGTACATTCAAGGTTTTGAGGGATATGTCAGGGTAACCTCATATTGTAAGGAAGTTTTATAAAGGAACTAAAAAGGATTAATTGAGCTATATAATGGTTATTTGGACTCTACATAAAGGAAACTCTATGTACTAAAAGTTATATAATGATAATCAATTGGATTTTTTTTGAGTTTCTAGAATTTAATTATTTCAATGAGAATTTATTTAGGATGATACTTGTGTTATTTATTCAAGATCAAAACATCATGAATATTTGAAAATACATTATCCAAGCCTAAAAATATAATATTTAATCCAAAGGAGTATAATATAAAAGTATGGAATAATTTATATAAAATTAAATGCACTAAAATGATTTTATTAGATTTTCAAGAATAATGAAGATGAATTCAAGTCAATGTTTAAGCTAAAATCCAGTGGAATTAAATATCACAAAAGTATTTTTGATTCAAGATGAGATTGAGTATAGTATTAATTAAATTAAGATTAAATTAGATGTGTATAGTTCCAAGCTAGAGGTTGTACTGATTTCATAGAAATCTCTCATATCGCAATGGAAAATTCCATACCATAGGTTGAAGTATTGTATATTTTTATACATATTTGAATAATGATGAAATATGGATTTCAGTGGGATTATTTTTGTGAGGAAGTCCTTCGATGTTTCTGTAGTTTATTTGGAAAATTTTATTTGGTTAAGTTTTATAAATGAGAATGAGAGAGAGAGAGAGTCGCTTTGGATAACTATCCCATAAAAAATAAAAGAAAAAACCATGTGAGATTGTTGAAAAATGAAATATGGAAATCAAGGGATATTGGATGGTGTATCTAGTTGTTTTATTGCACACATATTCTGAGTTAATTCCATTTATGGAAAATTGAGAATACCCCACCAAAAGGAAAGAGGTAACTTGTATAACCTATGGTCAAGAAAAAAATTAAAGAGAATAAAGTGTGTTATATGCAAGGGAATGTGCTACAATAGAGTGTATTGAGAGAATAATAACACTCTAAGTTAAGAATAATGAGAAAGATAAGATGATGCATGTTGTAGCTAGGAAGGGCATAGTGTGTCAAGCCTACGTTGAAGAGATACTACATTCTGGGTTTTGAAGAAGAATAATATAAATATAAGAAGAGTAATTAGACCATTGACTGAACATAATCAGTGTGTAAAATATTTATAAGAAAGAATAAAATTAGGATTATAACTATAAGGGTGTTCATGTGTGAGAAATAGAATACTTTAACTATTCAGTGTGTTCATCACTAGAAAAAATTATATAGATGTTCTATTCATTACATATTATCTAGGTAAGATTTTCTAGGCCATAATATTTGAGATTCTAAGATGAGAGAGGCTAACATATAGATTTTGAATAAGAACCAGAAATTTAGACAAGAAATAGAGACAAAATTTCTTATTGATGTTGTTGAATAATTGAATTCAGTCAAAGATACATTGTGTTTGAGGAAGGAGATCATTTTTGGGTGCAATTTCATCTTTGGACACATTCTAATCTACTTCAAAAATAGTAAATACCGAGAGTAAATAGTGGAATTCTAGTATAAACAAGTGTAATGAGATGTTTTTCTCATTCACATGTGTAATATTTTGAATAATCTATCACCTATGTAATATGGTGATGCCTTGACTATGTAATATGAAAATATTTATTTCAGTATAATACTTGTACAAAATATACTTTTATATTGGTGATTCTATTTTAGTGGATAATATATGACTTGGACATCCCAAGCACAACATAGAGTAGGTTTTCCATATTTGGTCCAGACCTTATAAAAACACATGTGCCAACTTTACTTATTTAATTGCATTACTTATAGATGTATTATAGGTTAAACAAGAAAGTATCCATCTATATTAATAGTAAATAGATATTTAATACCAAAGGGGGTTAAAGTTTAACAGAAGATTTATTTTTTTTTAAAAATTTTCAACACCTGATTCACCCCCATACTAGGTGTGTCTGCACCGGTCCACTTCTACTATTTTACAGTAATTGAAATCCAAGCACAAAGATTATCTTTTATTGGATCTAAAATTATTTTTTACATGGTGTTTTTACTTGTCATACATGAATTAAATATTTTTAGATATTTTAGAAGTTCCTTAGATAGAATAATATATTTCTATTCTTGTTATAATAAACTTGGAGGTCAGAACTAAGACTTTAAAAAATAGGAAGAGAAAAGAGAAAAAGAAATATAGAAAATTTTCAAAGATCAAAGAGGAAACACAATTAGCCTAAGGTAATAAAAATGGAAAGTATTTGTTAGTTAAATATATTAAATATTATTTCTTTGATGAATATATCACAATTTGCAATGAAGATGATTTCAATGAGTTTCCTAGTGACATCTATTATAAAGTTAAATATTACTTGAACAAGGTCCTTAAAGAGACTATCACATATATAATTTCATATATCAAGGGACTTCATGATGAGAATTCACAACTAGAGAAAGAAACTAATGAAATGGAAGATGCATTATTTAATAGTGAGAAAATGTAATACCCTAAAAAAACTTGTGAAATCTACGGATGAATCAACCACAGTTTGTAATGAAATATTTTCTATGACCGGTGAATAATTTCAAAGAGTTGTTTGTGTGAAAGAGGTGTTTGATAAGGTTGTTAGGAAGAAATCCATGCATTTGAAAATCTCAACAAAGTTTCAATAGATGTCAAAATTTCTCAACTGGAAATAAAGTAAAATAGGGTGAAAGATCTTAATAACCAATTTCAAGAGATAAATTCTATGCATGAGGATTTGATAAATGTTTTAAATGATATTTGTTTCCTAAACAAATGCATGTTATATTATTATATAGTATTATACACATAAAACACGTAGAAAAATCAAAAACACTTTATTTCATTATTGGATATCATTAAATTACTAAAAAACTAAACCCATCAAAATTCTAAATATAATAATGAGACAAAAAATAGAAAATAATAAAATTAGAATGAGAAAATTTGGATTATTCTAATCTTCTATAATTACTACTCCCATGAATAACACTATGGAACAAAATATTAGCAAACCAATCAACAATTTAGAAGTGAAAAATATATAAACTTGATAGGAATTTAGATGAATAATGAATAAACAAATGAAGAGGTATTTATATGAGGCAATATAACTATCGAAATAGTAATTTGACCATTAAGAATAGTAACCTGATTATTGGGAATAATAACATGACCACTGGAATAGTAATTTGACCTCAAAATATTAAAATGTAATGTAAATAATATTTTTTTTATGATCAATTTAATAAAATATAAATAATTTAATCCCATAAAGTAATTACCAAGATTAAAAACTCAAAGAAATTATAAGCAATTTTTTAATAAATTTTATTTTAATGTATTTCCTAAAAATCATATTTTTTATATTAAAAAATAAAATAAAATTACCTATGTTGAAAAATTATTTTGATAAAATTAATTTCATTTTTATAATTTGAATGTCAAAATTTTTTAAGGGTGATTTTTTGGTAATTTTCTTAAATACTTCAATTTTTAGGTGAATAGTAAAAATACATGCTTTTTTTATAACCGATATATTTTAATGACATCATTCATGATGTAATAATGAACTAATAAATTCTATAATTTTAGGATCTACCAAAAACATGTTTAATAATTTAAATAATCCATGAAATTAAATTTTCAAACCTAAAAAGTATTTTCCAAAGTCTAAAATTCTAAAGTGTCCCTTTAAATAAACATTTTTTTTCATTTTTTCTTTTAATAAAACTAATAAATTAAAATTATAAAGTGTTTCAAAGTCCAAAAATCATGTTATTTTATTAAAATATATTTTATATTGTTAAAAATTTCTCTATTAAAAGTTTTACCTTGTAAATTATATTTTATTCAACATTTTATCCTCAAAACACTCAACTCTTTAAGTATAAATACCCCCTCTCCCTCCCCTTGGAGAAACACTTCACGACCACTTACCAAAGCCAAATATCTAACCAATTTCCATATCATAATCCCTTAATAATCCTTAATGATGTTTTGAAGTAATCAACATCCAAGATTTCAATAAGTCAATGGTCATCGAAAAAGAACAACTTCAATAAAGAGGTAATTCCCTTTCATATTTTTATTTACTTTTCCTTTTATAATTTATTATCCTCATTTTATTTTCTAATACAAAAATTCTCAAAAAAATTAAATAGTATGTTGACATGACCTTTATAATTTTAATATCATATAAATTTTTTATTTATTATATAATCACATATTATATATCTCACACCTCCTCTTTGTATAATGTCATGTTAACAGCCGATTAACCATCCATGAGGATGTTTACAAATCTCTAATTACCAAAATTATTATGGATGATTATAATAAATTATTTATGATATATAAATGTATAAATAAATTTATTTTTAATATTATATAATTAATTTTACTTATGCCAAAATGGACTTGATAAAAACAATGAGATCAAAACAAAACAGGATAATTTAATGAAAACATGACATCAAAACAATTCATGTTTAACAAAGAGTATTATAAAATATAACTAAATAATTATAATAGATAACTAGTGACATAAATTAATATAATTCACTTATGGTTCCATTTTTTAATAAACCTAAATTCATTATATAGGAAGTGGAAAAGTGATGAAATAAATCATGATCTAAGGTAAGGGGATTCTCAAACACAACTCTTTATTTTGGGTTATATCCTATTTAACATTTTTTTAGTATGGATATTACTATAATATCTTATAAATTTCCTTTAAATATTATTTACCTTTTCTATTTGTGGATATAAATGACCCTATATTTTTAGAAGGATTTTTAATCCGATTATAAAGATTTTTCAAAAAGGAATTTATTTTTCTAAAATATATTTTTGAATCCTATTGAGTTGTATCCTATTCAAAGGAAAATAATATTTCATACCAAAATGTGATCTTACTTATTAATTATGTAACCCAAAAGGTAATTCCTTAAATTATGATTTATGATACCCTTTTGAAATCCATTATTTTCCTTGTGTTTATTTCATGACTATAATTATTATACATTCTATTTCCTTACAACATGCATGATTATGAGCATTTTATGATGCGGTGGGTGGGTTAAAAATTATATACCCCTCTAATGAATTGGGTAATATGATATATATCATGATATTATGTTATTATTAATTAATATGATTCTATATTTGTTATGATGTTACGATTTATGCACATATGTTATGCACAAACATGATGCTAGTTTTATTCACAACTATGTGTGATATTTAAACCATATGTTTTTATATTTACTTATTCTGAATATTCCAAATTCCATGAATTCATCTAATGTTTTCCTAATTATTATGATGATGATCATATTCTTATGATATGACGATGATGATTATGCCTAGCCATGTACTATTGATTCATGTCCTGTATTCCTCCCATGTTATTCCTCCCCTTACTAGGATTTTTTCTCACCCATTTCATTAATGTATATACTTAGGCGAATTCATGTACTAAGGAGGAAATTATATCTTTAGTAGGTCTATGAATAAGGAATGAAATAATCCTAATGTTTTATTATGTAAAAATGATATGTGGGCATAATTTTCACAAGATACTAATCCTTTGGATCCTAGAATATATTACATTATGTTATTTATCTTAAAAATGATGTAATAGTCATGTAAAAAAAATTTGGGTCACTATAGTTGGTATTAGATCACATTTTAGATAATTTTAGAATTAGGATTAGAAAATGTTAGTGAAAACCCTTGGGTTAGGTTTGATTTTTAAGGGAAACAACCTGAAGATTTGGTAAACTATAAGAGCATGTGGTTTTTGAGTAATAAAATCCTATTTCTATACTACAAGTGGATTTGGATATAGAACATATATGACTAGATGTAATAACCCTTAAAAGGGAAGATTGGTTATTAATTCAATCGTCACGTAGTGTATGACAAAAGGCCTTGTTGCACACCTGGTTTGACATTCCCAGGGGATATTATTTGGTTAATCACAAACTTTATACAAACCATTATGAAGGACATATAACTAAAGTAATTATTTCATTTAAATTTAGAAAATTATTAAAGTACATGATCCTATAAGCATCATTTGATAAAAAATTATACATAGGGATCCTATAAGATATGAATTTAAAATTAATTTTTGCATGAGAATAAATTATTTATTCACGCTTTATTGACTTATTTTTTGTCCAAACCTTTTCTATTTTAGAAAATTGTAGGAACTGGGAGAAACTAGACTAAAAATTCATATTAGGGACAATGCAACTATTATTTGAATGACATTCACAATTCAACATGATATATAGTTCAAAACTTTACAAAGATGCTTACCCAACAGTCTCAGGCTATGAATAGTAACTTAAACCTTGTGGAAAATTTTAATTTGACTAAGAATGATAAAATAGCTACTAAGTCCTTTATACGATAATGACCATTGGTGTTTAGTGGGTATTAAGATCTACTTGTCATGAAATAATTGGTTAACTCAATGAAAAAGACCTTTTTGTGCTCCACACTTCTAAGAAGGAGAAGGTTACTCTAGTAGTTTATTCTTTAGATAGAGAGGATAATCAATGCTGGGAATTGATAAATAATATTAAATTGAAATATGAAATGGAAGAAATGGAGTGGAAAGAATTTAAGAAGTTATTTCTTAAAAAGTATTTCCCTCAAACACCTTGAACAAAGTTTTAATACATAATTCCTCGAGCTTAAGAAAAATATGAGTGAATATATCACAAATGATGAGGAAAATTTCAAAAGGATTGTAATATATGCCTTAGGTTTTTTATGAAAAATGATTTTAAAATAGATATATTATTGAGTGGTTTAAAATCATACCTTCAAAAGGCTCTATCTATCCAAGGCTTTAGGAGTTATGAAGAAGTAGTTTTATGTACTCTCAAAGCAGAGATAGAGTTTAGAGAATGGTCCCATGTGTAGGTTCTGGGCATAAAGGATGCGTGCAGTGGTGGATGATATATTAAAATATCTTTTAATATTAAGTTGCTCAAAAACCCAAAGTGAGGATATTTCACACTAAATTTATAATTAATTTATTTAGATCTGAAAAAAATAAATACCTCGACTTAGGATCCATTTTCATTGATTATGTTGATCTTTTAAAATACTCTTTTTAGATTACCTCCATTAAAATTTGAGTATCTAAGGGTAGAATCTCTCTAGTGGTGATTCACATGTTCTCATTTGATCTTTAAGAAATGCCAATCAGACTCTGGGTGCTAGCGTGACAAATCAATTGTCTTCCATTGTTTGTGTTGATCTTTAATCCTTTAGTCTTGAAGGAATATCACTTGTATTTTTTATTCATGATAGGGAGAGAGAATAAGGATTCGGAAGATAATTTATTGTGCACAAAAATTATCTATTTTTGATTAACCCTACACAATAGCCATAAAGAACTATTTATAGAGCTAGATTTTAAGTTAATTTTATTTAATTACATGCCAAACCTTAAAATAATATCATACTATTAATAAAACCCATGCCAAAATATATTAATAATAAAATTATTAATTTTTATCATGTTCCAACATGCACATACGATAAATATTATTTACCATATTATAAATAAATATTCATCACCGGACACGGTCTTGGTCCATTCAAACTCCTTAGAGTTTATTGGGTACCTGAATAAATATTTTATTCATAGACAAATATTTTATTCAATAATAAATATTTTATATTGATAAAAAATTAATAATTTATTCCCTTGGTCTTGAGAATAGTATTTATTATATTAATTAAATTAATTTAGAATTTAATCGAGATCATTGGTAACACTTAGTGTGTGACCCTCTAAGATTACTTCTTATTGGAATTAGGTAGGCTTACTTAAAGTCTAATATTACTATATAACAATGTGCCAAGGAACCCAAGATAAAGAACTTAATTTTGTAGTGACTAAAACCACATATGAACACTCACTATATAATACAATACCCTTGTCACAATATCTCATTAATCAGGTTGAACATTTGTATCACCAACCAATGTGATCGATAAATATTTCTCTAACTATTTGAAATAAACACGTCATTACACCATGAACATGGAATTTATGGTGATGGTTTTATTCCAATAAAAGGGACAAGATATCAGCTTCCAGAAATATTTAAGGGAAAAATCCTTCCTTGACTTATCCACTAATAACATGTCACTCATGACACACCCAACATATCGAACTCCACCACAAACTGTTATTGTCATATTTTATTAAATAAATCTAAGTATGCGAGTCATAAAATGAATTAATAATAATCTTAAAGTATAATAACTATTACACATGGTCACAAATAGAAATATATGATGATAACAAAACATACAGGACTCCTACTGAAAGTTCTGTTATCACAATCTCCAATTTTGGAGATTACCAAGTGCGAACTTCATGAGAAGAAGCCCCATATTCTTATGAGTACTTACACTTGAAATTATTTTACTATGTGTCCCATCATAGTATGTTATCCAACCACATAAAATTATTTAAGAATATCATCATAACACTTCAAGGTTATCATCATATAGAGGAACTACGATGACCTTATCAATGCAACATATACTCTAGGACATTGATTCATGTAAAAAAATGAACAATATTTAATAAGATGTTTTATTAATATTCAATAAATAGAATATACCTGTAATTAAATTAAAAATAGTTATTCCTAGGATAAAAACTCCAAAAAACTCCCAATTGGATTAGATCCAAATACCTATGAATATTAGTCCTCCTGATATCACATGATAATCATGTTTCTGCAGAGTTAAAGCTTTATTAAAGGGGTCCACCACATTGTCTTCCATGAAAATACTGCTCACTGTAACCTCACCTCTCTAAGAAAAATCCCTCAAGAGATTATAATTTTAAATTATGTTCTTTATACACTGATGAGACCTTGGATCTTTTGTGAGAGCCACCAATATAGTATTATTATAGTAATATGTGATATGATCTTTAATTATAGGTACCACAT
Organism: Viscum album; assembly: GCA_963277665.1. Lineage (NCBI taxonomy): Eukaryota > Viridiplantae > Streptophyta > Magnoliopsida > Santalales > Viscaceae > Viscum > Viscum album. The sequence continues at coordinate 418,574,479 of OY728148.1, forward strand.
CAAGATCTTGGAAATTTTTTTGCATCCATTATATTGATTTATCTACCTCAGAAGTTGAAATTTACCCATACTTTACTGTAGAATATATGACCACACCCAACTTTGAGCTCTTCCATCTCACAACACCTCCATTCAAAGTGAATATTTATCCCATTTATGACTTCATATCATCTCTATTAGTTTGGAAGATGGAATCTTCATATCCTATGATGACTATTTCCTCATATCCTTCATAAACTAAGAAAATATCCTTAGTACACCTCAAATACTTAAGGATAGTCTTAACTACCATCCAATGACATTCATTTGTGTCATCTTGATATCTTCCTACTGTACTTAATTCACAAGAGACAAATTCCATAGTACATATCATAACATACATAACTAACCCAATCGTTGATGTGTATGTAATTATTTCTATTCTATTTATTTTCTCATGTGTTTGAGGAAAAGTTTTCCTAGAAATTTGAATTCCATGTGATGCTAGAAATAATCCCCTCTTGGATTTTTCCATATATAATATCTTCATTATCTTGTCAATGTATGTACTTTGACTTATGTCGAGCAACATCTTGAATCTATCATGATGGATCTTGATCCCAAGAATATATACTACCTTACCCAAGTCATTCACAGAGAAGCATTTATTCAACCATGCCTTAATAGATTATAAGACTGGTATTTTGTTTCCAATGAGAAATTGGTCATCAAAAATATACTATTAAGAAAAAAAACCACACTCCCACTATTTTTTTGTAGATACAAGGATAATTATCATTCTTTATGAAACCAAATTCTATTATAGATTCATAAAAAATAATTTTTCATGACCTATATTATTTCTTTAATCCATCAATGTTTTTTTTACAATTCACATATCTTGTTTTAATCCTTTAGAGTCACAAACCCTTCATATTGTGTCATATACACATCTTCTTGAAGGTTTCTATTAAGGAAAGATATTTTGAAATCCATTTTCCAAATCTTATAGTCATCTTAAGCCATAATGAAAAGTATAATTATGATGGATTTTAGAATTTCAACTGGTGATTTTTTTATATTAGTCAGTGCCTTGATTTGTTTAAATTCTTTTGCAACCAATCGTGCCTTATAGGTAATGAATTATCCTTCCATGTCCACTTTATTCTTGAAAACCCATTTTCAACCAATATGATTTATATATACTAGATGATCTACCAAAATCTAGAATTTATTTTGGTACATGGAATCAATTTTAGAATTCATGATTTCTTACCACTAGGAAACACCTATGACACTTACTGATTCCTTGTATTTTATTGGATCATCATTGTTAACTAATAATGAGTCACCATCCTTGGTGACTATAAAACTATACCAGTTTGGTTCTCTAACATATCTAGTACTCCTATGTAGTACTTATGTCTTTGGAATAGTTTCTTGTTCCACAGCCTTTGTGTAATCTGTTCTTATACCAACTCTTATGGTACCTTAAGCCTCAACTTCATCAAAATCTATCTCTATAAATCTATAAATTTTAGTGATGTAATAATTCTCAAGGAACATGACATGTCTTGATACTATTACCTATTTTCCAAAGGTATTTTATTGGTAATATCCCATTTTTTCCTTAGGGTATCCTATAAAGGTATAATTTGTTCCTTGGGGGTGAAAGTTTATTACCTGAAGATGCATTAACAAATGCTTGACTTCCCCACACATGTAAATTAAACAACATGGTTTTTCTTCCACTCAAAAATTCATATCGAATACCATTTATTAATTTAGTTGGTACTTGGTTTAGTATGTGCGATAATTTTTATAGTGTGTATCCCTAAAAGAATAATGGAAAACTCACATGACTCATCATTGATCTCACCATGCCTAACATGGTGTGGTTCCTCCTTTCACATACACTGTTACACTAGGGTGTATAATGAGGAGTGAGCTGGGATAGTATCCTGAACTCCCATAAGTAATAAATTAAGTCTTGATTAAGATATTATCCACCATTATTTGAGAAAAGTTTCTTAATCTTCTTACCAAGATGGTTCTCAACTTCATTATTTTATTCCTTGATTTATCAAAATAATCCAACCTATACCTCATTAAGTAGACATATCCATATCTGCTAAAATCATTAGTAAAATTTATTAATTATGAGTACCCACCCCTTTCTTTAATAGGAAATAGTTCACACACATCGGTATGGACTAATTCAATAATCTCTTTAGCCTTTTCACCTTTCAAAATAAATGGGGATTTGATCATTTTTCCTTATAAAAATGTATGACATACACCATGTGGTTTTAGTTCAAAAGAATTTAAATTTCCATATTGATGTAATTTAGAAAGAGCTTTTCATTTACATGATCCAACCAGTGATTCAAAAGTTGGGTGTGGTATGAGTTACATGAATTAAATTTGTTATCAATTTCCATTACTTGGTTCATATAATCCAACACATAAAGACTGTTACTTACCATAAAAATGACATCTTTATAAAATAAGTAACATTTATTCCAAAATTTGAAAATAAATCCATCCATATCAAGTATATATACAAAAATAATGTTTTTGGTAATAGATGACACATAATAAAAACTCTTCAAAACCAAGATCATTCCAGTTGGAAACATGAGGTGGTAGTACCTGATAAATATAAAAACAAGTTTATCTCTATTATATTCTTGTATATTTACTTACGCTTAGTAAATATTTCTGAATATATTTGGTTTCTATATTTTAATACATATGTGAGTAGTACAAGAAGTATCTATTACCCAATTTGTATAAAAAGATAAATTACACTCAATAAAAAACTCACCTGAAGCTTCCCCTTGATTATTTGGATGGGTAAAGTTTTTCTTCCAATGGAACTTCTTTCCACATAAAAAATAGACAACATAATGTTAGCTTGCTTTCCCCTTGATCTTTCTCTTCTTGTAAGGGGATTGCAAATAATTCTTGGCCTTAGGTATTTCCACTTGGACTTTCTGTTTGTTCTCTATAAGGATATAAGGATTTTCATGCCTCATATCCTTATCTAATTAGTGAAGGTAAGTAAGTAGATATGGGATATACTTCTCAATGTTTTTCATATTAAAATTTAAAAAAAGCCAGAGAATCTCTAAGGGAGTGATGCAAGAGTGAGACCAATTCATGGTTCTTCATGAAGTTTAAACCCTAGAAATTATAGGAACTCAATGTAGCCAATGAGTTTTTCTACATGAGGCCAAGTTTGGGGAACCCTCTATAAGTTTTCTCTAAAAAATAGCCTTGGAGATCTCAAAAAATTATTCTCTAGCTCTCTACTGATAAAGGCCACTAAGATGCTCAATAATTCTATAAGCACCCATGTTTTCATGAGACTTCATGAGTTCAATATACATAGATGATAGCGTCAAACATTTAACATTGACCAAATCACTCAAATGTTTTTCATAGAAAAGTAACTCTTCATTAGTTTCCTCCTTAGTAGGTGGATCAGGATGTGAGGATTCTAGCATGTAAGATTTTTATTCATGGGATAACATAACCTAAAGGTTTTTAAACCACTCTTGGAAGTTACTGCTAGTAAGGAGGTTATATTTCTCCAATATTTATCATAGAGATAGTGTGGATGAAAAGATTTCTATTTTATTCTACAATTAAAAGAGAAAATTATTAGTACTTTTTCTAGATAAAAAATTATGCGAGAAATAATAAATTAATTGATTTTATTAATTCTCCCACTATTTTATCAAGTCCCAATAGTCCTCAATAGTAAATTGAAAATGTCTAGTTTCTAAGAAATTATAGTGGCAAGGATCAATATCCCTATTTCAATAACACCAACAAGGGTTGGTCAAGCTATTTGATGGTATATAGGTAGGTAGGTCTTTTCCAACTACAAGCTTATTGCTCCTTGATTTGTTGAGTGGATTCCCAAATCCTAAAATATTTACTTGGATTTCCTCAACACTTGCCTCAAAATTACACCAAGACTAGTAAGGGATACTCATATTGATGTAAAATGGTTAATTCAACCCAAAAACTTTATAATAACTCCTCTTATAAAAGTAAGTGTCCCAACAAGGGTTGGTTAAACACTTAGTTCTATTGGTTTCATCCCTAACCAAGTAATGGAAGGTGAAGTCTAACTTAATATTTAGTTGAGGGATTTTATTTTTATTATACATAAATATTATCTTATTTTTATCATTTACATGTATTATTAATAATAATTTAATGTTAGTTTATTAATCAAACATAATGGATAAAACATTTATGCATAATCCATTTATTTGAATTTCATCTTTGAACATTAATTCATTTATTTATGTGATTGCGGTCTTGCATCCATAAAATAAATAATACATAGATAGAAATAATTAATTAATTAAATAAACCAATCACGAGCTTATCTAATGATTTATTTAATGAGTAGAAATTATATTAACCTATGATATAGGGGAAATAAATACTTGTGTCAGACTTGGAACAAGATACATTATTCCATAGGTTCACATGTGTATCACCTGAGTTGGAATTATAATAGTTTCTTCATTAACCACCTCCATGTGTCTTTGGAAACTACATTAATTACAAGTACTTATAACTCACATGCAGGTAAGGGTAATTAAAGGATTGTTTAAGGGGGGTTACATAAATAACCATGGACACGCAGGTCCTACAAAATAATAGACGAAGGGATGACTCACAGGTCTTTTTATTTAATTTAATAATAAATAATTGCAAACTCATGAAATAAATTAAATTAAAACATCCAACACATACACAAGTCTTGATAAAGCTCATAAACATTCATACATGCAATGTATACACAAAAGTAAATGGATAACATTCATTTATTATTCTTTATTTATTATTAAGATAAACACAATTGTATTAATTAATTAATTAATTAATTAATTCCCTTTTATCTTAATAACCTTATAAATCCTCTTGGAGATAACCATAATAAAGGAATTAATGGAAAATAAATGGTAGAACCTACAGTTGCAGATTTATTATAATAAATTAAGCAAGAATTTAAAATTCTTTAAAACCCTTATTAAATTGTAAAATAATTAAATTTATAATAAAAAAAATACTATTTTAATGCTTAAAATTTTAATTTAATGTATTTTTTAGTTATTTTATTAATAGAAAGACTACACAACATGTACTATCCAGCTACATTCTATGTTCCTCAGTTGCTGTGTATTCGAGTTACATGCTTGGGGATTCAACATGTTGACTCGACCAAACTACACGACATGTACATCCTTGATACATACTTTGTATCCACTCACCGTGTTCCCAAGATACTCTCTTGGGTCATCTGTGTGTATCTCAGTGGGATCACATGGCATATACAAGTCATCTACATGTCACGTATCCCTTATTTCATGTGCCCACTGTTATCGCCAGATGTATCGATGTGTATTTTGGACATAGGAAATGATGAACTACATGGAATGTACACCACATACACATTGTGTATATCATAAAATCTAAAGACTATTAGTCTCACATGTTTGGACTATGTATAATGACCACACAGATTTTGTGATTTACGCCACTAACCCGTGCATACTACACGACATGTACAATAACTACATGCCATGTAATCTAACATCCCATGTGCTAGGTTGGCCTTGTCTATAAATGGTGTGAAATAATTACACCACATGTAATTAATTTCTTGGTGTTTATTATATCCCTCGAGATATACAGGTGTAGTGCGCATGGGTATATGATGTTTACCCCGACTACACACTATATAACCAAGATTTACTAGAAAAAATTTAGCACTTCCCAATGGAATCTCCAGTCATTTATCCTCTATTCTTAGACCTTTAATAAAATTAACCACTAAGAAAACATTATTAATATTTTAATAACAAGTTAATTCAAAATTGGATTAAATAAATAATAATATAAAATGAAAACATTCAACCAGGATTGTGTATTGATAAAAAATAAAATAAATAATTATAAATTTAAAGTGTGACCCCTTTGATACCACTTGTAGGTTCTGGGTGGAACATAAGCATGAAATTGTGACCGATATATTTAAATTTCTTTTAATATTTATTTTCCTGAAACCCTGAGTAAGGATATTTCATATTGAATTTATAATTAATTTATTTAGATTTGAAGAAAATAAATACCTCAACTTCAGATCCTTTCTTCATTGACGATGTTGATATTTTTAAGGACTCTTTTCTAATTAACTTCATTTATATGCAAGGATCCAAGGGTAGAATCCTTCTAGTAGTGATCCAAACTTTCCCCTTTAATCTCCAAGAAACTATAATATATCTCTGAGTGATATTATGGTGAATATATTCTCTCGAATTTTTTTTTAATCACTAATCCTTTAGTCTTGAAGGAATATCTCTTTCTTTTTTCATTATTAAGAGGGAGATAGAAGGAGGAGTTGAGAGAGAATTCATTATGCACCAAAATTATCTATTTTTGATTAACCTTACACAATTTCTATAAGGACTATTTATAAATCTAGGGTTGGGTTAAAAAATATTTTAATTGCATGTTGGAACTTAAAATAATATCATATTCTTAATAAAACCCATGCCAAAAAGTAATAATAATAAAATTATTATTTTTCAATGCATTCCAACATGTTAATACAACAAATATTATTTACCAAATTATAAATAAATATCCATCATCAGACACGGTCTTGGTCCATTTGAATTCCTAGACATTTAATGAATATATGAATAAATATTTTATACATAAATAAATATTTTAGTTGAAAATAAATATTTTTGATCGATAAAACATGAATAAAATTATTCCTCAGTCTTGAGAATAATATTTATTCTATCAATTAAAATCACTTAGAATTTAATCCAGATCATCGGTAGCACTTAGTATGTGACCCTCTAGAATTATTTCTCATTGGCATTAGGTGGGATTGCCTAAATTACAAGATTACTATCTAGAAATGGGTCAAGGAAACCAAGATAAAGAACATAATTTCACAATGATGACAACCACATATGAATGCTCATTGTGTAATATAATCCCTTTGTCACAATATCTAATCCAAGTAGGTTTCACATCTGTGTCCCCAACCTATATGCTCGATACGTCTTTATTTTTTATCTAAAATAAACATGTCATTAAACTATAGACATGGTATTTAAGGTGATAGTTCTATTCCAATAAAAGAGAAGAGATATCAGCTTCTATAAATATGGAATAGAAAAATAATTCCTCAACTTATCCATTAAAAACATGTCACTCAAGACATATCCAATTTATCCAACTTCACCATGAACTGTTATCGTCATAGTTTATGAAATACATCTAAGTACATGAGTCATAACATGAATTAATAATAATCTTAAAGTCCAAGGAACACTACACATTCTTGCATATAGGAATATCCAATGACACCAAAACATGTGGAATTGCTACTAGAGGGACTATTCTCATAATCTCCCAAATTAAAGATTACTAAGTGTGAAATTCATGAGAAGAATACTCATATAATTATGAGTAATCGCACCAGAAATTCTATATACTATGTTTCCCATTAAAATACATTATCAAACCACAAAAAATTATTTAATAATATCTTCATAGTGCTTCAAGGTTCTCATCATAGCGAGGAACTTCTATGAACTTATCAATGTCATGTATACTCTAGGACATTATTATATTAGAGTCATGTAGAATAATGAACAATATATAACTAAAAATTTTATTCATATTCAATATATCAAATATATATGTAATCAAAGTGAAAATATTTGGTTCCAGGACACCAAATCCAACACCGTGGACATGAACATAAGAAGATAATAATGGACTTTCAAGATAGAATATCAAATGTAAAAAGAGTAATAAATATCCAACCACCCATGTATAAAATATATGGGAAGAAAAATCATGATAATTTTCTCAAAGGGATGAGAAAATTCTTTAAGTGTGGGATAAAAGGCCACCAAGCTCATGAATGTCAAAGAGACATGAAGAATTTGACCAACGTGGTTGAGTAAAGGAAGGCACATCCCAATGAACCACCCATGGTTCGATGCTTTAATTGTAAGAAGTAATGGAAATATATAAACCAATGAACTAAACCACGAGCCTTTGAGGGAAATCATTATAAGAAACCACCAAAGCCAAAGGATAAAGAGAAAGACTATTCTATCACCACTTCTAAGGTGGAATGTGAAAATAAAGTCATAAAAGCTATAATTCCTATTCACTCAATAATGGAAATTTTTTTCTTTTATTATGGTTCTTTACATTCCTTTATATCCTCAAAGTTTTCTAGAACTATTGAATTATATCCCCGATACCTTGAAGTGGAGACATCCTTAATAACACATAATGGTGTGATCATTATAACCCAAGTATTAAACTATTGTCCTATTATAATATGTGGGAATATTCTTCTAGTGAATCTCATAATACCCACTTAGTGTAATTTAATTCTATACTTGGAATGGATTGGATCTCATTATATAGAGAAAAAATAAACTTCTCAAATAAAGATATTTCTTTATATATTATGAACCATCTCATGCTTCTATAAAAAAGTAAGTAAGATAATGAATCTAATTTAGAAAATCCCTCAATGGTGTGGGTGCTGATACCCAGTAAAGAATAATATATTGACCAAATAGTTGTGTCAAAGTAAAGAACCAACCTATAGGAAATCCCCATTGTAATAGAATATACTGATGAATTTTTCGAAGATTTTTTAGAACTTATAGATAATGATGTAGAGTTATTAATATAGCTTATAATAAAGCCACTAATATCTCCAAATTCCACTATATGATGGCCTTCATCGAACTGAAGGAGTTAAAGAAGAAGCTTCAAGAGAATTTGGAAAAAGGGTTCATACACCCTAGTTCATTGCCTTGGGGTGCACTTATGCTCTTTGTCAAGAAAAAGGATAGATCGATGAAACTGTGTATCGATTACTGAGATATCAATAATATCATCATAAAGAACAAGTATCCCCATATATGGATTGATGACTTGTTCAATAAACTTTTAGGTTCATAGTACATCTCAAATCTATATCTTTGTTATGGATATCATCTATAATAGCTCTGAACCCTAACTCTTGGATCTGGTGATAAAACATAATCTTTACATTTATAGATTTGATACTAATAAACATTACCCAATTTTAACCCTTGAAAATATGTAAGATCAAACTAAAAAATTGGATCACTTACATAACCAAGAACCTTTTAGGTTTATATTTTTAGAATAATAGGACAAAATCTTATATGGAAACTTGGATACATAAATAACTAGTTCATAAAAATCTAAATCATAACCTAATAAGTTATTAATATCCATTAATCTTATTAAGAATAACCTACTATAAACCTTTCTTCATAACCTAGGGAAAATGAAACATAATAAGGGTGAGATCAAACGCTCAATAAGTGTAAACATAAACATTAATAATTAAATGTCATTAGTGAGAATATGATGAGCATAAGGGTATGATTATATAATCAAAGTGCATGAGAATAAAATAATAGAATTCATACCCATAAAAACATTGATAATTTCATAAATATTTAACATAAGATAAGAGTCATATAAGTTAACAATCATGATCCATGTGAAAATAATCCTTAAGTGCAGGATCCATTAGAAACTAAAAACATGAATAGAGAAAACATATTGGTATCTTGGAGCATTATCTTCATATAAAACTTATAATAACCCTTCTACATGGAATAAAATTACATGTTTAATACCCATAATCTCTTATGAGTATCCTATTAATCGGTTAAATCTATAGTTTATTAGGAGTTACTTATATCCAGTCCACTCCATCATCATTATACAATTAATTGGAGGGTTATAATGTACCCACCCATAACATATTAGAAAAATTTACTTAAGAATTTGGGTTCAATCCCCACTACCAATTTCATCAATAAATTCCAAGTACCATATCATGAGAAAAAAAATTAAAAGATTATAATTTTTAGAATAAGAATAACCATTGTTATTTCATAGCCTGATTTACCCATGGAAAAAATGGGTTCCATGAAAATCTATTGAAACAATCATAATCTATATAAATAAAGAATAATGATGGAATAATTACAACATATACCTAGTGTAGAATATGTAAAATCAAGGGTTTTTTTCATTTATTAATATAAATACCATACAAATATCATTAAAAACATTTTTGAGGAAAATACCCTTTCCACTTTGAAAATAACTTTTAGAAACTAAAAATTTATAGCATATTAGTAAAAAACAAGTTTTTTGAAAATATACCTTGGAAAATTATAAAGGAATATTCAAATCAAATAATGGTCATGATGGTGGGAAAATTCATTCATGTCGTGAATGTTAAAAAAAACAAACTTTCTTTTTAAACTTTTGTGAAGAGATTCAAAAGTGACCCATGCAGAAAACGTTAAGAAATTTAATTTTAAACCTTTTTAAAGAAGGTAAAAGAACATATAAAACAAATTTAGGAAGTAATTTATGTCTAGAAAATAACATTCTTGAAAATATTTTTGAAAACATGGATATGAAAGAGAAATATTTTTGATTGAAAATAAAATAAATGATTGGTATCACTTAAAAACAACTTTCTTGATGTGTCTTTAATCAATAAGGGAGGAAATTAAAACTAAACTTTAAAACCACATTCATAACTAGATAATAATAATATATATGTGATTTAAGAAAATTATATCAAATTATTTCCCCAAAGTAACCTTGAACATTAACAATCTTGAAAAGAAATGATATTATAACATAAATCCTTTACCACTTTGGTAACCTTAGAATCAAAAGTAATTAAAATAAAGAGTGTTATATGGATATATAAATCAAATTAATTTCATTAATTAATATTTAAAAATTAATTCATGAAGAAGTAAGTACACTATACAAGGAAATCTTAGTGCACAAACAACTTCAAGAAATAGGTAATTCCATTTTGTCTTTTTATTTACTTTTCCTTTTCTGATTCCCTATCCTATTTCTATTTTATAATAAAAAAATTATTAAAAAAGTTAAATAATATTTTAACATGATATTTATAATTTTAATATCCTATAAAAATTTTATTTATAATATAAGCACATATTATATATCTCGTACCTCTTATTTGGACAATGTCCTCATAACGACCCATTAACTGTCCATGAGGATGTTTCCAAATATCTAATTACCAAAACCATTACAGATGATTATAATAAATTATTTATTATATATAAATGTATGAATATATGTATTTTTAATATTATGGAGATAATTTTACTTTTAAATATGTGGCCAGGATAAAAAATAATGAAATCCAAAGAAAATGGGTTAATTTAATGAATAAATGACATCAAAACAATTCACATTTAATAAAGAGTATTATAAAATAGAAACTAATAATTATAATTCATAAATAGTGACATAAATGTATATAATTCAATTTTTTCAATGTTTTAATAAACCTAAATTCATTATACAAGAAGTGGAAAAGTGACGAAATAAATCGGGATCTAAGGTAAGGGGATTCCCAAACCCAACTCTTTCTTTTGGGTTACAACCAATTTCACATTGTTTTTGGTATGTATATTACTATAACATCATAAAAATGTAATTTTAATATTATTTCCCTTTATTTTTTTGGGGATATAAATGTTCCTATATCATCAAAAGGATTTTCAAGCTAATTATAAATATTTTTCAAAAATGAATTTTTTTCCTAAAATATCTTTTTGACAATAACACCCTAATATTTTATAAAATGTATCTATTTAAATAACTTTATTTCTTCAATGGATTGAATTACATGCAACATAGAGTTTAAACAAATGATGATACATTATTAAAATAGAATCATTTAATGTTATATTTATAACCCAACCATTAATTTGGATGGTATGAATATTATTAATTACATTATGAAATATATATAAATGTCTAAATCAATATAAATGTGTTGATAAATTATTAGTAAATAATCATTCCATTTTTAGTACTGCCATTTTATTCTTCAAAAATACATTTTCTACAAAAATGGTTTTTATTATGAGTGAATATTATAATTAATTTATAAATTTTTTAGAAAATTTATTTGAAAGAATTAATTTAATTTTTTAATTCATCATAAAAAAATTATCTTAGGATTCTTTTTTTAGAATTTTATGAAAAGATTATTTTTTCAGTGAATAGTGAAAAATACCAATTTTTATAAAACTATCATTTTAATTATATTAAAATGTCCCTTTATGAATTTAATTTTATCTGAAAGTAAATTAATTACTCTATATTTAGATATAGTTTAACTAATTAAAATTTAATACTCCTTATACATTCTTTTGGAATAAGTATATTTTTGGGTTTAAAAATAAATTTTTCAAGAAAACTATTTTCATTACGTTTTGTGGGATTAATTTTAAATTAAATTATGCAATTTATATAAGTTGAATATTGAAAATAGGATTCCATATTTGGAATCATTGGTTCTAAATTTGGTAAATATATCCCTTTTATTTTTGTTCATTATGAATAGTAACTATAGTAATTTTATTACTATGGTAAGGATAAATCAGGTAATTTAGGTAAAAAATAATAAATAAGGAATATTAAATAACCCAAAAACTTTCCTAGATTTCATTTTATGGGTTAATTTAGTCTAAAACCGTCCAAGTTTTGGCTATATAAACTTTTTTTGGGAATTTGGACTAGATTATGACCTATATTGTATTTTATTTCATGAAAATGAAAACATATCACACACTTGTTTTTAATAACTATAATATTTTAAATATGGGGTTATTCAGAATATTTGTTTGACTATAAATAATATTTTTAAATATTAAATCCTTATCTTAATCATGTTAATTTTTTTAAAATTTAGGTAAGAAATAATTACCCTAAATTCTTACACAACACCGACACAGTAATTATTCAATTAATGGAAAAATATAATAAACGATATTTAAAATATAAAAGTATTATAATTTGAGATAATTAATGTTATAAAATAATTTTATAGATTACCATGATGTTTTTGGTATATTTTAAAATATTTGGTTTAAATTTCTATTTTTTTCTTGAAGTTGTTAAAGTGAAAGTAATAAATTGTGTTAAAATTTACAATAATGATATTTTATAAAAAAAATAGTTTATGAAATTATTTAAAAATCATAAAAATATAAAATAATGGAAAAAGGGATAATATATGGTCTAAAATTTCATCCACTATGCATTTATATTCCATTTTGATGTATTTGTATCTAGAATAGTCCTATTATATTTTAATATTTTGAGAAATTCCAAAAGTGCCCCTCAACTCAGTTATAAAATTAAATCTCCTCCCTTACTTATTTAAAATAATTTTACCATTATATATCAACCATAACCTAAAAAATTCTCTTTTATACTTCATTATTCACATTCTATTGGTTCTGTTCTTCCAAAATACCAACACTAGATCCCTTTAGAGAAGATATAAAGGAGTTGTTTTGAAGAATAGGTAATCTATCTAACAGATAACTTTGTTTTTATACTCTTATTTACCTCCTATAAATCTAAGATATTTATCATAAAATAATAAATTAATTATTTTAAATTTTATTAAATTTTATTATTATTATGAAAACCCCATTATACACCCTCTTTCCTATCAAACAAGAAGTGAAAGTATCGCTCATTCTTATGTACGACTTATTGTCTCCATGTAGCGATACAATTCATTTTTCATCACTATATTTTATGGATGGGTATTATGATGGTTTTAATATTTATATATTATATTTATGACATAATTATACTTCTATAATGATAATATAATTTCTAACTTCTTTCCATATAATCCTCTTGGAAACAATAACTTCGTTTGTGCGTACGTGTGGACTGCCACTTCAAATATGAGATGAGATTTATTTTTCATTTATATTTTACTTGGATAGTAATAAGGATAAATTTTATGAATATATATGATATATTAATTATTCTTGAAATATTCATTATTATTTACCTTTCTTTCATTCCATCATTCGAAAAATAGAAACATCATTCATGCATACGTATGACCTACTATCTCCCTGAACAGTGTAATTCATTTTTCTACATATAATTTTTATGAATGATTATAAATATGTATATAATAAATATATATAATTTTTATACCATTATTAATATTCAGTAAATTATGGGACCATGATCAAATTTTAAGGACCAAGACTGTCGAACCGAAACATGCTTGGAAACGAAGCAGTTATCACTCATAATAGTGATTTTGATAACAAATTATTTATAAACGAATGATAAGATGTTATAAGAAAATAATAAGTTTTTTTATATATATATATTATTATGGAATACATTTATAATAAATCCATAATTATTATACAATAAGTTTGAACGTTAATGAGGAAAGGCGTGACTTGTGGTCATTGTTTCTCACCCACTTTTACTTTTGTTAAACATATAATATATTCAACACTTATTTATTTTTTGTGATTTATATAATTAACCTTTTATATATTATATCATGAATATATTTTTCTTTATGGTATTTAAATTTAAATTTAAATTTATTTATTTCAGGGGGATTACGATTCAAAAGATACCCTATTGGTAAGGGTTCATTTCACAATCTCATCATTATTTGGGATTGTTTATGTTTAGGTATCTTCTGGGGAATATTTATCTTCCATTTCCATGTTTTATAATTTTTTTTAAAAACAATTTTATTTAATATTATTCCACAACTATTTAAAATCATTTTTACCCATATTTTATTTTTGACAAAATGGGTTGAAAATAATCTTTTTTTCAATGATGTTCTTTGTAAATTTTCTAAAAAAAATACAAAAGGAATGTTTTTTAACTTATAAAAAATGAGTGGATTTTCCTACCTTCTTTACACCTAAATGTTTATAAGATTAATTTAAATGTTTACAAGTTTATTTTAAAATAAAATTTTTTCATTTATAAGTGTGCTACTTTTTAAAAAGAAAAGTTGTTTTAAAATATAAAAGTTATTCTTCTCAAGAATTATTCCAAGTGATCTTTAAAAATAATTTTCTATCTAAGATGAAATAATTTGATGTTAATTATAATTTTCCAGGGATATGATTCAATTATACCATACTTAGTATTTATTTAGATGGTTTTTGTTTATGGTGAATAGATGAAATGTTTATAAAACCCATTTCTTTTCATGGGTTATGACATGCTGAATATTTTATGATATTATGTCACACATATATTTTCATTATGTGAAGTGTGTGACCTATATATCCATCTAATGCATTGGGTAAAGTATTATATATCATGAGATATGTATGGGAAACAAGTAAAAATTCTTGATCTGTTATAGGAAACAAATTGATGTGCTTGATCCGTTATGGGAAACAAGTCGATGTGCTTGATCTGTTTTGGGAAACAAGTTGATAAGCTTGATACATTATGGGAAATAGGTGTTGAT
This sequence comes from Viscum album, assembly GCA_963277665.1. Lineage (NCBI taxonomy): Eukaryota > Viridiplantae > Streptophyta > Magnoliopsida > Santalales > Viscaceae > Viscum > Viscum album. The sequence continues at coordinate 418,589,915 of OY728148.1, forward strand.
TTCTAATATATTGGTCTTGGTAGTTAAAATTGACATATTAAATGGTTTCTATACTTATGATGATGACACACACATTTATGAAATGAATTCATGGATCATGATTGAGTTATGATGAATTCTCATTCTTATGATTCATGTATTTTGAGATGTTAATGTTTTAAGACATAACTGATGTTTATGATATTTTTTATACTAGGTACAAGCTTTTCAACTTATGTTCAAGATATCACACCATTATTCTTATCTTATTGTTTCATATGATCATCAATTGATATCTCCCATGTTTAACCTTACTAAACATATGAGCTCACCCTTTCTTATGTTTCTTTTCCCTAGGTCATGAAGAAATGTTTTTTGTAGGGCATGAATATAAAGAGTACTAAATGAGGAGATATTTTTGGGATATGTTGAATATATCTCATGAAATAAGAAGACTGTGTATCTATTCTCCAAGTAAACTAAACCTATACAGTTCTGAGGCATGTTTTTTTGTACATTGTATTGAATATTAATCTATTAAGATGTAATATTTATGTATGAAAATCTTGGGCTATTATAGTTGATATCAGAGAAAACGTTTAGTCATCTTTTTGAGATTAGGGTTATTAAAATTTAGTGAAAACCCTGGGGATATGTCTAATTATAGGATAACATTATAAAGTTTTGGTAAGAAAGATATTATGTGATTTTCCAAGCAATTATATCTCTGTATTGATACTATAAGTGGATGTGGATCTGGAATAGCTATACCCAAGGGTAATAACCCCAAAGGGAACATTGATATAAAATAAATCATCACCTAGTAAATGAAAATGAGCCTTTCTGCCCACCTAATTTGAAACTCCCATGGGATATTCTTTGGGTTAATCCATATTTTCTTTACCATTATAAAGGACTTGAATAAGTGATAATCATGGATGACCTAGGTTAAATATAAAGTGTCTTAGATTGAAAATAATATTTAATGATTTATACATATTATAAATTATCATGTGGTTTCCCACTATGATTATGGTTTCTCACACTATGATTTTGGTTTTATATATTGGATGGACCCAAAAGTATTCAAGTTAATGGTGAATGTGATGTACAATGGAATGATTTTACTTTTGAGATACAAAATGAAATGGTAAATAGAAGGAGAAACCTTTTTATTATTACTAATAATAAATATTTCAATATAATCAATAATATAAAATTATTTGAGTTTCCTAACATACCTTAAAAGAGGAAAATGGAGTTTCATGATGACCATAGGGGAAACAAATTTCAATTTTTATCATGTCAAGAATATGGGAAGAAGCATAGAGGAGAATTCCTCAAAAGAACAAGAATATGTTTTGAGTGTGTAAAATAAGGACATAGAGAAAGTAATTTTTGAGGAAAAGTGAATGATTCAGTTAACATAATGGATGGGAATAATGGTTTTAATTAGCTATCATCGATAGTCTAATGTTTTAAACATGTAAATTATGGGCATTATGCAAATAGATGTCCTAGGGGGAAATCTTGAGAAAAATATCAGCAAGGTTATGTGAGTAATGGTTCTTCCATTGGCGATGAAGTGTCTATGAATAAAATATTAAAGGAAATTAATGTTAAGGAATAAGATGATGAATCTTGGATAATAGATTAAGAAGGAAGTAAAATGATTGAAATTCTTATGTATTTGGATTTGAGAAGTGTTTTATGAATAATATTCTAGATTATAAGAATAATGAAACATCTATAGATTGTTCCTCATTTTTTTATTTAATAAATTGAAATTATATGTTGAATGGTACTAATAATCAAGAAAATAGATTTATTGGAAAGATGATCATTTTGTAAAATACCCGATTGAGGGAAAGATAACCCTTAATATATGTCTAATGTAGAGATAATAATATTTTGTTGGGATAAAGAGATGATTGAAACTGATGGGATGGTATTGGTAACCTTGAAATTGGTTAGTTATTTTGTGATAATGTGATTTAATTCATATTTGATAAAGTTCATTGAATTTTGGATTTAAGTAATACATTTAATAGTCTATGGTTTTTTAAGGAAGTAGAATAATGTTAATTTTTGGAAGCGTGCATGTTTTAATTAAGGTTTTATTGTAATTTAGGTTATTACCATGATTCTAGAGAATATATGACCAAGGTGTTCACATGTTTGGTATGTGACATTAAGAGATACTTTTGGGGATTAATGTTAAGTTTATTTTGGAATTATAGCAACTTTATTTCTATATTTTTGTGTATTTAATTTGGTCAAACATATTTTATAAGAGTTTTAGGTTTAACTACTTTTGGATTGGATTAAGCTAATCCTTGGTCATTATTTTTGATGTTTTAGAAATTAATGTATTTATCCACATTGGACAAATTATGATAACCATTTTGGTTTTGGTTAATATATAAATACATGAGGAATATATTGTTATATTTTTTAGGATTATGTTATTTGTTACAAGTTGATCTTAGTGTTTGAGGCATGAAATTTTCATCTTGAATATTCATCGTCTGGAGAAAAATATGAGATTGTGGTGGAAATTGATTAAAGGATGAAATTATACTTGTCAAGTAAGTATATTTCCTTATGTTCCTAGTATAGATGGTAAAGGAATTCATAAAATCTAAGAAAACTATATTAAGATAAAAAATTTGTTTTATAACCTTCGATCATGATGAATTTATAGTCTTTTTGACATTTTTGGTTTTTGTTTTGTAATTGTTAACATTCTAAAGATCATTCAATTTTTTATGATCAATGATCTTTGGACATTAATTTTATTAAATTTTTATATATTAACTTCCCACTAATGTTATTCTATTTGGAAACCTAGTATGTGCAATCCCAGATGAACTTTGTACTTCCCTTTTTCTCTTTTCAAGAGAAAGTTTTTTTAACCCTTTTTATGATGTGGGTTTACACAAAGGAATTTCCAAATGTCAAACCTTTGATTTCTCAGAACAAGTTAAAATTGTTACGATGAAATTTATTTTTTTGGGGGGGGGATGTAACACCCCAATATTTTATAAAATATTTCTCTTTATATAATTTAATTTCTTTTAAAACTTGATTTATACACAACACTGAGTTTAAAAGAACTGTGATTACTATTAAAATATTATTATCTAATGTGACAGTTATAACCAAGCCATTAATTTATTGGGTATGAATATGATTAAATAATTTATGAAATATATATAAATTTATTACTCAATATAAATATATTGATAAATTCTTATAAAATATTCATTCAATTTTTAGTAAATTCATTTTATTCTTAAAAAATATGTTTTATCCAAAAATGGTTTACCTTATGAGTTAATATTATAATTAATTTATGAAAGTTTTAGAAAATTTATTTATAAAAATTAATTTAATTTTTTAATCCATCATGAAAAAATTATCTTATGATGATTTTATGAGAATTTTTTGAAAAGATTATTTTTTCAGTGAATAGTAAAAAATGTTATTTTTTTATAAAACTGTAATTTTCTTTATATTAAAAATATCCTTTATAATTTTAATTTGATATAAAAATAAATAAATTAATATTTATTTATATATATTCTAATTAATTAAATTTTATTTATCCTTATACATTCAATTGGTATAAGAACATTTTTGGGCTTAAAAATGAATTTTTCAAGAAAATTGCTTTTCATTGTGTTTTGTGGGATTAATTTTAAATAAAATTCTGACACTTTTTTGAGTTTAATATTGAAAAATTTATTCAATATTTTTAATCATTGGGTCTAAATTTGGTAAATATATCCGTTTTATTATTTTTCATTAGGAATAGTAACTATAATAATATTATTACCACAATAAGGATAAATCACGTAATTTTGGTTACAAATAAAATGATAAGGACTATTAGATAACCCTAAAACTTACCTAAATTTTAGTTTATGAGTTTTATTTTTCCATAATAATCTAATTTTTGGTTATTTGATATTTTTTTCTTTTTGGATGATATTATGACCTTTATAGTTTTTTTTCAAGAAAAGTCAAACATGTCACACTCTAATTTTTAATAACTATAATATTTTTAATATAAAATTATCCAAAAGTTATATCTGAATATAAAAAATATTTTTAAATATAAAATACTTATATTAATCATGTTAATTTATTTTTAATTTTTAGGGAAGAAATAATTACCCTAAATGCTTGCACAATATTGACGCGATAATTATCCAATTAATGGAAAAATCAAATAAATGATATTAAAAATATCCAACCACCTTTGTATAAAATATATGGGAATAATAATCATGATAATTTCCTCAAAGGGATGAGAAAATTCTTTAAGTGTGGAATAAAAGGCCACCAATCTCATGAATGTCAAAGAGACATGAAGAATTTGACCAACGTGGTGGAGTAAAGGAAGGCACATCCCAATGCACCACCCATGGTTCGATAATTTAATTGTAATAAGTAAGGGAAATATATAAACCAATGAACTAAACCAAGGTAATTTTAAGGAAATCATTATAAGAAATCACCAAAGCCAAAGAATAAAGGGAAAGACTATTCCATCACCACTGCTGAGGTGGAATGTAAAAATAAAATCATAAAAGGTACAATTCCTATTCACTCAATAATGGAAAAAGTTTTATTTGCTTATGGTTCTATACATTTTTTTATATCCTCAATGTTTTCTAGAACTATTAAATCACATCCCTAATACCTTGAAGTAGAGATATCCTTAAGAACACATAATGGTGTGATCATTGTAACCCAAGTGTTAAACTCTTATCCTATTAGAATATGTGGGAACATTCTTCCAGTGAATCTCATAATACACACTTAGTGTAATTTAACTCTATATTAGGAATGGATTGAATCTCATTATATAGATCTAAAATAAACTTCTCAAAAAAAAAAAGAGATTTCTTTATATATTCTGAACCATCTCATGCTTCTATAAAAAAGTAAGGAAGATAATGAATCTACTTTAGAAAATCCATCAATGGTGTGGGTGTTGATACCCAGTAAAGAAGAATATCTTGACCAAATATTTGTCTCAAAGTAAAGAACCAACCTATAGGAAATACCCATAGTAAGAGAATATACTGATGTATTTTTTGAATATTTGGTAGAACTTCTAGATCATGGGGTAGAGTTATTAATAAAGCTTATAACCAAGCCACTCATATCTAAAAATTCCAATATATGATGGCCTTGATCTAATTGGAGGAGTTAAATAAGTATCTTCAATAGAATTTAGAAAAAGGGTTCATACACTCTAGTTCATTGCCTTGGGGTGCACTGATGCTCTTTGCTAAGAAAAAGGATGGATCGATGCAAATGTGTATCAATTACCGAGATCTCAAAAATATAATCATAAAGAACAAGTATCACCATCTAGGGATTTATGACTTGTTCAATAAACTTTTAGGTTCTTAGTACATCTAAAAGTTGTATATTTGTTATGGATATCATCTATAACAGCTCTGAACCCTCACTCTTTGATCTGGTGATAAAACACAATCTTTATGTTTCTAGATTTGATACTGATAAACATTACCCAATTTTAACCCTTCAAAATATGTAAGATCAAACTAAAAAATTGGATCACTTAAATACCCAAGAACCTTTTAGGTTTATAGTTTTATAATAATAGAAAAAAATATTATATGGAAACTTAGATACATAAATATCTAGTTCATAAAAATCTAAATCATACCCTAATAAGTTATTAATATCTAGTAACCTTATTAAGAATAACCTACTAGAAACATTTCTTCATAAGCTAGGGAAAATTAAACATAATAAGGGTGATCTCAAATGCTCAATAAGTGTAAATATAAACATTAAAAATTAAATGTCATTAGTGAGAATATGATGAGCATAAGGGTATGATGATATAATCAAAGTGCATGAGCATAAAATAATAGAATTAATACCCATAAAAACATTGATAATTTCATAAATATTTAATATAATATAAGATTCATATAAGTTAGCATTCAAGATCCATGTGAAAATAATCCTTGAGTGTAGGATCCATTAGAAACTAAAAACATTAATAGAGAAAACATGTTGGTATCTTGGAGCATTATCTTTATATAAATCTTATAATTACCCTTTTATATGGGATAAACTTACCTGGTTAATACCCATAATCTCTTATGAGTATCCTATTAATCGGTTAACTCTATAGTCTATTAGGAGTTACTTATGTCCAGTAAACTCCATCACCATTACCCAATTAATTAGAGGGTTATAACGTACCCACCCATAACATATCAGACAAATTTACATAAGAATTTGGGTTCAATCCCCACTACCACTTTAATCAATAATGTCCAAGTACCATATCATGAAAAAAAAATTAAAATATTATACTCTTTAGAATAATAATAACCATTGTTATTTCATAGCTTGATTTACCCATGGAAAATAAATGGGTTCCCTAAAAATATATTTGAAAAAATCCTAATCCATATAAAGAAAGAATAAGTATGGAATAATTACAACATATCCCTAGTGCAACATAAGTAAAATCAAGGGTTTTTTTCATTTATTAATATAAATACCATAATAATATCATTAAAAACGTTTTTGAGAAAAATACCCTTTCCACTTTGAAAATAACTTCTATAAACTAAATATTTATAGTATATTAGTAAAAAACAAGTTATTTGAAAATATACCATGTAAAATTATAAAGGAATATTCCAATCAAATAATGGTCACTATGGTGGAAAAATTCATTCATGTTGTGAACGTTAAAAAAGTAAACTTTCTTTTCAAACTTTTGTGAAGAGAGTCAAAAGTGACCCATGTAGAAAACATTAAGAAATTTCATTTTAAAACATTTTAAATAAGGTCAAATAACATATAAAATAAATTTATGAAATAATTTATGTTTATAAAATAACATTCTTGTAATTATTTTTGAAAACATGGATATGGAATAGAAATATTTTTGATTAAAAAGAAAATAAATTATTGGTATCACTTAAAAACAACTTTCTTGATGTTTATTTAATAAATAAGGGTGGAAATGAAAACTAAACTTGAAAACCACACTCATAACTAGTGAAGAATAAAATATATGTGGTTTAAGAAAATAATATCACATTATTTCCCCAAAGGAACCTTGAAAATTAACAATCTTGAAAAGAAATCATATTATAACATAAATCCTTTACCACTTTGGTAACTTTATAATCAAAATTAATTAAAATAAAGAGTGTTATATGCATCTATAAATACAATTAATTTAATTAATTAACATTTAAAAATTAATTCATTATGAAGTAAGTACACCACATAAGGAAATCTTGGTGTAAAAACAACTTTAAGAAAGAGGTAATGGCCTTTTGTCTTTTTATTTAGTTTTCCTTTTCTGATACCCTATACTATTTTTCTTTTCTAATAAAAAATTATTAAAAAAATTAAATAATACATTAACATTATATTGATAATTTTAATGTCCTATAAAAATTTTATTTATAATATAAGCACATATTATATATCTCACACCTCTTCTTTGGACAATGTCCTCTTAACAACCCATTAACTGTCCAGGAGGACGTTTCCAAATATATAATTACCAAAACCATTATGGATGATTATAATAAATTATTTATTATATATAAATTTATGAATATATGTATTTTTAAGATTATGAAATTAATTTTACTTTTAAATATATGTCCATGATAAAAAATAATGAAATAAAAAAAGGGTTAATTTAATGAAAACATGACATCAAAAAAATTCACATTTAATGAAGAGTATTATAAAATAGAATCCAATAATTATAATGGATCAATAGTGACATAAATGAATTTAATTCACTTTTTTCCATGTTTTAATAATCCTAAATTCATTATAGAGGAATTGGAAAAGTGACGAAATAAATTGGGATCTAAGGTAAGGGGATTCTCAAAACCAACTCTTTCTTTTGGCTTACCACCAATTTCACATTGTTTTTGATATGAATATTCCTATAATATCTTAAAAATGCAATTTCAATATTATTTCCCTTTTATTCTTTTGGGATATAAATGTTCCTACATCATCAAATGTATTTCCATGCCAATCATAAATATTTTTCAAAAAGGATTTTTTTTTCCAAAAATATATTTTTGACAAAAACACCCTGATATTTTAGAAAATGTATCACTTTAAATAATTTTATTTCTTCAATGGATTGAATTACACACAACATAGGGTTTAAAAAAACAATGATATACTATTAAAATATTATCATTTAATGTCACATTTATAACCCAACCATTAATTTAGAGGGTATGAATATTATTAATTAATTTATGAAATATATATAAATGTCCAACTCAATATAAATGTATTGATAAGTTATTAGTAAATAATCATCCAATTTTTAGTACTGCCATTTTATTCTTCAGAAATACATTTTCTACAAAAATGGTTTTTATTATGACTGAATATTATAATTAATTTCTAAAATTTTTAGAAAATTTATTTGAAACATTTAATTTAATTTTTTAATTTATCATGAAAAAATTATCTTAGGATTATTTTTTGTGAATTTTATGAAAAGATTATTTTTTCAGTGAGTAAAACTATAATTTTAATTATATTAAAAAGTCCCTTTTTGAATTTAATTTTATATAAAATTAAATTAATTACTCTTTATTTATATATAGTGTAACTAATTACATTTTAATCCTTCTTATACCTTCTTTTGGCATAAGTATATTTTTGGGCTTAAAAATGAATTTTTCAAGAAAACTATTTTCATTACATTTTGTAGGATTAATTTTAAATTAAATTATGCCACTTATGTAAGTTGAATATTGCAAAATGGATTCTATATTTATAATCATTTCTTCTAAATTTGTTAAATATATCCCTTTTATTTTTGTTCATTATAAATAGTGACTATAATAATTTTTTTACCATGGTAAGGATAAATCAAGAAATTTAGGTTAAAAATAAAAGATAAGGAATATTAAATAACCCAAAAACTTTCCTATATTTTATTTTATGTGTTAATTTAGTCCAAAACCATCCAAGTTTTGGTTATATGATATTTTTTGGAAATTTAGACTAGATTATGACCTTTATAGTATTTTATTTCATGAAAATGCAAACATGTCACACACTTATTTTTTATAACTATAATATTTTTAATATAGGGTTATACATAATATATGTTTGACTATAAATAGTATTTTTAAATATTAAATCCTCATCTCAATCATGTTAATTTATTTTAGTTTTTAGGGACGAAATTATTACCCTAAATTCTTACACAATACCGACATAGTTATTATTCAATTAATGTAAAAATAAAATAAACGATATTTAAAATATAAAAAGTATTATAATTTGAGATAATTAAGTTCATAAAATAATTTTATAGATTACCATGACATTTTTTGGATATTTTAAAATATTTGGTTCAAATTTCTATTTTTTTTCTTGAAGTTGTTATAGTGTTAAAATTTACAATAATGATATTTTATGAAAACAATATTTTATGAAATTATTTAAAATTCATAAAAATATAAAATAATGGAAAAATGGATAATATATGGTCTAAAATTTCATCCAATGTTCATTTATAGTTCATTTGGATGTATTTGTCTCTATAATAGTCTTATTATATTTTAATATTTTGAGAAATTCCAAAAGTGTCCCTCAACTCACTTATAAAATGTAACCTCCTCCCTTACTTATTTACAAAACTTTTACCATTATATATAAACCATAACCTAAAAAATTCTCTTTTAAACTTCCTTATTCACATTCTATAGGTTTTTTTCATCCAAAATACCAACCATAGAGCCCTTTAGTGGAGATATAAAGGAGTCATTTCGAAGAAGAGGTAATCGTTCTAACAGATAACTTTGTTTTTATACTCATATTTACCTCTTATATATCTATGATATTTATCATAAAATAATAAATTAATTATCAAAAATATTATTAAATTTTATCATGATTATTAAAACCCCATTATACACCCTCTTTCCTATCAAACAAGAAGTGAAAGTATCGTTAATGCGTATGTACGACTTATCGTCTCCATGTAGCGATACAATTCATTTTTCATCACTATATTTTAAAAATGGGTATTATGATGGTTTTAATATTTATATATGATATTTATGACATAATTATACTTCTTTAATGATAATATAATTTCTAACTTCTTTCCATCCAATCCTCTAGGAAACAATAACATCATTCGTGTGTACGTGTGGACTGCCACTTCAAATATGAGATGAGATCCATTTTTCATTTATATTTTACTTAGATAGTAATAAGGATAAATTTTATGAATATATATGATATATTAATTATTCTTTAAATATTAATTATTATTTACCTTTCTTTCATTCCATTATTCGAAAAATGGTAACATCATTCATGCATACGTAGGACAAACCGTCTTTATGAACAGTGTAATTAATTTTTATACATCTAATTTTTATGAATTATTATAAATATGTATATAATAAATATATATTATTTTTATATGATTATTAACATTCAGTAAATTATGGGACCATGATCAAATTATAAGGGCCAAGACTGCCGAACTGAAACGTGCTTGGAAACGAAGTAGTTATCAACCATAATAGTGATTTTGATAAAAAATTATTTATAAACGTGTGATAATATGTTATAAATAAATAATAAATTTTATGACATATATATATATATATTATGGAATACATTTATAATCAATCTATAATTATTATACAATAGGTTTGAACGTGAATGAGGAAAGACATGACATGCAGTCATCGTTTCTCATAACTTTTACTTTTGTTAGACATATAATATATTCAAAACTTATTTATTTTGTGTGATTTATATACTTAACCTTTTATATATTATATCATGAATATATTTTTCTTCATGTTATTTAAATTTAAATTTAAATTTATTTATTTTATGGGGATTACGATTCAAAAGATACCCAATTAGTAAGGGTTAATTTCACAATCTCATCATTATTTGGGATTGTTTATCTTTAAGTATCTGTTGGGGAATATTTCCATTCCATTTTCATGTTTTATAGTTTTTTTATTAAAAGGTTATTTACTATTATTCCACAACTATTTAAAATCATTTTTACCAATATTTTATTTTTGACAAAATGGGTTGAAAATAATATTTTTGTCAATGAGGTTCTTTGTAAATTTTATAAAAAAAATACAGAAGGAATGTTTTTTAACTTATACAACATTATTGGATTTTACTACATTAATAACACATGAATGTGTCAGAGTTTAATTTAAATGTTTACATGTTTATTTTAAAATAAAAAGTTTTCATATATAAGTGTGTTACTTTTTAAAAATAAAAGTGGTTTTAAAATATAAAATTTATTCTTCTCAAGAATTATTCCAAGTGATCTTTAAAAATCATTTTCTATATAAGATGAAATAATTTGATGTTAATTATAATTTACCAGGGACATGATTCAATGATAACATACTTATTCTTTCTCTAGATGATTTGTATTTATGTTAAATAGATGAAATATTTATGAAACCCATTTCTTTCATGGGTTATGACATGATGAATATTTTATGATATTATGGCACACATATAGATGGTTTTAATTATGTAAAGGGTGTGACCTAAATATCCATCCAATGAGTTGGGTAAAGTATTATATATCATGAGATAGTTATGGGAAACAAGTCAAAATTCTTGATCTGTTATGGGAAACAAGTTGATGTACTTGATCCATTATGGGAAACCAGTCGATGTGCTTGATCCGTTATAGGAAACAAGTTGATGATCTTGATACGTTATGGAAAATAGGTGATGATTCCTAATATGATGGTCTTGGTAGTTAAACTTGAAATATTAAATAGTTTATATACTCATGATGATGACACACACATTTATGAAATGAATTCATGGTTGCTAAAGATGGTAGGGATACTATTTTTGTTCCATCCTCTTTACTGTTTAAAAAGATTAATGCATATAATTCTATGAATACCCATATCTTGTACTAAAAACCCACTCCAACTGGGCAATATGAACATATATGTCCCTTGAAGGAATCTATCTAAGCCTCTTCTACTGAAGTGCATGCAGACCTTCCCAGTTTTAAGGGCATAAAAAATGACAAAGTGATAGGATCATCCCAGCCTCTACCAAGCCATGACACCCCTAAATCTAAATTTCAGAAAGTTATGAAAAAGACAAGTACCTATAATTCCTTTAAATTGATTGCATATTCCAGTAGTGATAAAGATGGAAAAACAACGGAAGATCAGTATGGAGTTAAGTGTGTGAACATTGATGTAACTTATGAGATCCTGGATGATGGTGGAGGTCCCTAGATGCCGGAAAAGGATGGGTGGAGGGAGAGACATCCAAGTGGCAGAGGTGATCAGATATCTCTTCACAGTATGAACACTCGCTCGCGAATGCACTGATGTAATTTTTATGGATCTGCATTGTTGTATTTACTCCTCTGTCTTTACTTCTTGTATGACTTTATTTTTTAATAATAGAGGCCTTTGCTCCTCAGCCTTCTTAAAAAATTGAAATGAATTCATGGATCATGATTGAGTTATGATGAATTCTCATTCTTATGATTCATGTATTTTGATATGTTAATGTTTTATGACATAACTGATGTTTATGATATTTTTTATACTAGGTATAAACATTGTAACTTATGTTCAAGATATCACACCCTTTTTCTTATATTATTGTTTCATATGATCATCAATTGATATCTCCCAAGTTTAACCTTACTAAACATATGAGATCACCCTTTCCTATGTTTCTTTTCCCCAGGTTATGAAGAAAGGTTTTTTTGTAGGGTATGAATATAAAGAGTACTAAATGAGGAGATCTTTTTGGGATATGTTGAATATATCTCATGAAATAAGAAGATTGTGTATCTATTCTCCAATTACACCAAACCTATACAGTCCTCAGGCATGTTTTTTTACATTGTATTGAATATTAATCTATTAAGATGTAATATTTATGTATGAAAATATTGGGCTATTATAGTTGATATCAAAGGAAAGGTTTAGTCAACTTTTAGAGATTAGGGTTATAAAAATTTATTGAAAACCCTGGGGATAAGTCTAAGTATAGGATAACATCCTAAAATTTTGGTAAGGAAGATATTATGTGATTTTCCAAGAAATTACATCTCTATATTGATACTACAAGTGGATGTGGCTCTGGAATACCTATACCCAAGGTTAATAACCTCAAATGGAACATTGATCTAGAATCAATCATCACTTGGTAAATGAAAATGAGACTTGATACACACCTGGTTTTACACTCCCATGGGATACGCTTTGGGTTAATCTATATTTTCTTTACCATTATAAATTATTTGAATAAATGATAATCATGGATGGCCTAGTTTAAATATGAAGTTTCTTAGATTGAAAAGAGTATGTAATGATTTATACATATTATAAATTATTATGTGGTTTACCTCTATGATTATGGTTTATTACACTATGATTTTGGTTTTAGATAATGGATGGACCCAGAAGTATTCAAGTTAATAGTGAATGTGATGTATAATGGAATGATTTTCCTTTTGAGATACAAAATGAAATGGTAAATATAAGAAGAAACCTTTTTATTATGACTAATAATAAACATTTCAATATGATCAATAATCTAAACTTATTTGAGTTTCCTAACACACCTAATAAGAGGAAAATAGAGTTTCATGATGACCATAGAGGAAAAAAAGTTCAATTTTTATCATGTTAAGAATGTGGGAACAAGCATAGAGGAGAATTATTCAATGGAAAAAGAATATGTTTTGAGTGCGGAAAATAAAGACATAGAGAAAGTAATTTTTTAGGAAAATTGAATGATTAAGTTAACATAATGGATGGGAATGACGGTTTTAATAAGCTATCATCGATAGTTTAATGTTTTAAACATAGAAATTATGGGCATTATTCAAATCGATGTCCTAGGTGGAAATCTTGAGAAAAATATCAGCAATGTTGTGTGAGTAATAGTTCTTCCATTGATTATTAAGTGACTATGAATGACATATTAAAGGAAATTAGTGTTAAGGAATAAGATGATGAAGCTTGGATAATGGATTAAAAATGAATTGGAATGATTTAAATGCTTATTTATTAGGATTTAAGAAATTTTTTATGAATAATATTCTAGATTATGAGAATAATGAAACATCTATCGATTGTTCCTAAAATTTTTTATTTAAGTAATTGAAATTATATATTGAATGGTACTAATAACAAAGAAAATATATTTAGTGGAAATATGATCATTTTGTAAAACATCTGATTTAGGGAAAGATAACCCTTACTATGTGTCAAATGTAGAGATAATAATATTTAGTTGGGATAAAGAGATGATTGAAACTGATGGGATGGTATTGGTAACCTTGAAATTGGTTAGTTATTTGATGATAATGTGATTTAAGTCATCTTTGATAAAGTTTATTGCATTTTAGATTTAAGTAATACATTTAATAGTCTATGGTTTTTTTGAGAAAGAAGGATAATGTTAATTTTTGGAAGCATGCATGTTTTCATTAAGGTTTTATGGTAATTTAGGTTATTACCATGATTCTAGAGAATATATGACCAAGGTGTTCACATGTTTGGTATGTGACATTAAGAGATACTTTTGTGGATTAATGTTAAGTTTATTTTGGAATTATAACAACTTTATTTATATATTTTTTTGTATTGAATTTGGTCAAACATATTTTATAGGATTTTTATGTTTAACTACTTTTGGATTGGATTAAGCTAAGGCTTGGTCATTATTTTTGATGTTTTAGAAAATAATGTATTTATCCATATTGGAAAACTTATGCTAACCATTTTGGTTTTGGTGAATATCTAAAGAAATGAGGACTATATTGTTATAATTTTTAGGATTATGTTATTTGTTACAAGTTGATCTTAGCGCTTGAGTCATGAAATGTTTATCTTTAATATTCATTGTCTGGAGAAAAAGATGAGCTTGTGGTGAGAATTGATTAAAGGATGAAATTTTACTTGTAAAGTAAGTATATTTACTTATGTTCCTAGTATAGATGGAAACAAATACATCAAATATAGGAAAATTATATTAAGATAAAAAATTTGTGTTATAACCTTCAATCATGATGAATTTATGGTCTTTTCGACATTTTTGGTTTGTAGTTTTGTGATTGTTAACATTCAAAAGATCATTTACTTTTTTATGATCAATGATATCTTGACATTAATTTTATTACATGACCATATATTAAATTCCCAGTAATGTTATTCTATTTGGAAACTTAGTATGTGCAATCCTAGATGACCGTTGTACTTATCTTTTTCTCTTTTTAAGAGAAAGTTTTATTAACCCTTTTTAAGATGTGGGTTTCCACAAAGGAATTTTCAAATGTAAAACCTTTGATTTTTGGGCACAAGTTCAAATTGTGAGGATGAAATTTGTTTTGGGGGGGATGTGACACCCATATATTTTATAAAATATTTCTCTTTAAATAATTTTATTTCTTTGATAGCTTGATTTATACGCAACATCGAGTTTAAATGAACTGTGATAACTATTAAAATATTATTATATAATGTGACAGTTATAAACAAGCCGTTAATTTAGTGGGTGTGAATATTATTAAATACTTTATGAAATATATATAAAATTCTTACTCAATATAAATATATTGATAAATTATTATAAAATATTCATTCAATTTTTAGTAAATTCATTTTATTCTTAAAAAATATGTTTTATCTAAAAATAGTTTTCCTTATGAGTTAATATTATAATTAATTTATGAAAGTTTTAGAAAATTTACTTGTAAAAATTAATTTAATTTTTGAATTCACCATGATAAAATTATCTTATGATTATTTTATGATAATTTTTTGAAAAGATTAATTTTTTAATGAATAGTGAAAATGTCATTTTTTTATAAAACTATAATTTTTTTATATTAAAAATATCCTTTATTATTTTAATTTGATATAAAAGTAAAGTAATTAATATTTATTTATATATATTCTAATTAATTAAATTTTATTTATTCTTATACATTCATTTGGTATAAGAACATTTTTGGGCTTAAAAATGCATTTTTCAAGAAAACTACTTTTCATTGTGTTTTGTGGGATTAATTTTAAATTAAATTATGCCACTTTTTTGAGTTTAATATTAAAAAATGGATTCAATATTTTTAATCCTTGGGTATAAATTTGGTAAATATATCCATTTTATTATTTTTCATTAGGAATAGTAACTATAATAATATTATTACCATGGTAAGGATAAATCACATAATTTAGGTTACAAATAAAATGATAAGGACCATTAAATAACCCTAAAAATTACCTAAATTTTAGTTTATGAGTTATATTTTTTCATAAAAATCTAATTTTTGGTTATTTGACCTTTTTTTCCTTTTGGATGATATTATGACCTTTATAGTTTTTTTTTCAAGAAAAGTCAAACATGTCACACTCTTATTTTTAATAACTATAATATTTTTAATATAAAATTATCCAAAATTAATATTTGAATATAAAAAATATTTTTAAATATAAAATAATTATATTAATCATGGTAATTTATTTTTAATTTTTAGGGAATAAATATTTACCCTAAATGCTCGCACAATATTGACCCGATAATTATCCAATTAATGGAAAAATCAAATAAGTGATATTAAAAATATTATATTTTTTATAATTTGAGATAATTAAGGCTATCCACTAATTTTATATATGGACCTGAAATTTTTGGGACATGTTAAAATATTTGGTTCCAATTTGTATTTTTTTCTTGATGTTATTAAAGTCAAAGTAATGAATAATGCTAAAATTGACAATAATGATATTTTATGAAAATAATATTTTATTAATTATTTAAAAATGATAAACAAATTAATTAAGGAAAAAAGGGATAAAATATCATCTAAAATCTCATACCATGTTCATTTATCGTCCATTTGTAAGCATTTGTCTTTAGAATATTCTTATTATATTTTAATATTTTTTGAAATTCCAAAAGTGCTCCACAACTCAATTATAAAAGGGCACCTCCTCCATCACTTATTTACACCCATTTGGGCCTTATATATCAACTATAACCTACCAAATAATATTCTTAAATTCCTTAGTCACATTTTAGAGATTATGGTCTTCCAAAAGACTAATACTAGAGCCCTTTAGAGGTGATCTAAAAGATTCATTTTGAAGTAGTAATCTCTCTAATTGGTAACTTTATTTTTCTACTCTAATATACCTCCTATAAATCTATGATATTTACCATAAAATAATAAATTAATTATAATAAATATAATAAAATGTTATTATGGTTTTTAAAACACCATTATAAACCATATTTATCACCAAACAAGAAGTGAAAGTATCGCTCGTACATATGTATGACTTACCGTCTCCATGTAGTGTACAATTCATTTTTAATCACCATATTTATAGATGGGTATTATGATGGGTTTAATATTTATATATTATATTTATTAAATAATTATACTTCTGTAATGATAATTTATTTTTGACCTTATTACCATTGAATCCTTTGAGAAATGATAACATCGTTCGTGTGTACGTGTGGACTACTACCTCCACGATGAGATGTTATTTGTTTTAATTTATATTTTACTTGGATTATAATAAGGAAAAATTTAATGAATATATATGATATATATGATATATATGATATAATAATTATTCTATAAATATAAATTATTATTTACCTTTTTTTCATTCTAAAATTCGAAAAATGGAAACAATGTTCATGCGTACGTACAACCTAGCATCTTCATGAATGTTGTAATTCATTTTTATATCTCTAATTTTTAAGAATGATTATAAATATGTATATAATTAATATATATATTTTTTATAAAATTAATAAAATTCAGGAAATTATGGGACCATGATCAAAGTATAAGGACCAAGACTGCCGAACCAAAACATGCTTGGAAAACAAAGCATTTATCATCCATAATAGTGATTTTGATAACAAATTATTAATAAATGGGTGATAAGATATTATAAATAAATCATAAATTTTATAATATATATTTATATGGTTATTGAATACATGTATAATAAATTTTATAATATATATATATATATGACATCATTAATGATATAATCATGATGTAATAATTTTGGTCGAACTATAAATAGTAATATATGTTATGAGGTGTCCAAAGTGTCCAATACCATGGGCAAGCCCATTGTTTTGCAAATACCACCAATGAGGTGTCCCTTGGAAATTAATTAAATATTCCCTCACTTTTTCTATAAATACCAACCCTTTCCTTCATTAATCTCATTTAAAATTCATCATAAATGAAGCTATGGTATTTTTACCTCCCAAGGTTCCCTCAAGCCCCCCAAGGTCCCAACCTTCAAGCTTTAGAAGTTACCCTTCAAGGTAAGGGAACCTTTCACCCTCCTCTTTTAAGTCATGAATTCGTTTATGTTATGTCTTCTAATTTCCATATTATTATGTTGGGTAATGTTCCTATATATCCTTATTACTATCCATTTCATGTCTAAATGATGAGATATCCTTTCCACTTTCATCAACTAATTTTCTGAATTTTTAATTGACACCGTTAGGCTGCCGAATTTTCATAAAAGAAATCGCATTTTCTCTTTTCTTTCAAGTTTTCTTTTCATGTGTTATGTCATTAAAATATACACACCATGATATTATTTATATTTTATTATTTAAATCTACTGTAAAATGATTCATTTATGGAAGTGAGACCCTTTTACTCTCTCTTTTTATTGTTTTTTAAAACCATGTTATATAGCCGTTATGTTGGAGAAAATTCATCCCAAAATTTCTCTATCTTTCTCTCAAGAAATTATCCTATCTTATTTATGTGAATACCCAGACCTATTTCGTTTTTAGGGGTGTTCATAAAGACATAAAAATGATATTATTGATTTTGGAATTAACATATATAAAAACCCTTATTCCCTTTCCATGGGTTATAAATGACATAATGATCTTGTTTTTAAACACTTTAAAACGTCATGATTTTGATATGAAACCCATTTCTTCTATTCTATTTGGGTTATTTATGAAATGTATGATTATGATATATGTGCATCACATTAAAATAAATACATATTAAGGGTGCACCCTGATAGTTCTCTAATGAATTGTGTAAATAATTTAATCTCTAGAGATGAAAAGTTTCACGATGCCTTGGTGAATAACCTTGGTAATTTTTATGATACCCTGGGGATAAACTTTGGTGATATGTTCATGAATGTATAAATTAAATTTTCTAACCACATATTCAAGTTATCTTTAAATTTATTTTCATTATTATATTCCTCTTCTTCTTTTTCTCATGTCTTTATGATTTTATCTAGTTCTTATTGATATCGCTCAAGTTCACATGTAAACTGTTTCACTTGTTTTCTCTTACTGGGCCTTCTGATCACCCTTTCTTTTTATGTATGTATCCAGGTTATGAGATTCAGTAATTTTACTTAGAATGAACCTACGAATAATAATTTGAAGTGTATTTATAAGAATGTTGTATGTTTTCATGTATTATGTTCCTGATTTCCAAGACACTAAACTTTAAAGATCTTCTGTTTTTAAAATTTAATGGAAAGTTATGTAATAAAAATACAGGATTCCATATTTAGTATCAAAGGATAGTATAGTTATTTATAGAAATTAGGCTATGAAAACTTTAGTAATAAACCTATAAAAAATTTTAAATATAGGAAAACTTCCTGGTATTTTGGTAAAACATTAAGTGGTTTCCAAACAAATAAATCCCTGTCTAGATACGAACAAGTGGATGTGGATCTGGCATATATGTACCTAGGAGTGAAAACTCTGACAAGGAGTTTCAGGTTTTAATTAGGGTATCCTGATACACGAAAATGGGCCTTTCTCCACTCTTGGTTTGACACTACCGGGGGATATGTTTGGTTAATCATAAAATTTTTATGAATCATTATGAAGAATTTATAGAGAAATTTAATTGTTTAAGCATGAAGTTTCAAGACATAAAATCCTATATATTTAAAATATTCGTAAATGAAATAAGCTTATAACTAAGGTTTTATTATTTTAGAAAATTGCGGGCAATAGGATTAATCATGCAAATGGTGACCACAATGGACCATGCGCCGACGACCCTCTGATGGAAGCTGAAATGGAAAATTTCTTGAGAATGATGAACCAAATGACTCAAGTTATGGGAAATAACTTGAATCAAGCTGAGAGAAAGATCTCACTGAAAAGGGAACAACATTATATTGAGTCCTTTAAGAATCAATAACCACCAACCTTTAGTGGATCTACCGACCCATTGATTGCTGAACAGTGGATCAGCTCTATAGAGAAGATCTTTTCTGTGCGCCGCTGTTCAGAGCAAGAAAAGGTCACCCTGGCTATTTACTACTTAGATGAAGAAGATGATCAGTGGTGGGAAATGATTAAAAACATTAGGCCAAGAGCGGAGGTTGAAGATGTGGAGTGGGAAGAGTTCATAGGGATCTTCTTCAGTAAGTATTTTCATCGTTCCATGAGAACAAGAATGGAGAATGAATTTCTTGAGTTGAAGAAGAATGAGAATGAATATGTGGGAAGCTACGAGATGAAATTCAAAAGGATTTCATGTTACACCTCTATCTTTTTCATGTATCCAAATGGTAAGGTTGATTGATTCTATGGTGGACTGAGATCTCCTCTGTGGAAGAATCTATCCAACCAAGACTATGATAGTTATGAGGAGATCGTGCTGAGTGCGATGAACGTATAATTGGAGTTTGGTGAAATGCAATAGTCTCATAAATCCAATGATAAGAAAATATTGATGGAGAAAAGATTAGGGTGGACTTTTGATCAGGGAAGAGGAGGAAAGAAAGTGAAATGTCCCATATGTAATAAATGTGGGAAGAAGTATTCCTGGAACTGCCTTCTTGAGAGTGGGAAGTTCTACAAGTGTGGAAAATATGGCCATATTTTACGGAACTATCGTAGTGAGTTTAAGCCTCAAATCTAAAACACTAACGACAAAGGGAATATGGTGTATGCCCTACCTGATGTCCAATTATATAAGTGTGGACAACTTGGGAACTTTTCCAATCACTATACAAATCCAAGGGTAGTGGAGGGGAATCACCATCAGCCTTAGCATCGGCCAAGGGAACAAGGTCATACTTTTTAAATCACTAAGGCTGAAGTTGAAGTGCCAAATGAGGTGGTGGTAGGTACTCTTGTTGTTCTATCAAAGCTAGCAAGTAATTTGTTTGATTCTGGTTCTACGCATTCCTTTATTTCCTCCAAGTTTGCAAAGAATTTAGAATCAAACCCTGATTTTCTAAAAGTAGAGTTATCATTCAAGAATCATGGTGGGATTATCCAAGAATCATCAGCATTTAGAGGCTATAGTATTCAATTTAGTGAGCACAATATTATCCCAAATCTAGTAGTCATTCCCATGCTGGAATTCAACATTATACTAGGGATGAACTAGCTCTCAAAGTATAATGCTAAGATAAAATGAAGAAGGAAGGAAATATCAGTAGTCTTGAATGGAAAACCTATAGTTATCTTCTAAGGAGAGATATATCAACCTAATCTTTCTATAAAATAACCTCATATATCCTTCTTTATGGAGTTGATTGATGAAGAATAAAAAGGAAATGAGAGTTTAAGGATAGAAAATGTCCCCATCGTCTAGAAATACATTGAAGTATTTCCTGAGGAGTTAACCAGACCTCCCTCAAAAAGAGAGGTAGAGTTATCCATTGAACTCATACCTGGATCTCATACGATATCAAAGACCTTGTATAGGATGGAAAATGTGAAACTTGAGGAATTAAAGAAGAAACTCCATGATCTTTTGGAGAAGGGGTTTATCCATCCAAGTGTGTCTCCTTGGGGAGAACCTATTCTCTTTGTGAAGAAGAAGGACAAATCAATGTGTCTAGGCATTGATTATAGAGAACTGAACAAGATCACAATGAAGGACAAATACTCTCTCCCAATAATTGATGACTTATTTTGCCAACTTCATGGGGCTCAATTATTCTTTAAGATTGATATTCAATCTGGTTATCATCAATTGAGGGTGAAGAAGGAATAAATTCCAAAAACTGCCTTCCGATCAAGATATGGGCATTATGAGTTTTGTTGTTTTTCCCTTTGGACTAACTAATGCACTTTCTATTTTTATTTATTTGATGAATAGAGTCTTTAAGGACTACCTTGATAAATTTCTGGTAGTTTTTATTGATGATATTATGATATATTCCAAAAGTCTTGAGGGGAATGAGGATCATCTAAGGGTTATTTTACAAACTCTACATAAGGAGAGGCTTTTTGGAAAGTTTAGAAAATGTGAATTCTGGTTACAATAAGTTACTTTATTAGGGAACATTGTTACCAATGAGGGAATCACAGTTGACCCTGAAAAGAAAAAAGTTGTAGAGGAGTGGCCTCAACCTACAACAATAACTGATATTCATAGTTTCATTGGGTTAGGGGGATATTATAGGAGGTTTTTGAAAAAAAATTCACGGCTTTATAATCCATTAACCAAGTTAACTCGAAAAGGGGTCAAGTTCATCTGGACAAAAAAGTGTAAGGAAAGTTTCCAAGAGCTGAAGAAGAGATTGGTTACTACACCCAAGTTAACTCTACCCTCAAGTATAGAAGTATTCAATATTTTTAGAGATGCATCTCTTAAAGGGCTTGGATACGTACTCATGAAAAATGACAAGGTCATTGATTATTCATCTCCACAGTTAAAGACTCATGAGCAGAACTATCCTATGCATGATTTGGAGCTGGTTGCGGTACTTTTTTCTCTAAAGATATAGAGGCACTATCTTTATGGGAAGAAATGTGATATATACACAGACCATAAAAGTTTGAAGTATTTTTTCACACAAAAAGAATTGAATATGAGACAAAGGATATGGTTGAAACTTCTTAAAGACTATGATTGTTCAATTCATTATCATCTCGGAAGAGTAAACAAAGATGCTGATGCATTAAGCAGGAAAGACCCAGTTTTTCTTTCCAGGATGAGGATTCAAAGAGATACTTTGATCAATGACCTAGTAAATCTAGATATGGGAATTATAAGAGAAGGTATATCATCAAACCTAACCCAAATTATTTCTCAACCGTCATTACTATAGAAGATAAAGAAAGCTCAGAAATAATATCCTTTTAAAAAAAGAAGTTTTAGGCTGTGAAGGATAGTAAGTTTCTTGATTTCAATATTGATCAAGAAGGTGTACTGAAATTTTGTACAAGACTATGTGTTCCATCTATTCCAAAAATAAATAAGGAGCTAATGGATGAAGCTCATAGCTCTACTTTCTCTATACATCCTGGCAGCACGAAAATGTATAGGGACCTTCATGATCATTATTGGTAGGATAATATGAAAAGGGATATTTCTTACAACACTTTAAGGTGCCTAGTATATCAGAAAGTGAAGGAAAAATGACAACTTTATAAAGGGGTATTGCAACCACTACCCATACCAGCATGGAAGTGGGACAATATCACTATGAACTTCGTCACTAGTATCCCGAGAACTTCCAAAGGAAACAATGCGATATGGGTTATTGTGGACCATCTCCCCAAGAATTACCATTTTATCTCCATTTGGGAAGATTTATCTCTTGATTAAATGTCCAGGATTTATGTGAAGAAAGTGGTAAGGCTACATGAAGTTTCACTTTCTGTCGTATCTGATCGTGATCCAAGGATCACATCAAAATTCTGGATAAGTCTTCAACATGCTCTGAGCACTAAATTGAATTTCAGTACGGCCTATCACCCCCAAATTGATGGAAAATATTAAAGGAATATTAAAACACTCAAGGATATGCTAAGTACATTCTCAATTTAATTTAAAGGTGGATGGGATCAACATCTCCCTTTAGTCAAGTTATCTTACAACAATAGATTCCACTCGAGCATTCAAATGGCACCCTATGAAGCTATATATGGTAAGCGATTTAGAAATCCTACTTGTTGGCATGAATCTGGTGAGAAAAAGCTTCTTGGGTTTGATCTTGTGCAAGAGGTGACAGAAAAGGTCCAATCTATCCAGCAATACATCAAGGCTTCTCAGAGTCGGCAAAAGAGCTACGCCGAAACCCGTTGAAGGGACTTGGAGTTTGTTGTTGGTGACAAGGTCTTTCTTTGAATTTTATATTGGAAGAGAGTCATGAGGTTTAGGAAGAAAGGGAAGCTCAGACCTAGGTACATTTTCCCCTATGAAATCCTTGATCGCATGGGAGCAGTGGCCTATCGTCTTGAACCTCCTCCAAATCTAGGATATGTTCATGATGTGTTCCACACATCCCTCTTGAGGAAGTACATACTTGACCCTTCACATGTACTAAATCCTGAGGTTGTACAACTGGAATATGAAATCTCTTATAAAGATCAGTCGGTGGAGATCTTGGATCGTAGGGACAAGGTTTTATGCAACAAGACTACCCAAATTGTGAAGGTGTTGTGGAGAAACGAAAAATGTGAAGAATCCACGTGGGAACTAGAGGATTCTATGAGGCAGAAGTACCCAAACCTTTTCTCTTCAGAGGGTATGAGTTAAAATTTAGGGGAAAAAATTTATTAAGGGGGGGGGGAGAATGTAATGACCCGAACTTTTAAATAATATTTGTTTCTTGAGTTTGTGTATTATTTTATTTTATACTAAAAAAACTATATCCTTTAATTAATTAAGTGAGTATAATTAAAATAATACCACTGGGTTTTGACTGTTATATGACCGTTAGAAACTAAATTTTTAACGTTATTATTATTATTTATAAATACAAATTATCATGGTTAATTAATATAGAAAGAGGTGTTGATGACCTCATCTAGTAGAATCGGGCGATATGAAGCCCATCTATCAGATCTTGGGAAGGAGGTTGCATCATTGGGCTTTTTTATGGACCAAGCCCAAGCTGAACTCCAATATGTGAAGCTTGAACAGAATCGCCTACAGGAGAAGTTCAAGCTGATAGAAATCACCACTCGGGAAATATTGTATGAGCCGCCCTAAGATTCTATCACCATATAACATCTTACATTAGGTCCTATGCATGTGTTATAAGGGGATATGTAAGGATACCTTAGTTACGTTGTGTAATACTTTTGTATAAATAAAATTTTTACTTCTTATTATGTTAATTTTTTGAATTTCAAATGTCTGGATAAATGTAGGATGAATTTATAGAACTTCCATATTATTAATGAATTTTGGAAAAAGGGTATTTTAAAATATTTTTTTTGTATACTTTAAATAATTAATAATGTAAAATTATTTTCAAAAAATGGTCTTCTACAGTTGTGACCAGTAAGAAATTTAGAGTCTAATAAGATCAACTTAATTTTTAGTGAATAGTAAAGCATGAATAATAATATTACCCTTATGAATAGTAATGTGACCAATGGAATACTAAACTCACTTAAGAAAGTATAAGTATAATTTAGGCATCTTGAATAGTAATGTGATATAATAGCATAAGTAAATAACTGTTTCATAACTTATTAGTTATGTATTAGTATTTATTTGGGTAAATAGTGTTTTCACTTAAAAATTTAATATATCATAATTAGAAAATTATTTTCATAAAATGGAGTTTATTTTTGAATTCAGAGCATAAATATTATGTTAAGGTGAATCTATGGGAGTTTTTATAAAATGTTTTGTTTTTCGGTGAATATTAAAAATACAGTTTTGAGTTTCAGTGTGATTAATAACATTATTAATGTAATCATGATGTATTAATTTTGGTCAACTTTTGAATATTAATATATGTTATGAGGTGTTCCATGTGGCCAATACCATGGGAAAATACCTTGGGCAAGCCCATGGTTTTTCAAATACCACTCATGAGGTGTCCCTTGGGAATTAATTAAATATTCCCTCAATTTTGTTATAAATACCAACCCTTTCCTTCTGTAATTTCATTCCGAATTCATTATCAACTAAGATATGGTATTTTTACCTCCCAAGGATTCCTCCCAAGGTTCCCTCAATCCTCACAAGGTCCCAACCTTCAAGCTTTCGAAGTTACTCTTCATGGTAAGGGAACCTTTCACCCTCCTCTTTTAAGTCATGACTTCTTTTATGTTATGTCTTATAATTTCCATATTATTATGCTGGGGTATATTCTTATATATCTTTATTACTGTCCATTTTATGTTCAAATGATGAGAGACCCTTTCTGATCTCATCAACTGGTTTTCTTAATTTTTAATTGACGCCGTTAGGTTGCCAAATTTTTGTAAAAGAAATCGCATTTTCTATTTTATTTCAAGTTTTATTTTCATGTGGTATGTCATTCAAATATCCACATCATGATATTATTTCTATTTTATCATTTACCTCTACTGTAAAATTATTCATTTATAAATGGGAGACCCTTTTCCTCTATCTTTTTATTGTTTTATAAAACCATGTTATATATCCATTATGTTGCATAAATTTCATCTCAAAATTTCTCTCTCTTTCTCTCAAGAAATTATCCTATCTTATTTATGTGAATACCCAGACCTATTTCCTTTCTAGGGGTGTTCATAAAGACATAAAAATGATATTTTTTATTCTGGAATTTAAATACATAAAAAACATTATTCCCTTTCCATGGGTTATAAATGACATAATGATCTTGTTTTTAAACACTTTTTAAAAGGTCATGATTTTGATATGAAACCCATTTCTTTTATTCTATTTGGGTTATTTATGAAATTTATTATTATGATATTTACGGATCACATGAAAATAAAGACATATTAAGGGTGTGCCTTGATAGCGCTCCAATGCATTGGGTAAATAATTTAATCTCTAGAGATGACAAGTTTCACGATACCTTGGTGAATAACCTTGGTAAAATTTATGACACCTTGGGGATAAACCTTAGTGATATGTTCATGAATGTCTAAATTAAATTTTGTAGCCACATATTCAAGTTATGGTTCAATTTTTTTTCATTATGATATTCCTATTCTTCCTTTTCTCATGTCTTTATGTTTTTATCCAATTCTTATTGATATCGCTCAAGTTTACATGTAAACTGTTTCACTTGTTTTTCTTTACTAGGCCTTCTGATCACCCTTTCCTTTAATGTATTTATCCAGGTTATGAGATGCAATAATTTTACTTAGGATGAACCTATGAATAATAATTTCAAGTGTATTTAGAAGAATGTTTTATGTTTTCATGTATTATGTTCATGATTTTCAAGACACTAAACTTTAAAGGTCCTTTGTTTGTAAAATGTAATGGAAAGTTATATAATAAAAAGGAGGGATTCCATATTTTATTTTTTACAAAATGGTTTGAAAGCAATATTTTTTTAATGAGGTTATTCATGAATTTTTTGAAAACAATATGGAAGGAATGTTTTTTAACTTATGCGACATGAGAGGATTTTCCTACCATTATGAAGCCTCAATGTTTTTTAGATTAATTTACATGTTTACAATTTTATTTTCAAATAAAATGTTTTTATTTATAAGTGTGCTTATTTAAAAAAAAAGTGGTTTTAAATTAAAAAATTTATTTTCCACAAGAATTATCCGAAGTGATCTTTCAAAATCATTTTCTATCTAAGATGAAATCATTTTACATTAATTATACTTTACTAGGTATATGATTCTAGGTTACCATACTTATTATTTCTATGTATGGTTTATGTTCATTATGAAAATATGAAATCTTTATGAAAACCATTTCTTTTCATTGGTTCTGATATGATGAATGTTCTATGATCTTGTGGCCCATATATTCATGGTTTTCATTATGTGATAGGTGGTACCTAAATATTCCTCCACTTCATTGGTTAAATTATTATATATCATAATATGTTTAAGTGAAACAAGTTTATGTGATTAATTCGTTATGGGAAACAAGTTGGTGCACTTGACCTATTATAGGAAACAAGTCGACGTGCTTGATTCGTTATGGGAAACAAGTCGATGTGTTTGATATATTATAGGAAATAAGTATTGATTCCTAATTAAATGGTCCTGTTAGTTGAACTTGAAATATGAAATGATTTCTATACTTATGATTATGATACAAATATTTATGAAATGAACTTTGGTTCATGAATGAGTTATGATGAATTCTCATTATTATGATTCATGTCTTTTGAAATGTTAATGTTTTATGACATAACTCATGTTTATGATCTTTTTTCAGATTTTGTATGAAATTTTTAAGTTATGTTCATGATATCATTCCCATATGATGATCAATTGATATCTCCCATGTTTACCCTTACTGATCATATGAGAATATGATCTCACCCTTTCTTATGTTTCATTTCCTGAGGTTATGAAAAAAGGTTTTATATAAGGTATGAATATAAAGAGTACTAAATAGGGAGATATTTATGAAATATGTTGAATATATATCATGAAATAAGAATATTTAGTATATATTCTCCAAATACACTAAACCTATATAGTCCTCAGGTGTGTTTTTTTGTATGATGTATTGAATATTAATATATTAAGATGTAATATTTATGTATGAAAATCTCGGACTGTTATATTAACTCATGTTGATTTTTTTCTTATTCAAATAACAATGATCTTTTAGGCCAAAATATTATCTCCCTCATCAATTTTGGAACCAAAAAGGTTATTCCTTAAATAATTATTTGTGACACCCTTATAAAACCCGTTACTCACCTTGAGTTTATTTCATGATTATGATTGTTTTAGATTATATTTCCTTGTAAAATTCATGATTATGAGAATTTTATGATGTGATGGGTGGGATCAGAATTATATATCCCTCTAATGCATTAGGTAATGTGATATATCTCATGGTATTATGTGTATAATTCAAGAATATGATTCTAGATTTGTTCAAAATTATGATGTTATGATTTATGGACATAAGTTCTGCAGGAACATGATGCTATCTTTATCCACAAATATGTGTGGTATTTGACTAATATGTTATGATGTTTCATTATTATTCATATTCCATATTCCATTCCTTTATTTAATGTTTCCCTCATGATTATGATTATGATCATATACTTATGATATGATGATGATGATTATTCTCAACCATGTATTAATGATTCAGGTTCCTTATTCCTCCCATATTATTCCTCTCTGTATAGGGATTTTAGATCACCCCTTTCATTTAGGTTTATAATTAGGTGAATACATGTACTAATAAGGGTATTAGATCTTTAAGAGGGCTATGAAAAAGGAATGAAATAATCCTAATGTTTTCTTATGGAAAATTGATATATGAGCCTTATTTTCCCAAGATACTAAACTTATGGATCCTGGAATGTATTACTATTATGTTATTTATCATAAAAATAATGTAATAGTCATATAAGAAGAATTTGGGTCTCTATAGTAGGTATAAGAGCATAGTTTATTTAATTTTGGAATTAGGATTAGAAAATGTTAGTGAAAACCCTTAGGTCAAGTTTGAGTTTTAAGGGAAACAACATGAAGTTTTATCAAAGTATAAGAGCATGAAATTTTAGAGAAATAAAATCCCAATATGGTTATTACAAGTTTATGTGGATCTGTTCTATATGTACCTAGGGATAATAACCATGAAAAGGGAAGATTGAGTATTAATTTGATATTCACCTGGTGCATGAAAAATAGGTCTTATTGCACACTTGGTTTAACACTCTTATGGGATATTCTACAGTCAATGCAAAACTTTATACAATAAATTATGAAGTATATATATATATAGTAATTATTTCATTTAAATTTAGAAAAGGATTGAAGTTAATGATCCTAAAATCATCATTTGAGAAAAATTATAAACATAGGGATACCATAATATATGAATTTAGAATTAATTTTCAAATGAGAATAAATTATTTATTCATTATTTATTAACTTTTGTTTTTTTAAACCATTTATATTATAAAAAATTGTGGGAACTAGGAGAAACTATAATAACAACCCATATTAGGGAAAATGAAATGATTTTCTGAATGAAATTCTTAATGCAATAGGTGATTGAGTTCAAAACTTCATAGTGATGCTTACTTAGAAGTATAAGGATATGAATAATAACCTGAACTATATATAACTTACACCTTCATAAAATAAGGAGAAACTATCTATCAAGTCCTTTATATAAAAATGATCACCGAAATTTAGTGGGTCTTATGATCCACTTGTCAGGGAATAGTTAGTTAACTCAATGAAAAATACCTTTTCTATGATCCAATTTTATAATAAAGATAAGGTTACTCTAGAATTTTATTAATTAGATATAGAGGCTAATAAATTATAGGTGTTGATAAATAATATGAAATTTAAATATTAAATGGAAGAAGTTGAATGAGAAAAATTTAAGAAGTTATTTCTTAAAAAGTATTTAACTTGAACTCTTCGAAGAAAGGTAGAGGGAGAATTATTTGAGCTTAAGAAAAAGGAGAGTGAATTTGTCACAAATTATTAGGAAAATTTCACAAAGATTTCAAGATATTCCTCATGTATTATTATAAAAAATTATATAAAATAGACAAATTATTTATTTCTTTAAAACCATACCTCTGAAAGGCTCTAGCTATCTGAGACTTTGAGAGTTAGGAAGACGTATCTTGATGTGCTCTCAATATAGATATAGAGTTTGTAGAATAGTCCCATATGTAGGTTTCAGGCATAAAAAAAGTGTGCAGTGGTGAGAGATATATTAAAATTTATTTTAATATTTAGTTGTCCTAAACCTCAAGTAATTATCTTTCATGTTAAATTTATAATTAATTTATACAGATATGAAGAAAATAAATGCCCTGGGTTAGGATACTTTCTTTATTAATGATGTTTATCTTTTGAAAGACTCTTTTTGTATTTCTTTAATTGTTATTTGAATATCCAAGGGTATAATCCCTCAATGGTAACCCACATGTTATACTTTGATCTCTAAGCAATTCCAATCAATCTTTGGGTTCTAGGGAAATGAATCAATTATCATGCATTGTTTGTTTTGATCACTAATCCTTTTATATTGAAGGAATATCTCTTGAATTTATTGTTCTTGAGAGGGAGAGAGGAAGAGTTGATATATAATTCATTGTGCACAACAATTCCTTATTTTTGTTTATCCCAACACAATAGCCATAAAATATTATTTATATAACTAGGTTTTAGGTTAATAAATATTTTAATTTCATATCATCCCTTAAAATAATATCACAATCTTAATAAACCACATGACACAAAATAATAATAATAAAATTACAATATATGATGGCCATATAACCAATCCACTCATATCTAAAAATTCCAATATATGATGGCCTTGATCTAATTAGAGGAGTTAAATAAGTAGCTTCAAGAGAATTTAGAAAAAGGGTTCATACACCCTAGTTCATTGCCTTGGGGTGCACTGATGCTCTTTGTCAAGAAAAAGGATGGATCGATGCAAATGTGTATCAATTACCAAGATCTAAAAAATATAATCATAAAGAACAAGTATCCCCATATAGGGATTTATGACTTGTTCAATAAACTTTTAGGTTCTTAGTTCATCTAAAAGTTGTATATTTGTTATGGATATCATCTATAACAGCTCTGAACCCTCACTCTTGGATCTGGTGATAAAACACAATCTTTACATTTCTAGATTTGATACTGATAAACATTACCCAATTTTAACCCTTCAAAATATGTAAGATCAAACTAAAAAATTGGATCACTTACATACCCAAGAACCTTTTAGGTTTATAGTTTTGTAATAATAGGAAAAAATCTTATATGGAAACTTGGATACATAAATATCTAGTTTATAAAAATATAAATCATACCCTAATAAGTTATTAATATATAGAAACCTTATTAAGGATAACCTACTAGAAACCTTTATTCATAAGCTAGGTAAAATGAAACATAATAAGGGTGATCTCAAACGCTCAATAAGTGTAAATATAAACATTAAAAATTAAATGTCATTAGTGAGCATATGATGAGAATAAGGGTGTGATGATATAATAAAAGTGAATGAGCATAAAATAATATAATTAATACCCATAAAAACATTGATAATTTCATAAATATTTAAGATAAGATAAGAGTCATATAAGTTAACATTCACGATCTAGGTGAAAATAATCCTTGAGTGCAGGATCCATTAGAAACTAAAAACATGAATAGAGAAAACATGTTGGTATCTTGGAGCATTATCTTTATATAAACCTTATAATAACCCTTTTATATGGGATAAACTTACCTGGTTAATACCCATAATCTCTTATGAGTATCCTATTAATCATTTAACTCTATAGTCTATTAGGAGTTACTTATGTCCAGTCAACTCCATCATCATTACCCAATTAATTGGAGGGTTATAACGTACCCACCCATAACATATCAGACAAATTTACATAAGAATTTGGGTTCAATCCCCACTACCACTTTCATAAATAATGTACAAGTACCATATTATGAAAAAATTAAAATATTATACTCTTTAGAATAATAATAACCATTGTTATTTCATAGCTTGATTTACCCATGGAAAAGAAATGGGTTACCTAAAAATATATTTGAAACAATCCTAATTCATATAAAGAAAGAATAAGGATGGAATAATTACAACATATCCCTAGTGCAGCATAAGTAAAATAAAGGGGTTTTTTCATTTATTAATAGAAATACCCTAAAAATATCATTAAAAACGTTTTTGAGAAAAATACCCTTTCCACTTTGAAAAATACTTCTATAAACTAAAAATTTATAGTATATTAGTGAAAAACAAGTTATTTAAAAATATACCTTGTAAAAATATAAAGGAATATTCCAATCAAATAATGGTCATGATGGTGGAAAAATTCATTCATGTTGTGAACGTTAAAAAAGTAAACTTTCTTTTCAAACTTTTGTGAAGAGAGTCAAAAGTGACCCATGCAGAAAAAGTTAAGAAATTTCA
Source organism: Viscum album (assembly GCA_963277665.1). NCBI lineage: Eukaryota > Viridiplantae > Streptophyta > Magnoliopsida > Santalales > Viscaceae > Viscum > Viscum album. The sequence continues at coordinate 418,622,832 of OY728148.1, forward strand.
TTTTAAACCTTTTTAAATAATGTCAAAGAACATATAAAATAAATTTATGAAATAATTTATGTTTATAAAATAACATTATTGGAATTATTTTTGAAAACATGGATATGGAAGAGAAATATTTTTGATTGGAAAGAAAATAAATGATTGGTATCACTTAAAAACAACTTTCTTGATGTTTCTTTAATAAATAAGGGTGGAAATGAAAACTAAACTTGAAAACCACATTCATAACTAGTGAATAATAAAATATATGTGGTTTAAGAAAATAATATCACATTATTTCCCCAAAGGAACCTTGAAAATTAATAATCTTGAAAAGAAATGATATTATAACATAAATCCTTTACCACTTTGGTAACTTTCGAATCAAAATTAATTAAAATAAAGAGTGTTATATGCATCTATAAATCCAATTAATTTAATTAATTAACATTTAAAAAGTAAATCATTCTGAATTAAGTACACCACACAAGGAAATATTGGTGCACAAACAACTTCAAGAAAGAGGTAATGGCCTTTTGTCTTTTTATTTAGTTTTCCTTTTCTGATACCCTATAATATTTTTATTTTCTAATAAAAAATTATTAAAAAAATTAAATAATATATCAACATTATATTGATAATTTTAATATCCTATAAAAATTTTATTTATAATATAAGCACATATTATATATCTCCAACCTCTTCTTTGGACAATGTCCTCTTAACAGCCCATTAACTGTCCATGAGGACGTTTCCAAATATCTAATTACCAAAACCATTATGGATGATTATAATAAATTATTTATTATATATAAATTTATGAATATATGTATTTTTAAGATTATGAAATTAATTTTACTTTTAAATATATGTCCATGATAAAAAATAATGAAATAAAAAAAGGGTTAATTTAATGAAAACATGACATCAAAAACATTCACATTTAATAAAGAGTATTATAAAATAGAATCCAATAATTATAATGGATCAATAGTGACATAAATGAATTTAATCCACTTTTTTCCATGTTTTAATAATCCTAAATTCATTATAGAGGAATTGGAAAAGTGACGAAATAAATTGGGATCTAAGGTAAGGGGATTCTCAAAACCAACTCTTTCTTTTGGCTTACCACCAATTTCACATTGTTTTTGGTATAAATATTCCTATAATATCTTAAAAATGTAATTTCAATATTATTTCCCTTTTCTTTTTTTGGGATATAAATGTTCCTACATCATCAAATGTATTTATAAGCCAATCATAAATATTTTTCAAAAAGGAATTTTTTTTCCAAAAATATATTTTTGACAATAACACCCTGATATTTTAGAAAATGTATCACTTTAAATAATTTTATTTCTTCAATGGCTTGAATTACACGCAACATAGGGTTTAAAAAAACAATGATATACTATTAAAATATTATCATTTAATGTCACATTTATAACCCAACCATTAATTTAGAGGGTATGAATATTATTAATTAATTTATGAAATATATATAAATGTCGAACTCAATATAAATGTATTGATAAGTTACTAGTAAATAATCATCCAATTTTTAGTACTACCATTTTATTCTTCAAAAATACATTTCTAAAAAAATGGTTTTTATTATGAGTGAATATTATAATTAATTTCTAAATTTTTTAGAAAATTTATTTGAAACATTTAATTTAATTTTTTAATTTATCATGAAAAAATTATCTTAGGATGATTTTTTGTGAAGTTTATGAAAAGATTATTTTTTCAGTGAATAAAAATATCATTTTAATTATATTAAAAAGTCCCTTTATGAATTTAATTTTATATAAAATTAAATTAATTACTCTTTATTTAGATATAGTTTAACTAATTACATTTTAATCCCCCTTATACCTTCTTTTAGCATAAGTATATTTTTGGGATTAAAAATGAATTTTTCAAGAAAACAATTTTCATTACATTTTGTGGGATTAATTTTAAATTAAATTATGCCACTTATGTAAGTTGAATATTGAAAAATGGATTCTATATTTATAATCATTTCATCTAAATTTGTTAAATATATCCCTTTTATTTTTGTTCATTATGAATAGTAACTATAATTTTTTTTTTACCATAGTAAGGATAAATCAAGAAATTTAGGTTAAAAATAAAAAATAAGGAATATTAAATAACCCAAAAACTTGCCTAGATTTTATTTTATGTGTTAATTTAGTCCAAAACCATCCAAGTTTTGGTTATATGATATTTTTTTGGAATTTTGGACTAGATTATGACCTTTATAGTATTTTATTTCATGAAAATGCAAACATGTCACACACTTGTTTTTTATAACTATACTTTTTTTAATATGGGGTTATACATAATATATGTTTGACTATAAATAGTATTTTTAAATATTAAATATTTATCTTAATCATGTTATTTTTGTTAAATTTTTAGGGAAGAAATAATTACCCTAAATTCTTACACAATACTAACATAGTTATTATTCAATTAATGGAAAAATAAAATAAACGATATTTAAAATATAAAAAGTATTATAATTTGAGATAATTAAGTTCATACAAGAATTTTATAGATTACCATGCCATTTTTTGGATATTTTAAAATATTTGGTTCAAATTTCTATTTTCTTCTTGAAGTTGTTAAAGTGAAAGTAATAAATAGTGTTAAAATTTACAATAATGATATTTTATGAAAACAATATTTTATGAAATTATTTAAAAATCATAAAAATATCAAATAATGAAAAAATAGATAATATATGGTCTATAATTTTATCCAATGTTCATTTATAGTTCATTTGGATGTATTTGTCTCTAGAATAGTCTTATTATATTTTAATATTTTGAGAAATTCCAAAAGTGTCCCTCAACTCACTTATAAAATGAAACCTCCTCCCTTACTTATTTACAACAATTTTACCATTATATATCAACAATAACCTAAACAATTCTCTTTTAAACTTCCTTATTCACATTCTATAGGTTATGTTCTTCCAAAATACCAACCATAAAGCCCTTTAGTGGAGATATAAAGGAGTCGTTTTGAAGAAGAGGTAATCGTTCTAACAGATAACTTTGTTTTTATACTCTTATTTACCTCTTATAAATCTATGATATTTATCATAAAATAATAAATTAATTATAAAAAATATTATTAAATTTTATCATGATTATTAAAACCCCATTATACACCCTCTTTCCTATCAAACAAGAAGTGAAAGTTTCATTAATGCGTATGTACGACTTATCGTCTCCATGTAGCGATACAATTCATTTTTCATCACTATATTTTACGAATGGGTATTATGATGGTTTTAATATTTATAGATGATATTTATGACATAATTATACTTCTTTAATGATAATATAATTTCTAATTTCTTTCCATCCAATCCTCTGGGAAACAATAACATCGTTCATGTGTACGTGTGGACTGCCACTTCAAATATGAGATGAGATTAATTTTTCATTTATATTTTACTTGGATAGTAATAAGGATAAATTTTATGAATATATATGATATATTAATTATTCTTTAAATATTAATTATTATTTAAATTTATTTCATTCCATTATTCGAAAAATGGTAACATCATTCATGCATATGTAGGACCAACCGTCTTTATGAACAATGTAATTCATTTTTCTACATCTAATTTTTATGAATTATTATAAATATGTATATAATAAATATATATTATTTTTATATGATTATTAACATTCAGTAAATTATGGGACCATGATCAAATTATAAGGACCAAGACTGCCGAACTGAAACGTTCTTGGAAACGAAGCAGTTATCAACCATAATAGTGATTTTGATAAAAAATTATTTATAAAAGGGTGATAATATGTTATAAATAAATAATAAAATTTATGATATACATATATATTATGGAATGCATTTATAATAAATCCATAATTATTATACAATATGTTTGAACGTGAATGAGGAAAGACATGACTTGCATTCATGGTTTCTCAATCACTTTTACTTTTGTTAGACATATAATATATTCAACACTTATTTATTTTGTGTGATTTATATACTTACCCTTTTATATATTATATCATGAATATATTTTTCTTCATGTTATTTAAATTTAAATTTAAATTTATTTATTTTATGGGGATTACGATTCACAAGATACCCAATTGGTAAGGGTTAATTTTACAATCTCATCATTATTTGGGATTGTTTATATTTAAGTATCTGTTGGGGAATATTTCTATTACATTTTCATGTTTTATAGTTTTTTTAATAAAAGGTTATTTAATATTATTCCACAACTATTTAAAATCATTTTTACCAATATTTTATTTTTGAAAAAATGGGTTGAAAATAATATTTTTGTCAATGAGGTTCTTTGTAAATTTTCTAACAAAAATAAAGAAGGAATGTTTTTTTACTTATAAAAAATTATTTGATTTTCCTACATTCATGACACAAGAATGTGTCAGAGTTTAATTTAAATGTTTACATGTTTATTTTAAAATAAAAAGTTTTCATTTATAAGTGTGTTAATTTTTAAAAATAAAAGTGGTTTTAAAATATAAAAGTTATTATTCTCAAGAATTATTCCAAGTGATCTTTAAAAATAACTTTCTATCTAAGATGAAATAATTTGATGTTAATTATAATTTACCAGGGATATGATTCAATGATACCATACTTATTCTTTTTCTAGATGGTTTGTATTTATGTTAAATAGATGAAATTTTTATAAAACCCATTTTTTTCATGGGTTATGACATGATGAATATTTTATGATATTATGGAAAATATATAGATGGTTTTAATTATGGGAAGGGTGTGACCTATATCTCCATCCAATGCATTGGGTAAAGTATTATATATCATGAGATAGTTATGGGAAACAAGTCAAAAATATTTATCTGTTATGGGAAATAAGTTTATGTACTTGATTCTTTATGGGAAACCAGTCGATGTGCTTGATCCATTATGGGAAACAAGTTGATGAGCTTGATACGTTATGGAAAATAGGTTCTGATTCCTAATATGATGGTCTTGGTAGTTAAACTTGACATATGAAATAGTTTATATACACATGATGATGACACACACATTTATGAAATGAATTCATGGTTGCTAAAGATGGTAGGGATACTATTTTTGTTTCATCCTATTTACTGTTTAAAAAGATTAATGCACAGAATTCTATGAATACCCATAGCTTGTGCCATAAACCCACTCCAACTGGGAAGTATGAACATATATGTCCCTTGAAGGAATCTATCTAATCCTCTTCTACTGAAGTGCATACAGACCTTCCCAATTTGAAGGGCATAAAAAATGATAAAGTGACAGGATCATCCCAGCCTCTACCAAGCCATGACACCCCTAAATCTCAATTTCAGAAAGTTATGAAAAAGACAAGTACCTATAATTCCTTTAAGTTTCTTGCATCTGCCATTAGTGATGAAGACGGAAAAACAATGGAAGATCGGTATGGAGTTAAGTGTGTGAACATTGATGTAACTTATGAGATCCTGGATGATAGTGTAGGTCCCTGGATGCAAGAAATGTCTGGGTGGAGGGAGAGACATCCAAGTGGAAAAGGTGCTCAGATATCTCTTCACAGTATGAACACTCGCTTGCAAATGCGCTGATGTCATTTTTATGGATCTGCATTGTTGTATTTACTCCTCTGTCTTTACTTCTTGTATGACTTTATTTTTTAATAATAGAGGCCTTTGCTCCTCAGCCTTCTTAAAAAATTGAAATGAATTCATGGATCATGATTGAGTTATGATGAATTCTCATTCTTATGATTCATGTATTTTGATATGTTAATGCATTATGACATAACTGATGTTTATGATATTTTTATACTAGGTATAAAAATTGTAACTTATGTTCAAGATATCACACCCTTTTTCTTATATTATTGTTTCATATGATCATCAATTGATATCTCCAATGTTTAACATTACTAAACATATGAGCTCACCCTTTCTTATGTTTATTTTCCCCAGGTTATGAAGAAAGGTTTTTTGTAGGGTATGAATATAAAGAGTACTAAATGAGGAGATCTTTCTGTGATATGTTGAATATATCTCATGAAATAAGAAGATTGTGTATCTATTCTCCAAGTACACCAAACCTATACAGTCCTCAGGCATTTTTTTTGTACATTGTATTGAATATTAATCTATTAAGATGTAATATTTATGTACGAAAATCTTGGGCTATTATAGTTGATATAAGAGGAAAGGTTTAGTCAACTTTTAGAGATTAGGGTTATAAAAATTTAGTGAAAACCCTGGGGATAAGTCTAAGTATAGGATAACATCCTAAAATTTTGTTAAGGAAGATATTATGTGATTTTACAAGAAATTACATCTCTGTATTGATACTACAAGTGGATGTGGCTCTGGAATACCTATAACCAAGGTTAATAACCCCAAAGGGAACATTGATCTAGAATCAATCATCACTTGGTAAATGAAAATGAGACTTGCTGCACACCTGGTTTGACACTCCCATGGGATATGCTTTGGGTTAATTCATATTTTCTTTACCATTATAAATGATTCACTACTATAAAAACAGGTATTTGCGACAGGTCATTTACGACGGGATCCCGTTGCAAATGGCTTTTTGCGACGGGGGCCCGTCGCAAATGGCTTTTTGCGACAGGGGCCCGTCGCAAATGGCCCGTTGCTGAAAACGGTGTCGCAACAACAATTATTTGCGACAGGCCCATCGCTAAAGACTTTTTCCGCGATGGGGAGAATCCCCGTCGCAAATAGTACTCCGTATATTTGTAAAAAACTTTTCAAATAGTAATTGCGACGGGCCCACCGCAAATAGTTTTTGCGACGGGTCCCGTCGCAAAAACTATTTAAAAATAAAATAAAAAACTATTAATAAATTATTTTAATGCATATAATAATAATACTATTTGCGACGGGCATATTATCCCGTCACAAATACTATAAAAAAAATAAAAAAAAATTATTAATAAATTATTTTAATTAATATAATAATAATCCAATTATAATTCAAAAATAAAAAATAATAAAATATTAATAAATGATTTTAATTAACATAATAATAGAATTATAATTCACAAATAAAAATAATAAATTATTTTAATTAATATAATAATAATAGAATTATAATTCAAAAATAAAAAATAATAGAATATTAATAAATGATTTAATTAATATAATAATATTAGAATTATAATTCATAAATAAAAAAAATATTAATAAGTTATTTTAATTAATATAAAAATAATAGAATTATTTTACATTCAAATATTAAAATAATTCAAGTATTACAAAAAAATATAATTAAATTATAATATTATAAAATTTTAATATATATATAAAATTTAATATTATAAAATATAAATAATATTATTATTCATATTAATATTTTTATTTAAAAATATAATATTATTAATATTTTATAATGAGACAGAAACTACGAATAGAAAAAAAAATCATATTTTGATTTCACAAATTTTATAACATAAAAACAAACTCTAATATGAAGGAGGGGGGGAGGGGGGGATCTGCAGATGGTGGTGGAGGAAACTCCATCCCTAAAGCATGAGTGAGTCGGCGCATGTACTCCATCTGCTCCTGATGCTGCTGCTGCCACCGACTCGTCTGCTCCTTGTACAGCTGCTGCTGGCATCGACGCTCCTCCTCATGCTGCTGACACATCTGCTCCTGCTCCTGTCGGAGACTCTCTATTAGTGCAGTCTGAGATCGCAACTGATACTCATACTGTGTAGCAGAAGAAGATGCACGAGCTCCTCTTGAGCTGGACGCCGACATCGCAGCACTGCCATAATAATCTCCGGGAGTCAGTCGAGAGCTGATACCAACTACCCGGCCCTTCTCGAAGGCGTACTGGGTGGCCTGCATCCATGCCGCCTCATTAAACTGACGGCCAGTGGTCTGATCTGATGACTCGACCTAACTCTCAGGCCGGGCCTGTGACGCTGCAGCCTCATATGACTCCTGTAGTTGCAATTTAAAATTAAAATTGTGAATATATTATATGCAGTTAATTTTTAAACTTGAAAAAAAATAATACTGACCACGATGTGATGCTGACGATCACCTATGAGCTCCCCAGTAGCAGGATCACTATACATCCTCCGATATACGTCGTACTCCGTAATATCGGGGTGCTCGACAACCTATAAGAATAAAAAATAAACTGTTAATATTTATAGTTATATAAAATATTTATAAATAATATACGTACCAGATGCTATCTATGAGTACTGAAAGAACGACTCCCAGCTCGATGAGTCACCTCCCATCTCCCCCGATTCTGCCTCCCCACCGATGATCTCCTCTGAAAGGCACCACTCAACCAGTGCGCACATAATCCATCCCATACATGGGATGAAATGTACTCTGGTCGGTGTGCTCTACATGACTCGTCAAAATCTAACACTCCTGCTTTCTTCATCGCAGTTTTTCTTAAATTGTACAAAAACTGACGAAGGCGATCACGTATGGCCACCTCCCATGCCTCGTGGATGGCATCACGCATGGTATCCTCGATCGGATACCATAAAACCTATAAATAAATCAAAATATCAAGTTAGAAATGAAATAATTTTCAAAATAAAAAATATTTATTTACGTACGTACCAACCAATGGCCGAACATGGCCTGCTGCACATCAATGGGAATCTGCTCCCATGTGGTCCACGACTGAGAGAAATAGTTGCACAAAATAGCACTGCCCTGTCCGACTGCTATATGCGGAAAACTGTAAAAATAATAAACATTTATTATGTGAATAGATTAATGAAATCTTAGTCAAATCCACAGGTTATCACACAGGTTATCACACCTCCGTGAGCGTGGATCAAACCCAAGGCGTGGACGTCGCTCAGGGACGGGGTCAGGAATCATCAATTGTGCAAGACCGCGCCCCCTCTGCGTACTCCCTAGAGCGCCTGCAGGCTGAGGGTTATCTTCCAGCAACTCATCCGCATCGAAAGGCAGGTCAACATCTGCCAACTCACGAAATGTGGCATCGTCCATCTGAAACAGAAAATGTTAATGTTGTTAGAAAATAATTGATAATTACTATTATATATACATATATACATATTATGATTGTATATAAATACCATGGAATTCTATCAGTGTTCATCTTCATCATGATCTTCATATATTTCAATGTCATCTTCATATTCCTCCTCAACATCATCGATATCCATTCGAGTTACAATTTCTTCATCTCTTACCATTTCAAATTCATACGTGACATCATTAACATCATCGTCATCACCGACTCTTAAATGTGGGGTGTCGTCATCGATACTCTTGTCTCTTTGTAAAAAAGATTGATTTTGAGTACTCTCTTGAAAAACTTCAATTCTTTGCACATCAGTGAAAGCACATTCACTTTGACTAAACTGATTGTCTCAAATTTTTATTTTTATTATACTCCACCAATCAGTCAAGTCTCTTGATGTAGCACAATACTTTGCATAATAAACTTGATGTGCCTATTGAGCCAATAAGAATGGTTCATTTACTGCGAGAACACTTTTACATTTAATATCGATGATTCCATGAGTCGGATGAACACACACGCCTCTCTCTGTATCCAATCACCGATATTTGAACATGGTTATGTAATATTGTCCAAGATAACAGAGTTCAATGATTTCATCAAGTATGCCATAAAAGTCAACTTCATTTTCTCGATGATGAGATCCTCTCAAGCTAACTCCAATGTTCATTGTTTTTTTCGATTCCCCATATGCATGTGTGTGAAATCGAAATCCATTCACCACATATGTATTATAAGTTTTAACAGTTTGGAAGGTGGGTTACTCAATACACACAGTCGTTTGTCAATTTTATCAGCATGTCGAGACACCTGAAAATTTGTGAAATAATTATCAATATAGTAAACTATACATTGAATGAGTTTCTAAAAGATAAAGAATTTATGTTACCAGTTTTTGAAACCACTGAGAGAAATTTTTCAGTCGACGTTCTTCGAGAGCAGCTGCTGTAATTTGTGGAATTTGTTTCTTGATATGATTATCATACAACCTAAAAAAACCAAAGTTATTTACTGTAACATAAATGATAGAATAAGTGATATAAACACTTACAGTACAACTGATGTCATCTCTTCACAGTTGAGCAGAACATACGTATGAGCTCTATGATGTTCATCATCTGAAAGCCAGCGTTCATAAACTCCACCAAAACCAAGCTCTGGCTGGTTGAAAATAGATAATTGATTTTCAATTTCATCAATATTCCTCTCATTCCGTCCCATTCGGTTGTGTTTTTAAGGATACTCAGATTCAAAATAATGGGAGCAGAAAAAAGATATTTCCTCTTACAAATAAGCTTCTGCAATAGATCCTTCAACAGATGCTTTGTTACGTACTTTTCTTTTCAATTTTTGAATGCATCTTTCAAATGGGTACATCCATCGAAACTGTACTGGACCTCCACATTTGGCTTCATATGGAAAATGTAACATCAAATGTTCCATTGAGTCGAAGAAAGACGGCATAAATATTTTTTCCAGTTTACATATAATTACAACAACATCTTTTTCAAGTTTTCCTAGAGCATCATAATCTGCTGTAGCCGCAAAAACTTCCCGAAAAAAATGAGACATGTCTGTTATGGAATCCCAAATCACAGAATTCAACAGACCTCTTAATACAATGGGTAGAAGTCTTTCCATTATAACATGACAATCATGACTTTTTAATCCAGTAATATGACCATTCTTTACACATCTACCCAAATTGGAAGCACAACCATCTGGAAGTCTCAAATCTGCAATCCATTGACAAAATAATAAACAGTTTTCTTTAGACAATGTATAAGCTGCTTTTGGTTTCAGTAACCTTTCTGTTCTGACATTCTCAAACAGTTCCAATTCTGGACGCCTGCAAATTTGGGCAAGATCTAAACGTGCATTTACATTGTCTTTTCTCTTTCCTGGCATATCCAAAACTGTATGAAACAAATTATCAAAACAGTTCTTCTCAATATGCATGACATCTAACATGTGTCGGACCAACAAATCAGACCAATATGGCAAATCCCAAAATATGCTACGTTTAATCCAATTGTGTTCTTTCCCAAAACCAGAAATTTTCTATTGGTTTATTGTGGGACCAAAAGTGATGGGAGGTAATGAAAATACAACTGATTTTAACTCTGAACCTGATAGCATTTTTGGAGGTCCATCCCTTTCAATTGTTCCTTTTCTGAAATGAGATCTGTTTCTGTGAAAAGGATGATCAGCTGGAAGAAATCTGCGATGACAGTCAAAATAACAAGGTTTCTTTCCATGAATGAGCATAAATGCTTTGTTCTCTCCCATACATTAAGGACATGATTTCTGACCATGTGTACTCCAGCCAGATAACATCCCATAAGCCGGGAAGTCACTAATTGTCCACATCAATGTTGCTTTCAGTATGAAATTTTGTTTCATTGCAACATCATATGTACTGACACTAGTACTCCACAATAAATTTAATTCATCAATCAATGGTTTCAAATAAACATCAATATTTTTTTTCGGATGTGCTGGAATTAGTAAATTCAAAAAGATATATGGCTCCTTCATCAACATCCATGGAGGTAAATTTTACGGAGTTAAAAAAACAGGCCAACATGAATATTGACTACCATAAGATCCAAACGGACAGAAACCATCAGTGGAAAGGCCCAGTCGAACATTTCTAGCTTCTAAAGCAAAGGATGGATGCACTCTATCAAAATGTTTCCATGAATAACCATCGGCTGGATGATTCAAGCTTTTATCAGTTGAAATATTCTCTTTATGCCATGACATCGTTCTCGCTGTATTCTTAGACATGAATAAATGCTGAAGTCTGGATGTAAGCGGAAAATATCTCAACTGTTTTACAGGAATCAAACCAGACTTCCCGTGTTGTCCTTATTTATATCTCAGTTGCCCACATGTGGGACAACTATCCAACGACTCATTTTCCCCAGAATATAAAATGCAGTCATTTGAACATGCATGAATCTTCTGAAAAGTAAGTCCCAAATTTCGAACCAGCCTCTTACTCTCATAGTAATTTGCAGGTAAAACATTTCCTTCAGGTAACAGTGTTTTAAGCAAAGAAAATATCTGGTTAAAACAGGTGTTTGACATTCCGTTATCTGATTTGATAGCCATAAATTTTTCAACTGCTTCTAATTTGCTCATCTTGCATCCAGGATATAATGCATCCTCAGCAGACTTCAACAACTCATAAAATTCAGACGGTGCCAACTCAGGATTTGAATCTATATCAGCCAGAGTTTCTGTATGTTGAACAGATGAACCTGCAACATCATGTACTAAATCTTGAAACCGGGATGGATCCGGAATCAAGTTGGTATCACCTGCTCTGGAACTGCGTTCACCGTGTTGATACCAAAAAACATAATCTGGTTGAAAACCAAAACGTAAGAGATGTTCCCCCACTTTGTCAAACGTGTCAAACGTTCTCAATGCACATTTTCTGCAAGGGAATTTTATTTTGCCTTCTGAAACAAATTCTGAATTTGATGCCACAAATGATAAAAAAGTCTCCACACCCTCTACATATACTGGATTTAAACCAGAACCGTTTGGATTTCTACGTTGATTTATCCATATGCGGTCACCTAATAATGATTGTTGACGACCTCGTTGTTCCATATTTTTCTATAAAATATAAAATCATTACTGGTTTTGAATAATTTGTTAGAAAAAACACTCAAGCTAGGATAATTATAGAGTTTACATCAAACACGACTGACGCAAACTTTTTATTGAGATAGACCTAAAAATTGACCCTTTAAGAATTAAATATGTTGAGAATAAAGCAAAACATGTTACAAATATTGATAATTTTAATATTATATAAATTTTTTATTATTTTCATAGTACTAATATTATTGGTAATTATTACTAATTATTGGTAATTATTACTAATTATTGGTAATTATTACTAATTATTGGTAATTATTACTAATTATTGGTAATTATTACTAATTATTACTAATTATTACTAATTATTTTTAATTATTACTAATTATTACTAATTATTGGTAATTATTCCTAATTATTGGTAATTATTACTAATTATTACTAATTATTACTAATTATTAGTAATTATTACTAATTATTGGTAATTATTACTAATTATTGGTAATTATTACTAATTAATGGTAATTATTACTAATTATTACTAATTAGTACTAAATATTACTAATTATTACTATTTACTGGTAATTATTCCTAATTATTGGTAATTATTCCTAATTATTGGTAATTATTACTAATTATTACTAATTATTACTAATTATTACTAATTATTACTAATTATTACTAATTATTGGTAATTATTACTAATTATTGGTAATTATTACTAATTATTACTAATTATTACTAATTATTGGTAATTATTACTAATTATTACTAATTATTGGTAATTATTACTAATTAATACTAATTATTGGTAATTATTACTAATAATTGGTAATTATTACTAATTATTGGTAATTATTAGTAATTATTGGTAATTATCGGTAATTATTACTAATTATTGGTAATTATTACTAATTATTGGTAATTATTACTAATTATTGGTAATTATTACTAATTATTGTTAATTATTACTAATTATTGGTAATTATTACTAATTATTACTAATTATTACTAATTATTACTAATTATTGGTAATTATTACTAATTATTACTAATTATTACTAATTATTGGTAATTATTGGTAATTATTACTAATTATTACTAATTAATACTAATTATTGGTAATTATTGGTAATTATTACTAATTATTGGTAATTAATACTAATTATTGGTAATTATTATTAATTGTTACTAATTATTACTAATTATTGGTAATTATTACTAATTATTGGTAATTATTACTAATTATTGCTAATTATTGCTAATTATTACTAATTATTACTAATTATTACTAATTATTGGAAATTATAACTAATTATTACTAATTATTACTAATTATTGGTAATTATTACTAATTATTACTAATTATTGGTAATTATTCCTAATTATTACTATTTACCGGTAATTATTGATAATTATTGGTAATTATTCCTAATTATTGGTAATTATTACTAATTATTGTTAAGTATTACTAATTATTATTAATTATTACTAATTAATACTAATTATTACTAATTATTACTAATTATTGGTAATTATGACTAATTATTACTAATTATTACTAATTATTGGTAATTATTCCTAATTATTGGTAATTATCAGTAATTATGGGTAATTATCAGTAATTATTACTAATTATTGGTAATTATTACAAATTATTGGTAATTATTACAAATTATTCCTAATTATCGGTAATTATTGGTAATTATTGGTAATTATTGGTAATTATTACTAATTATTGGTAATTATTACTAATTTTTGGCAATTATTCCTAATTATTGGTAATTATTCCTAATTATTGGTAATTATCGGTAATTATGGGTAATTATTGGTAATTATTACTAATTATTGGTAATTATTGGTAATTATTACTAATTATTGGTAATTATTGGTAATTATTGGTAAATATTACTAATTATTGGTAATTATTCCTAATTATTGGTAATTATTCCTAATTATTGGTAATTATCATTAATTATTGGTAATTATTGGTAATTATTACTAATTATTGGTAATTATTACTAATTATTGTTAATTATTACTAATTATTACTAATTATCGGTAATTATTACTAATTATTGGTAATTATTGGTAATTATCGGTAATTATTACTAATTATTGGTAATTATTACTAATTATTGGTAATTATTACTAATTATTACTAATTATTACTAATTATTGATAATTATTACTAATTATTACTAATTATCGGTAATTATTCCTAATTATTACTAATTATTACTAATTTTCGGTAATTATTCCTAATTATCGGTAATTATTACTAATTATCGGTAATTATTGGTAATTATTGGTAATTATTCCTAATTATTGGTAATTATTACTAATTATTGGTAATTATTACTAATTATTGGTAATTATTACTAATTATTGGTAATTATTACTAATTATTGGTAATTATTGGTAATTATTCCGAATTATTGGTAATTATTCCTAATTATTGGTAATTATTCCTAATTATTGGTAATTATTCCTAATTATTGATAATTATTCCTAATTATTGGTAATTATCGGTAATTATTGATAATTATTGGTAATTATTACTAATTATTGGTAATTATTACTAATTATTGGTAATTATTACTAATTATTCATAATTATTACTAATTATTACTAATTATTACTAATTATTACTAATTATTACTAATTATTACTAATTATTGGTAATTATTCCTAATTATTACTAATTAGTGGTAATTATTAGTAATTTTTACTAATTATTACTAATTATTGATAATTATTGATAATTATTACTAATTATTACTAATTATTGGTAATTATTACTAATTATTGGTAAGTATTACTAATTATTGGTAAGTATTACTAATTATTGGTAATTATTACTAATTATTGGTAATTATTACGAATTATTGTTAATTATAACTAATTATTGGTAATTATTATTAATTATTGGTAATTATTACTAATTATTACTAATTATTCCTAATTATTGATAATTATTGTTAATTATTCCTAATTATTAGTAATTATATGAATAATTACCAATAATTAGGAATAATTACCAATAATTAGGAATAATTACCTATAATTAGGAATAATAACATTATTAGTATATTTTATTATTAATATTAAAATAATATAATTTTCTATATTATATACAATTGTCCTTTCATCTGTGTGTTTTCTGTCTCCACATACAAATAATACATGTGGAGACAGAAAACACACAGATGAAAGAAGAATTGTATATAATATAAAAAATTATATTATTTTAATATTAATAATAAAATATACTAATAATGTAATAATGTTATTATTCCTAATTATTGGTATTTATTACTAATTATTAATATTTATTCTTAATTATTAAAAATTATTACTAATTATTCATAATTACCATTAACTATGAACAATACTAATAATTTAGATTTATTAAGTAACAAAACAATGTAAACATAATTAAATTACAACTAATTAAGAATAATTGAAACTAATAAAAAATTTAAAATAAATATTAAATTAAAATGAACATAAATACCTTGAAAATTGATCTGAGGTTGATCTCTGATAGTTCTTCAAAACTTCAATACCAACTCCGGAGAAAAAAATTAAACTTGAGAAAAACTGAACTTTAGAAATAGAATTTTGAGAGAAGAAGAAGATGAAGTTTGAGAATGATTTGAAAAAAACGGATGGGGGTATTTATAGGTTAGATTATTTGCGATGGGATACCCGTCGCAAATAAGATTATTTGCGATGGGATACCCGTCGCAAATAAGATTATTTGCGACGGTACCCGTCGCAAATACCTTAGCCATCATTTATTACGGTCAACGGTTAAATAGTTATTTGCGACGGGTCCCGTCGCAAATAACCACCTGCCGACATACTATTTGCGATGGGGGAATATTCCCGTCGCAAATACCTTTTACCACCGCCGATTATTTGCGACGGGCAATAACCGCCCGTCGCAAATATGTTTCCCGCGATTTGGTGCGCAAAGCGTGCTAGTTCTTTTGCGACGGGGAAAGTTATCCCGTCGCAAAAGGCTACTTATTTGCGACGGGCAAATACCCCCGTCGCAAATAAGTTTTTAACGGGGCTATTTGCGACGAGAATAAATCCCGTCGCAAATAACCCGTCGCAAATACCCATTTTTCCCGTAGTGATTTGAATAAATAATAATCATGGATGGCCTAGTTTAAATATAAATTGTCTTAGATTAAAAATAATATGTAATGATGTATACATATTATAAATTATTATGTGTTTTACCACTATGATTATGGTTTATTACATTATGATTTTGGTTTTAGATAATGGATGGACCCAGAAGTATTCAAGTTAATGGTGAATGTGATGTACAATAGAATGATTTTCCTTTTGAGATACAAAATGAAATGGTAAATATAAGAAGAAACCTTTTTATTATGACTAATAATAAATATTTAAATATGATCAATAATCTAAACTTATTTGAGTTTCCTAACACACCTAATAAGAGGAAAATAGAGTTTCATGATGACCATAGAGGAAACAAAGTTCAATTTTTGTCATGTTAAGAATGTAGGAAGAAGCATAGAGGAGAATTCTTCAATGGAACAAGAATATGTTTTGAGTGTGGAAAATAAAGACATAGAGAAAGTAATTTATGAGGAAAATTGAATGATTCAGTTAACATAATGGATGGGAATGATGGTTTTAATAAGCTATCATCAATAGTTTAATGTTTTAAACATAGAAATTATGGGCATTATGAAAATCGATGTCCTAGGTGGAAATCTTGAGAAAAATATCAGCAAGGTTGTGTGAGTAATGGTTCTTCCATTGATTATGAAGTGACTATGAATGACATATTAAAGGAAATTAGTGTTAAGGAATAAGATGACGAAGCTTAGATAATGGATTAAAAATGAATTGGAATGATTTAAATGCTTATTTATTAGGATTTGAGAAGTTTTTTATGAATAATATTCTAGATTACAAGAATAATGAAACATCTATCGATTGTTCCTCAAATTTTTTATTTAAGGAATTGAAATTATATGATGAATGGTACTAATAACCAAGAAAATAGATTTAGTAGAAATATGATCATTTTGTAAAACACCTGATTGAGGGAAAGATAACCCTTAATATGTGTCCAATGTAGAGATAATATTATTTAGTTGGGATAAAGAGATGATTGAAACTGATGGGATGGTATTGGTAACCTTAAAATTGGTTAGTTATTTGATGATAATGTGATTTAAGTCATCTTTGATAAAGTTTATTGCATTTTAGATTTAAGTAATACATTTAATAGTCTATGGTTTTTTTTGAGAAAGAATGATAATGTTAATTTTTGGAAGCATGCATGTTTTCATTAAGGTTTTATGGTAATTTAGGTTATTACCATGATTCTAGAGAATATATTACCAAGGTGTTCACATGTTTGGTATGTGACATTAAGAGATACTAATGGGGATTAATGTTAAGTTTATTTTGGAATTATAACAACTTTATTTATATATTTTTTTGTATTGAATTTGGTCAAACATATTTTATAGGATTTTTATGTTTAACTACTTTTGGATTGGATTAAGCTAAGCCTTGGTCATTATTTTTTATGTTTTAGAAATTAATGTATTTATCCATATTGGACAACTTATGCTAACCATTTTGGTTTTGGTGAATATCTAAAGAAATGAGGACTATATTGTTATTATTTTTAGGATTATGTTATTTGTTACAAGTTGATATTAGTTCTTGAGGCATGAAATGTTTATCTTGAATATTCATTTTCTGGAGAAAAAGATGAGATTGTGGTGGAAATTGATTAAAGGATGAAATTTTACTTGTCAAGTAAGTATATTTACTTATGTTCCTAGTATAGATGGTAAAAAATACATCAAATATAGGAAAATTATATTAAGATAAAAAATTTGTGTTATAACCTTCAATCATAATGAATTTATGGTATTTTCAACATTTTAGGTTTGTAGTTTTGTGATTGTTGACATTCAAAAGATCATTCACTTTTTTATAATCAATGATCTCTGGACATTAATTTTATTACTTGACCATATATTAAATTCCCACTAATGTTATTATATTTGGAAACTTAATATGTGCAATCCTAGATGACCTTTTTAATTCCCTTTTTCTCTTTTTAAGAGAAAGTTTTATTAACCCTTTTTATGATGTGGGTTTCCACAAAGGAATTTTCAAATGTCAAACCTTTGATTTTTGGGAACAAGTTCAAATTGTGAGGATGAAATTTATTTTTTGGGGGGATGTGACACCCATATATTTTATAAAATATTTCTCTTTAAATAATTTTATTTATTTGATAGCTTGATTTATACGCAACCCTGAGTTTAAACGAACTGTGATAACTATTAAAATATTATTATATAATGTGACAATTATAACCAAGCCGTTAATTTAGTGGGTATGAATATTATTAAATAATTTATGAAATATATATAAAATTCTTACTCAATATAAATATTTTGATAAATTATTATAAAATATTCATTCAATTTTTAGTAAATTCATTTCATTCTTAAAAAATATGTTTTATCTAAAAATAGTATTCCTTATGAGTTAATATTATAATTAATTTATCAAAGTTTTAGAAAATTTACTTGTAAAAATTAATTTAATTTTTGAATTCACCATGAGAAAATTATCTTATGATTATTTTATGATAATTTTTTGAAAAGATTAATTTTTCAATGAATAGTGAAAATGTCATTTTTTTATAAAACTATAATTTTTTTATATTAAAAATATCCTTTATGAATTTAATTTGATATAAAAGTAAATTAATTAATATTTATTTATATATATTCTAATTAATTAAATTTTACTTATCCTTATACATTCATTTGGTATAAGAACATTTTTGGGCTTAAAAATGCATTTTTCAAGAAAACTACTTTTCATTGTGTTTTGTGGGATTAATTTTAAATTAAATTTTGCCACTTTTTTGAGTTGAATATTAAAAAATGGATTCAATATTTTTAATCCTTGGGTATAAATTTGGTAAATATATCCTTTTTATTATTTTTCATTAGGAATAGTAACTATAATATTATTATTACCACGGTAAGGATAAATCACGTAATTTAGGTTACAAATAAAATGATAAGGACTATTAAATAACCATAAAACTTACCTAAATTTTAGTTTATGAGTTATATTTTTTCATAATAATCTAATTTTTGGTTACTTGGCCTTTTTTTCCTTTTGGATGATATTATGACCTTTATAGTTTTTTTCAGGAAAAGTCAAACATGTCACACTCTTATTTTTAATAACTGTAATATTTTTAATATAAAATTATCCAAAATTAATATTTGAATATAAAAAATATTTTTAAATATAAAATAATTATATTAATCATGGTAATTTATTTTTAATTTTTAGGGAATAAATATTTACCCTAAATGCTCGCACAACATTGACCTGATAATTATCCAATTAATGGAAAAAATCAAATAAGTGATATTAAAAATATTATAATTTGGGATAATTAAGGCTATCCAATAATTTTATATATGGACATGAAATTTTTGGAACATGTTAAAATATTTGGTTCCAATTTGTATTGTTTTCTTGATGTTATTAAAGTCAAAGTAATGAATAATGTTAAAATTGATAATAATGATATTTTATGAAAATAATATTTTATTAATTATTTAAAAATGATAAAAAAATTAATTAAGGAAAAAGGGGATAAAATATCATCTAAAATTTCATACCATGTGCATTTATAGTCCATTTTTAAGCATTTGTCTCTAGAATATTCTTATTATATTTTAATATTTTGTGAAATTCCAAAAGTGCTCCACAACTCAATTATAAAAGGGAACCTCCTCCCTCACTTATTTACACCCCTTTGAGCCTTATATATCAACTATACCCTACCAAATAATATTCTTAAATTCCTTAGTCACATTTTAGAGATTATGGTCTTCCAAAAGACTAATACTAGATCCCTTTAGAGGTGATCTAAAAGATTCATTTTGAAGTAGTAATATCTCTAATTGGTAACTTTATTTTTCTAATCTAATATACTTCCTATAAATATATGATATTTACTGTAAATTAATAAATTAATTATAATAAATATAATAAAATGTTATTATGGTTTTTAAAACACCATTATAAACCATATTTATCACCAAATAAGAAGTGAAAGTATAGATCGTACATATGTATGACTTACCGTCTCCACATAGTGTACAATTCATTTTTCATCACCATATTTATAGATGGGTATTATTATGTGTTTAATATTTATATATTATTTTTATTAAATAATTATACTTCTGTAATGATAATTTATTTTTGACCTTATTACCATTGAATCCTTTGAGAAATGATAACATCGTTCGTGTGTACGTGTGGACTACTACCTTCACGATGAGATGTTATTTGTTTTCATTTATATTTTACTTGGATTATAATAAGGAAAAATTTAATGAATATATATTATATATATGATATATATGATATAATAATTATTCTATAAATATAAATTATTATTTACCTTTTTTTCATTATAACATTCGAAAAATGGAAACAATGTTCATGCGTACGTACAAC
Organism: Viscum album; assembly: GCA_963277665.1. Lineage (NCBI taxonomy): Eukaryota > Viridiplantae > Streptophyta > Magnoliopsida > Santalales > Viscaceae > Viscum > Viscum album. The sequence goes on from OY728148.1 coordinate 418,644,078, forward strand.
CTAGCATCTCCATGAACGGTGTAATTCATTTTTCTATCTCTAATTTTTAAGAATGATTATAAATATGTATATAATTAATATATATATTTTTTATAAAATTATTAAAATTCAGGAAATTATGGGACCATGATCAAAGTATAAGGACCAAGACTGCCGAACCAAAACATGTTTGGAAAACAAAGCATTTATCCCCCATAATAGTGATTTTGATGACAAATTATTAATAAATGGGTGATAAGATATTATAAATAAATCATAAATTTTATAATATATATGTATATGGTCATTTAATACATGTATAATAAATCAATATTTATTATACAGGTGGTTTGAATGTGAACATGGAAAGGTGAGACTTGAATTAAGGGGTTCTCATCTCACTTTTACTTTTGTAAGACATATGCTATATTCACCACTTACTTATTTTGTGTGGTGTATATATTTCCCCTATGATATATTATATAAATAATATATTTATATTAATGGTACTTAAAGTTTTATTTGAATTTATTTATTTCATGGGGCTTATGATTCAAAAGATATCCATGTGGTAAGGGTTCATTTTACAATCTCATTATTATTCAATATTATTTATGTTTAAGTCTCTATTGGGGAATATTTATCTTCCTTGCGTATTTTTTATAAAATAAATTAAAAAAAGTTTTTTTACTATTATCCTATAATTTTTTAAAATCATTTATATTCATGTTTGATGTAACGACCCAAACTTTTGAATAATATTTGTTTCTTGAATTTGTGTATTATTTTATTTTATACTAAAAAAAACTGTATCCTTTAATTAATGAAGTGAGTATAATTAAAATAATACCACTGGGTTTTGACTGTTATATAACCGTTGTAAAATAAATTCTTAATGTTATGATTATTGTTTATAAATACAAGTGATCATGGTTAATTAATACAGAAAGAGGAGTCGATGGCCTCATCCAGTAGACTCGGGCCATATAAAGCCCATCTATTAGAGCTTGGGAAGGAGGTTGCATCACTGGGCTTTGCTCTAGACCAAGCCCAAGCCGAACTCCAACATGTGAAGCTTGAACAGAATCACCTATGGGAGAAGTTCAAGCTGATAGAAATCACCACTTGGGCAATGTTGTTCGATCCGCCCCAAGATTCTATTACCACTATATATCTTACATTTAGGTCCTATGCATGTGTTATAAGGGGCTATGTAACGAGACCTTAGTTACATTGTGTAATCATTTGTATAAATAAAATTGTTATTTATTATTATGTTAAATATGTGAATTTCAAATGTCCGGATAAATGTAGGATAAATTTATATAAGTTCCATATTATTGATGAATTTTGGAAAAAGGGTATTTTAAAATATTTTTTTTATACTTTAAATAATTAATAATGTAAAATGATTTTCAAAAAATGGTATTCTGTAGTTGTGACCAGTAAGAAATTTAGATTCTAATAAGATCAAATTAATTTTTAGTGAATAGTAAAGTATGAATAGTAATATTTCCCTTATGAATAGTAATGTGAAAAATGGAATAGTAACCTCACTTAAGAAAGTATAAGTATAATTTAGGCATCTTGAATGGTAATGTGATATAATATCAGAAGTAAATAAGTGTTTCATAACTTCTTAGTTATGTATTAGTATTTATTCGGGTAAATAGTTTTTTTAATTAAAAATTAAATATCTCATTATTAGAAAATTATTTTCATAAAATGGAGTTAATTATTGAATTCAGATCATCAATATTAGGTTAGGGTGAATTTATGAGATTTTTTATAAAATGATTTGTTTTTCGATGAATAGTAAAACTACAGTTTTGAGTTTCGGTGTGATTAATGACATCATTAATGATGTAATCATGATGTAATAATTTTGGTCAAACTGTGAATAGTAATATATGTTATGAGGTGTCCAAAGTGGCCAATACCATGGGAAAGCCCATTGTTTTTCAAATACCACCGATGAGGTGTCCCTTGGAAATTAATTAAATATTCCCTCACTTTTTCTATAAATACCAACCCTTTCCTTCATTAATTTCATTTAAAATTCATCATCAATGAAGCTATGGTCTTTTTACCTCCCAAGGTGCCCTCAATCCCCCCAAGGTCCCAACCTTCAAGCTTCAGAAGTTACCCTTCTAGGTAGGGGAACCTTTCACCCTCCTCTTTTAAGTCATGAATTCATTTATGTTATGTCTTCTAATTTCCATATTATTATGTTGGGTACTGTTCTTATATATCCTTATTACTGTCCATTTCATGTCTAAATGATGAGAGATCCTTTCCAATTTCATCAACTTATTTTATGAATTTTTAATTGATGCCGTTAGGCTGCCGAATTTTCGTAAAAGAAATCGCATTTTCTCTTTTCTTTCAAGTTTTCTTTTCATTTGGTATGTCATTAAAATATACACACCATGATATTATTTATATTTTATTCTGTAAATCTAATGTAAAATGATTCATTTATGTAAGGGATACCCTTTTCCTCTCTCTTTTTATTGTTTTCTAAAACCATGTTATATAGTTATTATGTTGCAGAAAATTCATCTCAAAATTTCTCTATCTTTCTCTCAAGAAATTATCCTATCTTATTTATGTGAATACCCAGACCTATTTCGTTTTTAGGGGTGTTCATAAAGACATAAAAATGATATTATTGATTTTGGAATTAACATACATAAAAACCCTTATTCACTTTCCATGGGTTATAAATGACATAATGATCTTGTTTTTAAACACTTTTTAAAACGTCATGATTTTGATATGAAACCCATTTATTTTATTCTATTTGAGTTATTTATGAAATGTATGATTATGATCTATGTGGATCACATTAAAATAAATACATATTAAGGGTGCACCCTGATAGTTCTCTAATGAATTGTGTAAATAATTTAATCTCTAGAGATGAAAAGTTTCACGACACCTTGGTGAATAACCTTGGTAATTTTTATGATACCTTGGGGATAAACCTTGGTGATATGTTCATGAATGTATAAATTAAATTTTTTAGCCACATATTCAAGTTATGGTTAAAGTTCTTTTCATTATTATATTCCTCTTCTTCCTTTTCTCATGTCTTTATGATTTTATCTAGTTCTTATTGATATCGCTCAAGTTCACATGTAAACTGTTTCACTTGTTTTCTCTTACTGGGCCTTCTACTCACCCTTTCCTTTGATGTATGTATCCAGGTTATGAGATTCAGTAATTGTACTTAGAATGAACCTATGAATAATAATTTCAAGTGTATTTATAAGAATGTTGTATGTTTTCATGTATTATGTTCCTGATTTCCAAGACACTAAACTTTAAAGATCTTCTATTTGTAAAATTTAATGGAAAGTTATGTAATAAAAATGAAGGATTACATAGTTAGTATCAAAGGACAGTTTAGTTATTTATAGAAATTAGGCTATGCAAACTTTAGTAATAACCCTATAGAAAATTTTAAATATAGGAAAACTTCCTGGTATTTTGGTAAAATATTAAGTAAGTGGTTTCCAAACAAATAAATCCATGTCTAGATACAAACAAGTGGATGTGGATCTGGCATAGATGTACCTAGGAGTGAAAACTCTGACAAGGAGTTTCAGGTTTGAATTGGGGTATCCTGATACACGAAAATGGGCCTTTCTGTACTCTTGGTTTGACACTACCGGGGGATATGTTTGGTTAATCATAAGATTTTTATGAATCATTATGAAGGATTTATAGAGAAATTTAATTGTATAAGCATGAAGTTTCAAGACATAAAATCCTTTATAGTTAAAAGATTCGTAAATTAAATAATCTTCTAACTAAGGTTTTATTCTTTTAGAAAATGGTGGGCAAAAGGAGTAACCATGCAAATGGTGACCGCAATGGACCATGCGCCGACGACCCTCTGATGGAAGCCTAAATGGAAACTTTCTTGAGAATGATGAACAAAATGACTCAAGTTATGGGAAATAACTTGAATCAAGCTGAGAGAATGATCTCACTGAAAAAAGAATAATATTCTATTGAGTCCTTTATGCATCAATGACCACCAACCTGTAGTGGATCTACCGACCCATTGATTGCTGAACATTGCATCAGCTCTATAGAGAAGATCTTTTCTATGCTCCGCTGTTCAGAGAAAGAAAAGGTCACCCTGGCTATTTACTACTTAGATGAAGAAGCTGATCAGTGATGGGAACTGATTAAAAACATGAGGCCAAGAGTGGAGGTTGAAGATGTGGAGTGGGAAGAGTTTAGAGGGATCTTCTTCAGTAAGTATTTTCATCGTTCCATGAGAACAAGAATGGAGAAGGATTTTCTTGAGTTGAAGAAGAAGGATAATGAATATGTGGGAAGCTACGGGATAAAATTCACAAGGATTTCATGTTACACCTCTAGCTTTTTCATGTATCCAAATAGTAAGGTTGATAGATTCTATGGTAGACTGAGACCTCATCTGTTGAAGAATCTATCCAACCAAGACTATGATATCTATGAGGAGATCGTGCTGAGTGAGATGAACATAGAATTGGAGTTTGGCGAGATACAATAGTCTCATAAATCCTATGACAAGAAAATATTGATGGAGAAAAGATTAGGGTGGACTTTTGATCAGGGAAGAGGAGGAAATAAAGTGAAACGTCCCACATGTAATAAATGTGGGAAGAAGCATTCATGGAACTGCCTTCTTGGGAGTGGGAAGTGCTACAAGTGTTGAAAATATGGCCATATTTTACGGAACTATCATAGTGTGGTGAAACCTCAAATCTAAAACACTAACGACAAAGGGAATATGGTGTAGGCCCTACCTGATGTCCAATTCTATAAGTGTGGAAAACTTGAGAACTTTTCCAATCACTATACAAATCCAAGGGTAGTAGAGGGGAATCACCATCAGCCTTATCATCGACCAAGGGAACAAGGTCGTAATTTTTAAATCACTATGGTTGAAGTTGAAGTGCCAAATGAGGTGGTTGTAGGTACTCTTGTTGTTCTATCAAAGCTAGCAAGTAATTTGTTTGATTCGGGTTCTACACATTCCTTTATTTCCTCCAAGTTTGCAAAGAATTTAGAATCAAACCTTGATTTACTAAAAGTAGAGTTATCAGTCAAGACTCCTGGTGGGATTATCAAAGCATCATCAGTATTTAGAAACTATAGTATTTACTTTAGTGAGCACAATATTATCCCATATCTAGTAGTCATTCCCATGCTGGAATTCAACATTATACTAGGGATGAACTAGCTCTCAAAGTATAATGCTAAGATAAAATGCAAAAGGAAGGAAATCTCAGTAGTCTTGAATGGAAAACCTATAGTTATATTCTAAGGAGAGATATATCAACCTAATATTTCTATAAAAGAACATCATATATCCTTCTTTATGGAGTTTATTGATGAAGAATACAAAGGAAATGAGAGTTTAAGGATAGAAAATGTCCCCATCGTCTAGAAATACATTGAAGTATTTCCTAAGGAGTTACCCGGACCTCACCCAGAAAGAGAGGTAGAGTTCTCCATTGAACTCATACCTGGATCTCATACGATATCAAAGACCTCATATAGGATGGAAAATGTGAAACTTGAGGAATTAAAGAAGAAACTCCATAATCTTTTGGAGAAGGGGTTTATCCGTCCAAGTGTGTCTCCTTGGGGAGAAGCTATTCTCTTTGTGAAGAAGAAGGATAAATCAATGTGGCTAGGCATTGATTATAGAGAACTGAACAAGATCACAATGAAGAACAAATACCCTCTCCCAAGAATTGATGACTTATTTGACCAACTTCATGGGGCTCAATTCTTCTTTAAGATTGATCTTCAATCTGGTTATCATCAATTGAGGGTGAAGAAAGAGGAAATTCCAAAAACTACCTTCCGATCAAGATATGGGCATTATGAGTTTGTTGTTATGCCCTTTGGACTGACTAATGCACTTTCTATTTTTATGTATTTTATGAATAGAGTCTTTAAGGACTACCTTGATAAATTTCAGGTAGTTTTTATTGATGATATTATGATATATTCAAAAATTCTTGAGGAGCATGAGGATCATCTAAGGGTTATTTTACAAACTCTACAGAAGGAGAGGCTTTTTGGGAAGTTTAGAAAATGTGAATTTTGGTTACAACAAGTTACTTTATTAGGGCACATTGTTACCAATTAGGGAATCACAGTTGACCCTGAAAAGAAAAAAGTTGTAGAGGAGTGGCCTTAACCTACAACAATAACTGATATTCGTAGTTTCATTGGGTTAGCGGGATATTATATGAGGTTTGTGAAAAAAATTTCATGCCTTTATAATCCATTAACCAATTTAACTCGAAAAGGGGTCAAGTTTATCTGGACAAAAAAGTGTAAGGAAAGTTTCCAAGAGCTGAATAAGAGATTGGTTACTACACCCAAGTTAACTCTACCCTCAATTATAGAAGTATTAATTATTTTTAGCGATGCATCTCTTAAAGGGCTTGGATACGTCCTCATGAAAAATTACAAGGTCATTGATTATTCATCTCGACAGTTAAAGACTCATGAGCAGAACTATCCTATGCGTGATTTGGAGCTGACTGCGGTCATTTTTTCTCTAAAGATATAGAGGCACTATCTTTATGGGAAGAAATGTGATATATAAACAGACCATCAACGTTTGAAGTATATTTTCACAAAAAAATAATTGAATATGAGACAAAGGATATGGTTGAAACTTCTTAAAGACTATGATTGTTCAATTCATTATCATCCCGGAAGAGCAAACAAAGTCGCTGATGCATTAAGCAGGAAAGACCCAGTTTTTCTTTCCATGATGAGGATTCAAAGAGATCCTTTGATCAATGACCTAGTAAATCTAGACATGGTAATTATAAGAGAAGGTATATAATCAAACCTAACCCAAATTATTTCTCAACCGTCATTACTAGAGAAGATAAAGAAAGATCAGAAAGAAGATCCTTTTTTACAAAATAAGTTTGAGATTGTGAAGGATAGAAAGTTTCCTGAGTTCAATATTGATCAAGAAGGTGTACTGAAATTTTGTACAAGACTATGTGTTCCATCTATTCCAAAAAAAAATAAGGAGCTAATGGATGAAGCTCATAGCTCTACTTTCTCTATACATCCTGGCAGCACGAAAATGTACAGGGACCTTCATGATCATTATTGGTGGGATAATATGAAAAGGGAGATTTCTTACTACACTTTAAGGTGCCTAGTATATTAGAAAGTGAAGGAAAAAATGACCACTTTATAAAGGGGTATTGCAACCACTACCCATACCAGCATGGAAGTGGGACAATATCACTATGGACTTCGTCACTAGTATCCCGAGAACTTCCAAAGGAAACAATGCAATATGGGTTATTGTGGACCATCTCCCCAAGACTTCCCATTTTATCTCCATTTGGGAAGATTTCTCTCTTGATTAAATGTCCAGGATTTATGTGAAGAAAGTGGTAAGGCTGCATGAAGTTTCACTTTCTATCGTATCTGATCATGATCCAAGGATCACATCAAAATTCTGGAGAAGTATTCAACATGCTCTGAGCATTGAATTGAATTTCAGTACGGCCTATCACCCCCAAATTGATGGAAAATATTAAAGGAATATTCAAACACTCAAGGATATGATAAGTACATGCTCAATGGAATTTAAAGGTGGATGGGATCAACATCTCCCTTTAGTCGAGTTATCTTACAACAATAGCTTCTACTCGAGCATTCAAATGGCACCCTATGAAGCTATATATGGTAAGCGATGTAGAAATCCTACTTGTTGGCATGAATCTGGTGAGAAAAATCTTCTTGGGCTTGATCTTGTGCAAGAGATGATAGAAAAGGTCCATTCTATCCAACAATATATTAAGGCTTCTCAGAGTCGGTAAAAGAGCTATGTCGACACCCGTTGAAGGTACTTGGAGTTTGTTGTTGGTGACAAGGTCTTTATTTGAATTTTACATTGGAAGAGAGTCATGAGGTTTGGGAAGAAAGGGAAGCTCAGCCCTAGGTACATTTTCCCCTATGAAATTCTTGATCGCATGGGAGCAGCATCCTATCAGCTTGAACTTCCTCCAAATCTAGGATAAGTTCATGATGTGTTCCACACATCCCTCTTGAGGAAGTACATACTTGACCCTTAACATGTACTAAATCTGGAGTTTGTACAACTGGAATATGAAATCTCTTATAAAGATCAGTCAGTGGAGATCTTGGATCGTAGGGACAAGGTTTTATGCAACAAGACTGCCCACATTGTTTAGGTGTTGTGGAGAAACCAAAAATGTGAAGAATCCACGTGGGAACTAGAGGATTCTATGAGGCAAAAGTACCCAAACCTTTTCTCTTCAGAGGGTATGAGTTAAAATTTAGGGGAAAAAATTTATTAAGGGGGGGGGGGGAGAATGTAATGACCCGAACTTTTAAATAATATTTGTTTCTTGAGTTTGTGTATTATTTTATTTTATACTAAAAAAACTATATCCTTTAATTAATGAAGTGTGTATAATTAAAATAATACCACTGGGTTTTGACTGTTATATGATCGTTGGAAACTAAATTTTTAACGTTATTATTATTATTTATAAATACAAGTGATCATGATTAATTAATATAGAAAGAGGTTTCGATGACCTCATCCAGTAGACTCGGGCGATATGAATCCCATCTGTCAGAGCTTGGGAAGGAGGTTGCATCATTGGGCTTTTCTCTGGACCAAGCCCAAGATGAACTCCAATACGTGAAGCTTGAACAGAATCGCCTACAGGAGAAGTTCAAGTTGATAGAAATCACCACTCGGGAAATATTGTCTGAGCCTCCCTAAGATTCTATCACCATAGAACATCTTACATTAGGTCCTATGCAGGTGTTATAAGGGGATATGTAAGGATACCTTAGTTACGTTGTGTAATCCTTTTGTATAAATAAATTTTTTATTTCTTATTATGTTAAATTTTTGAATTTCAAATGTATGGATAAATGTAGAATGAATTTATAGAACTTCCATATTATTGATGAATTTTGGGAAAAGGGTATTTTAAAATATTTTTTTGTATACTTTAAATAATTAATAATGTAAAATTATTTTCAAAAAATGGTCTTCTACAGTTGTGACCAATAAGAAATTTAGAGTCTAATAAGATCAACTTAATTTTTAGTGAATAATAAAGAATGAATAATAATATTACCCTTATGAATTGTAATGTGACCAATGGAATACTAACCTCACTTAAGAAAGTATAAGTATAATTTAGGAATCTTGAATAGTAATGTGATATAATAGCATAAGTAAATAACTGTTTCATAACTTATTAGTTATGTATAAGTATTTATTTGGGTAAATAGTTTTTTCACTTAAAAAATTAAAAATATCATAATTAGAAAATTATTTTCATAAAATGGAGTTTATTTTTGAATTCAGAGCTTCAATATTATGTTAGGGTGAATCTATGAAATTTTTTATAAAATGTTTTGTTTTTCGGTGAATATTAAAAATACAGTTTTGAGTTTCAGTGTGATTAATAACATCATTAATGTAATCATGATGTAATAATTCTGGTCAACTTTTGAATAGTAATATATGTTATGAGGTGTTCCATGTGGCCAATACCATGGGAAAATACGTTGGTCAAGCCCATGGTTTTGAAAATACCACCGATGAGGTGTCCCTTGGGAATTAATTAAATATTCCCTCACTTTTTCTATAAATACCAACCCTTTCCTTCATTAATTTCATTCCGAATTCATTATCAACTAAGATCTGGTCTTTTTACCTCCCAAGTAGTCCTCCCAAGGTTCCCTTAATCCCCACAAGGTCCCAACCTTCAAGCTTTCGAAGTTACTCTTCAAGGTATGGGAACCTTTCACCCTCCTCTTTTAAGTCATGACTTCCTTTATGTTATGTCTTATAATTTCCATATTATTATTCTGGGGTATATTCTTATATATATTTATTACTATCCATTTTATGTCCAAATGATGAGATACCCTTTCCGATCTCATCAACTAATTTTCTTAATTTTTAATTGACGCCGTTAGGATGCCGAATTTTCGTAAAAGAAATTTCATTTTCTATTTTATTTCAAGTTTTATTTTCATGTGGTATGTCATTCAAATATCCACACCAGGATATTATTTCTATTTTATTATTTACCTCTACTGTAAAATTATTCATTTATAAATGGGAGACCCTTTTCCTCTATATTTTTATTGTTTTATGAAACCATGTTATATAGCCGTTATGTTGCATAAATTTCATCTCAAAATTTCTCTCTCTTTCTCTCAAGAAATTATCCTATATTATTTATGTGAATACCCATACCTATTTCGTTTCTAGGGGTGTTCATAAAGACATAAAAATGATATTTTTTATTCTGGAATTTAAATACATAAAAAACCTTATTCCCTTTCCATGGGTTATAAATGACATAATGATCTTGTTTTTAAACACTTTTTAAAAGGTCATGATTTTGATATGAAACCCATTTATTTTATTCTATTTTGGTTATTTATGAAATTTATTATTATGATATTTACGACTCACATGAAAATAAAGACATATTAAGGGTGTGCCTTGATAGCGCTCCAATGCATTGGGTAAAGAATTTAATCTCTAGAGATGACAAGTTTCACGATACCTTGGTGAATAATCTTGGTAAATTTTATGACACCTTGGGGATAAAACTTAGTGATATGTTCATGAATGTATAAATTAAATTTTTTAGCCACATATTCAAGTTATCGTTCAATTTTTTTTTTCATTATGATATTCCTATTCTTCCTTTTCTCATGTCTTTATGTTTTTATCCAATTATTATTGATATCGCTCAAGTTTACATGTAAACTGTTTCACTTGTTTTCCTTTACTGGGCCTTCTGATCACACTTTCCTTTAATGTATGTATCCAGGTTATGAGATGAAATAATTGTACTTAGGATGAACCTATTAATAATAATTTCAAGTGTATTTAGAAGAATTTTTTATGTTTTCATGTGTTATGTTCCTGATTTTCAAGACACTAAACTTTAAAGATCCTCTGTTTGTAAAATGTAATGGAATGTTATGTAATAAAAATGAGGGATGCCATATTTGATTTTTTACAAAATGGTTTGAAAGCAATATTTTTTTAATTAGGTTCTTTATGATTTTTTTGAAAAAAATATGGAAGGAATGTTTTTTAACTTATGCAACATGAGAGGATTTTCCTACCATTATGAAGCCTCAATGTTTTTAATATTCCTTTACATGTTTAAAATTTTATTTTCAAATAAAATGTTTTTATTTATAAGGGTGGTTATTTAAAAAAAAGTGGTTTTAAAATAAAAAATTTATTTTCCACAAGAATTATCCCAAGTGATCTTTCAAAATCTATTTCTATCTAAGATTAAATCCTTTTACATTAATATACTTTACTAGGTATATGATTCCAGGTTACCATAATTATTATTTCTATGTATGGTTTATGTTCATTATAAAATTATGAAATCTTTATGAAAACCATTTCTTTTCATGGGTTCTGATGTGATGAATGTTCTATGATCTTGTGGCCCATATATGCATGGTTTTCATTATGTGATAGGTGGTACCAAAATATCCCTCCATTTCATTGGTTAAATTATTATATCTCATAATATGTTTAAGTGAAACAAGTTGATGTGATTAATTTGTTATGGGAAACAAGTTGGTGAACTTGGCCTATTATAGGAAACAAGTCGACGTGCTTGATCCGTTATGGGAAACAAGTCGATGTGTTTGATCTATTATGGGAAATAATTGTTGATTCCTAATTCAATGGTCTTGTTAGTTGAACTTGAAATATGAAATGGTTTCTATACCTATGATTATGCCACAAATATTTATGAAATGAACTTAGGTTCATGAATGAGTTATGATGAATTCTCATTCTTATGATTCATGTCTTTTGAAATGTTAATGTTTTATGACATAAATCATGTTTATGATCTTTTTTCAGATTGTGTATGAAAATTTTAAGTTATGTTCAAGATATAATTCCCATATGATGATCAATTGATATCTCCCATGTTTACCCTTACTGATCATATGAGAATCTGATCTCACCCTTTCTTATGTTTCATTTCCTGAGGTTATGAAAAATGGTTTTATATAAGGTATGAATATGAAGAGTACTAAATAGGGATATATTTATGAAATATGTTGAATATATCTCATGAAATAAGAATATTTAGTATATATTCTCTAAATACACTAAACCTATATAGTACTCAGGTTTGTTTTTTTGTATGATGTATTGAATATTCATCTATTAAGATGTAATATTTATGTATGAAAATATCGGACTGTTATATTAACTCATGTTGATTTTTTTCTTATTAAAATAAAAATGATCTTTTATGAAAAAATATTATCTACCTCATCAATTTTGGAACCAAAGAGGTTATTCCTTAAAGAATTATTTGTTACACCCTTATAAAACCTGTTACTCTCCTTGAGTTTATTTTATGATTATGATTGTTTTAAATTATCTTTCTGTGTGAAATGCATGATTATGAGAATTTTATGATGTGATGGGTGGGATCAGAATTATATATCCCACTAATTCATTAGGTAATGTGATATATCTCATGATATTATGTGTATAATTCATGAATATGATTCTAGATTTGTTCAAAATTATGATGTTATGATTTATAGACATAAGTTCTGTATGAACATGATTCTAGATTTATCCATAACTATGTGTGGTATTTGACTAATATGTTATGATGTTTCATTATTATTCATATTCTATATTCCATTCCTTTATTTAATGTTTCCCTCATTATTATGATTATGATCATATACTTATGATATTATGATGATGATTATGATCAACCATGTGCTATTGATTCGGGTTCCTTATTCCTTCCATATTATTCCTCTCCTTATAGGGATTTTAGATCACCACTTTCATTTAGGTTTATAGTTATGTGAATACATGTACTAATAAGGGTATTATATCTTTAAGAGGGATATGAAAAAAGAATGAAATAATCCTAATATTTTCTTATGGACAATTGATATATGAGCCTAATTTTCCCAAGATACTAAACCTTTGGATCCTGGAATGTATTACTATTATTTTATTTATCATAAAAATAATTTAATAGTTATATAAGAAGAATTTGGGTCACTATAGTAGGTATAAGAGCATAGTTTATTTAATTTTAGAATTAGGATTATAAAATGTTAGTGAAAACCCTTAGGTCAAGTTTGAGTTTTAAGGGAAACAACATGAAGTTTTATCAAAGTATAAGAGCATGAAATTTTAGAGAAATAAAATCCCAATATGGTTATTACAAGTTTATGTGGATTTGTTCTAGATGTACCTAGGGATAATAACCATGAAAAGGAAATATTGAGTATTAGTTCAATCGTCACCCGGTTCATGAAAAAGAGGCCTTATTGCACACTTGGTTTAACACTCTCATGGGATATTCTACAGTCAATCCCAAACTTTATACAATAAATTCTGAAGTATATATAGATATAGTAATTATTTCATTTAAATTTAGAAAAGGATTGAAGTTAATGATCCTAAAATCATCATTTGAGAAAAATTATAAACATATGGATACCATAATATATGAATTTAGAAATAATTTTCAAATGAGAATAAATTATTTATTCATTATTTATTAACTTTTGTTTTTTAAACCTTTTCTATTATAAAAAATTGTGGGAACTAGGATAAACTATAATAACAACCCATATTAGGGAAAATTAAATGATTTTCTGAATTAAATTCCTAATGCAATAGGTGATTGAGTTCGAAACTTCATAGTGACGCTTACTTTGAAGTATTAGGATATGAATAATAACCTGAACTATGTATAACTTACACCTTCATAAAATAAGGAGAAACTATCTATCAAGTCCTTTATACAGAAATGATCACCAACATTTAGTGGGTCTTATGGTCCACTTGTCATGGAATAGTTGGTTAACTCAATGAAAAAGACCTTTTCTGTGATCCACTTTTATAATAAAGAGAAGGTTACTCTAGAAGTTTATTAATTAGATAGTGAGTCTAATTAATTATAGGTGTTGATAAATAATATGAAATTTAAAGATTAAATGGAAGAAATTGAATGAGAAAAAATTTAAGAAGTTATTTCTTAACAAGTATTTAACTTGAACTATTCGAAGAAAGGTGGAGATAGAATTATTTGAGCTTGAGAAAAAGGAGAGTGAATTTGTCACAAATTATGAGTAAAATTTCAAAAATATTTCAAGATATTCCTCATGTATTATTATAAAAAATGATATAAAAATAGATAAATTATTTATTTCTTTAAAACCATACCTTTGAAAGGCTCTAGCTATCTGAGACTTTGAGAGTTAGGAAGACGTATCTTGATGTGCTCTCAATATAGATATGGAGTTTGTATAATAGTCTCATATGTAGGTTTCGGGCATAAAAAAAGTGTGTGGTGGTGAGAGATATATTAAAATTTATTTTAATATTTAGTTGTCCTAAACCTCAAGTAATGATATTTCATGTTAAATTTATAATTAATTTATACAGATCTGAAGGAAATAAATGCCTCGGGTTAGGATCCTTTCTTTATTAATGATGTTTATCTTTTGAAAGACTCCTTTTGTATTTCTTTAATTGTGATTTGTATATCCAAGGGTAGAATACCTATAATGGTAACCCACATGTTATACTTTGATCTCCAAGCAATTCCAATCAATCTTTGGGTGCTAGGGAAATGAATCAATTATCACGCGTTGTTTGTGTTGATCACTAATCCTTTGATATTAAAGGAATATCTCTTGAATTTATTGTTCTTGAGAGGGAGAGAGGAGGAGTTGAGATATAATTCATTGTGTACAACAATTACTTATTTTTGTTTATCCCTACACAGTAGCCATAAAAGATTATTTATATAACTAGGTTTTAGGTTAATAAATATTTTAATTTCATGTCAGCCCTTAAAATAATATCACAATCTTAATAAACCACATGAAACAAAATAATAATAATAAAATTATTATTTTGAAATGTGAGCCATCATATACATATTATAAATATTATTTATAGGATTGTAAATAAATATCTATCATCGAACATGACCTTGGTCCATTAAAACTCTTTGAAATTTATTGAATACACAAATAAATATATTTTTTAAAATGTTTTACTCACCAATAAATATTTTCAATTGATAAAAAATGAATAAAATTATTCCTAAGTCTTGAGAATAATATTTATTATTTTAATTAAATTCACTTAGAATTTAATCAAGATCATCAGTAACACTTAGTGTGTGATCCTCATGGATTCTTTCTCATTGGAATTAGACATGCTTACCTAAAGTCCAAGATTACTATATAATAATGAGTCAAGTAACCCAAGAGAAATAAATTAATGTCACAATGATGAAAATATCATATGAACACTCACTATTTAATATAATCCATTTGTTACAATATCTCATCAGGAAGGTTGCACATTTGTGTCACCAACCTATATGTTCGATGCGTCTTTCTTTGACTATCTAAAATAAACACATCATTACTCTATTTCCATGGAATTTTGGGCAATCGTTCTATTCCAATCAAAGAGCTGAGATATCAACTTATATAAATATGGGAGGGTAAAATCCTTCCTTAGCATATCCATTAATAAAATGTCACTCACGACGCACTTAACATATCCTAATTCACCATGAACTGTTATCATCATAGTTTACAAAATACATCTAAGTAAGCGAGTCATAACATGAATTTATACCAATATTAAATACCAAGGACTACTAAAACACTCACAGATAGGAATATCTGATGACAAAAAAACATGAAGAATTCCTAATATAGGTTCTGTTATCATAATCTCCTGTCTTAGAGATTACCAAGTGAGAACTTCATGAGAATAATCCTCATCTTCTTACAAGTACTCGCACCTGATAGTCTATGTACTATGTGTGCCATTATAGCATGTTATCCAACCAAAAAACATTATTTATGAATATTTTCATATAACTTCAATGTTCTCATCACAACGGGGACATACTATGACTTTATCAATGCGACGTATACTCTAGGACATTATTACATCAGAGACATGAAAAATAATGAACAATATGTAATTATATGTTTTTATTAATATTTAATACATCAAATATATATGTAACAAAAGTAAAAATGGTTGGTCCTAGGACACTAACTCCAAAACCATGGACATAGATATAAGAAGATAATAATGGACTTTATAGTTTGAAAATCAAATGGAAAAATAGTGAAAAAGATCAAACCACCCACATGTAAAATATATGGGAATAAGAATCAAGGGAATTGCCTCAAAGGGATGATGAAATGATTTAAGTGTATAAGAAAAGTCCACTAAGCTCATGAATGATGAATAGACATAAATAATATGAACAATGTGATGGAGGAAAGGAAGGAACCTCCCAATACACAGACCATGGTTCAATGATTCAACTGTAAGGGGAAATGGCACTATGAAAGCCAACAAACTAAACCATGGGACTTTGAGGGAAATTAGCATCAACAACCACTAAATCCAAAGGAGTAAGGCAAAGACTATGATATCACCACCACTAAGGCAGACCTTTAAAATGATGTTATACAAGTTACAATTTTTTTTCACTCAATAATATAAAAAGTTTTATTTGATTCTATTTCTTCACATTCCTTTTATCCTGAAATTTTTCTAGAACCATTGGATTATATCCCCGATACCTTGAAGTAATGATATCCTTAAAAACACCCAGTGGTGATATCATTAAAACCCAAGTGTTAGAATATTACCCTATTAGTGTATGTGGGAATATTCTTCCAATGAATCTCATAATACCCCCTTTGTGGAATTTGACACTATACTGGGAATGGATTGGATCTCATTATATATATCTCACATAAAATAGTAGGAAAAAGAAATATCTTCCTATATTTCAAGCCATCCCATGCTTCTATATAAATTTAAGGAAGACCATGGATCTACTTTAGAAAATCCCTCAATAGTGTGGGTGTTGATACCTAGTGAAGAATCATATCTTGAACAAATGGTTGTGTCCAAGGAAAGCACAAACCTAGAGTAAATTCACATTAAAATGGAATATACCAATATATTTCCTAAAGAGTTTCCTGACCATCCTCCAGATCATGAGGTAGAGTTATCATTATAGCTTATACTTAGATCCACTACCATCCCCAAATTCCCCTATAGGATAGACCCGATCAAACTAGAGGAGTTAAAGAAGTAGCTACGAAAGTATTTAGACAATGTGTTCATACACCCTAGTGCATTTACTTGGGGTGAACTAGTAATATTTTTTAATAAAAATGATAGATCAATGAAACCATGTAATGATTATTGATAGATCAACAATATCACTATAAAGCACATGTATCCCTTTCCAAGTATTGATGAATTGTTTGATCAAATTTTAGGTTCTCAGTACTACTCAAAGGTGGATCTTTGTTATGGATATCATCTATAATAGATCTGAACCCACACTCTCATATCTGGTGCTAAAACATAATCTTTACATTTCGGTATTTGATACCGATAAACATGACCCGATTTCAACCCCTAAAAATATATAATATCAAACCAAAAAATTGGACCACTTATATATCCAAGGACCTTTTAGGTTTAAATTTTTAGATAAAATTGGACAAACTCTTATATGGAAACATGGATACATAAATAACTAGTTCATAAAAATCTACATCACCCCCAAAAATTTCTTTATATCTTGTAACATTATTAAGAATGACATACTTGAAGCCTTTCTTCACAACATGAGGAAAAGTAAACATAATAAGGGTGATCTCAAACACTCAATAAGGGTAAACATATGCATTAAAAATTGAATTTACTCAGTGAGCATAAGATGCGCATAAGGGTATGATGAGATAATCAAAGTTCACGAGCATAAAATAAGATAATTAATACCCATAAAAACATATATAATGATATAAATCTTTAACATAAGATAAAATTCATATAAGTTAACAATCATGATTCATGTGAAAAAAATCCTTGAGAAAATGATCCATTAGAAACTCATAACATGCATCGAGAAAATGTGTTGGTATCTTGGAACATTATCTTAATATAACCCTTAAAAGAACCCTTATAGATTGGATAAAATTACCATGTTAATACCCATAATATAATATAAATAAACTATTAACTGGTTAACTCTATAGTTATAATGTATCGACCCAATTGACTATAAAACTAGTAGTCGGACTGGTTGCCACATGGCCTCAACCGTGCCTCCCCACACACCAGAGGATACTGACTAGAAATGAGGGTCTAATGGTGGTATATTGTGGAGACTATACCCTCATTATTAGAGTATCAAAATGTTAAAATAATAAATAATTAAAAAATAATAGCAGAAGTAGTAATAATAAATGACTATCAGTGGAAGAATATAATAGACTGAATAAACATGGCCATCGCTAAATGAAATCATGCATGCATGTCCATGTTGATACATAATATAAAGAAGGAAACATTAAAAAGGTAGATATGATACAATATATGTACAAGTAAAATAATAAAATCCTCAAAGGAAATATCCATGAGAAACCTGAGTACTAGCTCAGTCCTGTTCTCCAAGCTCCCATGTACAATGCACAACACAAACAATAATCCATGGACCTGAAAACATGATATCTTCTTGAGTAACCTAGTGAAATAGAGGCCTGAGTAGAATGTGATATATACTCAATATCCCACCACCAACGATGTCTAAAGGATAATCTAGTCCATGAATATAAATCACAATGGTGTGTAGGTATATCAGGTAAGGTAGTAATAAATAAAGTAACCAAATCATCTCAGGTTCCTAAGAGACACTTGGTCGACCATACATACTTCAACCTAAGCCAAAATGTCTCTGGGTAAAATTTATATGCATATATTTAGATATGTATACATATATATGCACTATAAACTCAATGAATTTTATAGCCATATATATGGATACCTATTATTATCTAGGACCAGAGGTGTAACTCAGGCGTACATGAATAATACTACTCATAATAATAATAGGTGTCTCATAATAATAAGCAAGGTTCATCATTCCCATGGATCCGAATCAATATAGGCTACCTTGCCAAGTATCATAAATAATAACAAGGAGGCTTATATCCAACCTCATAATCAAGGGGGTTTGGAATTTCATGCCCAAGAACCCAAGTGATGTGGTAATCATGTCAAATTCATTGACCAAGGGGGTGTGACACATCATGAAAAGTGATCCTACTCAAGGTTCCTTTTATCATTAAGTAATATAGGGTAATCTGTTTTTTGTATGATTCCTTAGCCCGACATTGACTTTATTGTTGTTATTATCACTTGGCACTGGATTCGATGACTAGATTTGGTGGTCTTGGAGAGGTCTAGTCTCTCTGTAGGTTCCCTATTCAGTTTCATCCTTTTATACGACTTGACATTCCTTCACGGCCCTCCCAATCAGTCTGCTATGGTGGTTTCAAGGAGGCTCTGGGATGTGCTTTCCGAATGGTTGATGATGTTTTAGGAGGTGTGCCCGTCATTAGTTTTGTTTGGTGGTTCTTTCAAGATGATGTACATCGATGGCACAGTGTTTGGGATGCGTTTCTTTAGTATAGGTCCATTGATGGGATTTCTATAAGGGTTGATGGTCCTGGCGTTGGTCCACTTGCTGTTGCTGCCTTAGTCTTCTCAACCTCTACTCTGGATTCCAGTTCCATCACTCCTCCCCAGGTCGGTCAAGTGGGATGGTTCCCAAGGAGGTTTTGATATTTGATGGTTGAGCGGCTAACGGGGTTCCAAGAGGTGAGTCTTATGTTTTATTTTCTTCTACTTCTGGGTTTCTATTGTGGTTTTTTTAGATTTAGTGATTTTTGAAGAAAGTTGATGTCTGTGGTGTTTATATTGATTTGAGTTTGGTTTTCATTTCTTCATGGTGGATGTGGATTTATTTCTTCAGATGGTATGTGGTGTTATGTTATGGTTTTTCCAATTCATGTTTTTGATGTCCTATGAAGTATGGTTATTGAGTTTCGATAGTGGTGACGATGATGTGGATTTCGATGATGAGATGATGTGGTTTACCGTGATTGACAGTGTTATGGTGGCATGAATGGGTGGTGGGACAAGGTCTTGTAGGTTCTCACCAGAAATCATTGTAGTGGAATTATTGAGGTAGCTCGTATCTCAAGATCTGACCCAATGGTGCATGATGATAACTCACGATTTGTGGTGATGGATATGGGAAGACGACATGTGATAGAGGTGGTCATGATGAAGGTTTTTTGTTTTTTTAATTTTAAATTTTGAATCAGTTATCTCATGTATATCTCGGTTACAACTCATCCTTAAATCAGATTTCAAAAATCAAATAAAAAGAAATTTTTTAGTCATTTATAAATAAAAGAGATTCCACATTTATAAACATTCCAAAACACAAGTCGCGTACATTTAAAGAGGGTCACAACCACTTAATAGTTTAATACAGGCAATTTGTTTTCTTATTTGTTCAATACATCATTAAAAATATGTGGGCCAGGTGAAATGTCCATAATAGTTATCACCATACATGTAAGAGGTATATAATAGGCCATGCTAACATGCGTACCACACACAAATCGTTAATTTAATTCAATAAGGTAAAGCAAAAACCTCTAAGGCAGTGGTTCGGTCTTTAGGAGATAATATAGTGGAGTGTCACATCACACCACATTCCAATTAATAAACCCATCTACATTTTATAAGACAATGCACCACAATGAGGGGGTTTTATTAGAAAAAAATTGATTCATTAAAGTCATTCATGGAACTCACCCTAAATAACTACAAAAAATAGAGATATTAGAGGGAGTTATAACCCCCTCTAAACACTTTAGAAGAGGTTACCCATAAACGCCACTAAACTAGATACCTACTTTGATTAGGGGTGGTTTTGGGTAAGCACTGGTATAATAGATGTCAGATTAGCGATGATTAAATTAGAAGGGGTTAAAACCCCCTTTAATTTCACCCTAAATTTACAATAAAATTACATATTAGGGGCAGTTTTAACCACCCATAATTTAAATCTCAATTTAGGGGTGGGTAGAACTACCCCTAATTGAATTTATACCACTCTATTTAGAGGCGATTATTCTTTAACCAACTCTAAAAAATCCTTTATTGTTAGTTTTTTTATTTTCTAGAACCACCCCTGGACCCTGACAACCCAGACCCCCCCCGAAAAACCCTCCCAGAAACCCTGACCACTACCCATATGCACCCCCATACAACCCTGGTGACTTCTTCCGACCCCAAACGCCCCTTGATACCCTTGAGGACTTCATCTGTAGGCCCAGACAACCCAAGACACTCCCAGGACACCACGACAAACACCCCCAGGGACCCTAACACCTCACTCTTTGGGAGGACTTCATATGTGGCCCTCGACACACCCCCTCCATCTGACGCACCGGGGGAGGGACTTTTTAGGCAGCCCCCAACACACCCCTCCCCACATGACGTGCACTGAGCGTGCCTGTCCCCCACCATCTCACTCAGGAAGTAAAAATCCACACCCTGTGGGAATCAAAGTCGAGACTGCTGGAAAGAAGAGACCAACACTTAACCACTCCATCAATTCACCTTTGACATAATATATACAATAATTTATATTTATTGACATACCAAAATATTATATAATATATATATATATATATATATATGTATTTATGTATATATAATATATTTGTGTATAATATTTATATATAATATATATTTGTGTTTAATATATATGCTTGTGTATAATATATATATATATATATATATATTTATGTATAATATATATATATATATATAATATTAGATATTGAAATATTAGATAATATATAATATTTTTTTTGTATAATATATATATATATTATATGTGTATATATAAAATATATAAAATATATAAATAATTATATTTATATAAATAAATAAATATTTATACATATATTTATAAATACATTTATATTTGTATGTGTGTGTGTGTGTTTATGTATTTATATAATATTTATAGATATAATATAATTATAATATATATATATATAATTATTTTTATATACTTATATGTGTGTGTGTGTAACAATATTACAAGTTATTATTATTATTATTTTTACAACTATTTTTTAAACTATAAAAATTATATGTTGGTTTTATAAATGTTATAAATTTATATATTTTATGATTTATATTATACATTTATATTATATATTTATGTATGTAATTATATACATTTATATTATATCATGTATACACATTTATATATACACACAAAATAAAATACATTCATATAATTAGAAATATATATTATAATTAAATGATATATATATATATATATAAACTAAATTAATTTAAAATTAATATGGTAAACTACAATATATCTAAATTTATATACAATAAAATATTTATAATAAAATATTTATAATAAAATATATATAATATAATATATATATATATATTTAATTTTGTCTATATTATATATATTTGTATACATAATATAATATAAATGTATTTATACATAAATATACAATACAAATGTTTTTAATATAATATATGTATAATATAAATGTATAGTATTTATAAAAGCATATATAAATTTTATATGTTTGAATAAATATATTTATAATTCCATTTATATTATATATACCAATATTTCTTATATGTATACATTTTTGTTTATATGCATAATTATTTATTTAAAGTATTTATATAATATATATATATATATGTTTATAATGCATTATATATTTTTATAATGTGTTTATGTAACTCTCACACACACACATTATAAAATTTGAATTTAGATGTGATTTATTTTAAAACATAAATAAAAATTTAGAGGGGGTTAAAACCCTCGTCTAATCAAAGGTATTAGTGTTGGTTCATGAACCCCTAATAATTTATTAAATTAGAGGGGGTTAAAAACCCTTCTAATGTCATAAATTAAAGAGAGTCAAAACCCCCTATAATTTTTTAAATTAGGCGGGGTTCAAAATCCCCTCTAATCTAATAGATTAGTAATGGGTTCATGAACCCCCACTATTTTATTTTAAAAAAAATCTATTATATATATATTAGCTCTAAAATCTAACTGAATACATATCGCCACTAATTATTAAATTAGTGGAAGTTTTGACATAACTGCTTTTAAAATCCAACAAAATTTTAAAAATATAATGCTAAAATATTTATATGGGGTTTTGAACCCCCTATAAATTCAATGATTATTGGGGGTTGTGTAGAACACCCTCTAAAATGAATTTATAGGGGGGTGTGCATAACCCCCTCTAAAAAACCAACACTAATATACTGTTTTTTGAAGTGAATGGCTATTAAAACTTGAGGTCCATAACCATCAACAATGCCAATTTATTATACTAGGACTACTAGAATTAGGGAATGAGGTTCTACAAATTAAATGTCACATTTACGAGGCATTGCATGTAAATACCGGCATGCGACAAAACAATGTACTTTATTTAATCAATGAAACTTTGAGGAAAAACTATAGAACACCTAGATTATACCAATTATAGTTCAATTATCCAATACTGAGTATTGATTCAGTTCAGTTCAAGAGAAATTGAAGAAATGGAAAAAGGTCCTGAAAATAGGGTGAATTAACTCATACAAAGATAACACAAGAGATGATAAGATAAATTATGGAGGGAGGTAGGGGGAGTCATAGAATTATTGAGGGCTATCCAACATGATGAACAATGCTCAAAACAGAGGCTAGATGAAGAATTTATCTCCATGGAAAGAGAATAGGAGGAGAGAACCCCTGTTAGATGCTGCGTACGAAGGAGGAGAAGAAAAGAGGAAGAAAGAATAAAAAGTTTGGAAAGAAAATGGTAATTTCACCCCATTAAATGAGTTTCATAGTTTGGTCACATGTTTGGACAACCCATTTTCCAACCATACTCGAGACACTTCCCAAGAAGGAGGCTTTCATGGTTCATGTGCACTGTTTTGGGAAATCATGCACAAACCATGAATATTCCATATATCAAAGAACCTACAACAACCGCATGACCTTGAGACTCATATTTTATGGTTAGAAAAAACTACATGAGACCTATAGCTCCACTAGATCAGCTTCATGGTTTCACCTAGTGGGACATATAGTTTTTGACAAACCGTGTGCCCTTACCAGTTCTTACAGGTTTTTATTTCTCGAAGAACAATGCTCCAGAAACTCAACAAATTACTTGGGTCACCTCTAATGACTTTAACCAAGTCTAAAAAAACAAATTTGAGTGTTCCAACTCTTAGAATTATGTTTTGAGACTCTGATTAAAGAACAAAGCATCCACCAAATGGAAAAAATTAAAATTCCCTTGGAAGATTTACATGGTCCAAAACATGAGTTGTTACAACCTCCCCATTTTAAAAATTCTCATACTCAAGAAGAATTAAGGAAAAAATAATATGAAAACCAAACTAACAAGGTCATGAAGTTTTAGATAAAGTAGAATTTTTTGTTTCTAGACACCCAATGTACCATAAAGTATCCCTTTAATCATATGGTATAGAAACCGTTAAGACTCTTTCCAACACTCATACTCCAAAACTAAAACATTAAGACATAGATTACCTAAGACCATGTAACATGAGACATGATATACACATAAAATATTTCCTTAAAAAACCCATGAAACTTACCACCAATGGGTTCTGACATTTAACAACCAATTTCGAGCCATGATACTCCCTACCATAGAAATTTACTATCAAATCATTCCCTAAGTGTTCTAATGATGATCATGGTGTGATTTTCCAAAATTGGAAACCCAAATACATCTAAGGACATAACAGGATCCTCATTTGATTAAAATGGTTGAATTTTGATCGAACAAGATAAAATTAGTCTCACAATATTTTCTATAAAGTAATTTACAACATTTACATTGCACCCATCTTAACTTGATAGTGTGCCTGAAAAGGTTCTTCATTGACCACATTTATCAAGACAAGAAGGAGTAAAATCGAGCTACCTCCATCCAAATATTCTAAAAAATGATTGAATTAGGTGATAGACATAAGACAAAATGAAACATGATGTATTTTCCCAAGGAACCTTGAGTTTAAATTAAGAACATCCTCCAAATACTACACCTAACTTCCATTAACATCTCCTAGAAAAAACATCAATTTATCATTTAAGTTGTCTCGCCTCAGCACAAAAATGTGGCTATACCTGACCCAATACACTTGAATCATCACCTTAAAAACATCCATCTGAGATAGATTGAAAATTTAGGTAACCTTGGAATCATCAACTGGGGTATAATGAGTCCACTCAAGGAAGTTCATACTCCAACATTTACTGGTGAGACGTTGGTACATAGCTAAAATTTCCATGCATCAGAAAATTGACTAAGCCCTACGATAATCAAGTTAAAGAACTGGATGGTTTCCATGAGTCCATCCAGGGTATTTCTACTTGGGAACTCAATTATCACTTAGGAATAACCATGTATCGATAACAACCATGCTTCTAGCATGAAAATTTGATGAAGTTTATTTTTCAAAACAGAAGGAAATTTTAATTTAGCTCAGTGTATAACTAATGATCTCTTAGTGCATCTGGAATGATATCAAGATATATGACATGGTTGTCACTAATAAAAGTTCACACTAAGAAGATATCAATAATTTTTAAGAAACCTGAGTCACTTCTTCCATATCAGAGACAAAGTGCTTAGTATGGTTTCTAACCAACCATACCCAACTACCAGAAAGAAAAGCAGTTGAAACACTCTTAGTTGAATTATTTTAAGAGCTTGGATGCACCTACTGACACATATCCACTACCTGACTATGATTCCTTTATCAATTGAAGCATCTCGTGATTTTTCAATCAAAACCACTAAAGTCCATCCATAAATAATTTTGTTTTCAAAGGTTTCGTACATATCCAACCATTTCATTGTTGTGCTACCAAGAAGGCATTGGAACATTTCCAAATATTACCAACTCCATGGAATTTAAAAGTAGAAGCCACCATTTAAAAATGGTATTTCATGGTTTTGTTCCTTATACATGGAAGGAAATGTATAACTCGGGATGACACAATTCTCCCCACCTCAGGAGTGTACTAGTCATCGAAGGAGAGACAAACTAGCTGCTCACATGAACACTAGACTATATTTACTCTATAAATATACACAAAACTCCTCTTTAGTTACATTCATACACATCAAATCATTAGTAATAAAATCCAAACCAACCATACCAGTGGTGTTACAATACCTGGTCCTTTTGAAACATCTTCCCAAGCATTATGACTAGTCATATTTCTCCAGTACCTAGGTCACTCTACCTTGGAGATGAACTGATATCAAAGTGTAATAGCTCAAGATTAAAACAATTAACACCAAACTCATATGGTTCACTATACCATTTTAACAACTCGACTGGTACCATGTGTATCGACGCATATTACCTTAATATTTCACAAAAAAACACATCATAGATACCATCTATATGATTGTCATCCCTATGAACCCAATATCCAATGATTTGTAAAAATAATTATCCTATAGTTGTATTATATCATACTATTGTAGTCTAGATGATGATGTACTGAGTCGTCCATTACTGAAGAAGAAGAAGAGGAAGGGTCACATGACTTACTAAGCGGCTGACAATGACCTAGGCACGTATAACTAGCTAAAACTGAGCATTATGAAATTATAACACCTTTAACAAGGATTAAATTATTGAATGAACACCTGTTAAGAAAATTTTTAGTTTTAAACTATACGTCCTACTTGGGAAAAATGACACTCAAATGACACCTCATGTCAGAAATCTCATAAGAGAAAAATAAATGCTTTAAAGGTCTAAGGTAACTACCTACCTTGAGATAACCCCTTACCAAAACATAAAGCATCAATACTACCAATAGGTCATGCCTAAAAAGGTCACTAGGAATTACCACCTTTCATTTAGGTTCAATAAATATAAGAAGAACCTACAGGTATTTCTCACGTTCTCATTTCAAGGAAAAACTCAGTAAAATGTCTAAACTACCATTACATGAGGGTTAAAAATAATAACACCACTTAAGGTTTCATTTTAAGTCATTACACTAACTCTCATTTAGTTCCTTAACATTTTAAAGGCTCAACTCAAACATCATGTACCAGTTATAAGGAAAACTGTACTTATGAATTTATTTAGCCAATGCCAAAAGGCACTCAAGCAAATGTTTTTATCAAACTTACATATAATCATTAATTATTTAAATTAAATACTTTAATATTTAGTAAATTTATCTCATAATTTACTTTTATTTATTTTATTTATCCATAGGGTTATCAAAATTAGGCTTAGTTAAAGAAAATGTCAACTTCAATCTATAGAGGAAAAAACCCTTTAGGTTGAAATCATTATTTTAATTAACCAATGACTCATATAAATATAGATCAAAAGAAGATAAAAAGTATATTAAAAATTGATAATGGTTCTGGTCATGTAAGATTCCACCATAAGTCTATATGTAACACCATATAAGTGGTTGTAGACATTTTAAGTGACCATCCCTATATATCATAAACATACCCTTATGGGGTTAAGTATTAAGGCATAATAAAATAAAGGAAACCTATGAGGGTCTAATAATATTCTACTAGGGTCCATAAACCACAACAATATATTTAATTATTAAAGTTTCAACACCCGTAGTGGGTCATCTCATAATAACAAAGCACCATAACCAACCAACTTGGGTTAATTCAGGTATATCTCATAAGCAACATTCCCCAATTGACCTACTTGGGTCCAGTTGTGCATTTAGAAACTTAGTCATACATGTCATCATGACCAAGTGATATTGGTACAAGCCTTTATTATGGAAACCAATTTACTTAAAGTTAAAATTGATAAACATTTATATTTATAATAATCTCAAGGTATATTATGCTCTTATATAATGGTTTGATTATATGGGTTAACATTTCACAATTTATAAAGTTCCCATACACTTTATAGATTGTAAATTGGATCCCATTTAATCAAAACTAGTATGTTTCATTACATGTAACCATTGGTTCATGTCTCAAACATGTCCAAATCAGTTGGATAAATAGAATTTCACCATTAATCTATATAGGAAAACACTACTTAGGTTGACTATGATATTTTATTTAACTAACCATGTATTGAAATTTCATCAAGTAGGATATATAAAGTTATAAATATAGGTAAAAATGCTAAATAATCACAAAATCGTGATAATTAACTATAGATAACTACTACATGACCATGGAAAACACCCCAACATAAAATAAAATAAATATTCTAATAATAAAAAAAGAATGGAAAATAATCACCTGAGCATGGTCAACCGATAAGCATGATAATGAAATAAATAAGTAGGTATAATACTAATAATTTTATTAAAATAACTAACATGTAATATAATAATAATTCTAATAAACACATAAGGCATAAAAAAAATCTCAAATAGATCAGTTATGTAATCTATATGTCATGACATATGGATGGAATGTGAGTCTATATGTTCCTAGAATGATTCATGCAATGATAATTTCTTATCATACTAGGCCAAGATTAAAATGCTGTAAATATCAAAAATCATTGAGAAATAAAATTACACCAATCACTCAAGGTGAAATCATAATCAACTGTAACAATGAATAATGCAATCAACAGTCCCATCCCTGGCCACTTGGACTTTCCCCCATGCATGGGGTGATCACTCCTAGAAATGACTATTTACCATACGCCAACACATTCCAAGTATCATGTATACCATCCCAAAACAAAAAGAAAAAGGAAAATAAATCTTTGATACAAATTTTTAACATCCTGACCTGACTGACTATAAAACCAGTAGTCGGACCAGTTTCCACATGGCCTCAAGAATGCCTCCCCGTACTCTAGAGGCTTCCGACTAGCAGCGAGGGTCTGATAGTGGTACGATGGGGGGACTATATCCTCATCATTAGAGTAAAATAATGGTAAAATAATAAATAATTAACAAATATAACTAGAAGAAATAATAATAAATGATTATAAATAGAAGAATATAATAGACTGCATAAACATGGCCATCTCCAAATACAATCAGGCATGCATGTCTATATTGCTATATAATCCGAAGTAAGAAATGTAAAATAAGTAGATATGATAAAATATATAGTCAAGGAAAAGAATAAAATACCCTAAGAAAATATCTATGAGCATCTGAGTACTAATTCAGTCTTGTTCTCCTAATATCCCATATACAATGCACATCACAAATAATAACCCATGGACCTACGAACATGAGGTCTTCTTGGGTACCCCAGTGAAATGGAGGCCTGAGAAGGGTGTAAGATGTACTATGACACCACTAACAATATTTAAATAATTATCCAATATATTAATATAAACTATTTTAGTTTTCAAGTATATCAAGTAAGGCAACAATAAATAAAGTAAGCAAATTGGCTTAGGTTTCTAAGGGAAACCTGGTCAACCACCCAGCTTCTTCTTAAGCCAGAATTTCTCTAGGTTTGATATATATGCATATATTTTGATATGAATACATATATATTCACTATAAACATAGTGATGTTTATATCAATATATATGGATACATAGTATTATATAGGACTTGGGGCATAAATCAGGCATCCATGCATAATACTACTCAAAATAATAATTTGAGTCCCATAATAATAAGTAAGGGTTATCATGAATGTCTATTAGAATCACTATAGGCTGCCATACTGAGTATCATAAAGAATAAAGAGGAGGGTCATACCCAACCTCCTAATCAAGGGGGCGTGGAACATCATTCCCAATAAACCAAGTGATATGGTCGTCATGCCAATATCCTATACAAAGAAGGTGTGACACGTCTTGACTAAAGACCCTACTCAAGGCCTATTTTATCATTAATTAATATTGGGTAATCCATTTTACCTATGATCCCTTAGATTGAAATTTTGTAAAGAGGCAACCTAGATCGCTCAAGTCATAATGGATCCTTTCAACATAAAACATTCAACATTTAGAAATAGGACATGTATTTATCCATGATATTAATACATTCCATTTATTAATAAAATACAGTCCACATTTATAAAAATAACATAACACAATTCATGTAAATTTAAAGAGGGTCACAACCACTTAACATTTCAATATAATACATTTGTTTCATTATTTGGTTTAATCCATCATTAAAAAAATGTGGTCCAGGTGAACTATCCATAACAGTTACCACCATACATGCAAGTTGTATAAAATAGTTCATACTAACATGCATACCAAACATGAATCATCAAGTTCATTCGACAAGGGAATGTTCTAAACCCTAAGATGATGGGTCAACCACTAGAAGATAATATAGTGGAGTGTCACATCCTACCACATTCCAGTTAATCAACCCATCTAAATTTTACAAGACAACTCACCTCAATGAGGGGTTTTATTAGAAATAAATTGATTCATTAAAGGCATTCATAGAATCCACCATTAAGTGATGTTAAAAATTGAGATCTATGACCACAATTAATGTTAATTTATTATACTAGGGCTATTTTAATTAGGGATTGTGGTTATAAAAATTAAATTTCAATTTTAAAAGGCATCACATGGAAATACCAGTGTGTAACACAATGAAATACTTAAAAATAAAATAAAATTTTAGAGAAAAACTATAGACCACCTAAAATATACTATGTATGGTCCACTCATACAATACTGAGGCTAGAATTATTCTAGTTTGAGAGAAATAGAAGAAACAGATGAATGCTCTGAAAATAGGGTGAATTATCTCACACAAAGATAACACAAGAGATGAGAAGATAAATGATGGAAGGAGAAAGGAGGAGTATTATAATTACTGAGGGTTATCTAATGTGATAAAAGGAACTCAAAACTGAGGCTGAATATAGAATATCACTCTATAGAAGGATAATAGGAGGAAGAAACCCTCATTGGATACTACGTGTATAGGAGGGGAAGAAAAGAGGAGGAAAGAATACAAAATTTGGAGGAAAAATGGGAATTTAACCCCATTAAACAAGGTTCATAGTTTGGCTGCATGGTTGGCCAAACCATGTGCCGACCATGATTGAGACACTGCCCAATAAGGAGGCTTGCATGGTTCATGTGCATAGTTTGGGAAACCATGCACAAACCATGCACTTTCCCTCTATCAAGTAACCTGAAACAACCACATGGTCATGTGGCTCCTCTTTTATGGTTTGAAAAAACTATGTGAGACCTACATCTCTACTAGATTATCCACACGATTTAACCTGGTGAGCATCATGGTTTTAGAAAAACCATTCACCCTTACCAATTCTTCACAGTTTTTGTTTTTCAAAGGCTGATGCTCTCAAAACTCAACGGATCACCTGAGGCATCTATAGTACCTTTAAACAAGTATAAAAACAACAAATTTGAGTGTTCCAACTCTCCAAATTATATTTTGAGACTTAGTTTAAAGAACAACCTATCCAAAAAATGAGAAAAATTAAAATTCCCTTAGAAGATTTACCTGGTCCAAAGCACATGTCATTACAATAGTCTCTTAAGAGTTATTTATATTCAATAAAATTCATCATCATTACCCAATGAATTGGTGGGTTATAACAAAATCAATCATAACATATTAGAAAATTTTACTTAAGTATTTGGGTTTAATCCCCAATCCCACTTTCGTAAATACTATCAAATTAACATATCATGATAAAAACAATTAAAAGCTTTTACTTTTCCACATAACAATAACCATTATTATTTAATAGCTTGATTTACCCATAGAAAAGAATTGGGAACCAGGAAAATATCTTTGAAACAATCATAATTAATCTAAATAAAGAATAAGGATAGAATCATTACAACATATCTCCAGTGTATCATAAGTAAAATCAAGGGTTGCAGTCATTGATTAATATAAATACCATTAACATATCATTAAAAACATTCTTGTGGAAAATACCCATTCCAATTTGAAAATTACTTTTAAAAACTAAAAAATTCTTGTATATTAGGAAAATAATGTTCTTTGAAAATATATCTTGTAAAATTATAAAGGAATATTAATATAAAATAACAACCATTATGGTGGTAAAATCCATTCATGTCACGAATGTTAAAAAAAATAAACATTATTTTCAAAAATTTGTGAAGCGAGTCAAAAGTGACCCATGAAGAAAACGTTAAGAATTTTCATTTTAAAACCTTTTAAAAGAAAGTAAAATACCATATAAAATAACTTTAGGAAATAATTTATCTTTATAAAATAAGATTCTTGAAAATATTTTTTAAAATATGTATATAGAAGAGAAAGATTCCCAATCTAAAAGAAAATACAAGATTGGTATTGCTGACAAATAAATTTCTTGATATTTATTTAATCAATAATATATGAAATGAAAACTAATCATGAAAAAAAATTCAAAACCATAGGATAATAAAATATATGTGGTTTAGTAAAATAATATCACATTACTTCCTCAAATTAACTTTTAATATAAAAAATCTAGAAAGGAAATGAGATTGTAACATAAATCTATTACTGCTTTGGTAAACTTTGAATCAAAATTAATTGAAATAAAGAGTATGATATGGATATATAAATACAATTAATTTCATGAATTAATATTTCAAAATTAATTAATGATTAATTAAGTACACCATACCCGGAAATCATGGTGCGCGACATGAAACATGTCTTAATAAAATGAGATTGAGACAAAGAAAACCCTTGAAAAAATCATAACTTTTGAATTAATAATTAATCCATGAAGTGATTATGTGCACATATTTAAATACATATAAATAAAGTGTAAATATAAAATAAAAAAAATTAGAGGTAAATTCACACATAATAATGGAAAAAAGTTAATTAAGTATAAGTATATCCCAATGAATAGAAATTAATTTAAGAAACCACTTATCAATTTGTAACTTTCAAGTTGAATCCCCTTGGATAAAACAATTTGAATTGTAAATTAAAAAACCAAGAATTATGAATGTTTAATAATGTAACATCTAAAAGGTTCATTATATATTCCATATAAAATAAATTAGGTGCATAACATTAAAATATTCCCCAATGAAGGAAAATTGAGATAAAACCTCTTACCTTGAGTCCAGACTTTATATGTATGTATTTAACACCTATATAATAAAATTATATAAATTATATAATTTCTTAATAACATTTTATAGGTTTAATACCATATCCTTAAATCATTTATTTCATTTATAACATATTTAATTACTTAATCAGTTAATTGCACATTAGGGGTTTTGAGGATGTTCGATCCATAAATTCAAAATGAATTTGGTATGTTGACCATAGTAAAAGTGGTAATTATTCCATAATATAAAGAATAATAATAATTAAATACTTATAATTTTAATACATTAATTATACTTTTAAAACTAACCATGAATTATTTTTATGAAAAATGAATTACATCACAATCATATAGACGGTAGACCATATGTACGCATGAGTAACGTTTCCATTTTTCAAAAAACATGATGCAAAAAAAGGAAAGTATTATTTTATACTTATATAATGATTATTATTTCATAAATATTATATTATATATTTAAATATACTTATATGTACCATCCATGTGGTGTAGTGATGAAAAAAAATCACATCACTTTGTGGTGGTGGTAATCCACACGTACACACGAATGATGTTATCATTTTTCAATGGATGGAAAGGTAAGAAAATATATGATATATTATCTTTATAGAATGATATTTTTTAAATTAATATCATATATAAACATTAAATACATATTTATAACCATTCATTAGAGGTGGTGATGAAAAACGAATTACATTGGTTCGTGAGGCGGTAGTCCACTGTACACATGAATGATGGTTTCATTTCCCATTTTATGGAAGAGAAGATGAATAAAGGTTTTGAAATAAACATAATAACATATAATTATATTTTATATTCTTATGTCATTACATAACAATGTTTATAATAGTTTTTAATGTGGTATAAGAAAAAATAAAACTAAAACATTTGATTAAAATCTATACATCTTCTTCAGAAAACTTCCTTTTCTTTATATGTTAATCCCTAGGATGAAATTATTCCCAAAATAATACCCATGTGACACAAGTAGGTATTTTTGGAAGGTATTTGTGTAGGTATTGGTTTAAATAGAGTGCTAAAAAGGTGAGAGGAAGAGAGTAGAGGAGGTGACCTTTTATAAGTGAGGGGAGGGGAACTCTTGGAATTACTTAAAGTATTAAATCAATATAAATTAAGTTTCTTATAAAAGTGAAAAAATTGATATATTTAGAATATAAGATGAGTATTACTCTAAATAATCTCATAAAATATTTTTTATACATTTAGGTGATGTTTTTACCCTTATATCTTTTTATTTTAACCCTCCATTAACCATTTTGATGATTACCATGATATAAAAGTTTTTTACTCTTTTAGACTAAATTATTTAGTATAAAAGGAAAATTGACCCATAAATGGAACATGGTATATATTTTAAACTAAATCCAATTAAATTGGATGAATATATATATTTTATTTATTTTAAATCATTTAATAATTTTTTTAAATATCTTTAATATCATTTTTGGAACTATTCATTTACTTAGACTTTAAATTTATCAATATAACAATGTAATTATAATATACACTTTTAAAAATTACATAATATTTAATATATATCTATAAAATTCATAGGAAACTATAAATAATCCAAGAAATATTACTTTTAGAGTTTTTAAAATCATTTACTTGATTTTTCTACTCCTTGCACAAGAATTATGTCGGTGTTGCGTAAGCATTTAAAGTAATCATTTCATCAATAAAAAATAAAAATAAATTAACATCATAAAAATAATTTAATTATTCTTTAAATAGCCTATAATATTCATTCAAAACCTATTTTTATCACTATGTGAATATATAAGAGAAATTTAAATGAAAAAAGTGAAATTTTGTTTTTTACTTAAAATAACATATAAGTAATTTTCAAAAAAAAAATCACACAAAATTGGAACTCCTAATTCCAAATATTTCTCATCATATTATTTTTAACCTTAATTACCTAGTTTACCGTTATTGAGGTGATAAATATTTACCACGATTACTATTAACAATAAAAAAAAATAAAAGGGACCTATTTACCAAATTTGGAACTCCTAATTACAAATATGAAATAAATTTTTTAAGATAAAATTTATATAAGTTAAAAAAATTAATTTAAGATAAAAATGAAATGAAAATAATTTTTAGAAAAAATGTGTTTTTAAGCCTAAAAATAAATTTATACCAAAATAAGGTATAATTACTATTCAAATGTAAATAATTATATTACATATAATTAAATAATAATTATGTTACTTTTATATCAAATTAAAATCAAAATGAGAATTTTTAATGAAAATAAATGCCAGTTTAAAAAAATCGACATTTTTCACTATTCACTGAAAAATCAATCTTTTCATAAAATTATCAAAATTTCACCCTATGATAATTTTGATATTTTGGTTTAAAAAATTATATCATTTTTATCAAATGAAATTTCTAAAATTTCTAAATATTAATTATAATATTATATCATAAAAATCAATAAAAATAATTTTTGAAGAAAATGTTTTTTAGAAGCGTAAAATGACTTTACTGAATATTGATTAGTTATTTCATAATAATTAATCAATAAATTTGTATTGAGTAGAATCTCTATATATATTTTATAATTTTTTACTCATATTTATAACTACAAATTCAATGTCTAGTTTATAACTTTTATATTTAAAATAATGTTATTTCATGGTCCATTTAATCTCAATGTTGTGTGTTGTATACACTATAAACCATAGTATTATTTTTTTTAAAAATTTGGTAATTACATCATCAATTGAAGTTGGAGAAATAATATATTCAAAAGACAAACTTCCATAAAAGATATGGACAATATGATTTCATAGTGATACCCTTTAGCATTACTAATTCCCCTGTAATCTACAGGGATTTGATGAATAGAGTCTTTAGTGACTATCTCCACAATTTTATGGAAGAATTTATCGATGTTAATCTAATTTAGTCCAAGATAAAGGAGTAACACTAAGAGCATCCATGCATTGTGCTGGTGATATTAAAAAAAAGAGAAAATGTATGGTAAGCTCAATAAGTGTGACTTTTTGATGTAGAAATTTACATTCTTGAGGCACATGATCACATGTTAGAGAATTTATGCAGACCCTTAAAAGATAAAGGTAATTGAATAATGCCCCAAAACACTATGTTTCATGGAAATCCATAGTTTTATTAGCTTATCTTGGTACTACTTATTTTTGATAAATTTCTCATGATTTTCTATCCCAATAATTAAGTTAACACAAAAAGGAAAAAATATGTTTGGATGAAAGAATGTGAGAAAATATTTAAGGAGCTAAAAAAGAGGTTAATAATTGTGCCTGTACTCACACACCATCAACTAGACAAGGGTTTGTTATATATAGTGATACTTACAAGAAATTCTTGGGTTTTTAACTCATGAATAATGATAAAGTTATAGTCTATGCCTCATGATAGTTTAAGATCCATGAGAAAAACTACCTAGTACATGATTTGGAGTTAACATTAGTGATCTTCTATTTGAAGATTTGATGTAACTACATCTTTGGTGAGAAGTGTGACATATATACAGATGAAAAGATTCTAAATTATATATTCACACAAAAGTATCTCAGCATGTGTTTGCAAAGATGGTTAAAGTTGATTAAAGACTACAATTTCTCTATTAAGTACCATCGTATAATGGTGAATAAAATAGTTAATGATCTTATAAGAAAATAATTCATTACACTATCCATGATGAAGATTGATAAAGACCATATAATTATGGAAATGAAGAGTATGAATTTGGAAATCATAATGGTAGGGAATACATCATGCCTTTCACAAATTATTTCCAAACCATCTATCCAAGAGAATATTAGGGAGGCATAAAGGGATGATTTAGAGATTCAAAAGAAGGTGAAAATAATAAAATAATGGAAGTTTCATGATTTATACATTAATGGATATAGTTTAATTCAGTTTGGAATAAGATTTTGTGTGGCTTCATCACCTATGATAAATAAATATATATTGGATAATGATCATAGAACATTTTTCTCCACCCACCCTAGAAGTACCAAGATCTATCGTGATCTTCGAGATCACTTCTGGTGGGATAATTGAAGAAGGATATTTTTTAACACATCTTAAAGTGATTGGTATATCTATAAGTTAAAGTTGAGAAATATGAGTCCAAGGGTATGATGAAATAGTTTCCTATACCCACATAGAAATGGAAGAACATCACTATGGGATTTATCCCTGGTCTCCTGAAGAAATCCAAAGGAAGCAATATGATATGAGTTGTGGTGGATCAACTCACCAAGACTGCATACTTCATCGCTATTTGGGAAGATTTATCTTTTGAAAAAATTTACATGATATACATAAAGTTGTTAGGCTGCATGTGGCACCACTTTTGATCATTTTTAATCATGATGCATGGTTTACCTCTAAATTCTAAAGAAATATTCAATATGCTCTGAATAATGAATTGAATTTCAGTATAACCTATTACCCCAAAACTGATAGACAATATAAAAAGACCATTTAGACACTAAAGTAAATGTTTAGATATTTATAAATGGAATTTATAGGATGATGGGATAAATATATACCATTAGTTGAGTTTTTTATACAACAAAAACTTCTAATCGAGTATTCAAATGACTCCATATAAAGATATATACGGGAAGTGATGTAGAACTCCAATATATTGGGATAAATTTGGTGAACAGAAGCTACTTGCACTTGATATTGTGCAAGAAATGATAGATTAGGTTCAATCCATCCCATAACATTTAAAAGATTCTCAAAATCAGTAGAAGAGCCATAATGATAACTATATAAGTGAATTAGAGTTTGAAGTTAAAGATAATATATTCCTTTGAATATCACAATGTAAGAGAGTAAAAAAGTTTTTAAATAAGGGAAATATTATCCCTAGGTATATTGACACCTTTGAGATCCTTGGTCACATATGAGCAGTGTCCTATCAACTAACACTTCCGCCAAACCTGGCTCAATTTAATAATGTAGTCCATGTATCTCTCCCGAGGAAGTACAAACCCAACCCCTCACATGTAATAATTTAAGAGGTGGTACAACTGGAGATGGCCTCTCTTTTGAGGAGAATCTAGTGAAGATATTGGACCGTATAAACAAATTTATATGAAACAAGAAAACTCACCTCACTAAAGTGCTATGGAAGTACTATAAATATAAAGAGGTGAAATGGGAACTAGAGGAAATAATGAAATAGAAGTACCCTTGTCTATTATCAACCAAGAATATGAGTTGAAATTTAAAGGATGAAATTTTTAAAATGGGGAATAATGTAAAAACCCATAAATCTTAAACAATATTTATTTCTTGAATAAATGTTTGTTTTATTATTGTATAGTATAACACATATACAATTCATAGAAAAACCAACAACACTTTATTTCATTAGTAAACCAATCGAAATTTCAAAAATGAAAAATATAGAACATTGAGAGGAATTGAGGTGAATGGCGAATAAAGGAATAAATAGGTATTTATAGGAGTTATTAATACTATTAGAATAATAATGTGACCATTGGAATAATAATGTGACTATTAGGAATAATAACCTAACCATTGGAAATTGTAACCCAACCGTTGGAAAATTAACTGGATATTAAAATAATAAAATATAATAAAAATAATATTTATCATGAGAAATTTAATAAAATATAAATATTTTAATTACATAGAATAAATACTAAGATTAAAAACTCAAAGAAATTATAAGAATTTTTTAATAAATTTTATTTTAATGTATTTCATAAAAATAATAATTTTTATATTAAAAAATTAAAATTACCTATGTTAGAAAATTATTTTGATTAAATGAATTTCATTTTTTAAATCAATACATTAAAATTTTCTAAGGGTGATTTTTTCATAATGTTCTTAAATAATTCAATTTTTAAGAGAATAGTAAAAATACAATTTTTTCATAACCAATGTGTTTTAAATAACATTATTTATAATGTAATAATGAACTAATAAATTATATAATTTTAGGCTAAAAAACCATGTTTAATGAATTAAATAATCCATTAAATTCAATTTATAAACCCAAAAAGTATTTTCCAAAGTCTAAAAGTCTAAAGTGTCCCTTTAAATAATCATTTTTTCATTTTTTTCTTTTGATTAAAATAATAAATTTGAATTATAAAGTGATTAGAAGTCCTAAAATCAATTTTTGTTAGGTCCACTAGGTTAGATACCCTGAGAGGGGGGGGGGGGTGAATCAGGGTATGACATATTAAAACAACTACCCCTTCAGATCTTGTATTTTTGTTAAACAAAACTCAATTATCTCTTCTTATCGTAGCAATATATGAACAGATATGAAATCATGCACAAAACACAATGATTTTTTACTTGGTTTACCCTCACTGGGCTACGTCCAAGGAGCATACCACGGCGATATGCTGCTTCACCAAATTCACTATGGCTCATGGCCAATAATGACTACAACATTCAGGCTAGATCTTCTATGCCTAGGTTCACTTTATTTACAAGGTTTAGGATATATTCATTGCATTTCCAAGGGTCACTCCCTATGCCTCTTTCTCTATCTCACTTCCGGTGGAAAGGGTCACCATCTTTCTCTTTCTTCGCACACTGCTCTTGGAGAGGAATCCACTCACAGTTTACTGACATGTAGGTCAAACATAGTTTATGGACATGTAGGTCACTTCATTTGAATTAATTTATACATCCTAAACTTTATGTATATGCTTTTTTGAAGTTACCTTTTCACCCGTAGATGAAGCCCACCTTCTCGAGTACTTCTAGGTACCAGAAAATACTTTCACAAACTGATTTGAAGCTTTCAAAAGCTTCATTGTGAGAATCATGAACCACCTGCTCTTCCCACATACTATATACTAGGTTTGGTACATGTAACACCACATCCACGTACTATTTCCACTGCTACGAACCGCCCTTCATCCGCAGACTGCCTCCGCATTCACTATCACATACCACCTCAATGTACCAATCCTATGAACCTCCTATGCAAAACCCCTCCTGTCCGTGAACTATTCTTTGTTCACAGACTTCCTTTGCTAACCAGTCATGTACTGTTCCTTCTTCCTCTGCATAATTTGTCTTATGTAGGTTACAACTCTTTGTAAAAACCTTCAGCGGAATTTCTTCCACGCGAACCACTTCAGCTTTCGTAGAATTATCCCTTGTGAACTTCCTTATGACTTTTCTGAATTCCCAGATCAAAAAGATGTTATCTAATGATATTTTATCTTCACAATAATCTGTGGGATTAGTTATTCTTATATAGGAAAAGATACCTGTAAAATCTTCTAATCTAAGATTTACCACAATTTTAATATAGCCTTCACCACATACCAATCCTTCTGACGTTGCAAACTACAAGCCACCCAAGAACCATTTTTCCTATCCGGTTTGCGTACTGTCTTTGTTCCTACGCGGTCAATATCCTTCACTAATGACATGCCATCCGCATGCCACATCACCTTAAGCCATGAATCGTTTTTGGTTTTGCAAACCGCTCCAACGTACCGTTCCCGGTGCTCATCATACCATTCCCAAAACATGGTACGCAAGCCATGAATTGCGGTACACGATTTTCATTATTTTCCAATTTTATTCAATGTTATTAATACCATTCACTCCTATGAATAAATCCTTCCTTTTCCAACATCAAAATCCTGATTTTGAGGCCCAAAAATTTGGCAAATACTAGGAAACTGCGCCACCTTAAAAACTTTTCTTCATCAAACACCAACCATTCTCATTCGCAATCATATGGATTTGTAAAAAAACAAAATCACACAAAAACATACCAAGGGTACACCTTGAGGTATTTTTTCCCTAAAATATCCCCATTTGGGTTTTTTGACAACTCTTCTCATAACAATTCTTCATTTTTGATACCTCATTAAAATGCCTTCCATCTTCAGCCACCATTTGCTTTATGCGATTAAGATAGCGATCACAAATTTACTCAACATATACTATAAGACCACATGAGCCCTGATCAACGTGAGAAACAAGATTATAATGAAAATTTCATCAATGAATCACTTCATTTCTGACACTAATTGTTGATACCATACTAATACCAATAAACTACTTTCATCACGAACTTTAACCGTCATTATATCTAATATTTGATCGATCACTTCAAGCATCGTCTGATTTAATGCTCCACATATATTATATCTCTTCCAAACAACTTCAACTCAGCTTCAACCCACCTATCTTGCTGTTCCACTTAACAAATTCTCCCCATATCTCTTCTCCCCCTGAATAATAACACTTTCTACCCCTTTTTCAACAAATCTGAAGGGCACTTCAAGGTTGTCTGCAATAGGGTAAGAACACATATCAGTACATTAGGAAAAAAGACATACCTCGGGGATAGGGGGACCCACATCCACACTTTTTAAAGTACAGGAAGTTGAATGGACTTCTATATCCAGTCGATACCTTTAAAATGCTTCTTTGGGTATGACCTTTGTCGGAATGTCCGCAACTTTTTGTTCTGTAGGCACATACTCCAATTTCACAATCCCTTGATCTACATTCTCCTTGATAAAATGATATTTGATTTCAACGTGCTTTTTCCTTGAGTGATGGACTGGATTTTTGCTAAGATTTATATCACTTGAATTATCACAGTGAATTCTGATCAGAGATTTCACTTCAATTACCATATCTTCAAGTTGCTAATTCACCCACAATAGCTGCGTGCAATCTTGAGTAGCCGCAATGTATTCAGCTTCTGTGGTTCTTAATGAAATACAATCTTGTTTCTTGATTAACCAATAAATACACAATACTACAAGATAAAAGGAACCTACAGATGTTGATTTACTATCATCTACTAATCCGGACCAATCTTCATCTATATACCCCAATAACTATGGCTGAAATTTTTCATTATACATTAGGCCAAAATCCACTGTGACCTTGATACACTGAAGACTTATTTTTACTATAATCATGTGAAACATTTTGAGATTTATTTGATATCTTGTTGCTTTGCATGTGGAAAATACAATGTTAGGCCTTGTCTTAGACAAGTATAGAAAACTTCCAATGATTTGCCTATATTTTGTGATGTTAATTGCCTTTCCATCATAATATTTGGATAGTTTCATCTAGGTAGAAACTGGAGTCTTCATCTTTTTGAAATTATCCATTCCAAACATTCTCAAAACCAACTTGTCATATTTATATTGAGAAATAAAAGTTCCATTACTTCCTTGTATCACCTGTAATCTAAAGAAAAACATCATCTAACCAATCATCGACATTTCAAACTCTCTTTACATGTATTCAGAAAAATATGTGCATTGTGCTTTATCTACTCTACAAAAATTAAGTCATTGAAATTAATCAGCACCATCATCCTTTGACTATTGTTATTGTTGAAATATAACTTGTAATCAACTCCACCATGCTGAAAACCAATATTCTTTAAAAACTGATCAAGCCTTGAATACCATGATCTTGGTGCTTGCTTCAAACCATATAAATCCTTCTTCAACTGACAGACTATGTTCTCATCTTTATGAAATAAAAAACCATCTAGTTTCTCAATGTAAACTTCTTCTTCTAGAACTCCATTTAGAAATGTTGAATTGAAATCCATATAAAAAACCTTAAACTTTCTTTTCACTTATATGGAAAAGAATGATCTAATTGTCTATAGCCTTACAATAGGTGAAAATATCTCATCAACATCAATACCTTCTATATGGGAGTACCCTTTGCACACCAGTCGTGCTTTGTTTTGAATAAAAAAACCATATTCATTAATTTTGTTGCGAAAGAATCATTTTGTTGTGATGAAATTATTATTTTCTAGTCTCAAAACAATTTCCCTTGTCTGATTCTTCTCAATTTTTCCAAGATCTTAATTCATTGCATGAACCCAATTCTCATCTCCAGCAGCTTCATCAAAGAATTTAGGATCCACCTATGATAAGTATGATGCTTTCTGTAGAGACTTCATTCTCTTTTTATATACTGGTGCTATCTGATCACCAATTATATTCTGCCTGTCAATTTCATATCTTCTCACTAGTCATTGGCCAGACACTAATTTATTTTCATTATCTGAGTATTCTTGTAAATCTACCTTTGGAGTTGGAGTGTCTTTTGACATGCTCATCTCTTCATCACTATCCTCCTGAGTCTGATCATATATTTTCTGAATATTCTACTCATTCTCCACTATGGTCACATCATGAATTTCAACTATCTTTCTTAGCTACTTATTTAAGTATTTATATGATTTTATTTTCTTTAAGTATCTAATAAATATCCGTTCATCTCCACGGGATTCAATCTTCCTATGTTTCTCCTTATTGAGAATGAAACATTTAATTCTGAATACTCGAAAGTACTTCAATGAAGGAGTTTTTCCATACCATAACTTGTATGGAGTCTTATCCTCTTTCAAACAAAGTAATTATCAATTTTAAGTATAGACTTCTGTCATCACTACTTCTTTCCAAAATTTATCTAGAAGATCTTTCTCAATGACCATTGTCTTGGACATGTTGTTAACAATCTGATTTCTTCTCTCAACTACTCCATTCTGATGCGTAGTTCTTACTACTGAAACTTGATGACTTATCCCATGTTTCTTGAGATAATCCTCCACATGGATTTTTGTAAACTATGTTCCATTATTTGATCGAATCGTTTGGATTTTCTGACCGAGCATCTTTTCACATTCCCATCGATATCTTTTAATACAACTAAACACATTATATTTGTGAGTGATTATTGATACCCATTACATTATGCTATAGTCATCAATGAAGAGAACATAATATATCTTCCCATCAATAGACCTTGGTGAAATTGTCCCACACACATCAATATTCACTAACTCAAGCAATATTGTTAACCTTTGCTTCTTTGGATTATATGTCTTTCGAATGATCTTCCCTTGTTGACAGGCATCAAATGTATGAGTATGATCACATGATAATCTAGGGATATTTTAAGCGGCATCATATTTCACCAGATCTTCCAAGGACACTTGGCTTATATGGCTAAGATGCTTATTCCATAACTTGTTTTCTTCATCTTTGGATAGAAAAGATATATCTTCTTCTCCACAGATGAGGTAGAGAGTCCCTTTTGTATGCTTTCCTTGCAACATAACATCACCATCCTTTGATTTGATGATACATAATTTCTTGGAAAATCTTATGTCATGCCTTGAGTCACATAATTGACTAACATTAAGAAATTTGTGACTAATACCCTCAAAAACTAAGACATCTTCTCATCTCATGTCTTTTCCTCTAACCTTGGATTTTTATAAACCAATAATTTTTAGTCCCTCATCATTACA
The DNA here is from genome assembly GCA_963277665.1 of Viscum album. NCBI lineage: Eukaryota > Viridiplantae > Streptophyta > Magnoliopsida > Santalales > Viscaceae > Viscum > Viscum album. Next base: position 418,688,569 of record OY728148.1, read on the forward strand.
AAATATTACAATACATTCTTTATCGTACTTGATTCCAATCACTAGATCCTTATTTTCTATCATATTGGAAGTGAAATCACAATCAATTATCTATATCCCCATGCGATCTGATTCCTTACATGCAATTTCTACAACCAAGGCCTACTCGACCCTTTTCTTTTTGACCCAAGTATTTGAATTCATACCCGACATGGAATGATAATCTTGATATTCATTAGTATATGATGGACCAAATTAAATTTTCAAAGATTCCAATCGATTTTGAATTTTCATCTCTTTTTATGAAATATTTGACTGCTTCTTATGGACAAATTCAGTCTGTCTCGAAACATTCATATGCATTATTGATGTGCAATATATTTCCACATGCCAGAGTCCTTTACACCTGAAATAAATACCATCAAATTATGACCTATAATTTTGATCAATGTATGACCACCTCTATTGTTCTTGTTCCCTTTGGTACCTCTTTGCTAGGGAACATATATTCTGAGAGTGTCCCATATTACCACAACAATAGCATCTTATGTGAGGTACATTCCCGTGTGGCAATGATGCACCACTGGTTGAGCCTTGGGTTCTCTGAATCTTATGATTATGGTTTGTACCCAATTCAATCTTCAATATTGGAGTAGGTGCTTGTGGTTTGATTTAAACCATAACTTATTTCTGTTTTAGATCAATCCCCATACCAACCTTATCATTCAGAATTGATTGTTTCTTCTATTCTGATAGACCACTCTGCTCAAATCTCATCTCATCTATTGCATGCATGATCTTCTTTCCTGATGTTGAACCAAAAGTTAGTAGTTTCTCATGATCTTAAATTGTTCGTTGAAGGATGATGACTTCCTCTTCTATTTGTTTGATATGTTTGGTTTGATATTTTTTAGTTTTAGTCAAACAATCAATTTCTATTTTTTGTTCTTCAATTTTGAGTTTTTACTCAACCACATTTCCTGAGCTTCCTGGTATTGAGGACCTCAACTTTTCAATTTTTGCATTCATATCAGAATTCTATTCTACCTATTACTGCATGAAGAGTTTGGAATCATGAAAAACTTTTTTAGCTTTCTTTGTTTTGACTCTCAAAATATCTACCTCTTCAAGGGAAACTTCTAATTCAGCCTGAAGATCAACTCTTCCTTCAATTTATCCTTATTCATTGTCACTTTCTTCTCTTGTTAATGAATTTCTAACAACTGACACCAAATCATATATTTTATGATCATTGCAGTCCTCCAACTCTTTTGCCTCAGATTCTTCTAAACTTTCATCCTCTTTTGAAAGCAGATTCTTAATTTTTAATAACTTTCTCCTAGTAATTCTCCTCCCTTTCTCATTTGATGAATACCTATTTTTGAGAATTTCATTATTTTATTCATTGTCATCATCAAAATTTTTAGGACAATTTGCTGCAAAATTACCAATCCTTACATATAAAAATCCTGAAAATGGAAGTTTACCTTTGAACTTACCTTTCCTCTTTTCATATTGGAGGAGAGAAATGACATGAAATCATCCATATTGTCCTCCTCAGGACTATATTCAACATAGAGATTCTTCATGGCCTTTAATGGAACTTCATTATACTTCCCCCTTTCCACTACATTTTTATAATCATTTATCATTTCATATGATACAAGAGTACTGTGTAGGTTATCTAGTGTCAGCTCTTTTGGGTCTTTGTCTTCCAACACTGAATCTTTCGGATTGAACCATGGTGGAAGTTTCCTCAAGATACGTTTCACAATATTTATATCTTCAATGACTTGTCTAAGACCCCATATGTCTTCCAAAATATTATTTATCCTATCAAAGAATGTATCAATAGTCTCATTGGGATTCATTTTGAGATCCTCATACTTGTTCCATAGAACCTACAGCTTTGCTTCTTGGACTTTTGTGTCTCCCTCATAAATGTTCAATAATTTTTCCCACATTTCATTTGATGTTTTATAAGACATCACCTTTCTATAAATTGCATTTTATAGGGATCCCTATAAATCATTGATCCCTTTAGTATCAACATCCAATTCTCTTATTTCCAATTCTGATAAAGAACCACTATTAATGTTAGCTGATATTCCATGCATAATTACTGTGAAGACATCTATCCATACTGATCGGAAGTAGTGCTGCATTCGATTATTCCATAGTTGAAAATTATTTACATCAAAGATCATAATTACTTCATGATTAACCACATCCATTTATTTTTCTTGAGAGAGAACCACTGACTTTCAACCTTTCCATATGATACCATTTGTTAGGTCCACTAGGTTAGATACCCTGAGAGAGAGGGTGAATCAGGGTATGACAGATTAAAACAACACCCCCTTCGGATCATGTTTTATTGTTAAAAAAACTGAATTATATCTTCCTAATGTAGAAATATATGAACATATATGAAATCATGCACAAAACACAGTAATTTTTACTTGTTTCACCCTCACTGGGCTACATCCAAGGAGCATACAATAGAGATATACCGATGCACCAAATTCACTAAGGCTCACGGCCAATAATGAGTACAAAATTCAAGATAGATATTATATGACTAGGATAACTACCTTTATAATGTTTAGGGTCTTCCCACTGAATTACCAAGGCTCACTCCCTATGCCTATTTCTTTGGATCACTGCCGGTGGAAAGTGTCACCATCTTCCTCTTCCTTCGCTCACTTCTCTTGGAGAATAATCCACTCACAATTTGTGGATGTGTAGGTCAATAACAGTTTATGGACATGTAGGTCCCTTCATTTTCATGAATTAATACATCTTCAACTTTAGGTAGATGCTCTGTTGACGTTCCTTTTTCACCCGTAGATGAAGTGCACCATCCCGAGTACCTCTAGGTACTGAAAAATACTTTCACAAACTGATTTGAAGCTTTCACAAGATTCCTTGTAAAAATATTGAACCACATACTCTTCTTACATACTATGTATTGGGTTTAGTACACATAACACCTCCTCTGTGTACTTCTTCCGCTGCTGCAAACCGCCCTACATCTGTAGACTGCCTCCGCCTTCTCTATCACATACCGCCTCTGCATACCGATCCCGTGAACCGCCTTTAAAAAACCCCTCCTATCTGTGAACTATTATTTGTTTTCGGACTACCTTCACTAACTATCCACGTACCGTGCCTTCTTGCTATGTGTAGCATGTCTTATTCAGGTTACAGATCTCTGAAAAAACCTTCGGTGGAATTTCTTCCGTGCGAACCACTTTAGCTTTCGCGGAATTATCCCTTGTGAACATTCTTTGAACTTTTACAAATTCTCAGATAAAAAATATGTTATCTAATGATATTCTATCTCCACAATAATTGGTGGGATTTGGAATTATTATATTGGAAAATATACTTACAAAATATACTAATCTATGATTTACCAAATCTTCAATCAAGCCTTCACCGCATACCTATCCTTCTTCCGTCACAAAACATAAGCCCCCCTTGAACTATTTTTCCTATCCAGTCCATGTACTTTCTTTTTTCCTACATATCTGATCTCCTTCACTAATGAAACACCATCCATATACCACATCACCTTCCTCCATGAACCGTTTTTGGTTTCGCGGACCGCTCCTGTAAAGACCCATAAATTTCAAGGGAATTTTTTTTCTTAATTTTATTTGGAATTTTACGAGTGCGCATTTTCTGACGGCACCTGATTCTGAGGCCCGGTGTGCCCAGAATCAATTTCCAAAGTTTAGCTCGGGTACGTTCAGTGAACGAACGAGTGAGTTTTTCTAACTTTTGAACCGGTGCTCGGAATCGAATTCCGAGGGCACTGATGGAATCACAGTGCCGATAATTGCTTATGAAGACCTTTCCTTGAGTTGTGTTTTCTCGAGAGGATATGTTAAAAAATGTGAGGAATAAAAATAAAATTGTTTTACAATTTATTTTTATTTATTTACCGGTGGGTTAAGCGTATGGAAAAGGAAGACGCTAGGAAGTTGGGGTGGGGCCCGTACGATCCCCCACCTCCTTCAATTTCCTCAACACCCCTTTGAAACCCCCCTCTAGCATTTAATTTTGAAACTCCCCACTTTTAATTACACGCCAATTAAATGACTCATTAAATGTGACAACACGCGTTAATTAATTCATGAATTCAATTTGATTTTCGAAATAAAGTTGGTGTGTGTGTGTGTGTGTGAATAAAATAAGACAAGGTCTTATTTTATTGTGGGAGAATTAATTGGATGGATCAAAGAGGAGGAGACTCTTGCGCTCTGAAGAACGTTCTTCCTTATTGAAGAACGCGAAGAATGACAAAGGATGCCGACCTCCGACGGAAGACGGCGAAGAAGACTGCACTGAAATCCTATGTGGATTCGGCAGCGATGAAGACTGCACTGAAATACTATGTGGGTTCGACAACGATGAAGACTGCACTGAAATCCTCAGTGGGTTCGAAGGCGATGAAGAATGCACTAAAATCCTATGTGGGTTCTGTGAAGATGAAGATCGTACTTAAATCCTATGTGGGTTCGACAGTGATGAAGACTTCACTGAAATCTTATGTGGGTTCGGTAGCAATGAAGACCGTACTGAAATCCTATGTGGGTCCGACGGCGATGAAGACTGCACTGAAATACTATGTGGGTTCGGCAGCGATGAAGACCATACTGAAATTCTATGTGGGTTCGACGACGATGAAGACTGCACTGAAATCCTATGTGGGTTCGGCAACGATGAAGACCGCACTGAAATGCTATGTGGGTTCGACAGTGATGAAGACTGCACTGAAATCCTATGTGGGTTCGGCACCGATGAAGACCATACTAAAATCCTATGTGGGTTCAACGACGATGAAGACTGCACTGGAATCCTATGTGGGTTCGGCATCGATGAAGACCGTACTGAAATCCTATGTGGGTTCGACGGTGAAGAAGACTGCACAGAAATCCTATGCGGGTTCGACAGCGATGAAGACTGCACTGAAATCCTATGTGGGTTCAACAACGATGAAGACTGCACTGAAATCCTATGTGGGTTCGGTAGCGATGAAGACCGTACTGAAATCCTATGTGGGTTCGACGACGAAGAAGACGACACTGAAATCCTTTGTGGGTTTGGCAGCATTGAAGAATTCACTGAAATCCAATGTGGGTTCCGCAGCGATAAATACTGCACTGAAATCCTCAGTGGGTTCGATGATGATGAATAATACACTTAAATCCTATGTGGGTTCAGCAGCTTGGATGGTTTGGTATCCTACGTGTCCCATCTTAGATGGATCAGTGGCTATTATCTGAACATCTCTATCACCGAAGAAGTATACATGTGTGATCTGAGTCTTGACTTTCAATCATTATCTTCGATATGATTGACTTGCTTTCTTATATGAATTGTGTTATGCTATCCTGTGTGGATGTGATCGAACTTGGGCTTGGATGTTGGAGCCGAACTGGAATTGATTTCTTAGGTATATGTATGGGAATATACCTAAGTAGTGTTGGTTGTTACTTCATGATTGTATCTTTCTTTTGTAGATTATCCTTTGTGGATTCTGGGAGACCTTCTGGGGTCTCGAGGTCCCTACTGAGTAGCGTATACTCACCCCTTCACGGGCTATGCCTGCACTACATTGTGTTGGATGCAGACGATGGACAACGCTGATCGTGGTAGAGGCTAGTGGAGTAGTTGATACCTGGAGGTGGACTACTAGGCGGGACGTACACGGAGCTGACGACTGGACCCGAGGAGCTGAGGTGGTTATCTGTACCCACCCTTCAGGTGGGACTACCAGTAGACGGCTCGACGTTGCTGCTTTACTTTCAGTTGCTGTACTATCTTTCCAGTTGTACTTTACTTTCAGTTTGAGTTTGTATTCTAGAACATTTACTTTCCGCACTGGCTTGTACATAGTTTACTTAGTGTTTACTTCTGCTGGCTTACTCTGTGGTGTTTGTTTACTTATAAAGGCAATGCCTTCCCCTTTTGTTGGGATTTTTGCCTTGGTGCTAGTCGCCAGCCCCTAGCTTATGGGAGGCGGGCTTGGGGTAGTCACGACACGAGTCCCGAGGACGGGTCGTGACAAATTGGTATCAAAGGATTTCGGTTCTACCGCAGAACTCAGGACTCTGATCTTTCTTTTATGTGAAGAAATAGTGTTAAGGTTATTGAGTATGGTTATCAGTCGAGGGAGTCCAGTGTTGGTGCGGCGGTCGACGTATCCGTACACCAGGACCCTGACTTCTGATTTACGACTCAATGCACGAAAACATTCATTGCATGTGTGTTTCAAAAGTTTTATTTGTGTTTACTTTGTGTCAGCTCACCAGGTATACTGTTTTGACCGTGGTGCACCTGTTTCTTTTTAGGATGGCCCCACGATGGCAGCCATCTAGGGTTCCGAGTTTTGTGCGAGACGACAACCCACCAAGCGACGAGGCCTCAGTACAATCCTCTTTTTCAGCAGAGGCACCAGTGGTACCTCTACCCGCCGAGCCACCGATGCTACCAGCCCCAGCCGCTAAGAGTGCACGTCGCCTTAGTGCACTGCATGAGTTTCAGCGTCAGAGACCACCCAGGTTCCGTGGGGAGACAGAACCTCAGGTAGCCGAGGATTGGATGGAGGCTGTGGTTCGAGTTTTCAGGTTAGTGGAGACATTAGATGATCTCATGATGATCCTTGCAGCAAGCCTCCTACATGCGGCGGCAGGCAGATGGTGAAGATTGATGCTCCAGGTGCAAAAAGAAGCATCACTATTTTGGACGGAATTTGAGAGCCTTTTCCTCTTGGAGTTTGTCCCAGCCACCCTCCATATGGTGCGCATTCAGGAGTTGCTTCAGCTATGACAGGGCAGCATGACCGTGGCCCAATAGTCGGCGAGGTTTACTGATCTCTCGCGCTACTCCGTAGACATGGTACATGACCCATTCTTCCGGGACCAGACCTTCGAGCAGGGACTGAGGCATGAGATCAGGGCTTCGATGATCTCCCTCAACATTCTGACGCAGACAAGGGTGTTGGAGAGATCCCTTCTAGTGGAGAGTTTTCTCGTCGAGCACTCACCAGCGGTGGGACCCTCCGCAGGACGACCCGTAGCGGAGTCTTCTACATCTGGCAGTAGACAGGTGACGCAGAGGTCCAAGCGGGTCATGCCATCAGATGGGAAATCTTAGGATGCAGATTTGGTTGTGTGGGGCACATGAAGGAGATCCATCTATGCGGGAGCAGATGGACAGGAGCGGGACTAGCTCCAGACCTGGAGACTTTGGTTCAGGTTGCTTCTAGCTTTGTTAATGTTTGTTTGTGAATGCTTTGTGTCTTTGTACTTTGAGTTGTAGTAATAAAATACACCTTTCATTGTGTCATTTACTTTCTGGTCCTCTCTTTGTGTTGTTACTAAGAGGTTCTGGTCCAAACCGTTGATTTGACCCTCACTTTGAGACACCTACTGGAGGAGACCTAGTGACCACACACTGATGCCGACAGTGTGACTCGACCCTTGGAGGCGAGAGTGACGGTTGGGTATCTTGGTAGTGGCATCGAGGCCTTACGACGTCATCCTTGGTATGGATTAGTATCATCCATGTCGGGATTTATTGTATTAGGCAAAAAACGTGGTTCATCCAGGGGATGAGACCAAATTTCTCTTATCAACAAAGAAGAAATCTTAGCAGCTCTTGTAGGACCAGAGAAGGTCCAAGTCATCCAGGAGTGGATAAGGACAGCCCTGAGCCAACAAAAGTCTTGTGCTGATAGGAGGCGGAAACCACTAGAGTTCAAGGATGGCGACCACGTCTTCTTGCGGGTCTCACCTCGACGTGGTTTACGGAGATTTGGCCGGGGCAACGAGTTATCTCCACGCTTCATCAGACCCTTCTAGGTCCTCAACAGGGTAGGCGAGGTGGTTTACCACTGGACCCATCCACCTCAGTTTCATCAGGTGCACGAATTTTTTCCTCGTATCTCAGCTGTGGAGATACGTGCACGACCCAATGCATATTATCGACCATGGGGAGCTGAAAATCGATGAAGGGGCGACTTTTGCGGAGGTCCCGGTGGAGATCGAGGATCGACAAGAGCGGGTCCCATGTGGATGGTCGATTCTTCTAGTGCACATCAGATGGTAGAACGGCAACCTCCAAGAGAGCACATGGTAGTGGGAGGCTCAGATGCATGCACAATACCCCTTTTTCTCCCCTAGTTTGTGATGTATCTTTACGGGGACGTAAATCCCTGAGGTGGGAGTAATGTAAAGACCCGTAAATTTCAAAGGAAAGTTTTTTCTTAATTATATTTGTAATTTTATGAGTGCGCAGTTTCTGACGGCACCTGATTCTGAGGCCCGGTGTGCCCGGAATCAATTTCCAAAATTTAGCTCGGGTACGTTCAGTGAACGAATGAGCAAGTTTTGCTAACTTTTGAACCGGTGCTTGGAATCGAATTCCGAGGGCACCGATGGAATTGCAGTGCCGATAATTGCTTATGAAGACCTTTCCTAGAGCTGCGTTTGCTCGAGAGGAGATGTTAAAAAATGTGAGGAATAAAAATAAAATTGTTTTACAATTTATTTTTATTTCTTTACCAGTGGGTTAAGTGTGTGGAAAAAGAAGATGCTAGGAAGTTGGGGTGGGGCCCGCACGAGCCCCCACCTCCTTCAACTTCCTCAACACTCCGTTGAAACCCCCCTCTAGCATTTAATTTTGCAACTCCCCACTTTTAATTACACACCAATTAAACGACTCATTAAATAAGACAATGCACGTTAATTAATTCATGAATTCAATTTGATTTTCGAATTAAAGTTGGTGTGTGTGTGTGAATAAAATAATACAAGGTCTTATTTTTTTGTGGGTGAATTCGTTGGGTGAATCAAAGAGGAGGAGACTCTTGCGCTTTGAAGAATGTTCTTCCTCGTTGAAGAACGCGAAGAACGACGAAGGATGCCGACCTCCGACGGAAGACGGCGAAGAAGACTGCACTGAAATCCTATGTGGGTTCAGCAGCAATGAAGACTGCACTAAAATCCTATGTGGGTTCGGAAGCGATAAAGACTGCACTGAAATCCTCAGTGGGTTCGATGATGATGAAGACTACACTGAAATCCTATGTGGGTTCGACAGCGATGAAGACCGTACTGAAATCCTATGTGGGTTCGATAGCGATGAAGGCTGCACTGAAATCCTATGTGGGTTCGACAGCAATGAAGACCATACTGAAATCCTATGTCGGTTCGACGACGATGAAGACTAAACTAAAATCCTATGTGGGTTCAGTAGCGATGAAGACCATACTGAAATCCTATGTCGGTTCGACGACGATGAAGACTAAACTAAAATCCTATGTGGGTTCAGTAGCGATGAAGACCATACTGAAATCCTATGGGGGTTCGACGACGATGAAGACTGCACTAAAATCCTATGTGGGTTCGGCAGCGATGAAGACCGTACTGAAATTCTATGTGGGTTCAATGGCGATGAAGACTGAACTAAAATCCTAAGTGGGTTATGCAGCGATGAAGACCGCACTGAAATCCTATGTGGGTTTGACGACGATGAAGACTGCACTGAAATCCTATGTGGGTTCGGCAGTGATGAAGACCGTACTGAAATCCTATATGGGTTCGATGACGAAGTAGACTGCACTGAAATCCTATGTGGGTTCGGCAACGATGAAGACTGCATTGAAATCCTATGTGGGTTTGGAAATGATGAAGACTACACTAAAATCCTATGTGGGTTCGACAACGATGAAGACCGTACTGAAATCCTATGTGGGTTCGACGGCGAAGAATACTGCACTGAAATCCTATGTGGGTTTGGCAGCGATAAAGACTGCACTGAAATCCTACGTGGGTTCGACAGCGATGAAGACTGCACTGAAATCCTCAGTGGGTTCGACGGTGATGAATACTGCATTGAAATCCTATGCGGGTTCAGCAGCTTTGCTGGTTTGGTATCCTACATGGGTCCCAGCTTAGATGAATCAGTGGCTATTATCTGATCATCTCTATCACCGAAGAAGTATACCTGTGTGAGCTGATTCTTGACTTTCAATCATTATCTTCGATATGATTGACTTGTTTTCATATGTGGATTGTGTTGTGCTATCCTATGTGGACGTGATCGAACTTGGGCTCGGATGTTGGAGCCAAATTGGAATTGATGACTTAGGTATATGTATGGGAATATACCTAAGTAGTGTTGGTTGTTACTTCGTGATTGTATCTTTATTTTGTAGATTATCCTTTGTGGATTTTGGGAGACCTTTGGGGGTCTCGGGGTCCCTACTGAGTAGCGTATACTCACCCCTGCATGGGCTATGCCTGCACTACGTTATGTTGGATGCAGACGACAGACAACACTGACTGTGGTTGAGGCTAGTGGAGCAGTCGGTACCTGGAGGTGGACTACTGGGTGGGACGTACACGGAGCGGACGACTGGACCCGAGGAGCTGAGGTGGCTATCTGTACCCACCCTTCATGTGGGACTACTAGTGGATGGCTCGACGTTGCTGCTTTACTTTCAGTTGCTGTACTATCTTTCCTATTGTACTTTACTTTCAATTTGGGTTTGTATTCTGGACCATTTACTTTCCGCACTGGATTGTACTTATTTTACTTAGTGTTTACTTCTGCTGGCTTACTCTGTGGTGTTTGTTTACTTATAAAGGCAATGCCTTCCCCTTTTTGTTAGGATTTACGCCTTGGTGCTAGTCGCCAACCCCTGGCCTATGGGAGGCAGGCTTGGGGTAGTCACGACATGGGTCCCGAGGACGGGTCGTGACAGCTTCGACATACCATTCCTACCACTCCGTGTACCATTCCCGGTGCTCCGCTTACTGTTCCCAGAATATGATACGCGACCCATGAATTGTGGTACACAATTATCATCCTTTTACAATTTTCTTCAATGTTATTCATACTGTTCAATCTTATGAATAAATATTTTTCCAAAATTAAACTCCTGATTTTGAGGCCCAAAAATTTGGCAAACAGTGGGAACCTGTGCCACCTTAAAAACCCATCTTTAACAAACACCGACCATTCTCATTCGCAATCTTCTTAATTTTTCAACAAACACAATCACATCCAAAACATACCAAGGAAAAACCTTGAGTTATTTTACCTACAATTTTATTTTATTCAAATATATTTCATAATGTTAAAAAATTCACTATTTCAAGGTTTACCTTGTAAATAATATTTTATTCAATTTTTTATCCTAAAATACACCTCTATCAAGTATAAATACCCCTCCCTCTCCTTGGAAAGAATCTTTAGTTACACTTATCAAATCCAAATAACTTCATAATTACCATCTTATAATCAAATTATAATAATTGGGGACATTATAGAGTAATAAAAATCAAAGTTTTTAATAAGTTAAAGGCCATAGAAAAAGAATAACTTCAAGAAAGAAGTATTTTCCTTTGGTATTTTTATTTAGTTTTAATTTTCTAATTCTGTATAATACTTTTATTTTCTAATCCAAACCTTATTAAAACAATTTAATAGTATTTTAACAAGATATTTATAATGTTATTATCTTATAAAAATTTTATTTATAATATAATCATCTATTATATATCTCACACCTCCTCTTTGGACAATGCCCCTTTAATGGTCGGTTAACCTCCCACTAGGGCATCACCAACTCTCTAATTATCAAAAAAATTATGGATTATTATAATAAATAATTTATGATATATAAATTTTAAAATATATGGATTTTTAATCTTCTATAATTAATTTTACTTATTTATAAATTACCTTGAACAAAAATAATGAAATAAAAAAATTTGGATAATTTAATGAAAACATGACATCAAAACAATTCACGTTTAAAAAAAGAGTATTATAAAAAATAATAAAATAATTATAATATATAAATAGTTAAATAAACTAATATAATTCACTTCTGGTTCTATGTTTTAATAAACCTCAATTCATTATACAGGAGGCAGAAAAGTGACAAAATAAACCAGGATCTAAAGTAAAGGGATTCTCAAACCCAACTCTTTTTTATGGCTGTTTCCTATTTCACATTATTTTAATAATTGATATTACTCTAATATCCTAAATATTTATTTTAAATATTCTTTAATTTTTTTTTCAAGGGATATACATGTTACTACCTTAACAAAATGATTTCTTAGCCAATTAAAAATATTTTTTAAAAATGACTTTATTTTTCTAAAATGTTACTTTGACTCCACTTTAGTTGTTTATTTTTTAAATAAAAATTATATTTTATGACAAAATATAATATAACTTATTAATTTGGGAATACAAAGGTTATTACTTAGAGTCTGATTTATTAAACCCTTATAAAACCCATTCCTCTCCATGGTTTTATTTCATGACTATGATTGTTATAAGTTCTCTTTCCATGTGTCATGATTGATTATGTGCATTTCATGATGTGATGGGTGGGACCCAAATTATATATCCCTTTAATTCATTGGGTAATGTGGTATATATAAATATTTTATGTGTATTATTCATGAATATGATGCCATATTTTTTCAAAATTACAATGTTACGATTTATGCACATATGTTATGCGTGAACATGATTCTAGATTTATTCAAAATTATGTGTGTTATTTTACCACTATGTTATAATGTTTCATTATTATGAACATGACACACTCCACACCTTTATCAAATATTTCTATCACGATTATAATGATGATACTATTATTATGATAAGATGATGATGATTATGATAACACATGTACTATTTATTTATGTCCCTTATTCCTCCCATGTTATTCCTCCCCTTATATATATATTTTAGCTCACCCCTTTCATTTATGTATATCCTTATGTGAATACATGTAATAAGGAGTACATGAGATCATTAGGAGGGCTACGAAGAAGGAATAAAATAATGTTAATTTTTTACTATGTACACATATGTACGATCATAATTTTCTCAAGATACTAAACCTTTATATCATGGAATGTATTAATATTATGTTATTTATATTAAAAATAATATAATAGTTATGAAAGAAAATGTTAGGTTTCTATAATAAATAAGATGAAAATATATTGGGAATCAAGGGTGAAAGTAATTGAATACCAAAATTACATTTAAAATATGAAATTTCTTAAATTAGATGTGAAGTTGAAAAATTTGGGAATCATCTAAGTTAAATCATCAAAATCTATAGAGAAAAATAGAACTGCTTCCATAAGTGAAACATTATGAGACTTTAATATATATATTTACCTTTAAATAATTTTGAGTGTGATATCTTTCTTTGAACGCATTAAAATAAAGGTTTTGATGCATTAGTAAATTAAATTAATAATATTTAAAAGATCATTATACTAATATAAAATAATTCTATATATGATATAAAATATTAAAATTATTGAATTGGTGTAGAATAATATTAGAAACACTTAATATTTAAGAAGGTATTTTTTTAAATAAAAGTAGTTTGTCTTTACATTTTGAATTTTCTATTAAAAGATAAATATATAATTTTCAGAAAAATAATTATATAAAAATAACTTCATATTTGAATCTATAATACACAAATTATCTTAATATGATTTTTTCATATTTTTTGAAATATTTAATCTTTATATGAATAGTGGAAATATTGGTTTTGGTTAATTTTATCGCTAATTATGATATTATCATGATATAATAATGAATAAAATATTTATGAAACAATTTTTATCTTCAATTATATATATATATTTATTATATTTAATATATCATGTTTATAAATCCATCACTAAGATTTTTGAATGTAAGCGATATTTTATTATAAAAACAGTTTTTTGATATATTATATGTTTTAATTTAAAAGTAAAATTTATATTATTTAGAAATTTAATTATATTAAATGGAGGATAAATTATGATTCATCATGTTGAATTCCTATGGTAAGGCTCCTCTTACATTTTGAGGAATAAATTAGTTACCTTGATTGATATTTAATTATGACTTATTAGTGTTAAAGAGAGTAATCTAATGTGGCATGAATTTTCATATGTTTACATGAGATATAGAACTTATAGAAGTAATTTTTAGGGTTTAAAATATCAATTACATGTCTTACCAACCTTACCTTTCCTACCTCACCTAAATTTTTTTCCAATCCATTATTTTCCCTTAACATTATTTTCCATGGAAAGTGACATTTTCTTCACTTATAAAATGGACCACTTACACCAATTATTTACATACGATTTACATTTGAATTACATACTGAAAATATACCCATTAGTTTATAATATAACTCTACCCCATGAACTATATAATTTTACACTCGTTATTACCCCAAGCCCTTCATTTCCAAGGATAATTCCAAGGAAAATCAAAGTTCCCAATGTGAGTATTACTCTCCTCTTAGTCTTTATTTTTAATTTTTACTCTTCCCAATATTACATAAATTTATTAATATAATGAATTAATTATAATATATATACTTAAATTTAATTATATAAATTCAACACCAGTTATTCATTCATTCTATTGTATCCACTAATAAAAACATACACATCGATCGTGTGTATGTGTGGACTACCGCCTTCACGACATGATGCGATTAATTTTTAATCATCATATCTTATGAATGGTATCAAGGATGGGTTTTATAAATAATTATATTTTTTATTTAACTTATAAAATTATGAAATAACCACTTTTTACATTCACCTTCATCCCATCCATTCGTCAAGGAATGAGATCTTGAATCATGTGTATGTGCATAATATTGCCTCCATGAACAATGTGTCTTATTTATATTAAAAAATTAGTATATATGGAATTAAAAGTGAAATTAATGAACTAATATTATTTTTATAACATTATTATAATTATTAAATGATAAATGTTTATACATAATCACTTCGTCCATTTTTTGGGAAATGAGTTCATTAATTGTGCGTACGTGTGGATTACAACCTCCATGAACAACGAATTTAATTTTTCAACATGACACATAATTAATGGTTATAAGAATAGATTTTATAGATATATATGTTATATATTAAATTTATAATCTTCTATAAATTTTATATTAACACTTTTTAATCACACTTTCTTACTCATTCGATCATTACAATACACTTTTGTTTTGGTCAGTTTATTGCCTACTTGAGCGATGTTGTAATGTTTATACAGTGAGTGACTAAGAAATGTTATATAATCTTAATTAAATGTAACAATAAGGTATTAAATAAGTTTTAAATTTTATTGATTTATAATACCAATATCTAAACATTTTAATAATATATCCTCTTAATTCATGAAAAACAGCTAAAACAAGTTTGTCTCCGATTTCATCTTCAAGAGTCATAATTAAAAATATTATGGGATGAAAGTGGAAAATTATAAATGATAATGGTATATATATATTACATAACCATAGGTAATATAGGAATAATTAACTGGGTATTAAATATCATGGATCAAGATTAAAATTACAAAGCATGTGCAAGCCAAATTAAAAGTGTTAACACTCAATGTTAAAAATAAGATATAATAAACCACTATATTAATAGTAAATAATTATAAATTAAGTATTTAAAATATTTTTTAGTGTTTAATTAGTTTATAAAATATATTATTAATATAGTTATGGTTGTTTTACATAAATTTAGAGTGTGATCAACTAAGAAGGTAAATAAGGGAAGAGATTTTTGTCACAAGCTCTCTTCATTGAGACATGCATTAATTTATGCACAAATTTAATTTTAGATGGTGTATATTATACCAAAATTTCATTTTATAATGAAATATATTTTATTCAAGGTATTTAAGGTTAATTTTAAAGATTTTTATCCTTGTATTATTTTTATTAAAATATTAATCAAGTCATAATTGTTTTCTCAACTCAAGTCCTTTTTATTATGAGTCATGAAATATATTTTTGATTTTGATATTCCAAGTATCTTTTTCCTACCATTATATTTTAAAATGGTGTATTTCCCTTTTATCTAGGTATATTACTTCCATTCATTAATATTTCTCCCTTTTATGACATTATTCCTCAAATAAAATCACTATTTTGATAAGAATAACTCCTAAACTTTCTAAAGGACATTTTCTTCCATATCCATGTTTTATCTATCAAAATTAATTTCTAAAATGTTTCAAGTTTAATTAATAATTCTATTCATCTCTTATTAATGAAATGTTTTATCATCTTTTTTATGATATGGGTTTCACTAAATGGTTTTAATGGAATTTAAGATTTTCATATGATTAGTTTTCAAAAATATTTTCTTATAAAGTAATGTCTTAATTTTTTTCAAAATTACTTCCTTATAGATTAATTTAAAAAAAGAATTTTCAAATAACTTAAATTTCTTAAAAAAATGTTTTTAAAATTAAATAATTTAAATGTTTCTGTATGGGTTATTTTTAACAAAAAGGAATCTATTTTACACATTTCAATGTGAACATATCTTTCTACCCCATTTTCTTCTAAGAGACTTTCTATCCATGTTTTTAAGTTTTCAAGAAAAAAGAAAATTATTATTCTCATGGTTTAATAAAATAATAACTTTTAAATGTTTTCAAAGGAAAGTGTAAATTATTTTTTTCAAATAAATTTTCAAAATTATTATAAGATAATTCTTCATCTTTGTCATATGCCTAATCAAGGGAATTATTCAAATTATACCATCACCATTATTTATTTGGATGGATCATGAAATTCTATTTTATATTTATGGTATAATCCATCACTTATTTTTTCTTTCCTAATAATCCACTTATTTAGGCATGATTTACTTATAATGATTTTACTTTGTGAATTCCCTATGTTCCATTACTTTATTGAAGGGTGTTCACCTAGATGCCTAATAAATTGATTGATTGGGGAAATTGTTGTGTAAACCATATATCCATTTCCTATATAGTGTAAATACCATATACATAATTATATTATTTTGAGTATAATTTACCTCTAATGATTTTTAAAGTCATTAGATACCAATTTATTTTCCATGGGTTTATCATGTAATGTTTATTGATGAAATCATGAATGATTACTTACAAAATCACTTGAAAAGGATATAAAACCCATTTTATTTTCTTGGGTTATTATGATATATTGATTGGAACCATGTGGCACACATATATATGATTTTAACTATGTTATGGGTAGAACTAGAATTATATATCCCTATAATACATTGGGTAATGTTTCCATCTCACGAGATATCATGGTGCATGGGTAATGAGCCTAGATAACTATGGTGTGTGGGCAGTTAGCCTAGCCAACTATGTTATGTTAACAAGGCAGGTATCCTTGACTTATTATTATAACATCATGTTAATGTTGTCTCCACATTCCTATGATACCATGATCTTATGTTATGATCATTGTTTAATACACGTATATATGATATCATATATTTTTTCCATGCTTATATTCTTATGATCATCTTCATTATGTAATCATGTTATGACTCACATCTCTCATGTCATGCTTTATTATTATGTTTAACTTTACTAAGCATTTGATCTTATCACTTTCTTATGTTTTCATTAAAATAGTTTATCCAAGAAAATATTAAGTATTATAAGAATAAGATAGTATCTTATATAGAAAATTTATGGGTGATGTTGAAGAATCAGTATGGATTTATTAGCTTCTTATATAGTGGAGAAAAAGTGTCCATTTTTTGAGAAGAATTGAGATTTATTAGTTTATTAATTGTCCTAATTCTCTAAAACTCTATATTAAAAGGTCCTTGAATTGTAAATGTGTGAAATGTATTGTAATCATAGATTCATATTAGATCCTATGTTGTAAGTTATGTGTTTTCAGCATCAGATCTAGGAGCATAGGTCTGGGAATACTACAATTGGTATTAGAGTGGTGTTTAGATAACTTTAGTGGTTAGAATATTATTAGTTGAGGATAATTTAATATATATAAATGAAATTATGATTATATATGTTAAGGATTATATTTGTTTCAAATATATAGATAAAAATTTTGGTTCAAATTTTTGAATATCTTATATTTTTAGGGATCACGATAAGATAACTTTAGTAAAAACCCTAGGCATAAGTTCAAATATAGGAGGATCTCATGAAATTTTAGTAAAGTAGATATTGTGTGGTTTTACTAGCAATTAAATCCCAAAAATCAAACCAAATAATATATTATTATTCTATTATATAAAAATTTAAAGGATTTGTAATCCTTCACACTATATAAACTCCATTATATCGAGGTGACATTTATGTATGGATCATCCGTGATGAGATCCTAAATGTGGTAACCCATATTTTCCCAGGTCTGAATGTACTCCTCCAAACTTATTTTCCTTTGATTGAATCCATATATCAGAATCTGATCCTGTTTATTGATCCAAAGGTCTTTCTCTTCATTGGGGTCAACTCAAAGCATTCTTTCAAACATCTTGGAGGCATCCACCATTTAATCATTGTTCAAGAGTGACTCCTCCAATATTTATTCCTTAGAATAAAAAAGAGGCTACAAGACAATTTGTTTATCAACTTTCTCTATACCTGCATCCTTTAAAAAACTATCATTCAGTTCTATTTTGGTGTGTGGTAAATGGGCCTTAACGATGCACTTAGATAGACACTCTTGGGGGATATACTTGGGTTAATTCATATTCTCTTTACAAACCATTATAAAGGATTTTAATATTTGATTTTATAGAAGTTAACTAGATTATATAACCTAATAATAAAATGACCATGGATAAACTATATTGAAGATAAAGGCTCATAAGTTAGAGTATTCAAATCATTTATGAATTATTTCTCCAAATATTATAGTTTCCCCTTTTTACATTTAAAAATTTGAGTATTCTCATCCATAAATCTTATTTTAAAGTAATGAATAGAGTAAGAAGAAACCAAGATAAAAATTTATATGATAGACAATGTTGTGATTGTACCGACCTACAGTCCTTTGGGACAAGAACTGGGATTATAAATATTGTTATTATACCAAATCAACTATCATGAATTCTGATTAAAAAAGTTAATATATTTTAATTACCTATCACACCAAGAAAAATACGGATGGAGTTTCATTAAAGATCAAGTAAATAATATGGTTAATATTTTTTTAACTTTATTATATGTAAAAAATGTAGGAATTAACACATTGGGGAATATCTCAAAGGAACCAATTTTTTTTTATTTGTGGAAAAGCAGGTCATAAATCATCTAGCTTCTGAGGGAAAATGAATCATCCATTTAACTTGATAAAGGAAGAATATTTGTCTTCTAATTTTAATTAAGATATTAATATATACATTTCATTTGAAAATTTATCTTAAGTCATGTCTATATTTTGGAAATCATTAATTAATGTATTTTTAAAAAACTATAAGAGAGAAATTTATTTTATGGATTGGGGGAGAATATAGCACCTGAGATTTTAGTATATATATTTTCCTTTAAATAATTCTTAGTGTGATAAATTTCTTCACACACTCTAAAATAATGGCCATGATACATTAGTAAATTAAATTAATAATATTTAAAATATCATTATGATAACATATAAGAAATCTATATATGATATATTTTTTTTAAAAGGTTGGGACTAAAGCCTCTTTTTATTATTAAAGAAAAGAAAAGGCCTATTTTGACTGGGTAGAGGGATACCCATTATATAGCCTGAAGGCATAGTGGACATGTATCCCATTACATGGCCCGTAGGCCTGAATTTTTTTGTCCCTTGGTCCATTCTGTATATAATACTTCTACAGTACTCGTCACTACTACAATGCCTGCCACCGCTACAGTACCCACCATTGCTATAATGTCTTCCACCCACTACAGTACCACTATAGTATTTCTACAGTCCCTACTCCCAATGATATAAAATATTTCATTTCTTTAAATTAGATAATTGGTATGAAATAATATTGAAAACACTTAACGTTTAAGGTCTTTTTTTAAATATAAGCAGTTTGTATTTATATAATTTTATTTTATACTAAAAGTTAAATATATAATTTTTATAATTATAATTGTATAAAATTAAATTCAACTTTTAATTTAGAATACCAAAATCATCTTAGTATGATTTTTTGGGATTTATCTAAAATATTTAATTTTTAGGTGAATAGTTAAAAATACCAGTTTTGGATAATTTTATTGCTAATTAAAATAATATAATAAAATAAAAATGAATTAAATATTTATTATCCTATATATAATTAAATTAAATTATATTAATTTTAAAATCAATTATTTATTCATTCAATAACATCCTTTAAGTAAAACAAACACATCGATCGTGTGTACGTGTGGACTACCACCTTCACATCAAAATGATTTTTTTTTCATCATTGTATCTTATGGATGGTATAAACTATGGGTTTGATGAATAATTATTATTTTTATTTCAATCATAAAATTATAAAATGACCAAATTTTACATGTACTTTCATCTCGTTTATTTTTTAAGGAATGAGATCGTGAATCATGTGTATGTGCAGAATACTACCTCCATGAATGTTGTGTCTTATTTATCTTAAACACATAAAATGGATGGAACTAAAAGTTTAATTAATGAAATAATACTATTTTATATATTTTTTTTAATTCTTAAATGAAAATTTTTCAAATACCTCCACTCAATCCATCCACTGGAAAATGGGTTCGTTAATCGTGCGTACGTGCGAACTACCACCTCCATGAATGAAGAATTTCATTTGTCAAAAACACAAATCATTAATTGTTATAATAATATATTTTATTAAGATATATGATATATATTACATGTATAATATTATTTAAATGTTATATTAACACTCTGTAATAACAATTTCTTACTCATTCGATCATTACGACACACTTTTATTTTGGTCAGATTACCGCCTACTTGATTGATGTTGTAATGTCTATATAGTGAATGATTGGGGAATATTATATAATATTAATTACATGTAATAATAAAGTAAAAAATTAATTTTAAAGGTTCAAAATTTATAATTTTAATATCTAAACATGTTAAAAATATATTATCTTTGTTCATGAAAAACTTCCAAAACAAGTTTGTCTCAAATTTCATCTTCAAGAGTCATAATTAAAAATCAAATGAGATGAAAGTGTAACATTATAAATTATAATGGGATATATATAACATAAAAATGTTTAATATAATAATAATTAACTTTGTATCAAATATCAGGGATCAATATTAACATTACAAAGCATGCACAACACAAATTAAAAGTGTTAACACCTGATGTTAAAAATAAGTTTTAATGAACCACTATAGTAAAAGTAAATAATTATAAATGAAGTATATAAAAGGTTTATATTGATTAATAAGGTTAAAAAATATATTATTAATATAGTTATGGGTTTTTATATAAAGTTAAAGTGTGATCAAATAAGTAGGAAAATAAGGTAAGGGATTTCTTATCTCAAACTCACCTTGTTGAGACACATTTTAATTTATGCACCAATTTACTTTTATATGGTTCATATGATGATAAATTGTTGTGTTATCATGAAATATATTTTATTAATGTAATTTTAGGTTCATTTCCAATCTCTTTATCCATCATGTTTTTTGATTAAAATGTTACTCAAGTCATAATCATTTTCTAAACTCAAGTCATTTTCCCATGATTCTTAAAATCTCGTCTTGATTTTGATCATCAAACTCTCCTTTTCCTACCATTATATTTTAAAATGGTAGATTTAATTTTTCTATAGGGATATTAATTATCTTTATTAATATCCTTCCCTTTAATGAAATTATTCCTCAAATAAAAGAAATATGTTGATAAGAATAACTCATATACTTTCCAGTGGATATTTTTCTTCCATAACCATGTCTTAACTATCAAATATATTTCCTATAATGTTTCAAGTAACCTACATACTTCTCTTCACCTATTATAAATAAAATATTTTATCATCATTTTTATTATTTGGGTTTAACTAAATAGTTTTAATGGACTTTAAATGTTTTTCACATGATTATTTTTCAAAAAAAATTTCTTATAAATTAATGTTTTAAAATGTTCCAAAATGCCTTCTTTCCATTTTTTTTAAAAAAATGGAATTACCAATTTCCTTTAATTTCTTAGAAAATGTTTTTAAAATGAAATATTTTAAATATTTCCATGTGGTTAATTTTCAAACTAAATGAATTTATTTTACTCATTTCCATATGAATGTATCTTTCTTACACCTTTGTTGTTTTATAAGAGGATTAATATTCATGCTTTAAAGTTTTAAAGAAAAAATGAAATTATTATTCTCATGGTTTAATAAAATCTCAATTTTTAAATTTTTTCAAAGGATAAGGTAAATTATTATTTTGAAATAAATTTTTCTAATGATTCTAAGATTGTTCTTCATATATATCGTATACTTGATTAAATGTATTCTTTGAATGATACCATCCACATTCTTTATCTAGATTGATTATAAAATCCTATTTTATATATGTGGTATGATCCCTCACAACTTTTTTCTTGCCTAATCATCCAATTTTATAGGCATGAATTACTTCCAATGATTTTTATCTATGAATTCTCTATGTTCTATTACTTAATTGAAGGGTGTTCACCTAGATTCCCAATTCATCAACTGATTAGGAAAATTGTTATCTAAACTATATATCTATTTACCATATAGTGTAAATACCATATATGTAATCATATTTTTTTGACTAATATTTACCTATATATGTTATTAAATTCATTATATACCCATTTATTTTCCATGGGTTTATCATGTCATGTTTATTGATGAAATCACGAATTCTTACTTAGGGAACCACTTTAAAAGGATATAAAATCCATTTTATTTCCTTGGGTTTTTATGATATGTTGATTAAAACCATGTGACACACATATGTATGATTTTAATTATATTATGGGTGAAACCAAAATTATATATACCTATATTGAATTGGGTAATGTTTCCATATCATGAGATATTATGGTGCGTGGGTAGTGAGCCCAATTAACTATGGTGAATGGGTAATTATCCTAGACAACTATGTTATGTTAACAAGGCAATAAGCCTTAACTTATACTTATGATCTCATGTTATATTCTCACCAAATTACTATGATATCATTCTCTTATGTTATGATTATTGTTTAATAAATTTACATATGATATCATTTATAAATTCTAGTATTATATACTTATGATAATTCTTATTATGATATCATTTCATTCCTCATGTCTCTCATGTTATGATTTATTATTTTGTTTACCCTTATTGAGTGTTTGATATCACCCCTTTATTATGTTTCCCTTTCCCTAGGGTATGAAGAAAACTATTAAGTATGATAATATTATAAGATTGTATTGTATGGATAATTTATGGGTGATATTGAAGACTCATTATGTATTTATTGGCTTTCTATATAGTAAAGAAAAAATTGTCCATTTATTAAGAATACTTGATATTTAGAAGTTTATGTTTTGTCCTAATTCTCTATAACTATAAACTAAAAGGTCTTTGGATTTTAAGTGTGTTAAAGTTATTATAATAATAGATTTATATTAAATAAAATTTTGTAAGTTATGTGTTTTCAATATTGGATATGGGATTATGGGTCTATGGGCATTATAATTGGTATCAGAGTAGTGTTTAGATAACTTTAGAGGTTAGGTTATTATCAAGTGATGATAATTTAATATCTAGAAAAAATAATTAGTTAATATGTTAAGGTAGATATTTGTTTCAAAGATATATATAAACTTTTATGTTAGAAGTGTTGAATATATTACATTGTTTGGGGATTAAGATAATACAACTTTAGTGAAAACTCTATAAATATGTTCAAATATAGGAGAACCTCCTGAAATTTTAGTAAAGTAGAGATTATTTATAATACTATAATTTAAATACCTATCCGGATATTGGAAAGTGGATGTAGGTTTAGCACATATTTTAACACCTAGATATTTTAAAATAACACTATGTTTGATAGCGTATACAACACACAACACCGAGCCTAAACAAACCCCACAATATTATTATTTAAATATGACTATTAAAACCTAACCCTTAAATTAGTGGATGTGAATTGTATTAAACATATTATGAAATATATATAAATTTATTAATCAATAAAAATTTATTTTTTAATTCTTAGGAAATAAACACTCAAATTTTAGTAAATTCATTTTATACGTTTTCTTCAAAAATGATTTTTATTACTTTTTATGAGAAAAAATAATTATTTTTTTCAATTTTTGAAACATTTATTTAATAAAATGAAATAAAAATTTCAAATTATAATATAAAAATTATTTTAGGGTGAAATTTTCAGATTTTTTCTAAAAATATTTATTTTCCAGTGAAAAGTAAAAAATAAAAATATTTTGAAAACTGTATTTTTATTTCAACCATTTGAAAAGTTAAATTTTATTTTAAAATGTTTTAAAAGTAAAATTATTTATATTATATAATAAATAATCCAATAAAATTAATTTTGATAAATTATATGGTTGAATTTGGAATAAAAACATTTTTTTAATTAAAAATGGATTAAAAAAAACTATTTTTCGTTATGTTTTTCCAGTTTAATTTTAAATTTAATTATTCAACTCATATGTTTAAAATTTTGAAAAATTTAATCAATATTTGTATTTATGAGTTCAAATTTAGTAAATAGGTCCCTTTTATTTTTTATCAATATGAATAAAAACCGTTGTAATTTTTGTTGCCAATGTAAAGGGTAAATCAGGTAATAAAAGTTAAAAAATAAAATGATATGGACTATAAAATGACCCTAATACTGAAATTAATCATATTTTATGAATAAAGTTCTTATATAATCATATAATGTTATAATAGTTGACCTTTTTGTGCCAAATGGATAATATTATAACTTTTATAATATTCTATTTAAAGAAAATTCAAACATGTCACACTCTTATTTTTAATAAGTGTAATATTTTTAATACAGTTTTATTTAAGAAGATATGTTTATATATAAATAATATCTTGAAAAATAAAAGATTTATATTAATCATGGTAATTTTTTTTAATTTTTAATAAATAAATAATTACCTTAAATACTTACACAATGCTGGCATAATAGTTATTCAATTAATGAAAAAATCAAATAAATGATATTAAAAATGTTAAAAGTAATATAAATTTACTTAATTAGGGTGATAAAATAAATTTATATATTAATATTACATAATATGGATGTATTAAAATATTTATTTCAAATTTATCTTATTTTATTGATATTATTAATGTCAATATAATGAATAGTGTCAAAAGTGAGAATAATGATATTTTATGAATAAATATATTTTTAAATTATTTAAAAATCATAAAAATCATAAATAAGAACAAAGGGGATAATATATGTTATAAAATGTAACTAAATATAAATTTACATGAAATTTGGAAGCATTTGGATCTATAATAGTCTTATTATATTTTGATATTTTGAGAAATTCCAAAAGTAACACTCACCTCAATTATAAAAGGGAACCCCATCCTTCACTTATTCACACCACATTGAGACATATATCTTGACAAAAACATAAAAATTACTCTCATAAAAATAATTATACAAGTTATATAGGTTCTTATCCTTCCAAAATTCCAACCCTAGATCCCTTAAGAAGAGATCTAAAAGAAGCTCGGTAAAGAAGAGGTAACCGTCTTTACCAACTCTTTGAAGTTTATTTCTCTATATACTTCCTATTAATGTGTTATAACCATCCTAAAATAATAAATAAAGTATCATAAATATAGTTATATTATATTATTATTATTATTATTGGAAAACTAAATTCTATCTCTTTTCCATCCTATAAAAAGTGAAAACATCGCTCGTGCGTACGAACGACTTACCGTCTCCACGTAGTGGTGTAATTTTTTTTTCATCACCACTTTGATTGTATGGCTATAATAATGGAAATAATATATATATATATATATTATATTAAATAATAATATATTATCAAAATTTTAATTATTATTTATCATTATTTAGTTTTATTCATAAAAAAATGAAAACAATGTTCATGCGTACATACGACCTACAATCTCCATGAATGGTGTAATTCATTTTTATATATCTATATTTATGTATGGAAATAATTATACATATATTTAATAAATATTATATTTAACCCTTAAATAATATTATGTATATGATGGAACTATGATAAAAGTATAAGGGCCGAAACTGCCGAATTAAAACATACATGAAAAATGAAGCAGTTACCACCCAAAACAGTGATTTTAACAATGGATTGATAATAAAAGGGAGATAAAATATTATAAGTAATTAATATATGATATTATATATATAATTATGGTTCTATAATATATTTATAATAAATATATATTTATTATATAAGAGGTTTAAATAGGTACAAGGAAAATCAAACCTGAGGTAAGGGTTTTTCATCTCACTTTTACTTCTGTGAGACATATACCATATTCAACACTTATTTATTTTGTGTGGGGTATATATACTTCATATTTTATATATTATATAATTAATATATTTTCATTCATGGTATTTAAAGTTTCATTTGAATTTATTTCTTTCATGGGGCTTACAATTCAAAAGTTACTAAAGTGGTAAGGGTATATTTCACAATCTCATCATTATTCGGGATTGTTTTTGTTTATGTATACATTTGAGAATATTTCTATTCATAGTCCATGTTTTCTAAAAATGTTTTAAAAAATATTTTAACTATTATCCTTTTATTTTTTAAATTCATTTTCACCCATGTTTGACTTTTTATAAAATGTTTTAAATGGAATATTTTTATCCTTTTTTGAATGAGGTAATTTTTAAACAGTATGAAAGGAATGTTTTTTTTAACTTATAAGACATTAATAGAATTTCCCACTATTATGATGACTCAATGATATAAATATTACTTTAAAATTTTACAAGATTATTTTCAAATAAATTTTTTTCTTTTATAATTTAATATATTTCAAAAAATAAGTTATTTCAAAGTGAAATGTGTATTTTCCCCAAGAAATATTTCAGTAATCTATTTAAAGTATTTTAATCTATGTAAATATCCTTTTTTAAATCTTATGATTAGAATATAAAAAAATTATACCATCCACCTTATCTATCTTGATGTTTTATGATCAGTTTGAATGAGGATGTACTATTTTGATACCATTCTCCATATTACTCTAGATAGTTTATGATTATGTTTATTGATTGGGGAAATTATTAACATTTCATATACTAGTTTCAATATAAATATTTATGTTCATTATTTTCCACCCATTTCATATGAGTAATGCATTGAAATTAGTAATTGACAAGTGAGGACCTCTATAGACCCTCGATGCATCGATATGTCTCATGAGAAAAACCAGCTTGGGTTTTGGTCAAGGCCTTACCCATTTATGTACATGACATGGATGAGGCCTTGATGGTATATTTTATATGTCTAGAATTATGCATTACATCATTATAAATTTAGTTATTTATGTTAAATGTGATTATTATATTAGTTAGAATATCCATGGATAAGTTTCAAGCTAATTTGATTTCTTATATGATTTTTTTATCATCATTCACTCCTTCCATATTATTTTATAGTTATTAATTAAATAGAATGTGTTTCAATTATTTACCTTTCCATATTGATTTTGCCTTATTTATTCATGATATAGTCCACTATACTCATACCCTTATTAATTATTAGAGATTATCCCTTTCTTATGTTTATTTTCCCTAGGATTACAGAAAATGTTTTATCATTGATATAAAAGGACATTATAGGGGGAATAAAGACAATATAAAAAAATAATTTATTGTATTTTATGTTTTAAAATTTATGTTAAATTCAATTATATATATAATTTACCAAGATAAAAAAATATTATGTATTTTGGGATATGATTCCTTGTATGCAGTACCAATGTAATAAAGTAACCACTAAATCTAGGATACTAAGGTTGGGGTCTTTACAGTTAGTATAAAATAGAGTTTAATAGAAACATTAAGAACTATATTTAGGAAAACATGGATTTGGTAATATTACACTATGAATGCCTTTGAGGATAAGTATAAGTATAAGATAACGTCATATATATTTTGTAATGACCATGGATAACATAGGTTAAACCTAAGGACTCATAGATTGAGATGAAGGTGTCATGATTTATACACACTTTGAATAATATTACATGATTACTTTATATCTCACTCAGATTATTATGGTTTGATGCTTAAAATGTGTTTTTTGGTTTTATTTATTGGATACAACCAGAAGGATCTAAGTTAAAATTGAGTGTGCTAAATAATGTGTTGAAGAGAAACCAAATTGGATGATGACTAGAGTAAATGATATTACGATTACTCATAATTAGTTATCATTATATATGATTAAAAACCTATACCTTAACCAACTCCCAGAATCACCAAAGAAAATAAGGATAGATTTTTCCAAGAGCTCATGTAGTTGAGGATATAGGGGAAAAAGGATCAATTTACTTCATGTAATAAATGTAGAAAGCAACACCATAGAGAATGTATCAAAGGAATGGGAAGATATTTTGAGTGTGGTAAAGAAAGACATAAAACAAAAAATTGTCGAGGAAAAATGAAGAGTAATATGGAAGGAAATAAATTTCATCATAATGATACATTTATAGTTCATTGTCTTAAATGTGGGGAACCAAATAATTATCCAAATCAATGACCTATTCTAAAGGTTAACTCCTTGACTAAGGACGAGTTTAAGTTTTTATTTTCCAATCATTAAAGTGGAATGATTAAACTATTATGTATTGGGATCCAAGAATTATGTTGAAGAAGTATTTCAATAATGGTATTATGGTTATAAGAATCATGAAATGTCTAAGGAACTGTGTTGATTTTGGAAGAATATTTTTTTCATTAACTTAAGAGTTATAGAAACCATCATGGGTTTATGAATTTAATGCTGATCATAAGATTAAATTATTAAATAGCCTTTTGAAGTTTTATGTTATGGGAGTTGATCAAGATTAAGGATATTTTGGGAGACATTTGTGGAAAGAAAACCCATTGGTTTAGTAATTTTTTTAGTGAAAAATATATTTAAGGAATAATATATTTAAATTTTGTGGTCATAAGTTTAAAGGTAAGGATAACCTTTAGGGATTACATAATATTTTATTTTTAGGTAATTGTGGGTTATTATATTTTTGGAAATGAAAAATGAAAATTATGTGATTACCTTTGAGGTTAAAAATTTATTTAATGTTGAACATATTAAGGTTACTTTTGAGGATGTTTATCAGACTTTTTTGAATGTTGTAAGGATTATATTAATATAGTTTTATAAAAAGGGCAACTTATAAGTTGAGAAATAACCCATCATATCCGGGAAGGCCATGATGCTTGAACCCACAATCAAAGGGTGATGAGGGTGCAACACCTAACACTAGCCTACGTTATATCCTAGTTATTATGACATATTTTTTATTTATTTAAATAATATGATAGATAAAGGATAAGTTAATTTTGGGAATATATTTTGTATCGTATAAATAACCATGGGATTGAAAATTGATTTGGTGTTAAATGATTTATGTTAGAAGATACTCACTATTTTGGGAACATTATATGATTAAGTTAAATTTGAGCAATAAAGGTTGAATTATATTTTGAAGGAATATATGATTTTATTTTGTATTTATAGTGATTCAGGTTATGGTGAGAATATCTTGGATATTATATGTTTAGGGAATGCACATTTTTGGAGATAAAAATTAAATTTATCTTGGAAGACTATGTGATAAAATCCTTATGTTTTTTGGGTTTCAATATTAGGTAGGAATATTTTTGAGTACTTTTAAGGATACTTATTTATTGGATTATTTAAGTTTAATTTTGGGTATTACAGATGAATTTTGGAAGATTAAAGTAGTTTTACTCACAAGAAGGTTTATTTTTTGGGAAATATCTTATCTTATACTAACCATATTGGTTTTGGTTATTGTATAAATATTGAGTGAATATATTGTTTTTATTTTGTGGATTTTATGATTTGTAGAAGTTTATTTTAGTTCTTCACACATGAAAAAAAAATTCAAACTTATCATTCAGAGAAATAGATGAGTTTGTGGTGGAAATTAATTAAAGGATAAAATTCTACCGATCAAGTAAGTATATTTACTTATGCTATTAATATAGGAAGTTAAATAATTCCTCAACTATTGTAAAAGGATTTTGGAATAAAAACATTATTCGTTTACTTTTCTTGTTAAGAAATAAATGGTGTTTTAACTCATCATAGATTTACGATTTTGTGATGGTTAACTTTTTCATGACCATATTCTCTATCATTATCAATCAGTACTTGGGAGTTATTTTTCTATTCCATATCTATGTTTTCACTTCCCACTTATTTTATTCTATATGAAAACCTGTTATGTGTTACTCTATATGACTTTCATACTTTCCTTTCTCTCTTATCAATAGGATGTTTTAATATCACTACTTACGATGTGGGTTTTCCATAAAGGTATTTTCAAATATCAAACCGTTGATTACTAATAACAAGTTAAAATTAAGAGGATTCAATTTATTTAATTAGGGGAGAATGTAATGCCTTTATATTTTAATATAAAACAATGTTCGACAATGTACACAACACACAACATCGAGCTTAAAAAAACCCCAAAATATTATTATTTAAATATGACCATCATAACCCAGCTATTAAATTAGAGGGTGTGAATAGGATTAACCATATTATGAAATATATATAATGGTATTAATCAATAAAAATTTATTTATTAATTCTTAGTAAATAAACACTAAAATTTTAGTAGTCATTTTATACATTTTCTTTAAAATAATTTTTATTAATTTTAATGAGAAAATAATATAATTAAAATTTTCAAATTTTATAAGAATATATTTGATAATATTAACTTAATTTTTAAATAATCAAATAAAAATTATATTAGGGTAAAAGTTTTAGTTTTTTCTGAAAAGATTTATTTTCCAGTGAATATTGAAAATACTGATTTTTATTGAAAATTATATTTTTATTTCAGAAATTTGAAATCTTACATGTTATTTTAAAATAATTTTAGGGTAAAATTAGAAATATTATATTATAAATAATTCAATAAAGTTCATTAGAATCAATTTTTTAGTTGAATTTTGATTAATTTTTTTTTCATGCTTAAATGAGCATTTTTTTGAAAAACTATTTTTCATTGTGTATTTCCAGTTTAATTTTAAATTAAATAATCCCACTTATGTGTTTTGCATTTTTTTTAAAATTTAATACATATTTGGATTTATATGTTCAAAATTTATTAAATATTCTCCTTTTATTTTTGGTCAATATGAATAGTAACCTTATTAATTTTTTTATCAGGTTAAAGGGTAAATCAGGTAATTAATGTTAAAAAATATAAAATGATAAGGAATATAAAATGATCATAAAATTTATATTAATATTATTTCATGATTCAATTTCATCCGTAATCATACAAGGGTTGAATATATGACCTATTGGGGCCACTTGGATAAGATTACAACCTTTATATTATTTTATTTAAAGAAAAGCCAAACATGTCACACTCTTGTTTTTAATAAGTGTAATATTTTTAATACGGTGTTATCCAAAATATTTTTTTTAATATAAATATTATTTTTAAATATAAAATATTTATCTTAATCATGGTAATTTATTTTTTATTTTTAGTGAAGAAATAATTACCTTAAGTACTTACAGAACGCTGATGTAGTAATTATTCAATTAATGGGAAAATTAAATAAATGATATTAAAAATATATAAAGTAATATAAATTAACTTAATTAGAGATATAAATTAATTTTATATATTAATATAATATATTATGTATGTATTAATTTTTTAGGTTATATTATTATTTTTTGATATTATTAAAGTCAATGTAATGAATAATGTCAAAATTTTCAATAATGATATTTTAGGAATATAATATTTTATTAAATTATTTAAAAATCATAAAAATTAGAAATATTAAAAAATAAGATAATATATGGTCTAAAATGTTATCCCCTATGTATTTATAGGACATTTTGAAGCATTTATCTCTAGAATTGTATTATTATATTTTAATATTCAGAGAAATTGTAAAAGTGTCCCTCACCTCAATTATAAAAGGGAATCCCTTCCTTAACTTCTTTACACCAAACTAATCCCTATAAATAAAAAACCTAGAAATTACTCTTATAAACATCCTTATCCAATTTATATAGGTTCTTTTACTTCCAAAATACCAACCCTAGAACACTTAAGTAGAGATCTAAAGGAAGCCCACCGAAGAAGCGGTAATCATATTTACCAACTCTTTCAAGATTATTTATTCTTATAATTACTATTTATGTATTTTAAAAATACTAAAATAATAAATAAACTATCATAAATATATTGATATGTTATTATTATTTGGGAATACTCATATTAAATCTCATTTCCATCCTATGAAAAGCGAAAACATCGCTTGTGCGCACATACAACTTACTATCTCCACACATCGGTGTAATTTGTTTTTCAAAACCACTTTAATTAAAGGGATATAATTATGTAAATAATGTAAATATATGATATATATGAAATTATAATTATTCTGAAAATGTTAATTATTCTTTACTATTATTTTGTTCAATTCATCAAAAAATGAAAACAATGTTTATGCATATGTACGGTCTACCATCTCCTTGAACGGTGTAATTCATTTTTAGATCTCTATATTTATGGATGGATATAAATTTCTATATATTTAATATATATGATATTTAACCCATAAATTATATTCTGTATGTTATGAAACTATGATAAAATTATAATGACCGGAACTACCGTGTCAAAACATACATGAAAAACAAAGTAGTTACCACCCAAAATAGTGATTTTAACAATGAATTGATAATAAACGAGAGATAAAATATTATAAGTAAATAATATATAGTATTAT
This sequence comes from Viscum album, assembly GCA_963277665.1. Lineage (NCBI taxonomy): Eukaryota > Viridiplantae > Streptophyta > Magnoliopsida > Santalales > Viscaceae > Viscum > Viscum album. Next base: position 418,721,471 of record OY728148.1, read on the forward strand.
ATATATGATTATGGTTCTTGAATATATTTATAATAAATATATATTTATTAAATATGAGGTTCAAACACATACAAGGGAAATCAAACCCGATGTAAGGGTTTCTCGTCTCACTTTTACTTTCGTGAGACATATACAATATTCACCACTTATTTATTTTATGTGGGGTATATATAATATCTATTTGATATATTATATCAATAAAATATTGGTATTTATGGTTTTTAAAGTTTCATTTGATGCTATTTCTTTCATGGCCCTTATGATTTAAATGTTACTAATGCAGTAAGAGTTTATTTCACAATCTCATCATTATTTGGGATTGTTTATGTTTATGTATCCACTGGGGAACTATTATCTTCCTACTCCATGTTTTCTAAAATTGTTTTCAAAAATATTTTAACTATTATCCTATTATTTTAAAAGTCATTTTCACCCATGTTTTACTTTTTATAATATGTTTTAAAAGGAATTTTTTGTCATTTTTTGAATGTCATACTTTTTAAACAGTATAAAAGGAATGTTTTTAACTTATAAAACATTAATATATTTTCCCATTGCTATGATTATTAAATTATTTTAATCTTAATTTACAAGTTTCAATTCATGGAAAATGTTTTTTTTATAATTTTATATCTTTCTAAAAATAAGTTATTTCAAAGTGAAAATGGTATTTTTCCTCAAGAAATATTTTAATAATATATTTAAAATATTTTCATCCATGTAAACATCCTTTGTTTAATATTGTTATAATAATATAAACTAATTATATCATGCACCTTATTTATTTGTATATTCTATGACCAGTTTAAATGAGGATGTTCTATTTTGATACCATTCTCTATATTATTCTGGATGAGTTATAGTTATGTTTATTGATTGGGGAAATTAATAACATTTCATATTATAGTTTAAATATGAATGTTTATATTAATTATGTTTTAACATTTTCATGTGACAAATTCATTGGAATTAGTAAGTGATGGGTGGGGCCTGCTATAGCCCCTCAGTGCATCATTATGTCTCATATGAAAAACTAGCTTGAGTTTTGGATGAGGCCTTACCCATTTATATAGATGTGATGGATAAGGCCTTGACTGTATGTTTTAGATTTTTGGAATTATGAATTACATAATTATAAATTCAGTTATTGATGTTTCATATGATTATTCAATTAGTTAGAATATCTATGGATAAGTTTCAAGCTCATGTTATTATTTATATAATTTTTTTATCATCTTTTATTCTTTCCATATTATGTTCTAGTTATTGATTAAATGGAATGTGTTGTAGTTATTTAACTTGTAATATTGATTATGCCTTATTTATTCATGATATATTACTCTTTATTCATACCCTTACCAAACATTATATCTCACCCCTTAGTTATCTTTCTTTTCCCCTGGATTCTAGGAATTTTTTTATTATTGGTATGGAGAGAACTACTAGAGAGAATAAATATGTTATCAAATAAAATATTTTTTTGTATTTTATGTTTTTAAATTTATGTGAAATTAAAGTATTTATGTATTTTAACATGTCTAATAAACTATTAGGTCCTTTAGAATGAGATTCCTTGTATCTAGTTCCAATGAAATAAAGTAACCATTGACTCTGGGTTACTAGGGTTAGGGTCTTTACACATATGAATCTAGGGGTAACAACCTCAAAAAGAGTTGTTTGGGTACATATCACTCATCATTTTGGTGCATGGTGAATGGTAAATAACTAAACACCTGGACATAAAATCTTGGGGGGAAATTCTTTAATTAATTCACATTCTCTTTATAAACCATTACGAAGTATTTGAAAATACAATTTTATGGAAGTTAACTAAACTAAATAACCTAATAGTAAAATGACCATGTATAACATAGATTGAAGATAAAGACTCTTAAGTTAGGGTATGCATATCATTTATGAATTATTTCCTATAAGATCATAGTTTTATCTTTTTACATTTACTAATTTAATTATTATCATCCCTAACATTTCTTTTAAAGTAATGTTTCGAGAAAGGAGGAACCAAGCTAACAATGGATGTGATGGAAAATGAGATGATTATCCCAACCTAAAATCTATTGGAAAATGAATTAGGATTAAAAATATTGTTATTATTCCTCATAAACTATCATGAATTATGATTAACAGTGAACATATTTTAATTCCCTTTCACATAAAGGAAAATAAGGATAGAGACTCCTGAAAGATAAAGTGATGAAGATGATGAAAGAAAAAATGTTCAATTTTCCATATGAAAAAAATATGGAAAGAAACACAATGGGGAGTGTATAAAAGAAACTAGAAAATGTTTTAAGAGTGTAAAAGGAGGAAATAAATAATCTACCTATCAAGGTAAAATGAAGAATTTAGTAAACTAGATAGAGGAAGAACATTTGTCATATATTTTTACTTTAAGATATTAATATAAACATTTCATTTGAAATTTTATCTTAAGTCATGTATATCTTTTTGAAATTATTAATTAAATTATTTTAAAAAAACAATGTGGGTTTAGTTTATTTAATGGGGTAGAATGCATCATCCTAATATTTTAGTATATAAATATTTCTTTAAATAATTTTTAGTGTGATATCTTTATTTGCATGCACTAAAACAAAGGTCGTGATACATTAATTAATTAAATTAATAATATTTAAAATATCATTATGATAACATATAATATATCTATATATGATATAAAACATTAAAATTATTAAAATTATAGAATTAATATGAAATAATATTAGAAACACTTAATGTTTAAGAAGGCATTTTTTAAATAAAATTAGTTTATCTTTATATTTTGTATTTTCTAATAAAAGATAAATATGTAATTTTTATAAATTTAATTAGATAAAATTAACTTCATATTTGAAATTATAATTCCAGAATCATCTTAGTATATTTTTTTTTTATTTTTTCTGAAATATTTATATTTTTGGTGAATAGTGAAAAATACTGGTTTTGGCTAATTTTAGCACTAATTACAATATCATCATAAAATAATAATGATTTAAATATTTATGAAAAAATTTTATATTACATTATATATATATATATATTATATTTAATATATCTTCTTTACAAACCAATGATTAACATTTTTGAGCATAAACGATATTTTATTATAAAAGTTATTTTTCTATATATTATAGGTTTTAAAGAAAAAGTAAATTTTATTTTATTTATAAATTGAATTAGATTAAATGGAGGATAAATTCTCATTCATAAGGTCAAATTTTAATGGGAATGGTCCTCTTATATTTTTCATAATAAATTAATTATAATAATTAATATTTAATTAATAATAATTATTGTTTAAGTGAGTAATCTAATGTGGAATGGATTTTAATATGTTTTCCTGAACTATAACATTATATAATTCATTTATTAGGTTTTAATTTCTTAAATAAATTTATTACCAACCTTACCTCACCAACATCAGTAAACTTTCATGCCATTCTATTATTTCCCCTCAACATTCTTTTCCATGGAAAATGCCATTTTCTTCACTCATAAAAGTGACCACTTATAATAATTCTTTAAAAAACCTTGATATTTGAATTAATTATTGAAAATATACCCATTTTTTCATCCTGTAACCCTATTCCATGAACCACAACCTTTTAACACCCTTAATTATCCAAATCCCTTCATTTCCAAGGAAAATCAAAGTTCCCAACATGAGTATTACTCCCATATTAACCTTTATTTTAAAATTTACCGCTTAAAAATATTCCATAAATTTGTTAATATAATGAATTAAGTATCATAAATATACTTAAATTTAATTATTTTAATGAAACAATAACTATTCATTAATTCCAGCACATCTTCTAAGAAAAAATACATCGATCATGCGTATGTACAGACTACCTCCTTCACAACACGATGCACTTTTTTTAATAACCATATATTATAGATGGTATAAAGGATGTATTTTATTAATAATTATGATTTTTATATTACCTATAAAATTATTAAATGATCACCATTTACATTTACCTTCGTCCTGTCCATTCATTAAAGAATGTGAGCGTGAATCATGCATATGTGTAGAATACCGCCTCTATGAACAATGTGTCTTATATATATTAAAAAACTAATATGTATGTAACTAAAAGTATTATTAATGAAATAATATTATTCTTATAAAATTATTATAATTATTAAATGATAAATTTTCATATACCATCATTCTATCCATCCATTTAGAAATGGGTTCGTTAATTGTTCATATGTGCAGACTACAACCACCACGAACGATGAATTTCATTTGTCAACACCACTTATCATTAATTTTTCCAAGAATATTTTTTAGAGATATATTATATATATTAAATGTATTATATTATTTAAACTTTATATTAAATTCATGTTATATAACTTTCTTACTCATTCGATCCTTACAACACACTTTTGTTTTGGTCAGTTTACCGCTTACTTGAGTGATGTTGTAATGTCTATATATTGAATGAATAATGAATTTTATATACTATTAATTAAATTTAATTATAATATATTAAATATTTTTATACGTTATGGAGTTATAATATTAATATCTAAACATGTTAACAATATATCATCTCTGTTTATGCAAAACTTTTGAAATAATCTTGTCTCCAAATTCATATTCATGAGTTATAATTAGAACTCTCATGGGATGAAAGTGGAAAATTATAAATGATAATGGGATATTTATTAAATAACTATAGTTAATATAGTAATAATTAACTTGGTATAAAATACCAAGGATCAACATTAACATTACAAAGCATGTACAAGAAAAATTAAAAGTGTTAACACCCGATGTTAAAAATAATCTATAATGAACCACTATATTCATAGTAAATAATTATAAATGAAATATATAAAATGATTATAGAGATTAATAAGGTTATAAAATATATAATTAACATATTATTTTTTGTTTTACAAGAATTTATAGTGCGATCAACTAAGTAGGGAAATAATGTAAGGGACTTTTGTCTCAAATTCCCTTCATTGATACACATTTTACTTTATGCACCAATTTACTTTTACATGGTGTATATTCATACCAATTTTTAGTATATGGTTAAATTTATTTTATTCATGGTATTTTATGTTCATTTTAAAGATCTTTATCCTTCAATGATTTTGATTAAAATGTTACTCAAATCATAATTATTTTCTCAACTCAAGTCATTTTTATTATGAGTCATGAAATCTCTTCTTGATCTTGATCTTAAAAGTATATTTTTACTACCATTATATATATTAAATTTGTAGGTTTAATTTTTTATTTGGGGGTATTAATTATCTTCATAAATATCCTCACATTTTATGAAATTATTCGTCAAATAAAATCATGGTGTTAATAATAATAACTCTTATAATTTCTAATAGATAATTTTCTTCCATGTCTATGTTTTAATTATCAAAAATATTTTCAATAATATTGAAAGTGACATTCATTATTCTATTCACATATTATCATTGAAATTTTTTATCATCATTTTTATTATGTAGGTTTCACTAAAGTGGTTTAATAAGATTTAAACATTTTCCAAATGATTAGTTTTCAAAAATGTTTTCTTATAAAGTAATGTTTTAAAATGTTCCAAAAAGAATTATTTCCAAATTTTTTTAAAAGGTGAATTTTCAATAACCTTGAATGTATTAAAATATGTCTTCAAATTTAAATCTTTTAAAATTTTCCATATGGTCGATTTTCAATAAAAAAGAATATATTTTACATGTTTCCATGTGAATATAACTTTCTACCAGCTTTATCTTTTTCTAAGAGACTTCTTCTCTTCAGTTTCAAGTTTTCAAGAAAAAAAGGAAATTATCATTCTCATGGTTTAATAAAATATTACATTTTAAATGTTTCCAAAGTAAAATGAAAATTAGTATTTTCAAATAATTTTTCCTAACACTTCTAATAGTGTTTGTTATCTATGTCATATGCTTGATCAAGAGTATTCTTCAAATGATACTATCCACCTTCTTTATTTGGATGTATAATGAAATTATCTTTTAAATATATGGTATGATCCATCAATGATTTTATATTTCATAATAATCCACTTATATATTCACTATTTACTTCCAATTCTTTTCCTCTGTGAATTCCTAGGTTCAATTACTTGATTGAAGGGTGTTCACATGGATACCTAATACATTGATTGATTGAAGAAATTGTTTTCTAAAATGTATATACATTTTCTATATGGTGTAAATATCATATGCATAATCATATTTTTTTAGTGTTATTTTATTAGAATGATTATTAAAGTAATTAGATACCTATTTATTTTCCATGGTTTTATCATGTCGTGTTTGTTGTTGAAATCATGAATGCCTCCTCAGGGAACCACTTGAAAAGGATATAAAATCCATTTTATTTTCTTGGGTTTTATGATATGTTTATTTAAACCATGTGTCACACATACGTATGATTTTTATTATGTGAAGGGTGGAACGGGAATTAAATATCCCTATAATGCATTGAGTAATGTTTCCAACTTATAAGATACCATGGTGTATGGGCAGTGAATCTAGCTAATTATGGTCTGTGGGCAGTTAGCATGGATAATAATGTTATTTTAATATGGTTAGGAACCTTGAATTATAATAATTATGTCATGTTTATATCATTACTACATTCCTATGATGACACTCCCTTATGTTATGATCATAAATTAATCCATATACATATGATATAATCTCTTTATTCCATTCTTCCATGATTATGATCATCCACATTATTATATCATGTTACACCTCACATCTCTCATGTTTTGATTTATTTTTATATTTACCCTTCCTGAGAATTTTAGTTCACCAAATTTTTATCTTTCCCTTTCCACTTGTTATGGAAGAAATTATTAATTATTCTAAACCTAGAAGTGTATATTGTATAGAAAACTTATGGACAATGTTGAAGACTCATTATGAATTTATTAGTTTCTTATATAGTGGAGAAAAAGTTCCCATTTATTGAGAAGACTTGAGATTTATTAGTTTATTCTTGTTACTAATTCTCTAAAACTATAAAATAATAGTTTATTAAAATGTAAATGTGTGAAATGTATTATAATCATATATTTGTATCATAACTAATGTTTTAAGTTATGTGTTTTTAGCACTAGATCCGAGAGCATGGGTCTGGGGTAGCTACAAGAAGAAAATATAAAGGGAACACTGCTTCAAAAAGGACTCTTATTGGTGGAAATATGATATGGTAATTATCTCAAGAATATCCCACAACTTGATCATATAAAAATGTGACCCACTATTCATTTAAGTCTGAATTCACTAAATCTATTTTTTTGAAAAGTGCATGAAAAAAGTTAAAAAATGTACAAATATAAAAGAGAAAAAATGTTGAGACATTCACCAATATATAAATAATATATTTAATAAATTATAATAAGAGAATATATAAAAATAGATCCCCAAAGATTGGGTTTCACACTAAAAAATAATAAGGAATACAATTTGGAAAATCTAGGCAACATGCCGTTAAATAAAAAAGAAGAAGACTAATTGGAAGGTGCTAATTTTGTTAGAAGTTTGGGAATAGGTCCATGAATTTATAGAATAAAATTTCATTATGTATAAGTCTTATAAGTCCTAGAGTAAGGGGGAATGTATTTTAAATTTAAATAAAAACTGATTGTTTAAAACATACCTCACAAATAAATAATAATCTATCCTTGAAAAACATATTTGGAAGTTTGGTGAATTTTTGTGAGTATTTCAAGGGAGTTGTCCGTTGTTATGAAGAGTCATCACTTCTACCTACCTATTCTCTATCTAATACTGAATAGAGGAAAAAGACACAATAATAGGAAAATAATCAAAATAAAATAATCAAATCCTACTTATGGAATAAAGAAATAAGATAACTAAGAACAGTGTTCCCAAAAATTTATAGAATAAGGTTTAAATAGATGTAAAACCAAAAGAAAATAAATTATTTGACTTTGGAATGAAAGGTCACACCATACACCATTAAAATATGTACATGAATGTAAAAATGGAAGGTAAAAATATTGAGTTAATAAAGAATCAATATAAGAGAGATATAATAGTATTAGATTAGTTATTAACACTACTTATGAATATGTTGAAAGGTTTCCTAAGAAGGGTAACTTGAAAGCTTGAGAATATGTGTGTGGAAGGTGCCAATAGGCTAGACATATTTCTAAACATCATATGACTATTTTTTCTAGATAAATTTTGAATAAATTTAAATCACCAATGGCCCCGTATATCAAGAAGGCTACTATGAAAAGGTAGTCAACACACAAAAATAAGGTTGATGATGTGAAGAAAGAGTGTTTGATCATATAAACTGATTAGTTGGAAAATTATAAAGAGATGAGGAAAGATAAAAATATTCAAAGTTCTCTAATTACTAAGGTGAAGAAGGACAATACAACTAATAATAAAGTTATAAAAAAGAGAAAACCATTTTTCCCAAAGGTAAACAGGTTTAGAACATCAATAATAGAGAAATCACGAAGAGGTTGAGACACTTTAGAACTTCAAAGAAAGATACTTATTGGTTCAAAAATCTATAGCAGTCATGTAGGATCTAAATAGTTTATGTTGATTCTTAATTAAAAGAGGGGGGGGGGGGGGTGAATTGTAAGTTTAAAAACATTAATTTTTATCCTTAAGGAAAATAATGTTTAATGAAGTTAAATAAGGTAAATTCACCGATTATTTTTTAATTCTATGAAAAAAAACTTGCTTAGGGTTCATAAATATGAATTTAGGAAATTAAAATTAAGAACAATTTTCTTAAAGGAATAATCTACCTTAAAGAATATAGAATATTATTTATCAGAGTAAGTAAAGTACAAGAAAGTATAATAAATTTATAATTTCTTCATTTATCAAAATAAAATAAAAATTAAAACTTGAAACAAAAATAAGTAACAAGTAGACAATATTTTAATCCAAAGAACATGGTATCCGACAACCTTGGATAAAGGTCCCTTGATTTATAATTTCAAGAAAGTCTATCTTACCCACACTAAGGTAAGCCCTCGATAGGAATATCAGAATTTGTCTTACTATCCTTGCAAGACCTCAAACTTTAAGGTAGTTAGAACCTCTGTCTTCCTATCCCCAAAAGAACACTAACTTTAAGGTAGTAAATACCTTTGTCTTAATATACTCGAAATCTATCGATTGTACTCAGAAACAATTGAAGTCGTACGAAGCAAGAAGAACAAGTTTTTCACTACTGAACAAGATTTTCATAAAAATGCACAAATCATGAGAGACTTTATATCTATAGAAATCACTTCACAGCATCACAACATGTAATATATAGGTCAATCAATAGATAAATAATGATATCATTCAAATGACCTTCTATTTATAGGCAAAACTTCAATGATCGGATCCCTCCTCTAACGGTCATATTTTTCCTTGAATTTTAGAGGGACCTGTACATGTGTCACTTAACCAAAATTTAGTTAGAAAAAAAATTTATGACATCATTTTATACTTATAAAATCATGTGTATGGAAGAAATGAATTATATTACCCAATTCTGAATATCCTGAGTCTAAGGAAAAATAGAATTCAGATTCTACTCATATAAACATTCTGATTCTAGAAGACATGGATATTCAGATTCTATTTTACAAAGAATTCGGAATCTGAATTCTATAGATTCTGGATTCTGTATTCTAATGAATTCGAAGTCTGAATTCTGAGGAATTTAGAGTCTAAACCTTGAGAAATTCAGAATCGGAATTTCAGAGAATTTAGAGTCAGGATTTTAGAGAACTGAGTTTAAATTTTAGGGAATTCGGAATCTTAATTTTAGAGAATTTAGAGTTTAAATTTCAGAGAATTCATAATCTAAATTTATAAGAATTTATAGTCTAAAAATAGATGACTATATATCCAAGTAACTATAATATTACAAGGTTTGTAATAAGGATCCGAATTTTAGACTTAGTAATAAAATGAATTTGGTTTTGAGAGATTATAAAATGAGGTAATGAAAACAAAGGTAAGGATATAAATTTCCTTAAAGAAGGTAAAATTTTTCTTATGAAAATAATCCTTAAGAAAAGATAATTTTCCTTAAGATAAAGTGTTTGTGATTTTCGAAACATAAAGGAATATAAAATTCATAAGGAAACCTTATTGAATCAACAATCTCCCACTTTTTGGAAAGAAAAAACACCCTTTTAAAAAAGAATATAAAAAATAAGAATTTACTTTATAAACTTTAAAAGAAAACTTATCTCCCTTTACTTATGAACCATGATGAATACAACTAAATCCCCCTTAGGTTTTGAAATCCCTAAGGAATGTATTCTTGACTTATTTTAAGAAAATATTCATTAAGTAAAATACCCTTACTTAAACTCCCCCTTTCTTAGGGCATTCTCTTCTTTTATACATATTATTATTTTGACCATTCTTTTCTCCCCCTTTGTGATTTTCAAAAATGAATAATGAGAATAGAAAAAAAAATGGTACCTGAAAGATTAGAACTATGCAAAAAAAAAAGAATGAAAACAAAATTTTCACTATGATTGAAAACATTGATACCAGGTGATACAACAAAAGATCAGAATTGGGAGAAAAAATTATTCATCCTTCTTTTCCTTCAGAAAGATATTCCTCAAAATATCCTTCAACTTCTTGAGCTCCTTATGATCATCCTCAAACCGCTTGAGCAATAATTCCTGATCTTGATTTTTCTTATCCAGAGCCTTGATTTTTTATTTCTGAGACTTAAGAGTTTCTTCCTAATACTTTAGTATCTATTCTTCATAGTTGAAATTTTCTTTTAACTCTTCCCTGAGTTCCCTTTATCTCTTAAAATTTTGAGAAAATAAATTTAACTTTCCATACAGATCTTTATCTTCCTACTTCCCGGATACTTGTACAAGGTTCATCTTCTCTGTAAAACTTGTTGTAAGATTTTTTATCCTGTAACTTATCAAAGGAATCTTTCACTGAGTCTTGAAAGTCATCAAATATTCTCAAGTCTTCAATTGTTCTTTTGGTTCACTTTGAAATTTCCTTACAAGATCTCTTGTGAGCATCACAAACGATATAAAAGATTTTTAAGTATGCCTCCATCTTAATGAATTTTTCTATGAGCATGCTTACATAATCAATCTTCTGATTAAAGGAGTGTTGAAGAAACTTTCATCTCAAATCAATACTTAGAAACAAAGGAATGGTTTCTACTAAATTCTTCAGAGACTATACCACAAAATCCTGACCCATGACAGATGATTCAGAATCTTATTCCCTTATAGGTGAAGACTATTTTTATAGCTCTACAACCTTCCTTTTAAAAAATCCAACAACATCCTTCTTAACCATCACAACCTTCTCATGTGTATCAAAAATAATCTATTTTCCTTTTTAAACTTTGGATATAGTATCCATAGCCTTCTAAGATTCATTCCATTATCTAAAATTTTGACAATTTTATCTTCATCGATCTATTCTTTCTTAGCATCTTCCTTAAGATCATTTAGTTAGATGAAGTCATGATTTCTACTTTCATAATCATAATGTTTTTTAACCTCTTCTTGACCCTCATCCTCTTTTCCTTGAGAAATAATTTTATTTAATTCATCCTGGGAATTCTATATTGAAATATTTTCAGAAGGACTTTCCTTATCATGATATTCTTCAACTTTGTTTATAACATCATCCCTTTTATCCCCTTCTTACTCTTATTATTCATCTACTTCTTCTTCCTTAACTATTTATTATTCTACTTCAGGTTATGGAATTATGACTTTCTTTACCAGAGTCTCTACTGGTACTAATTATTTGAGAAATGATTTTGGTACCTGAATCTTTTCAGAGGCTTTCTCAGTAGCCTTGAGAATTTCTTGAACAATATGAGCTTCAGATATTTTCTTATTTTTTTTCTTCGCCTTTTCTTACTTCTCTAGCTCTTTAGTAGTTTTAATATTTAGGGTATTTGATTCAGTAGGGTCTATCCAAAAATATAATCTACTTCTTTCTTATCCTTCTTATGTTCCCTCTACTTATCTAATACTTCATCATGGAAAGTTTTTTTGATTTTTAGGTTTTGGTGGAGCTGACTGCATTTCCGGAACTACAGGCTTCTCTTTTATTTTCTGTTCTTTTTTCTTTCTCTTATTCTAAGCTTTCTTGGATATATTCCATGCTTCCACTTTCTTATATAGAGATTAAATATCTCTTTCTAAAAGTTCATAAAATTATTCGGACATGGTATTGAAGCCGACTTTCTTTCTCTTTAAGGTGTCATCACTTAGTAAAAAGATCTTGAAATTTCTTGGCCTATAGCTACATGGAATTTTGAATGATTCTAAGAATAGCACTATGATCTTAGACAAAATTTATGAATACATGATGATTTAGTATTTGAGAGTTCCATTCTTTATGTTGGTGATTTTTAGAAGGATATACTTCACCAGACTTATCTTCCTCAGGTTAACAAAAAAATCCAAGACAAAGATGTAACTTTTCCTTAAATAGTCCTTGTATCCTTTTCTCAGAATGAAGAAACCTTGTACCCATAATTCTAGAATCCTAAAATTCATTGAGATATGATTTATCTTCAGTGTTTTTACTCCTTTGAGTCCAATGCACTCTATTTCCTTTTCCTTCACAAAAATTCATGACTGATTTAGAAACTTGTGAGTATAAAAAATTTCTTCTCCTTCATATGGAAATATAATGATATTTTCTTCCATGTTGAAAGATAAGGAATAGGTTTTCCCATAACTCTTGAAGGAAAATTTTTCTCTTCTACCTTCATTAAAAAATGTTACTGTATCATAAAACTCTATAAGAAACTCTGGGTAAACTGAATCCTAACTTTTTGGCTTCTCTATGAAAAATATCTCCCATCCATTTAACTTAATGTTTTACGTAATCAAGGAATTATACTTAGTGAAAAATCTCAGATCAACTAACCATTCTGTGTATATTTTTTATTCACTGAATTCCTTGGTTAAAGACATATGTTTATGTGGGGAGGATTCCAATGGCATCCTTAGTCTAAGAAAACTTGGAAAAGTGGAATGATCTTTTTAAAGAGAGGAAGGTCTTTAATACAAAAATCTTTGAAAACCGATGTGGGATGTGGAATAAGGGGCCTTTATATAGGAATTTAAATTAATGGTTTGAATTCCTGATTTGATCCAATAGTTTAAAATAACAAAAACTGATATGATGGTGGATATGAAAGCTGATAAAGGATTTTGTAGGTTCCAATCTTTTAAGGTTTTAAGGAAAATTTCAGATTTAGGAAAAGTGAATCTGATTTTTTTTAAAATAACAATAAGTAAAAAATTCAGTTACAAAAATTTAAGTAAGGAAACATAACTTTTTGATTGCCAAAAAAAATTAGTAATGAAAAATATTATTCTTAAAGAATTTTAAATTCTTGGAAATTTTATTAATGAAATAAAATTTTGGTTCCGGAATTTTGGGTTCCGAAAAATTTTGGTTATGGAAAAAAATTTATTAAGGAAAAAATTTTGATTACGCAAAAAATTTGATTAAGGAAAATTTTTGATTATGAAAAAAATTTGATTAAGGAAAAATTTTGATTAACAGGAAAATGTACCCCCTCCTATGAGAAGAATTTTCTTAATGTTATGTGATAGGTTTCAACAAAAATTTAATATGGAAGGTTACCTTATGGTTATCATTCCTAAATTTTGTTTAATATATTCAAATCTATCAGAGGTTAATGATTTTGTAAAAATATCAGCAAGTTGATCTTGCATAATGATAAATTGAAGAATGATATCTCTTTTTAAGTGTGTGATCCCTAAGAAAGTGATGCCTAATATCTATGTGTTTTGTATTGGAGTAATGTTCATTGTTTTTTCATAGGGAAATAGCACTAGTATTATCAAACAATATTTGTGTTTTGGTAAAGATCATTCCATAGTCAGTGAGTGTGTGTTGCATCCACAAAACTTGAGCACAACAAATTCTAGCTGCAGCATATTCAGCTTCAGCAGTGGAAAGTGCTACTAAGTGTTACTTCTTACTTGAACAAGAAACTAACTAATCTACTAATAAATGATAAGTTTCAGATGTTCTTTTTCTATCCATTCTATATCCACCTAAATCAACATCCGAAAAGATTTTTAAAACAAAATTATTTCCAAAAGTATAGAAAAGTCCTAAATCTATGGTTCCCTTTAAATAAAAATATTCTTTTTACTGATTTTAAATGAGATTAATTTGGATTAGATTGATATATTTCACATAATAATTATAAAAAAATTAGGTCTGGAAGACTAGCTGTTAAGTATAGTAAACTTCCTATCATACCTCTAAATGATGTTTGATCTACTGGTTTCCCAGCTTCATCAAGATCAAAAGAATTTAGAGTACCAATTGGAGTGCTTATAATTTTAGTGTCATCATATCCATACCTTTTAAAAAGATCATTAATATACTTATATTTTTATATATAAGTTCTTTCTAGTTTTTGAGAAATTTGAAAACCTAGGAAAAATGTTAATTCACCCATCATACTTATTTCAAACTCATATTTCATTAGATTCGCAAATCAATCAGTTAAGGATTGCTAAGTTTAACTAAATATAATATCATCAACATAAATTTGAACAAGTAGAAAAAATTTCTCATATTTATTTATAAAAAATTTGGATCACTAGTTCCCTTAACATAATTGTTTTGTAAAAAAAATCCTATAAGTCTATCATACCAAGCTCTAGGGGCTTTTTTAAGTCCATATAAATCTTTGGTAAGTTTGAAAACATGTTCAGGATGTTTTGTTTCTTCAAAACTATAAGGTTTTTCAACATAAACTTCCTCTTGAACATATCCATTAAGGAAAGCACACTTTACATCCATTTGAAAAAGTTTGAAATTAAATAATGATGCAAAGGCAAGTAAAAATCGAATAGATTCAAGTCTAGATACTGGAGGATAGGTTTCTTCATAGTTTATTACTTTTTTTAATTATAGACTTTAGCCACTAATATAGATTTATTTATTACTATGATTCCATTTTCGTCACACTTATTCTTCAAGACCCATTTTACTCCAAATATAGAAGTTTCCTTAGGTCTTTCAACCAAGGTCCATACATTATTCCTTTCAAATTCATTTATCTCATCTTTTATGCCTTTAATACAATCCTCATCACCTAAAGCTTCATTATTTATTTTTGGCTCTAATTGGGAAATAAATTTATGATGTTCTAAATCATTTCTTAAGGAACTTTTAGTACTTACACGTTGATTTACATCACCAATGATACTATCACTAGGATGATTCTTAAGAAAAAACTGATTTGGGGTTTGTAAAACTTGTTCATCAATATATGATTGAAAATCTTCTAGGGTAAATGATTTATAAATATTTTCTTGAAAATTTTCCTTGTTATAAGAATATTCTATCAAAGGTTGATAATTAGTTTTTAAAAACACATCTGAGGATTCAGGTTGGGGTTGTTTAAAAACAAAAGGATCAGTTTCATCAAATTTGACATGCATTATTTTTTCAACAGGAAAAGTGTTTTTATTAAAAAATTTACAGGCCTTAGAAGTAGTGGAATAGCCTAGGAAAATTCCTTCATTATATTTGGGTAAAAATTTATGTAAGTTATCTTTAGTATTCCAGATGAATACTTTGTAACCAAATACTTTGAAGTAAGAAAGTATATGTTTTCAACCAGTCCACAATTTATAAAGTGTTTTGTTAAGAAGAATCCTGATTAAAACTCGATTTATAGAATAAAAATCAGTACTAACAACTTCATCCCAAACGTTTTTACCAATATAATATTCACTTAACATGGTTCTAGTTATCTCTTGAAGAATTAAATTTCTTCTTTCAACAATACCATTTTTTTGAGGAGTTCTTAGAGCTGATAAGTTATGAGTAATGAATTTATTACGAAAAAAGTTATAAAATCTAAACTTTGAAATTCTCCTCCATGATCACTATGAATTGTTATCAATAAAAGATTTTTCCCATTTTTAACTTGGGATTTAAAAGTTTTTAAATAAGAAAAATCTTCAGATTTATTTGCTATAAAATAGACCCACATAAATCTAGTGTAATCATCAACCAAAACAAATATATAGTTTTTTCCTCTAATACTTCGAGTTAATGTTGGACCAAAAATATCCATATGCACTAACTGTAATGCATCAGAAGTTGATACTTCACCTATTGACATAAAACTTGATTTATGTTTCTTTCCATATTGACAAGTATCACAAAATTTTGAAGAATCAAATTTAAGATTGAGTAGATACTTAACAAGTATTTTCTTTTAGAGTTTTCAAAGGTTTTTAAGGTTAAAATGTCCTAAATTTCTATTCCATAACCAATATTGATCTTCCATTTCACTAATTCAAGGTAGATCTTGGCTCCTTAAGTATTATAAGTTTAGTGTGTATACATTCTCATGCCTATGGGAAGAAAGAATAAAATCTTCCGTGGAATTGTGTACTAAGAATTTATCATTCCTAAAATTCACAAGGTAACCTTCATCACATAATTGAATTATGATAATGTGGTTTTTATTAATACCTTTACCAAATAAAACATTTGAAATTAAATATTTTCTAAGAAAAAAATGTTACCTACACAAACAATTTCCCCTGGAGCATGATCTCCAAAAATTACTTTTCCTCCTTTCATCTTCATAATCTTTTCAAAGAAGTTTTTGTTACCAGTCATATGCCAGGATCATCCACTATCTATGTAACATGTACTGCTGTTGGTACTTTCTTTATTTTTCTAAAAATAAAAAATGTTAGACTTTTGGAATCCAAAAATTCTTGGATCCCGAAATTTTAGAAAGTAAAATTTTAGGAATCCACATTTTCTTAGAAAAATAAGATTTATGAAAACCTAATTATTGGGTTTTGTTTAAAGAATTTTTTTTCTCCCAAGGTCCACCACACTGACATTTGGTGCAAAATGGAGTATTTTTGGGAACAAAATAATTATTACTAAAAACAGATTTAGAGTGATTATAACCAATTCCTGAACTATTCCTTAGAGGATGAATTTGAGAATACATTTTATCAAATTATTTCCTTCCTAAGGTAAAATTTGATAAAAGATTCTTTAAGGAAAAATTTTCATATTTTAGTCTAATGAATAAATTTTTATCCTCAATATTATTAGAACTAGAACTTGAGTTAGCCTCAAAAATATTTTTCTTAGAAATAACATTTTCATGATCCTTATAAAGTTTATCCTTATTATAATTAACTTACTTAATATTTTTAGAAACACATTCAAAATCAAAAAAATTCTGATCAATATCTTTATAAATATCTGATACTTCTTTAGTTAAAATAAAAATTCTAGAATTTTCCTTCTCTAACTTTTTTTTATCTTAAAATTTTATTTTTCAAGTAGTTTGGAAAACCTAGACAGTTTTTCATAAAAAGGTAAAGAGTTATCTTCATTAGAAGAAGATTCTTAATCTGAAGAATTATAATATTTATCATCAGTATAATTTTCATTCAAAGATAAATTAGTGATAGATTCAGAATTTGGTACCTTGGCCATTATACAATGATTTCAATGGGTAGTTTGGCTAGTAGACCAAGATTTTTTTGACTAGAAGTTTCATACTTTAAAGATTCATCAGTTGAGTCACCACCACTAGAACTCCACGTATAAATAGCCTTTAATAATTTCTTAGACTTAGAATTTTAATACTTCTTTCTATTCCTCTCATAATTCTTTTCTTTTCTATCCTTTCTTTTAAGCATGGGACAATCTAGCCTGATGCGTCCAACTCCTTTTCATTCATAAAAAGTGACTTCTGAGTATTTATTATATTATCTTTCTTTATTCTTATATATATACTGAAAGTCTTTCTTTCCCTCTATATTTTTAATCTTTCAATCAATATTAGCTAACTCATTTTCAGAATTTTCAATTTCACTAGAGTCAGATAGAATGATGACATTCTTAGAATTAGATCTTGTAACCCTTTCTGGAGTCTTGACTTTAGTAGTAGTAATGGATACACTTCAATTTTCATTTTTCTTCTTATTCATATAATTATCTATTTTAATTATTGTCTCAAGTTAAATAATAGTTCCAAAAAGTTCATCAAGATTAATATTGGAAAATTTCACATTCTCATCAATGGCTATTATTTTGGATTCCCACTCGTTGGGAATAATATCTATAATCTGGTCCACAATAACTTTATCATCTAAATGTTTTTCTTCTATATATTTAAGACTATTTACAATGGTCATAAGTCTTTGTTTCACTTTTCACTCAGGTTCTCCATAAGGAAATAAGAATCCATGATATTCAGCTCTTAACATTTCTCTTTTGGTTTCTATCACTTTGGAAGTCCCAAAATGTGTAACTTCAAGTTTCTTCCAAATTCAGTTGACAGCTTCACATGAAGATATTTGACTATATATTTTCTTGGTCATAGAACACAAAAAATTATTTTGCACCTTGTATTTTAGTTGATATTATAATTTTTCTTGGTTGGTTAAGGTTTTGACTTACTTTTCTGGAAATTTGTAATCACCAGTAAACATAAAAAAATTTCCTACTCCAATGGTAATGAAAAATGTATTCATTATATCTCTCTAGTACTTATAATCATTACCATAAAAAATTGGTGTTCTGGTAGGATTAATATTTTCAATGGAACCAACATTTATACCTTCCATTCTATAATAAAATATGTTTTCTAAAAAAACTTGTTAGTATTAAGAGTTTATAAGTAAAGATAAAATATTTAAGCAAAACTAGAATAATAAAAGTTCAAAAATAAAATTAAACTTGAGAAATAGAACTTATATGTGAGTATAAGTATTTCAGAAACCTCTTCTGATACCAATTGTATGATTGAAATAGTATATTTAGATTCTCAATTACAATAGGGGGGGGGGGTGAATTGTAAGTTTAAAAACTTTCATTTTTATCCTTAGGGAAAAATATGTTTAACAAAGTTAATCAAGGTAAATTCACAGATCCTCTTTTAGTTCTATGAAACAAACTTTCTTAGGGTTTGTAAATATGAATCCATAAATGAAACTTAAGAAAAAATTTCTTAAAGTAAGATTCTACCTTAAAGAATATATAATCTTATTTACCATAGTGAGTAAAGTACAATAAAGTATAAGAAATTTATACTTTCTTTCTTTATCAAAATACAGTGGAAATAAAAACTTGAAACAAAAACAAGTAACAACTATGAAATCTTTTAACCCAAAGAGTAGGGTATCCAAAAACCTTGGATAAAGGTCCCTTGATTTATACTTTCAAGAAATTATATCTTACCCACACTAAGGTAAGCCCTCAATAAGAATATCGGAATCTATCTTGCTATCCTTACAAGCCCTAAAACTTTAAGGTATTCGACACTTATGTCTTCCTATCCTCGGAAGCCCTTGAACTTTAAGGTAGTTGGTACCTCTATCTTACTATCCCTAGAAGCCCTTTATTTTACTCAATAATAATCAGAGTCGCACGAAGAAAGATGAACAATATGTTCACTACTGAACAAGATGTTCATGAAAAAACACAAAGCATGAGAGTCTTTATCTCTCTAGAAATCACTTCACAACATCACAACATGTAATATCTTGGTCGATCAATAGATAGATAATGAAATCATTCAAATGATCTTCTATTTATAGGCAAAACTTCAACGGTTTACTTCCTCATCTAACGGTCATATTTTTCCTTGAATTTCGGAGGGACCTGTACACATGTCACTCAACCAACGGTTAGTTAAAAACAAAATGTACGACATCTTTTTGTACTTAAAAAATCATGTGTAAGGAAAAAATGAATTAGCTTAACCGATTCTGAATATCCATAGTCTAAGGAAAAATATAATTTGGAGTCTAATCATATAAACAATCTGATTCTAGAAGATATGGATATTTAGATTCTATTTTACAAAGAATTCAAAATTTGAATTCTATAGATTCCTAAGTCTGTATTCCAATGAATTCGAAGTCTAAATTCTAAAAGAATTTGGAGTCTGAATTCAGAGTCTGAATTTTAGAGAATTCTGAATTTGAATTTCAGAGAATTCAGAGTCTGAATTTCAGAGAATTATTAATCTTAATTTCAGATAATTCGAAGTATAAAAATAGAAGACTCTATATCCAAGGAAATATAAGATTCTGTGGTTTTTAATAAGGATAAAAATTTCATACTTAATAATAAAATGAATTTGGTTTTGAGAGATTATAAAATGAGGCATTGAAAACAAAGGTAAGGATATAAATTTCTTTAGATAAGGGAAATTTTTCTTAATAAAATAATCCTTAGAAAAAGATAATTTTCCTTAAGATAAAGTGTTTGTGATTTTCAAAACATAGAAGAATGGAAAATTCATTAGGAAACCTTATTTACACAACAAGTTCTGTGTCTTACATTAAGAAGCTGATATAAGATCCAAATTATTCCCAAGCCTACTATGTTTGTGTTCCAAAGTTGAGAATTGATGTTGATGAATTTTAGAGAGAATACATTGAGGGGGATCTTCTAAAAGAGGTGAAATTATGTGATATTTATTATCTTTTATAAAACCTAAAATTTTTATACCCTCCAAAAAATATGAATAATGGGGTATGATATATAATTTTTCTTTATTATTTTAGTTTATAACATATCCATTTGAAAAGGGAGAGAGATTATAAAAAAGGGAGAAAATTCACCTTGCACTTGAAGTGTTTTGATGTGTGTTCAAGTGAGTATTGTTTCTTGAAATTTATTGAAAGTCTACGAGAATAGCCCATGAGATTTGAAAATATGTGTAGGAATTTTATTTTTCATAGTTATGGATTTTTTTTTAAATTGACCACTCTTGTTTTATATATTGGGTTTTTATAAGTAGACTTAGAGTTGGTTAGTTGATGTCACATTGTAAAGAAAATGTGATGCTGACCTTCTCTTATGAAACTAATGGAGAATTTGGAAAGTGGAGAACCAAAATGGTGAAAATATGTTCTTTAAAAAATGATAAGTTTAATACTACCTTATTATGTTAATAAGGGGAGACTACCTTTCCTATTTGTATTATTTTAAATAAGGGTGAGAATATATATTGACATTCATTTGTGTTTTAAGAAGTTTATTGGTATTAAAACCAAGTAAAAATGGGGGACATTTAAGTACTCATCGGTGTTAGTTTATTTGTTATCAAAATGTGTTAATATGTACCACCCAAATAAAGTAAACAATCTTACCATATCTTATGGGATAATGCAATTTCTTCCCTTGAATACTTGTCTATACATATTCAAAGGGAATCCCTTAAATCAAATGATTGTTTGAGATGGTCTTCATGGAATCAAGATGAGTGATGATGGTTGGAAAAGCACTATAAAAACATGTTTCATTGGAAGTGAAAAGTGGAAAAAGATCTAGCTATTGAACCATGTTTTATAACTTGTATAATATATATTTAAAAAGTTTTAAATATTTTTAAGGTTAATAGAAATATTTATGAAGTTTTGGAGGAACCATCCATTGTGTACCAAGCATGTTGGTTGTTGAAATCAGTGTGAACAAACAGTTGGATGGAGGATTTTGAAGGTTGAAGTACATCGTGAAATGATGATTAAGTAAAGCATATATAAATACTCTATATAAAATATTTTATATTCTAAAAATAAATTAATAACTAACAAAAAAGTATTTTTAATTATTATGGAAATTCCAACAATGATTAGAGCTATTAAAAGGTGATTTGAAGAGGTTTAGATGACCTGAAGTTGCTTTGAATAAGTGGTGAAGTCAGATGGAGATGTCTGGAATCCTTGAGTAGTGATTTATCCAGAATTCATTGGATATAACATAGATCTCATATGATAAAATAAATCTCATATGATATAGGATTTTCATAATTTATTCCAATCCCATAAGAGAGAAGGACCACATATTAAATCCTTACTTTGAATGATATGTTGTTCATGAAAGATAACCAACAAACATATGAAATATTTCATATAAGATAATCTATTCACATATTAAATAAAACTCATGTATTATAGTCTCTAAATTTTGTATTATAAAGTCTATATTCTTCTACGATAGTTAAATTTCATAGGATATCAAGAAACCCATGTATGAGATAGATCCGCATAAGAAAGGTTGATTTGATAAGATATAAGAGATTCGTATGATATGCATTTCATATGATAGGCTATCACATAATAAATAAATAATGTATGATAGAAAATCACGTAGAATAATATGTGTGTATGAATGGTTACAATAGTTGTAAGTACCTGCATAAGGGTACCACTGAGATTTTTAAGGTTATGCAAAGGTTAGAGTAATGAGATATGTGAAGGTCATCCTTCCCCATAGAAAGCTATGTTAAAGTCACTTGACACCTAAGTTATGATACCTATGATGTTTTGAGGTATAATTTAGGGTAAAATCAAATTGAAAGGATGTTTTATAAAGGTATTATAAGAGATTAATTAAGCTATGTAAGGTTCATTTGGACTCTATGAAAAGGTAAGCCTATAGTCCATAAGTTACATAAGGGTAATTAATTGGAAAAAATTCTAAGCTTACAAAATTTAATTATTTTTATGAGAATTAATTTGGGATGATTATTATGATGTTAATTCAAGACCAAAACATCGTGATACTTTTAAAATCCATTATCGAAGACTGATAATCTGATCTTCAAACCAAGGGAGAAGAAGATAAAAACATGGAAGAATCTATACAAAATTAAATATATTGAAATAATTTTATTGGGTGTTAAATAATATATATATTAATTCATTTTGATGATTGAGATTAAATTTAGTGGAATTAAATAACATAAAAATTCTTTGTGATTCAAGTTGATAATGAGGAGAGGATAAATAAAGCTGATATGAAAGATGTTGTGTATAGTTCCAAGTTGGAGTTTGTACTAGTTTTATGGGAATCTCTCATACCGAAATGTAAAGCTCCACTATACAAGATGAAGTGTTGTATATTTTTATAAATCTTTGAATAATGATCAAATATAGATTTCAATGGGATTATCTTTGTGAATAATACATCCTATCCCACTATAATTTGTTTGGAATATTTTATTTGGTCATGTTTTATAAATGGGAAAGAGTGAGAGAGTCACCATGGATAGTTTTCATTTATAAAATAAGATAAAAATTCATGTAAGATAGTTTTCAAAGGTGAATTAGAGTTCATGGGATGTTGGATGATGCATGTAGTTGTTTTCTTGGACATATATTCTAAATTATTTCCATTGATAGAAAATTGTGAAGACCCCCACCAAAATAAAAGAAGCCACCTATACAAACCATGAATGAGAAGAAAATAATTGATTAGAGAGTGCGACATACTTAAGGGTGTGTGCTACAACTGAGGGTGTTTAGAGAATAATAACTCTTGTAGGTAAGAAAATAAATAAAGAGAATAAGCTACATGCTATAACAAAGAAGAACAAGGTGTGTTGCGCCTATTATAAAGACATACAATCTTATAGGTTTAAAAGAAGAAGAAGAGAAATATAATAAGTGAAAACCAACCATTTCTTGATAAGAATTAGTGTTTCAAAGTTTCTTGAGAAATAATTAAACAATAAAGAGAAGACCTACAAGGATTTTCATGAGTGAACAAGATAAGACCCAATTATTCCGTTTGTTCATCACCCAGAAAAATTAGGGAGTTGTGATATTCACTTCATATTCACCATGGAATATTTTTTGTCCATAATCTATAGATTATTAGCCTAGATAGGCCAACACACATATTTTGAAGAAGATCCAAAAAGATAGGCAAGAAACAAAGATTGAGTTTCTTATTGTTGTTGTTGAAGACTAGAAGCAAGTCAAAGAATCTCTATGTTTGAAGAAGGAGATCAGTTTTGGATATAGTGACATCTATAGACACATGATGATCTATTTTATAAAGATTAATAGTTGAGAATAATTGGTGGGATTCCAATATAAATAAGTACAATGATATGTTATACTCATTCACATGTGTAATATGGAGAATGATCCATCACTTATGTAATATGGTTATTCATTTTATTTGTAATATGAAAATACTAGTTTCAGTATAATTCCTAATAAAACTACACTTTTATATTTTTAGTTTGATTTTAGTGAAGAATATGTGACTTAGATATCCTAAGAAAAACAAGGAGTAGGTTTCCCACATCTGGGATGAACCTTTTAAAAATACAACTGACAACTTTAATTCTTTAATTGCATTTCATATAGGTGTATTCTAGGATAAAAAAGAAAGGATCCATATTTATTAAATGAAAACAGAGTTTCAATACCAAATGGGGTTAAAGTTTAATAGAATATTAGTTTTTTGGTAAAAAGTTAACAACACATGATTCACCCTCCCTCTCAGGTGTGTTTTCATCGATTCATTAGCACTAAAAAATTTAATTTTTAAATTTAAATAATTAAGTACACAACATATATCGATGAGGATAAACAACTTGTATCTTTATATATCATATTACATTTTTTACTAGAATTTAATATATATATATATATATAATGTATTCTAAAAGTGATAAAACATGTACCTTTTTCTTATATGACATGTACTATCACTTGATATGTCCTGTAACTCATGTTGTGTATGTTTCCTATTGTGTACTGTATACTAACACAAAATATATACCCACATAGTGTTTCATGGTATACACAATATTTTTTCCATAGGTCAATCCATGTAATTTTCATGACATGTATGGCCACACAATATGATATAAATATAACAAACATGTATTGATGACAATGTGAGTAATGTAAAAGATGTTAATAACTACCATTAAATGTCATCTAGTGTATAATTTACATGGATAATAATTATTAATAATTTTTATCCACATGACATGGTGAAATTTACTCGGTGTGTACCTTGTGTAGAGTGACACTTATCACATGGTGTAGCTCATGTATTACTTTAATCATATATGTGCTAGACCACATGACATGTCTATATAGGTGTGTATCGTGCTTGAGTTTTCACATGTCACATGAAGAGTACATCTAGTTACACGCTATGTAATCTACTTATGGATACCCAATCAACACATATTAAATCTTGGCATGAATCATGCATGATTTGTTGCATGCTACATAGCATGAACATCCATCTATATGATATTAATCTGTGTCTAGCTACATCGCTTGACTGGTAGTCAATACATGACGTGTAATGATTTCACATAGTTGACTTAATGATATATCATGATTTACACACTCAAAAACCACATGAGATTACATGGTGTGCACATCAGCTACATGCAATTTAATCTATTCCAAACCGTATGTTGTGTTGGGGGTCAATATGCATTATGTAATGATGTCACATTATGATCTACATAGTGTTATGTGATTGTCATAGCCCATGCCTTTCATGGTTGATCATGTGTAGATGGCGTGTAATTTACTATTACACACTGCGTATCCATTTCATGTATCCATAAACCCAATAACCCTAGATTGGATCTTCAAGAATTCTTTATGTGTTATTAGTATGTCCCTGGTCATATGAATTCAGGTGAACACGTTATCTCAACTTTTGGATTAAAAACGAAATATTGGAAATGAAAACTAACAAAAAATGCAGAAATTGATCAAATAAGTAATAAATAATTATAAATTATAATGTAAATGTTTTGATACCACTTGATGGTTATAAGGAATAACAGATGTATGGTGGGATGATGCCCAATATTTATTTTTCACCAACATTAATAGATAATATTCAAAGAACATAACGATGTCAATCCTGGAATATACTAGGGGGTGTATTTTAAATTTAAGTTTTAATTAATTTAAAATAAGAATTACCTAGAACTCAATAATTATTCTTGAACAATTTTGATGTTTCTCTTTTTGTTTCATCGTTGTGATAAAGAATCCAATCAAGGATTGGTCTAGTTGTATCCACATCCATGAATATTTGAACAATGCTCTTAGTATTTTAGGTACTAGAGTAGAGTAACCTAGTGCTTCATGTTGTTTTCCATTGATCACAATGAGAGGATTCTCTTATTATCTCTTGATAGTTATAGTAATAGAGAAATATATTCCCTCCATGGCTTGAGATAATTTCTTGAGAGGTTATATTTTGAAAAAAAATCCATACTTCTAAAATTATATAAGATAAAATATATACTTGGGGTTAATATTTGATAATTTCTTTAAGACCCTTTATCAAATATTCTTTCTAATCCACTCCCCATGATTAATAATAATAATATTTATTGACATGAATTAATTTAAACACAATTTATTGGATAAATAAATCTATATTTATTCAAATGATATTAAATAAAATATACTATTTTCATCATGTACTTAAATCATCCCAACAACCCCCTCATAATTCATCAAATCTTAAATAATAAAATATTTAATCAAATTAATATTATTCATTCAATAAATAGATATAAATTATTTTCAATAAAATCGTGAATAAATATTTGTTTTAATATTCACATAACTGAATAAATATATATATTAATCTATTCACTAAAATGATGGATAAATTAATATCTATTTATTACCTTACGAATAATAAATAAGAGATAAAATTAATCTTAAATATTCTATACTCAAATATTTGGTGATTAAATAATTATTATTCCACAATCCAAGAATAATTTTTTTCTTGATATTAAATTCAATAGAATTTAATGAGATTCTAGATACATATAGTGTATGACCGTCTAGGTATTTTTCCCTATGGAATCAGGTGACTTACCTAAAGTCCAATTCATCATCTAACAACACATCAAGCTACCCATTCACATAGATGCTACTGTTTAATATAATCCCTTTTTATTGATATCTCATCAAGTGGGATACATACTTCTGCTATCAATGTATATTTTTGATTTTTTTTTACTTTTCAAAATGAACTCGATGATGAACTATGATGGATATGGATTTAATTAGATAATCCCATTTTTTTCAAAGGTCTAGAGATATAATATTCCATTAACTTGGAAGGTAGAAATGATTTATTTAATTATTCAAGTAATTTTTTATCACTTATGAGACACCCATTGTATACTACGTCAACCCGAGTATATGTCATCATAGTTTTTATCCATACATAAAAGTGTACAATTTATGATATAAATTAATAATCATATCAAGTCTAAGGATCAATACACCTTTTCATTAATAGAAATATCCAATTAAATATAAAAATATGGAATTACTATTGGAAGGTCTGTCCTTATAACCACCCTTATTATAGATAACCAAGTGAAAACTACCTGAGAATAAGTCTCAATGTCTTTTTCAGTGGGATGATCTCACTATGGTAGCAGATACCTTGATGTTGCAGGTGTGATTTTTGATGAAAGATGGATGGTTGTTCTAGTTTTTCTGTTTTTCTGGTTCGAAGTTGGTGTTGTATGGTGAAGCTGTGATGATTTTGGGTGGAGCTTGTGTTGTGACGAGGTTGGAAGCGGCAAAGGTGAGCGTTCAAATGATGATTCTGGTCTGTGTGTTGCGATTTCTCCGGTGATGGAAAGGCTGAGTTCGATTCCGGAATTGATGATGATGATGGTAGGAAGGGACGTGACTGATGGTGCTTTCGGGTCTACGGGTTGGCTCGTAGTCCGATATTTCCTTTTGAATTTTGAATTTTGGAATGTTAGAATCATGTGCGGTGTTTTGAATTTTGGATTTTGTGGGTGGGATTCTTGTTGTGGGTGGTAATGGGGTTTGTTTGGTTTGTACTGGTTGACTGTGTATTTGGTTCACACTTACCCATTTAAAAGTTTCATTTGAAAATAAAAAAATATATTGGAAATATATATGCGATAACTATTCAAAGGAAATTGACTCATTAATTTTAATAATAAGAAAAATCATCATGTTATTAGATATTTATTAATATTTTGGTAAACAAAAGTATAAGGTCATTCGATACTAGAAAACCAAATCCAACAAGTAGGTCATGCAAAATATGGGTGCCCCTAGATTATCTTTTGTAATAAAAATAAGTAATGGGAAACTATAATAGTATTAGACACCTATTCTTAGAATTTTATTTAGGTTACACTGAACAAGGACACCTTAATAGGATTAAGTTTCCAAATGAATAATGTTGAGTAAATCCATATGATGGATTAGGGAAAAGAGTTATCTATTAAACTATAAATGATTCATATGTGATATGATTGAAATTATGGCCTACCTAAATAAATAATTGGTAGATAAATTCCAAATAAGTCCAATTAATTAGTGAAATATGGATCTTGTACCGCTAATGGATATAAAAAAATTTAAAAGGGGTTATCATATTGGTGGGATCACATTTAATGAAAGTCTTTACTAAATGAATAAAAAAAGATACTTATATGATAAAAGATTATGTTTTAGATATAATGACATAATCATCATCTTCGAACTTAGATTTGAGATATATCTAGGTGATGAAAAAACATAATGGAAGTAATTTTCTTGACTGGTACCTGAACTTGGGAATATTTATTAACTAAAAAGGAATGTTTTATAATGTAACTGAAAAGAATAAATTATTTTTTAAAATATTTCTCTAAACACATAGAGTACCATGCATGATATAGAAGTTAATATTTTATCTATTAAGTATTATCATTTAAATTAAATAAGTGTTATTTACAAACACAAAATAGTTTTTAAATCTTAATATGATATTTTGAAGAGAATAGTGTGTCTAAGAGGCTAGTGGGAGCATATTTGGAGTTAGAAGAGTTTAAAGTTAACATATAAAGTATTATACTAAATCAAAATTTAAAAGTGAATATCATTCAATACCCTAAAATATTTAGGGTATATCAGTAAAATATTAATGAAAATAATACAATTAGTTATCAAAAGACTTCAAGGAAAAAATTTGATTGAAAGGGTTCTAAGAATGATGATGATGATAAACTTATAAATAGTTCTAAGTAGAAAAAATAATTTATTAAATTATTAATATTTGATGTTATGAGGAAAATGAGTTTGAATACTCTATTAAAAGAGTTTAACATTAGTAATACGATTCCTAAGTCCCACCATTATTCAAACTATATTTCTTCATAGATGTTACTCTTTAAAGAGTTTAGTGGGGAAGTTTTATTAGATGGTCACATAGAGATGTGATAGGAATTATATATAGATGTAATGATTTTAGAAAGAAACTCAAAGTATAGTAAACATAAGGATAATCTAATAATATATCATATGTGATATGATGAGACATTCACTTATGTATGGTTTTGTTAAAATTATCAAAAGGGTTTAAAATTATAAAATGTATTATGTTATACAAGATACAATCTGTAATATATTATTCATTCCCATTGGTTGAATATTTTTACATGAAGTGTAATGATAATGGACCTATCAAAGTATGAAAGAAAGTCATACCTAAATGATGTTCATCATGGTTGTTGAAAATGAACTAAAATAGGGAATAATATTATACGAAACCCCTCG
Source organism: Viscum album (assembly GCA_963277665.1). NCBI lineage: Eukaryota > Viridiplantae > Streptophyta > Magnoliopsida > Santalales > Viscaceae > Viscum > Viscum album. The sequence goes on from OY728148.1 coordinate 418,750,939, forward strand.
AGTCATGACCTATGATATTCATGTGATGCATATCATGAGATTATGTTATCACTAACATAAAATGGGGTTATAGACTTTGTATTATGCTACCTAAATATAATTTTATATGAATATTATAAATGTATTGATATTAAATCACCTCTTTTATAATGTGCATTATGTGATATCAAGTTCATAGAATTCTACCATGTTTTCCAAATCAATTTTCTTTAGTTATGAATCAAAGAGATTGATTCATTTACAAAACAAAAAATCATTTGAAACACTCTGATAAGAAGTTTCCACTAATTTATGGGATTCCCCTAATGTTTAAAGTGTGATACATTCAAGCCATAACCTAATACCTCTTCCTCTTTGATCAAAATTTATCTTAAGAAGAAGGCGTTAACACCCCTTTGATGTTTGGGGGTCTTGTCATTATAAACGAGGATCCTAGACCAGTGTACCACATGTAGAGGTTATATCCTATTGGTTTTCACTCAGTGATCACTATCAATAAAACTTCATCACTACATCACATATGTGAGAGATAGAGCTTACAATAGTTAAGGTACACCTATATTTATGTTCTTCATTTTAACATATTGATACTATTGATGATAGAAATAGATATATTATAGGTCTCTTATTCTAATAAGATCATGATATGATCCTCTAAAACCCATAAATAGTATTAAATCAACTTTTATTAATGAATAAATAGGTTATACTATTGTTTTTCAAATAACATGTATATTTGTAAGGTTATTAGGCCATATCATAATATACGATATGAAGGATTACATATTTTTTTGAATAGGTTGAGGGTCAAGACCCCTTTATTGAACATAAAATAGATAATACATTTTGATAACTGGGTAAAGAGGGAATATATAACATGGAAAGAGGCACAAATTCATAAAAGAAACATGAATCAAAGGCCCTAACATGGTCCCAAGTGTTCAAAGGGAAGAAAAAATCAATACAAGCACTATAGAAAGTCTTTTCCCCCCTTAAAGACTTTTGTATATCTTTGGATACTATATATATAAATCCCATGGTTTTTTACAATGTCATATTCTATGATATCATAAGCGATAATTTAATCTTGGGCTTCAAAAACATAGTTCATAGTGTTGTATCAGTGATATAGAGGATACCATCAAATATGTTCAGAAACTTATGAAAATGCCTATCATAAGCATAAATATAAATAAAAAATTTCAATTTATAATCCACAATTATCAATTATAAAATATGGTATAGCCAAATTTATTTAAAATTTATAATTTTTGGATATTTTTTCTTATAGTTTATAATTTTTTTATAAATTAAGAGTTTTTTTCATTTTAAATAAGACTTTTTCATGCCTAAATAAAATATGAAATGTTCATACTTATATCTAATGTTGTGAAAATAAATAAAAGTTTTATCTATTTTTTTATTCCTGTATAGTATTCATGTTTATAAAATGTCTATGAAATGTAGATATTATGATTCCTTTAATTTATATGATAAATTTGTTCCTAAAATCTTATATGTCATGCATTACATGCTAGGAATGAGAACATAAAATTTAGTTTTCATCTTCCTTAACCTTAGTGTTTAATTAAATCTATTATATTAAAATTAGTTATTGTATATAGTTTATACATATTAGGTTTTAGAGTTATCATGAATTGGATTCTCTCTTGAGTAAAGTTTCCTTTGGTAGAGGGACTTTGGGTTGTACTTCCCACTGTCCTAGAGGATTATTACTTGTTCTAAAATGGCAGGGGTTGGATATTTATGGTTATAGTATTTATCATGTAGATATTATTAATTGTATATAATTCAAAACCTTTATAGGAAAAGTTTATATAACATATGCATGGGATGCATTTGGACATGTGTGAATATGCTTGGATTCCATTTTTTGGGTGAGTAACACAAAATATGGGTTGTGTAAAGAGTTACACATTAACATGGTGAGAAAATTACAATATAGTGATTAGAATAGGGATTCCAAAACTAAATCTTTAGAAGTATGAATAAATAAAGAAATAAAAAATGATAGAATAAATATTGGATATAATGAAATAGATATAAATTTAATATGAATGTGATGTATATTAAGTTTGTGAGACTTTAATAGGAACCCCTTTAAATACTAAGTTTGATATTCCATACAAATTAGTACTTTTCAAGTCCTTAATCATTCATTATGGATGACCCTAACCATTAGGTGATCATGGATTATCTTATGTAAGGAAACAAATTCATAAGGTTACTCTAACTGTTAGGTGCCTTGTTCTTAGAATTTTGTTTGGATTAGACTTATATATTAAAGAAAACCCATTAGGATACTATAGGAATAGAGTTGAGTGAATCCATATAATGGATTTGGATAAAGAGTTATCAACTCAGCTAGCCAAGAATCATATATGATATGATTGGAAATAATTATCTACCACACATAGTCTTGAATTATTTATGTGATATCTCATGTAATTCAATATGAAATATGTGTATTGTCTCAATAAATGGATATGGTGTATAGGTTCATCATATTGAGTGGAAGAAATTTCATTAAAATTACATGTTGAAAAGATATATAACATGATAATCAACTATAGGTATATCTTTTTGTAGATTATGGAATGAATAATGTATATCATTTTGAGATATCTTATAGGTGTGAACCATAAAAAAATTATAGATTGGTATCTAAGGTTGACAAGTGTTCTCAAAGATAATAATTCTAATCATTTAGATGTAAATGTTATGAAGATCAATTTCTCAAACACTAACTCATGAGTATTAGACACCGAGTGTGCATCACACATTTTTTATGACAAATACAAGCTCATAGAGAAGAGTGAATTGAAGAAATGTGAAGTATATCTACTTGTTGGAAATGGAGAAAGATTTATTTCATTGGAAGTCTATACTTATGTTCTAATTATAATTATTGTATTGGTTTTAGAATTAGATTATTTTTATTATATTCCTTCCATAAACAACAATTTTTTTTTGTATCTTGTTTGGATGAGAAGGGATTTTTCATTCATTGATAAGAAAAAAAGTTGTTATATATATATATATATATGGATGAAATGTTTCATGAAATTGAGAATATGGTGAATAATTTATACATCATGGATATAAATAATCCTATCTATAAGATTCAAAATAAGAAGTTCAAGGTTTATTCTAACCCCACCTACCTTTGGAATTGTATCCTTCTATATATAAATGAGAAACACATCTAAATACTCCATATATATTTATTGAATAATTTTATTATGAATAATTTGGTTACTGTGAATCTTGTTTATTTGAAAAAATGACCAAAACACCTTTTTTTGAAAATGATGAAAAAGGTAGTATACTATTAGATCTTATACATAATGATGTATATGAACCAATGAGTACTCATGTAAGTGGTGGGTTTGGGTAATTTTTACTTTTACTAATGACTTTAGTAGATATAGTTATGTGTTTTTTATGATACACAAGTATGAAAATTTTGAAAAGTTTAAATAATTTCAGAACTAATTACATAATCAAATGTGAAAAAGTATTAAGATTCTTTGATTGGATAGAGGTGGTGAATACTTGAGCAAGGAATTAACTGATAATCTGAGATATTGTGAAACTATTTCATAACTCACTCCAACTAGAACTCTATAGTGGAATAGTACATCTTAGAGGATGAATTGTACCTTATTGGATACATTTTGATTGATGATGAAATAATATGACCATCCAATTTCATTATGTGGATATTCTCTAGAAACTATTGTATTCTTACTTAGTCACATTCCATCTAAAGAAATCATAAATACATTATATGAGATATGGTATGGGAAATATCCCAATATGTATTTTATGAGGATTTTCGGTTTTCAATAAAGTGTATGATATTTGGATTTTGATAAACTCAACCCTAAATTATATAAATGATTATTTTTTGGTTATCCCAAAGAGACAACATGCTGTTACTTTTATAATCCTACTGAATACAAAGTGTTTGTGTCTTAACATGGTGTTTTACTTGAGAAGGAGAACATAAGTAAAAGATTTAGTGGGAGAAAATTTTAACTCAAATAAGTTAAAAACCAACAAATAGTAAGTGTTCTTATGATGTAAGTTAAGCTAGTTCCATAAAGAGTTGTGGAAAAATAACTGAATCTGGTTAAACAAGAACCTAAAAGGTTTGATATAATTCTCAAAGATACTGAGAGATATATATTTCTTGTGAAAAAATATGATGTGTTAATGATTATAGGAGATGATCCTACTTCCTTTCAATAGTTCATTGAGAGTTCTAATTTCAAGAGATGGATAAAATCCATTGAATCTGAAATGGGACCCATGAACACTAACCAAGTTTGGAACTTGGTGGATGCACCTAAAGGGGTGACATCCATAGGGTTAAATTGGGGTTTCTATGAGTAAAAAAATATAGATAGTATATTTTCTACCTATAAATAATTTATAGTGGAAAATAGTTACAAATAAATTCATGGTATCAATTATGAAGATACCTTTTCACAAGTTTCTATGATAATGTCTATTCAGATATTGCTTTATATATTAGATCATTTTGATTATACAATATATCTAATAGATTTTAAAACCACTTTCCTTAATTTAAATTTATTATAGGACATTTATATGATATATCCTTAAGTTTTTAAGTGAAAAATAATCATGCTATGTTTTGAAATTTGTAACGGTCCATTTATAGATTGAATTAATCTTTTCAGAGTTGGAATATATAGTTTGATGATGAAATCTAGTTATTTTTTTCACTAATAACATGGATTATTATTATGTATAAAAGATGATTAATGGGAGTGTGGTGGTATTTCTAATATTCTATGTGTATGACATTCAAGTTATTAGAAATGATGTCTTGAATTTATATTCTATAAATATATGGTTGGTTAAATGATTTTTTGATGAAATACATGGGTGGAGTATCCTATATAATTTCCATGAAGATCTATAGAGATATATTTAAGAAGTTTTTTGGAATGAGTTATAACATATATATTGGTAAAGTTCTAAAGTATTTTTTCATGAAGAACTCCAAAAATAAGTATTTTCTATTGTTACATGGCATGAATCTTAGGAAGATCCAAGATACTTATAAAGAGTTAGAAAGGATGAATATAATTACTTATGTATTCAATATAAGATCTATCATGAATTACATGTTGTTTACTCAACCTGATGTCCCTTATTATTTTACCATTACAAGTAGATACTAATCCAATCCTGGCTAGAGTCATTAGATTGCTGTAAATAATATCCATAAGTACTTGAGAAGAAATAAGGACAAGTTCTTGGTATTTGGAGGATAGGATGGGATATTTTTAAGGGATTACACTAATGAAATTTAAAATATAATAATGATTATATGGGATATCAATATGGTTTCATGTTTTATCTAAATAGTGAATATATCGATTGTAATTGTTCCAAACTACCCACCGTAGCGGACTCAATAATAGAGGAAAAGTAAATCGCTACATCAAATGTTGTGAAGGAATATGTTTGGATCAAGAAGTTCATATATAAACATGGGGAAGTTCTTAAAATTGAGGAATAAATAAGGATTTAATCTAAAAATAATATTTTCATAGCTCAAGTTAAGGAACTATGGTCTCACCAAAGGGCCAAACACATCCTTCAAAAATATTATCTCATCTGAGAGATCATTGATAGGTGAGATGTAAAGATCTATTGAGTGGTTACATGGGAGAATGTATGGGATCCATTGATGAATCCACTACTACATTATAATCATAATGGCCATGTTGAATCTTGTAATGTCTTGTTCTAAAGTCCACTTGACTGGTGCCCCATCCTGGTTTTTCACAAGACCTTAGAAACACCTCCCTATATGATAGAGGCTAATGACTAGCATCAAGACTCTAGTGTAGTACCATGAAGAGAATATAAACCCTAATTAGAGTGTGTAATAACAAATAAATAACCAAATATCATACATCACTAATATACATTAGATTACATATAATACATAAACAACCTAAAAAATATTAATATAAAATATGGAATTAGCACAACCATACAAGGACAATTTCCCATTGTGCCGATCATATATACAAATAATGATAGAGTAAAAGAATAAAATAAAAGTATTGGAGTGTCAAATACATCCTCAAGATTCACCTCATCCCAATCTTCAATCCCACTTGAGCTGATCAGCTCAATCATTAACATCATACTAGGCCTCTACCCAACCTATTTCTATGACAAGTGAGAGGTCTTCTTGGGTACCCAAGTGCCATGGCCACTTGAGAAAATTGTGATTACATAAATCAAGAGGTAAAAACCAAAATGGTCCTATAAAAAAATAGGGTATAAAGTGTATTTGAATGTTACATGATCAACTAAAATAAATAATAAACCATGGAAAAATAAAAAATCACCATACTACTTGCTTTATCTAGTGATAGGGTGTCTCTGAGCACATTACAATGACAGTTCCAACCATATTAAAACCAAATCCTAGTGTGTAGAATGATAATACCAAAATATAATGCTCAAATATCCAAAAATAACATCATAAAAGGATCAAAAACAATATCCCATACATCTTAGGCATCTCTTTAAACTCCCATATCATAAATATCTCAGATACAATTTCTAAAATCCTGAGAATTCACTGATCCTAAGGTCATCCTCTACATCACCATTCCAACCGGACGGTTCCTAGGAATTATATTCAGGAATACATAATATCATCATGCTTGAATTGATGGATCCTAGAGGTGAACTAAGAATCTCTCCATAATAATAATGATTATAATAAAATCCTCTAGCATGAATGGATGGATCCTAGACTGTCATGACCCGACCCATCGGGGCCCGAGTTGCAAAAACTCCAAGCCTTCCTCCAATAGGCCACGGTTTGGCAACCATCCCCAAGAATTCATATCACACACATGGGAGGCATTAACCTAATGTTTTTTATGCACACACACACATCTCTAAGCCCATACAATGCTAAAATGTAAACAAATGATGACTATTCATGAATACATCTATAATCCTACAATCAAAGTAAGGGAAAAGGTACTATAAAGTATAAAAAGGGGTCAAATACAAGGACACCCAAAACTAGAAACAAATTCAGACCTGCTCTGAAGGAGTGGACCACTGTCAAATGTAACATCATTATAAACCTTAGTCTATCAAGCCCAAACTAGCTCCACATGATCCTAGTCCACCAAGAACTCCACAAAAATGTTTGCCATCTTTATAATACATGACATGTGTGGGAAGATCCCATGCAGAGGTGAGTATAACAATACACAATAGGAAACCATAAAATAACCAAAAAAATCATCAATATTAATCATCTCATCATAGGATAGCTCAATCATAATGTGAGACATACAATAAAAAATCAAGATATACTCAGAATGATGCCATGTCCCATGTGGTCATAACTGCTACCAGACATAGAACCTATGTGAGGTTTCAAGGTAACACTCATCCAAGAGATATCACTACATGAGGCTTTATATCTTATATGTAACTTAACCAAGAGATATCACTATAATGGAAAAATCTAATTCGATGGAACATCCTTTCCATCCTAGAAGGCATGAATCTGAGAAAACATGCTCATCAGGTATATCCTAGAATAAGAACACAAGAAATTGAAAGGGTTCATCCAAGATAAACACTTCATCAGACTAATACACCATCATAAATATCAGATCTCGATACACATATAGGGGTAAATGCCTAGGGATCAATGGGGGGGTACCAGACCCTACTGGAAACATCCTCTTGGATAGGGGATCAACTCCTATATAAATATTGGTTATGAAAATTCAAAAAACCCCATATAATAAAAAAAATAAGGACACGAGGATCAGTCTAGTCCTCTTGGAGGGATACATGATCCAAAATATTGAGATATTTGTCAAAGGATACTGAGAAAACTCAATCTAGAAGAAGGGATCTTGCCCACACTTCACTGATCATTGGGACACTGTAGCAGGGTTACCCTCAATAATGGGAACATGATGCCACACTAAATCCCTCATAGGAATGGACTAAGAGAACAAACTCAACTGATACTGGTCCAAGAAATCTTACAAAATATTAGTTATAAGATGAGATAAGAAGAAAGATGAATCTAACCTTTCCTAAAAGGATTACATGATGTGCCCCTATTGATACATGGCATGTCTCACTAAGCCCGACACTGCCCATGTCTGACGATCACATGAAAAGTACTTTTACACAATACATGGCATGTCCCTAAGGTACAAGATGTTTATATATCAGCATGAACTTGGAGTTCCATTATTCCCATTCCCGTGTACATAAAACCATGTCTGTTTACTTAGTCATTTCCATGTACAAGACTCTACCTGTGTACTACAGTCTTCCCATGTACTTCCCATGTACATGTTGTGTGGGGCCACATTCCCCCTAGGCATGTACCCCCTGTACATTCCAAGAAGGATGTATAAGGTTCACAAAATGTGTGACTCAAGTCACACAGTGTGTGATAATTATTTCTATATGAAAAACCTAACACCACATATAAGGGACTTCATGGTGTGTGTCCATAGGACTACACATCGTGTAGTTTGGTTTTTCATAGAAATTACAGAATGTTCATAAATCTTAATTTGATCTTACACATTAATTTATTCTACTAAGAATCACACCACATGGTGTGAATTTGAGGTTGACCCAACCTCCTCACCATCGATGGAAAAATTCTGTCCATACCCACTGCTCGAAAAAAAAACACCATCAAACCTCACCAGTTCCACATAACAAAACCGTGAAATGTGTCTCCAAATCCACATGTGGATCAAATTTTTTCACTATTAACTAAAAAAATGGTTTCAAATCTCCATCTTAGACCCACATTTTTGATCTATTTTACCAAATATTGAATGTAAAATGATCATTCACCAGGTATTCATTTTATTGTAGGATAATAGAAATTTAAAATTATGAATTTATATAGAATAAGTGTTCGACTAACTAGGTTAAATACCCTAGGGGTGAATAAGGGTAAAATTGATTAAAATAACTACTCCTTCAGATATTTTTCATTCATTAAATAAAACACCCTTCTCTTCCTTTCCCATAGAAATGTATGAAAACAATTGAAATCATACACGAGACACAAAAAATTTACTTGGTTCAACCTCACTGGGATATATCCAAGGAACATACAATAACAATGTGATAATTTACTAAATCCACAATGAATCACTACCAAATTATAAGTTTTGGGCTAGATCACTTCTATGTCCAGGTTCACTGCCTTTATAATGTTTATAGTTAACTCACTAATTTCCCAAGGGTCACTCCCTTTGTCTCTTTCTCTGGATTACTATCGGTGTAAAGGATCCCCTTCTTCCTCTTCATTTTCTCACTATTTTGGAAAGGATACACTCATATTTTATGGACATGTAGGTCTCTTCATTATCACTAATGAACTAATCCTCAACTATATGTAGATGCTCTATTGAAGATATTTTTGGGTTGCTTCTTCACTTTTGTGGAAACACCTGGATGAAAAAATTACACATTCTAGAAAACTGTAACAGAATTACCTTTACTATAGAAATAATAATTACCTCTAATTTGAAAATATCTTCAAGTGATTCCATGTCTTCCTTTCATCGCTTTAAGAATGTAGCAGTGAATAAACTCCTTTTGAAAGTATTATAGAATGGTAAATATCCTCTATCTTCTTCTACAACTTCAGAATTTAGATATTACAATGTTACTATCCATAGGGAAACGTAATAGAATATCTTCACGCACAATATTCTAGTGTGATACCCTTATTCAAGACCCTGGATCATAACACCTTGCATGATATCCCGGCATGTACCCTTTCATGAGGTCTTGGTGCATAAATCCTTTCTCGAGATCCTAGTGTGAGACCCTAACAAAAGACCCTTGCACAAGACCTTGGCGTGTGTCACTTATGTGAGTCTGCTTTCATGTTGAGCACAAGTCCCTTTCACAGGTTTGCTTTCACGTTGAGAGTGAGTTCCTGGCGTGAGACTGCTTTCATGCTTTGCCAAAGACCCTATTCAGATCATGATCAACACTTACACGATGCTGACCACATATACTCCTTTATGATACCTCTCTACGAGTCTATTTCATGAGTTCTTTCCGAAAACCTTCTTCTTGGATAATTCTTCAGATCAATATTTTATGTATAACTTTGTCAATGTTTAAATATGGTTTGTGGGGTATTTATAGGCACAAAAACAAAATGTTAACTACAAAAATAACTTCAAAACTCATGGACAACCATCCACCTCATTGGAATCATGTTATCCATGAGATTAGGGTGTGAGATTTTCTCATGCCTAGCGTGAGATTTGGGTGTGAACCCCTAGAATGAGTCCCTGGTCCATATTCACGCTTTTCATGAGTCCCTGGTTTGAATTATCATTCATGATTTACATGAATATTTGATATATATTCAATATTTATGTGATTCCCTAGTCCTTATTCATGCACAATTCCCTAGTCACTATTCGCTCTTTGTATGAGTCTCTATTTTGTATTCACGCTTTACGAAATTACCTGGTCTATATTTTCACTTTGCGTGAATCTCTGATTAGGATTCTCACTTTTCACGAGTCCCTAGTCCACATTATCACTTTTTGGGAGTCCTTGGTCCACATTCACACTTTTCATGAGTCTACTTTTCCCTTTTCTCAAGATCTGGGCATAAGTACCAAAGACAATCATGAGCACTATGTGAGATACCATCATGAGATCGAAAGACAATCATGAGAACCACTTGAGATTGCATCAAGAGACATAATGACAATCATGCGTTTTGCAATATCCCATCACAATATCATAATTAAATCCTGTGATTGTCAGTATTTTTGTATTCCAATGCTTTTCTTGACCCATTGAAAGTTCCAAAGAAAAATACGAGTACTGCACATGATCACATCCTAAGATCAGTTCATACATTTGTGATCTACGAGTTCAGTTCAACATTTTTGATCTTCATTCCTTCTTATACAACCATCATTTTTCAATAACCTCAAACCTTGTCAATTAAAACAATCAACCAAAAATAATATTCATGATGGATTTTTTCCTAGTAAATCTCTCCCTTTTGTTTTGTTTAAAACTCTTCATATCACATAAAGATTATTCTATATTCTTCTAAAAATTCAATTCTTGCAATTATAGTAGAGATAAAAGATTTACTCAACACAGACTCTAAGCCTACATGAGACATGATTTGAATGATAAACAAGAGTAACATGTAAAGTTCATCAATGAAACACTTCATTCCAAAAACACTCAACTAATTTAATCATGAACCTCATCTATTATGATATATAACCTTTGATTGATCATCTTTAGAATCATAAGATTTAAAGACCCCCCTACTTTACTGCCCCCTATTTTCTTCTCATGTTGTCTTAATTTAGGAATTTTCTCTGTTTTATATCCATAATTTCTCCCCCTATGTCAATGAACTGGTAGGTTACTTTGTTGCAGTCTGTAATAAGGTAAAGAAAACAGATCAACATATCTGGGAAAAAAATCATACCTCAAGGAGAGGGTGTCCCACATTCACACTTTTTCTAGTTTGGGGAGTCGACTAAACTATAAGATCCTGCCAGTGATGTTAAAATGATTCTTTGGGTAAGGGATTTGTTAGAATTTCTATGAATTTCAGTTCTATAGGAACATACTAAAACTTCATAAGCCCTTTCTCCACATTCTCCTTGATAAAATGATACTTGATTTCAATGTTCTTTGTTCTTAAGTGATGGACTATATTTGTTCTCAGATTTATAGTACTTGAATTATCACAATGGATTCCAATCAGAGACTTCACTTCAACCCCCATATCATTAAGCTTCTATTTCATCTATAATAATTGTATGCACAATTGAGTGGCCACAATGTATTAAGCTTCTATGGTTCTCAATGAAAGAAAATATTGTTTCTTTCTTAGCCAATAAATATACAATATTCCAAGATAGAATGCACCACCTGACGTTGATTTTATGTCATATATTGTTCCAACCCAATCTGCATCTGTATATCCCAATAACTATTACTGAGATTTTTCATTGTACATCAAAATAAAATCCACCATTCTTTTGATATACCAAAGCATTATTTTCACTTCAAGAAATTGGGTTCCTTGGTATTGATTTGATACTGTTATTCTTTTCATGTGGTGAAAACAATATCAGGTTTTGTTGCTATCAAGTATAATAGACAACCAAATATTTTCCGGTATTCTGTGACATTAACTACATTGCCTTCATTATCCCATGATAGTTTCATTCAAGTAGCCACCAGAGTCATCATCTCCTAGGAATTATCCACTAAAATATTCTCAAAACCTCCTTGTAATACTTATATTTAGAAAAATTTGTTCTATTATTTCCTTGCATGACTTGTAAACCAAAGAAAAATATCAGTTCACCAATCATTTACATTTCAAATTTATTTTTTCATGAATTCCATTAATTAATTACAGTACACTTCATCTGATCTAAAAAATATTATTTCATAGACATATACCAGGACCATCATACTTTGATTACTCTTATTATTAACATATAGATTATAATCAAATCCACCATGCTAAAAACCGAGATTCTTTAAAAAATTATATAGTCTTGAATACCATGATATTGTTTCTTTATTCAACCCATATAGTGCCTTATTCAAATAAAAAACTCTATTCTCATATTCATGAATGAGAAAACCATATGAATTCTCAATATAAACTTCTTCTTCTAGAACCCCATTCAGAAATTAGGTCTTGACATCCATATGGAAAACTTTCAACTATCTTTTCACAACTATGACCAAGAATAATATGATTGTGTCTATACTTGCAACAGTTGTGAATGTTTCATCAACATTGATACCCTCTATATGGAAGTACCCATTTCACACTATAAATTCTTTGTTTCAAATCACTAAACTATCTTCATTCATCTTGTTGTGAAAGACCCATTTAGTACCGATGACATTATTATCTATTGGTCTCGAAACAATCTCCCATGTCTGATTATTCTCAATTTGGTTGATCTTTTCATTCATATCCTGGACCTAGTTCTCATATCTAGGTACTTCATCAAAACATTAAGTCTCTACATGTGATAAGAACGATGCTTGCAATAGAGACTTCATCCTATATGAATACACTGGTGATGTCTAACCATTGATTATGTTATGTTGATCAATGTCGGCTCTTCTCTTAGATTTTTGTGTAGATACCATTTTATGATCATCCTTTTTATTATCTAATTATTCTTCTAAATCAGCCTTTAGAACTGGAACATCCCTTGATCTTCTTATCTATCCATCACCATCGTCCCAATAATGATCATGTATTTGCTGAAGATTATTCTCATTATTTATAATAGTTACATAATTGATTTCAACTACCTTCCTCAACCACTTATTGAAGAATTTATATGCTTTTATTTTCTTTGAGAAGCCAAGAAATTTCAATTCATCTCCACGTGATTGAAACTTCCTATGTTTCTCCTTATTGAGAATGAAGAACTTACTTTTGAATACTCAAAATTACTTCAATGTTGGATTCTTTCTATAATTTATCTCATATGGAGTCCTCTCTTATTTTGGACATAATAAAGATCTATTTTATGTTTAGACTATTTTCATCACCAATTCTTTCCAAAATATCTCTGGAAGGTCTTTCTTAATGAGAATTATAATAACCATGTTGTTGATTATTCTATTTATTCTCTTAACTAATCCATTATACTATGGAGTTATTACTACTAAAACTTGGTTCCTTATCCCATGTTTCTTGAGATAATCCTCAACTTGGAAATTTGTGAACTCTTTTCCATTATCTATTCAGATCTTCTAGATTTTTTGACCTAGCATCTTCTCAACTTTCCTTAGATTAGTTATTATGCAACTAAACACCTCATATTTCTTGGTAATGATTGAAAACCATTCCATTTTGCTAAAATCATAAATAAAGAGAACATAATATCTCCTCCCATAAATATATCTTGGTGAAATAGGTCCACACACATAAATATTCACCAACTCAAGAATTTTTTTGACCTTTTCTCTTTTTCCTTATATATATTTCAAATGATCTTACCTTGTTAACAAGCATCACATGTATGAGTACAATCATGTGATAACCTAGGTAGGTATTTATCAGTATCATATTTCACTATATCTTCCAAGTATGTTTGGATCAAGTGACCAATACATTTATTCAATAACTTGTTTTCTTCTTCCTTTGACAAAAAGCACATATCTTCTTCTCCATTCACATGGTAGAGATTCCATTTCATACACTTTCCATGAAAAACAACTGAACCGTATTTTTCCTTGATGACACATAATTTCTTGGAAAATCTTATCGCATGTCCAGAGTCACATAGTTGACTTACACTTATCAAGTTGTGACTAAGAACTTCAATAACCTAGACATATGAAAATCTCAATTCTTTTCCCCCAAACATGGATTTTAATGAGACAATAATTTTTAAGCGTTAATCATTAACAAATATTAAAATTCCTTATCATGTCTATTTCTTGTCACCAGTTCCTTATTTCCTATCATTTGGGTGGTACATCCACTATCAATGATCTATATTCCAGTGTGATTTTATTATTTAATGGTAATCTCTATAACCACTTCCTATTAAACTATATTCTTTTTGGTCTATGATTTTGACTTCATACCTAGTACATATTGATAATATTGATCTTACTCAAATTATGAAAGACCAACTTCATCTTTCAATGTTAAAAATATATTTTTCATTTTCGGATCATTTTATGAAACATTGAATTGCTACTTTTGACCACATTCGTTAAGATCTAGAATATTTCTATAAATTTTTGATGATAAATATCTTTACATGTTACCAAATCCTCAACACTTGAAATAGTGACCATAAAATGATGATCTGGAACATTAATATCTATATGGATGCCTCTATTGGTCTTGTTCCCTTTGAAACCTCTTGGCAATAGAGCATACATTTTGTGAGTGTCCCATTTTTTCACAACAATAACATCAAATTTGGGGTGCATTCATATGTGGAAATACTGAACTACTAGTTATCCATCAAGTTATCTGAATCTTCTAATTATGATTCATACACAAATCAATATTCAACCTCAGAGTGGGATCTTATGTTCTAACTTCAACCATTACTTCTTTCTGTTTGCGATCAAGACCCATACCCTCTATACCATTCAGATCAATCATTTTCCTTTCCTGACACCGCTTTATCTTCTACATTGCAACTCTAAATTCTAATTTTACCATTTCTATTGACTTTGTACCCTTCTTTTCTAAAATAAAGATTTTCTCCTGATATTTCAATTTCCTTTTCATACTGAAAACTTCCTCTTCAAGTTATTTAATACGCTTGATTTGATCTTTTCCAGTTCTAGTCAAAATATCGATTTCTCTTTTTTGTTCTTTTATTTTTAGCTTTTAATCATAAATATTTTGTGAGCTCTGAGGCATTGAAGACTTTGGTTTTTCAATTTATTTATTCATCTCAGAATTCTCTTCTTCCAGCTACTGTATACAAAGTTTGGCATCACAAACCACTTTATTGGGTTTCTTCATTTTGGATCTCCAAACATCTATTTCCTCAAGTGTAGATTCTAATTAATCATGATTATAAACTCTTCCTTTGACTTATTATTCATCAATGTTAGTTTATTACCTTTTCTAGGAGTTACCAAAAACTTCCACCATAGCACCATATTTATAATCCTTGTAGTCCTCAAACTCTTCTTCCACAGATTATTCTGAACTATCATCTTATTTTAAAATCTTATTATTCTTTTTAAAGAAATTTTTCTTAAAATTTTTCTTACCTTTAATGTAGGTTGAATAATTCTTCCTGGGAATTTTGAATTCATCCTCATCATCATCCTAAAACTTCTTAGGGAACCTCACTGCAATATGTCGAATCTTTCAACATCGAAAGCATGAAAGTGGAAGTTTCCCTTTGAAATTTCCTTTTCCCCTATATAAATTTGATGAAAGTAATGAAATTAATTCTTCTATATCTTATTCTTCTTGACTATATTCAATAGTGAGATTCTTCATGGCATTGAATGATAATTCTTTAGACTTACCCTTTTCCACAGACTCATTATCATCATTTCTCATCTTGTATGAAATAATATTACCATGAAATCTATCCAACATCATCTCCTTTAGGTATTTATCTTCCAATAAAGAAACATTCGAATTGAACCGAGGTGAAATTATTTTCAATATTCACTTGAAAATATTTACATCTTCAATAATTTCTCTAAGACCATGCATGTCTTCCATAATAACATTAACCCGGTCAAAGAATGCAACAACATAATCATTAATGTGCATTTTTATATCCTTATACGTGTTCCATAGAACCTTAAGATTTGGTTCTATGGATTTTGAGTCACCCACATAAATATTTAGAAACTTTTCCCACATAGCATGTGAAAACTTACATGGAATAACCTTTATATAGATATAATTAGATAGGGACCCCCCTAAAGCATTGATTTATATGGAAACAACATCCAATTACCTTCGGTCAGATTCTAATATATCACCATTGTCAATACTGGCTGAAATTCTATGTATTGCTGCCGTAAAGACATCCATTCCTAAAGATTAGAATTAGTGTTTCATCTGATTCTTCCATAATTGAAAATTGTTTCCATCAAAGATCATAATCCCATTGTGATTGACAACATCAATTTCTTCTACTAAGAGAGAACCACTAAATTCCAACCTTTACCTTTGATACCAATTGTTATCCCAACTAGGTTAAATACCCAAGAGGGGGGGGGGGGGGTAAATCAGGGTATGAAAAATTAAAATAATTTCCCTTTCAGATCTTGTTTCTTCATTAAACAAAAAACTATTCTCTCTCTTTCCCATAGCAATGTATGAACAAAAATGAAATCATGCATGAGACACACAAATTTTACTTGGTTTTCCATCATTAGGCTATGTCCAAGGAGCATACAACATAGATGTGATGATATAAAAAATCCACTAAGGATAACTACCAAATTAAAAGGTTTGAGATATATCAATTATATGCCCAGGATCACTTCCTTTAAATGTTTAGGGTTAACTCACTGATTTCCCAAGGGTCACCCCCTTAGCCTCTTTCTGTAACGGCCCAGTCCAGCCCACGATCATGATATTTTCCGCTTTGGGACTATCCCACAAGGTTTTGTTTTTCCCTAGGTTCTGGCCCTCAGGAACCCCCCAGGAAAATGCCTCATGATGGGAGAGGTATCCACCCCACCTTATAAAGGGGGTGATTCGTGCTCCTCCTCCTTCGATGTGTTATTTCCATAACCCACCCCCCTAGAAGGGCCCAACGTCCTCACTGGCACATCAAATGGACACCATCTCTAATACCATTTGTAATGGCCCAGTCCAGTCCACAATCATGATATTGTCCACTTTGGGCCTATCCCTCACAGTTTTGTTTTCCCCTAGTTTCTATCCATCAAGAACCCCCCAGGAAAAGGCCTCATGATGGGAGAGGTATCCACACCACCTAATAAAGGGGTTCTTTGTTCTCCTCCTCTTTCGATGTGGGATTTCCATAATCCACCCCCTAGAAGGCCCCAACATCCTCACTGACATATCAAATGGACACCAGCTTTGATACCATTTGTAATGGCTCAGTACTTCTCACAATCATGATATTGTCCACTTTGGGCCTAGCCTGCACAATTTTGTTTTTCCCTGGGTTCTGGCCCTCAGGAACCCCCCAGGAAAAGGCCTCATGATGGGAGAGGTATCTACACCACCTTATAAAGGAGTGCTTTGTGATCCACCTCCTTCGATGTGGGATTTTCATAACCCACCCTCTAGAAGGGCCCAATGTCCTAACTGGAACTTCAAATGGACACCATCTCTGATACCATTTGTAATGGCCCAATCCAACCCATGATCATGATATTGTCCACTTTGGTCCTAGCCCTCAAGCTTTTGTTTTTCCATGGGTTCTAGACCTCAGGAACCCCCCCAGTAAAAGGCCTCATGATGGGAGAGCTATCCACACCACCTTATAAAGGGGTGATTCATGCTCCTCCTATTTCGATGTGGGATTTCCATAACCCACACCCACTAGAAGGTCCCAATTTCCTTGATAGCACATCAAATGGACACCAGATTTGATACCATTTGTAATGGCCTGGTCCTTCCCACGATCATGATATTGTCCGCTTTGGGCCTAGCCTGAATGGTTTTGTTTTTACCTGGGTTCTAGCCCTCAGGAACCCCCCAGGAAAAGGCCTCATGATAGGAAAGGTATGCACACCACCTTATAAAGGGGTTCTTTGTGAACCTCCAAATGCATCTCAAAGAAAAGAGGCATAAGCTTCCACTCACTACTAGCCTCTTGAACTGCCTGTATCTGAGTCCTCCTGCTCAGCGCATCAACTACTGCATTGCCTTTTCCCAGCGTGTAGGCAAGCTCGAAGTCAAAAGACTGAAGGCACTCAACCCACCTTTGTTGTCTTAAATTCATATCATGCTGAGTGAATATGTACTTAAGACTCTTGTGGTTAGTGAAAACCCCAAAATGATCTCCCAACAGATAATGTCTCCAACAACGTAAGGCATGAACAATGGTAACCAACTTGAGATCGTGCATCAGGTAGTTCCTCTCATGTGGCCGCAACTGCCGAGACCCATACACAATGACTCATTCTCGCTGCATAAGCACAGCTTCCAAACCGATACCTGAAGCATCACAGTACATAGTATAGCTCTTGCCCAACTCTAGAAACACTAGTATCGGTGCTGAATTCAACCTCCCCTTCAACTCCTAAAAGGACGACTCACAAGAATCTGATCACAAAAACTTTTCACCCTTATTATTTAGACCCATCAGTGGTGCTACTAAGTGTGAAAAGTCCTGTATGAAGCACCTGTAGTATCCAGCCAGCCCCAGAAAACTTTGTACCTCAAAGACATTTTTTTATGCTTCCAGGAAACTACTGCTCTCACTTTCTCTGGGTCGACTGATACTCTTGTCTCTGAGATAACATGATCCAAGAAGTGAATCTGATCCATCTAGAAGTAGAATTTTTAGAGCTTAGCATATAACTGATGCTATCTCAGTGTAATAAAAACAATATCAAGGTGTGTGGCACGGTCGTGTAGAGTGTGATAGTACACCAAGATATTACCCTTGAAGACAACCACGAAAGAATCCAAGTATAGATGGAACACTCGGTTCATCCACGCCATGAAAAATGCAGGTGTGTTCGTGAGACTGAATGGCATAACCATATATTTATATAGACTATACCTGCTCCAGAAGGCTATGAGAGGTATATCAAATTGTATAATGCACAACTGATGATAACCAGACCTCAAGTCAATATTTGATAACACTTGGGATCCTCTAAGCTGATCAAAGAGATCATAAATCCTTGGTAAAGTATATTGGTTCTTGACCATCAACTAGTTCAACTTCCGATAATCCACACAAAGCCTAAGGGTACCGTCTGCCTTTTTCACAAACAGGATAGGTGAACCCCAAGGATAAGTACTGGGTCAGATGAAACCCTTTTCCTGAAACTCCTCCAACTGCTTCTTGAGATCCTAGAACTCTGGTGTAGCCATCCTATAAGGAGTAATGAACACTGGTGCCGATTCTATCACAAGATCAGTAGAAAATTCCACCTCATGCTCTGGAGAAAAACCTGAAAATTCCTCTGGAAAGACATCTCTGAAATGATCCACCACTATAGGAAATTACATCTGTGAAGTAATCTAGTTATCTAGATAGAGACTAGAAATTTGGGATGTAACTCCTCTTAACCCATGATGCTCTAGGCCCACTCTGCTCACCTGGACATCCCACTCGCCCTTATGAAGAAACGATCTGCCGTCTGGTGATATGAAACTCACCCTACGACGATAGTAATCGATGACTGCCTGGAAGAGAACCAACCAGTCCATTATGAGAATGACATCATAGCCTATCATATCTAGGAAATAGAGGTCCCATAGAAAGTGACACCAACCAACCTCAAGGAGTAACTCCTTGCACTGACGTACACTCGTCGTTCTAGTCCCCAACGGAGTGTCTAGCGTCAAGATATCAGTAGAAGAAAAGATTCAGAGCACAAGGCTCTCCACAACAGAAATATATATAAATATATAGGAATCCCCTGAATTGAAAAGTGCAGAAGCTAAAAATGAGTCTACTAAGATCATACCTCGAACTGTAGAAGGTCCAGGATCCTTCTCCTACTGGGTCTGCTTCACTACAAAAGTCTGGCCTACACTGCGACCCTGTGAACCTACCTAACCACTCTGATCTGATCTACCCTACTGTCGCTAAAAACCGGGTGATTGGATATTCTATCCACGAAATCCACCTCAGCCCGAACGGCCGAAAGAACTCCAGTTCCCTGACTGTTGAGAAACTAGTGGTGCTACTCCTAAATGTGGAGTCATAGAAGAACCCCTATCAGTAGCTTCTGGTGAGAAGATCTGATAGAAGCACTGAAGATGAACCATCTTGCCACATTATCAGCACTCCACTGGGTATCTCGGGCAATGAGGCCTCGTATGCCCGCTCCTCCTGAACTGGTATCATACCACCTGGCTACCAGAAGATGCATCCCGCCTACTCTGATCTCCTTGTGCAATCTCCCTGCAGCGCTTCCTGCTATCAGTAGGAGGAATACTAACTCTAGATACTGAACCACCCTGAATCACAGCTCCAAAATCCCTCAGATTATGCTATGTGATCAGCGCCTGGTTGACGATAGAGGATATTGAAGTCAACCTGAATATGTTCACCTGAGATCAGACGTTGTGCCTCATACCATCCTCAAAATTCCATGAAAGGAACAACTCATCACCTCCTAGAATAGGAGTGAAATACTATAGATTTGTGAAGAGAGAGGAATACTCCATAATAGAATGAGTACCCTGATCCAGGCTCATGAACTCTCAGGCTCGATCGGCCCTCAAGGTCTCCAGATAGAAGTAATCGTAGAAGATGAACCGAAACTCATCTCAAGACATATTATGCTGGCGTCCCACCTGTGAGATCGCATCCCACCACCTCTTGGCGGAGTCGTGAAGCATGTAGGTAGAGAGATTCACCCTCTTCTCTGTAGGTACCTCCAGATGCTAGAATATCATCAGTGTGGCTTCAATCCATGACTCTGCAACCTGGGGTCCTCCATCCCCTGAGAAAGTGGGAGGATGATGCTGCTGAAAGACCCGCATAAATTCATCCATCAACGGGACAGGAGGAATCACTCCCTAAAAGGTCTGCATCATCCTCAAAATCCCTCTCTAAACCATGTATCAACACCCGTTTCAGGAATAATGGATGGTACCAAGACTGGAACAACTGGAGGATCTGTAGGAAGTCCCTGATCAGCCATGTCTGGTGTTTGATCACCATCTAGCAACTGGCGTACAACTGGAGGACATCTCGGTGGCATGAATCTATAAGGTCAACCGCACACCTTAGGTCAAGATTATCAAGGACTGAAAACTAGAAGTGTAAGAAGGGATAATGTGAAGAAAACATTCAATTTTCACAAAACATGACTATATGGCGTGTACAATTTCTACACGGCGTGTCCCCTTAAGCTATTCACATGGTCATATACTCCTACTGAAACTGTTCGTGTAACACCCCAAACACACAACTTGTTCTCCTAACACATGACGTGTACTTGAATCCTCTTCCCTTGCCTAAGTCATTCTATACGGTTAAGCCACACGACTCTCCTAAGACAAGACTACATGGTGTGTTCAAGGTAGACACGTCGTTTACTAGACAAGTTTCACCTAACCCGTGTTGTTAGTGACCCGGCCTGGAACATGGCCCAAACTACACGATGTGTTCAAGGAAGACGCGACATGTATGTGAAAGGATAACACCGACCTATGTTTTTTGCTACACGGCCGGCTACACGGCTGACACTACACGGCGTGTTCCATAAGGACACGACATGTACGAGAAAAGATAACACCGACCCTTGTTGTTTGTGACACGACCGAGTACCTAGGTTAGACTACACGACATGTTCAACTGGTACATGACATTTTCCAACAAGAAATTTCCTATCCCGTGTCTCTGCCCAAACGACCTATGACACGGTTAGAGACTAAATGATGTGTACATAGAGTACATGACGTGTACTTAAGAAAAACTGTTTCTTCCCATACATAATAACACATGGTATGTATTCAAAACTACACGGGGTGTATTTTGGGTTTTTCCAAACATTAAGCCATATAAACTACTTTGGAATTGAGAAAAAACTGAAACAAACATTGAAAGTGCCAAATTCCGATTCGTGAGGGCCCATACTCTCCGTAAATCAAAGCTTGGCATCTTATACAAGTTATAATAAGGAAAACAAGGCAATGAACCACCAAATTCCAGTCTATGAGGGCCCATAACATCACAAGAACCAAATTTTGGCATTAGTTAAAACAAAAACTTATAGAAAAATACCCTATCAAACAACATGTATTTTTATCAAGGAAACTATCACAACAACATGCATATTCATCAAAACATCTACCACAACAACATGAAATCGCTAATACACCCTAAATGGCATGGAAAGAATTCATGACATGTGATTTCTAACAAGTGCCTATATGATGCATGAGATGGAATACCCTCATCTCATCGGGTTCCGACAGAAATAGAACCTCAATAACATCAACAATAATAGAAAAAATTATTTGAATCACCCATGGTGAAATCAAATCAACTGTAATAATTGTAAAACCAGCAAAATTACAATTAAACAAGGTAGATTGGATTTTCCCTGTACATGGGTTAGCTACTCCTAGGAACAACTTATTACCAATTACCAATTATGTCCTATCCTTGGATGTAGGCTCAAAACAGTAAGTCAATAAGAAAGGAGTTCCTCTGATACCACTATGTAACGTCCCAGTTCTGAAAGCCACCCAGAGGTGCCCCGTAACCGAATGGTCACATGGCCTCAAGCGCATTTACCCAAACACTAGAGGCTACCGACTAGCAGCGAGGGCCTTGGGTGTGATAGTGGGGAAACTATGCCCTCATTGGTAGAGTACACAGTGGAAGAAAAACAAAAGAAAAAGCAGAAGCAGTAAAAATCCATACAAGAGTAAACAACAGAAGACTAGAAGTATAAACAACTGGAGAACATATATAAATGATGCATGATACATATGTCTAGGAAATCAGCGAAACAAGTCACAATGCTGAAATACAAACAGTAATAAACCAAAGTATAAAAGAAACAGATAAACAGCTCCTCAGCATCGCAAGCATAAGCTTGGTCCCATGCTCTACAGCTCCACAGTAAGTCAAGTACCTGAAGTAGAAGGGTGATTTCCCTTATCTATACCTGCAACAATATAATCTGTTTGGGCCCAAAAGCATGGCCCAAACAGGGTGTGAGACTAAATCCAAGTAGGAAACAACCCAAAGATCTATGCCTAATAGTTATTGAATATATGGAAGGTAAAGTATAGAAAACAGTAAGCAGGAAGTACTCAGCATTAAAAAATCCATAGTTTCGACATCAAGCAATAACTAATCAAACAACTAAGCACAAAAAGGTAACCCTCTGGGATGTAATCACAGCCATCCCCTCTGTTCCTACCTAACAAGTACAAGAAACCCTCTTGGTAGTACACTCGACCTAACCCCTCTGGTTCAGTATATAAAGACTCTCTAAGGAAGCACTCACATTCAATTACCTTTATAGTCTAAGGTAGTCAGGAAATCTCTATGGAAACACTCATAGTCAATTCCCCTTATAGGCCTAAGGTCAAGGACTCTCTGAGGAAGCTCACTCGGTCAATTCCCCTTATAGCCTAGGTCATTCAAGTAATTCAAAGACTATCTGAGGATGCTCACATGGTCAATTCCCCTTATAGTCTAAATTAGTCAAGGACTCTCTGAGAAATCTCACTCAATCAATTCCCCTTATATCCCCAAGAGGTCCTAGGATCTCTGAGGAATCTCACTTGGTCAATCCCCTTTATAGCCTAAAGTGCTCAAAGACTCTCTGAGGAAGCTCACTCGGTCAATTCCCCTTATATTCTACTACACCAAGTTCTCACAACCCTGTGTAGGTCAACAAGCATAGCAATGCAATATGGTCAAAGTAAACCTACAGAACTACTTGGCTAACCAGTCTACAGCATAAAAAGCATGTCAGAATACAAACTCTCCACCCTATAATAACTAGCATGGAAAATAGGAAAAGCGACCAAAAGGCTAAGTAGGACCAAATGGTCATAAAAATACCATGCATGGGTAAAACATCCAAATCATAGCAATCAACCCAATTCATAAGAAATTAATCTCTACACAAGCATACAATCATGGAAGAAAATCAACATGGGTAAAATGGTAAACACACAATACCCCGTTTAAGGGTATTGGTCAAAATTGCACATAATACTCAAATAATTTCAATGGAAAGGCACAAACCACCTACCTAGGCATTAGGGGATTTATATAAGTGAACCTCGAAGCTTTAATATCCTTAGAATGTCAAAAATCTACAAAAACATCTAAAACATTCAACCCATGATATCTCACGAGAGAGGAGAAATCAGAAGATGGTGCTCTAGGAGAAGAGAGAACTCACCGGTGCTATTAAAATGCAACATACGATGTTCGATTTGGAGGATGGATGCACTCTTGGGGGTTTTTCGAAGATCCATGGTCATACGGAGCTCTCGGTCAAACAAGACCTAAAATAAGAGTGTTCTGGCGATTAGACGCGACCTCGGTGTGTTTAATAAAAAAATAAAGTACACGGCGTGTAATTTTGAAGTACACGATGTGTACTAGCTGTTTCCATACTACGCTTTAAGAGGCCTCCAATTCACTCCCACATGGCTATGTGTGTGGCTACTACACAGCCAGCACATGACCTCCTGTGGAAAAAAAGTACACGACGTGTACCCATAAAGTACATGGAATGTACTTAAAAAATTTCCAGAATTTACTCATTTTCTAAAAAATGACCTGAAAAAGAAAAACATACCTGAAAAGAAGATCTAGGTTCTTACACTTTCTCTAGATCACTACCATTGGAAACGATCGCCTTCTTCCTCTTATTTTTTTCACTACTCTGGAAAGGATCCACTCAAAGTTTATGGACATGTAGGTCCCTTCTTTATTGATAATGAATGAATCCTTAACTATATGTAGATGATCTATTTAATCTCTTTCAAGGTTTATTCTTTATTTATATAAAAACACCTATATGAAACACTTCCACTTTCCAGAAAACTGGAAAAGAATTCCCTTTACTGTAGAAACAACAATTACATCTAGTTTGGAAAGAACTTAATGTGACTTCAAGTCTTCCTTTCACTACTTTTAATGTTTTAATGAATAACCTCCTTATGCGACTATTATCAAATGGTGTAGATCCTCTATCTTCTTCTTCAAATTCAAAATTCAGATATGACAATGATACTATTCACATGGCAATGTAATCACGTATCTCCATGCATAATATTCTAGTGTGATACCCATGTGAGATACCCTAATACATGTACCCTTTTATGAGATCTTGGCATATACCCTTGCACGAGATCCTGACACATATCTCCTTGCATGAAATCCTGGCACAAGACCCTAGCATGAGACCCTGGAGCGAGTCCCTTCAGTGAGTTCGCTTTTATGCTGAGCGCGAGTCCCTTCTATAAGTCCACTTTCACATCGATCACGAGTTCCTGGTGTGAGCCCGATTTCCTGCTTTGTGAAATATCTTATTTAGATCATGAAAAACACTTACGTTTTTTTCAATCATGTATACTCCTTCGTGATACCTCTCTGTGAGTCTCTTTCATGAGTTATCTCCACATACCTCCTTCTCAGATGATGATTTAGATCAATATTTTAAGAAGAAATTATTCAATGTTTAAGGAAGGTTTGTGGGGGTATTTATAGTCACAAAACCACCACCTTAACTCCCCAAATAACTCCACATATCATGGAAAACCGTCTACCTCATCGGTATCACACACTCCACGTGATCCAGGTGTGAGATCTGCTTGTGATTTGCATGAGATCTGGATGTGAACCCCTAGCACGAGTCCTTGGTCCATTTTCATGATTTGTGGAATTCCTTGATTTTCATTCTCATTCACACTTTTCATGAGTCCCTGGTTTGTATTATCACTTTACATGAGTCCATGGTCTGCATTTTCACTTTGAGCGATTCCCTGGTCCGTATTTGTAATTTATTCAAGTCTCTTATCTGCATTCACACTTTTGTTGAGTCCCTAGTCCATATTTTCACTTTTTTATGAGTATACAGTCATCATTCACACTTTTTATGAGTCCCTAGTCTACGTTCATTCTTTTCATGAGTCCCTAGTATGCATTTGTGCTCTGTGTGAGTCCTGTATTCCCTATGCAAAAGATCCAAGTGGGAGTACCAAAGACAATCATGAGTGCTACGTGAGATCTCATCGTGAGATACAAAGACAACCATGAGTGCTATGAGATATCCAATCATGATACTTGAATAAAATCATTCATTTTTCAATATCCCATCACAAGATCAAAATTAAATCATTCGATTGTTAGTGTTGTTGTCTTCCAATGATTTTCAAGACCCATAATGAATTCTAAAGACAACTATGAGTGTTATGCGTTGTCACATCCTGAAATTAGTTCACACATTCATGCTCTGTGAGTTCAGTTCATCATTTGTGCTCTTCATTAATTCTTTGACAACCTACATTTTTCAACAACCTTGAACCTTGTCAACAAACACAATCAACACACAAGAACCATAATGAGGGATTTTTTCCTAATAATAGGGAGAGAAAAACATAAACCAACAAAATTAGGAATGAACCCCAACATTTGTTCATTTCAACCTCGATTTTTTTTGTAGGTAAGATGAATAAAGAGGTATAAAAATCAATGAAAAAAATTAATTATCCCCAAACCCCATAAATAATGCATACATACAAAACAAACAATCTGTGAATCAATACGTTAGTCGATTGATTTGTGTTAATCATGAGATAATAAACTGGGATAAATCCATACAAAAAAACATCCTAACTCGATTTGGATAAATTTATAATAAAGAACAAATCTACATCATTTTCTTTGGTGATATCCTCAATTTCTATTGACACACTGATTTCCAAAGCTCAATATGTCGATCCAAAATCTTAATGTCCACCAACAAACCTCCATATTATCCTCTTAATTCTCAGGGTTATGAGGATAACCCTATGAATTAGTTATAATAGTTTATTTAAATAAAAAAATATAAGTCGCTATGTTAATAAAATAAAATAAATAAAATAAATAAAATAAATAAAATAAATAAAATAAATAATTTATTTTATTTAATTCTCCTATGATTTAATTATAGTGAAACATCTGATACTGACAAAGGTTATATCATGCCTAGGGTGAAACCCACATTCTAAACTCAATAGTGCCCTTTTATTTTCAATATAGACCACATTAAAAAGTTATTCCACCTTTTTAGGAAAACTTCACATTCTTGATATTTAAAATATTTAATATATTTTAAAAATTAATTCATGGCACACCAAGCCTCGAAATCTCAAATCGCCTAAGTATATATCTCCATAAATATTCCTAGAAATATTACAAAGTCTTACAATAAAAAAACTGGGACACTATATTATTCCCTCCATTAAGGATTTTCATCCTAAAAAAGCACAAATTAAGAAAAATGTGTGGATATTGAGCTCTCAACCCTATCTCACAATCTCTAGAGCTCTCATAATGGTTCCCTATGCTACCAAAAAACATACACCCAAGGAAAAAACTTTCCCATGAAGGGTATTTCTCTTATTGGTCCTTAACATTACTGGATCTTTGTAAAATGAAACTCCACTCCCATAAACTAGCTTTTCCAGGTCGATATCATATAATGAATCATGAACATATGACCTCATCTACGACACGTATAGAACACCAGGAAACCAATAATACTATGGTCGTGGGGTTAAGTGGTACACCACCTTGCTAACCCGACACATCAGTAGGAAACTAAAGGTCCTAAGTTCATCAGAGATAGCCTACCACCCTGGATAAGGCTCTTAAACATTCCAAATCTTAAGGCCCCCAACATCTATCCACTGAGGACTCCAAAAATTTTCTGAGAAATCCTCATCCTCTCTCTGAATGAGTTGAACCCCTTACAACCATCACTATAATCCTAATTGGGACCCAAGAACTGTTACCTTCTAGCTCAGACTAGTATAATAATTTACTACATGTTCTCTCATATATAATCTCGAATAGGTACTACTCTAGTTGAGTGATAATCATATTGATACAAAAATTCCACCAATGGTAGATGATCCTCCCAGTTATGGTTCAAAACCTACATGAAAACCCAAATCATGTTCACAAGAACTTGAATGGTCCACTTTACTTGGCTAGCTAACTAGGGTAAAATATTGTGCTCAACTATAACCAAGACCCCAAAGTCTTCCCGCATCCTTTCCCAAACTGTTTCATGAAGTAATCATCACAGACTATAATGATCATCAAGGTAATTCCATGAATCCAGATATCCTCCTGCATGTACAGGTGTCCCAAACTATCCAAAAAGTTTTTTCTGGTCATCTCCCTCAGATAGGAGAGACAACAAGACTTTATCTTGAAAACTTTATATAACTCCCTTTGTTTCCTAACTGATTCCAAGAGATCCTGCTATATCCTATCCTCCAATAGATATACTTCTAAGGGAAAAAAACCTCATCAACACCTCCTCTCACAACATGACCATAACCACTATCTATACATGGAAAAGGATGACGTGATTTCCTACTTTAAGAAATCCATTAGAAATATATCCAATAGATATCTATTCATGCAACATCTCACAATAGATTTAACTAAGTCAAACCTCCCTGGATTTCATAAGAAGTAAAGGGTAATGATTATTAAATGGAGTTAAACCAAACTATCCTCAAATGTATTGTTTCCTTCAACTCAATGTCGAGCATATATGGATTCCATTGAAGAATACTACCATGAACTAATCCAAGAAAGGTTAAGGATCTAGTCTACAAGTCTCGATATTCTTTTGTGGTGTACAAACCACCAATGGTACCACCAATAACTCAAAATAACTAAAGTGTATTTATAATCCACTTATGGTATATCCTACACTAAAACTAGAGCTAGCGATAAACTATCTCAAGGTAAAACTATGAGAATCACTTTTTCCCAAACAACTATTTAAAGAATCCATCGATTGTCAGGAGTGGATACTTTACCTTGTGTCACCTGGTCCAAGTGACACCAATACACACTCAACTTCAAGCACTCATACACCTCTCAAGTGAACAAAACTAGGATGCCCAAGTAAAATAACTATTTCTTACAAAACCACCTTATCTATAATCTCCCGACTACACCTTTATCTTAGAACGATCAATATATTCCATTTTATATGCAATCAAAAAAATCAAGGCTATCCCTGGTGCCAGTCCTTGAAGAAACCTAACCCTTATTATAGAGGTAAACCTAACACATCCACAGGGAATAATTCCTCACACTCTACCGCCACTTTAGGAAAAAAAATCTCATAGCATAAATTATTCCAAAGGTACCACTAGACAACTGATAATAAGTAAATCCTACCATCTTACACAAGATCTCATCTTTCTATTCCTAGGATAAATCCTTATCAAAGGGGAAAACTATATCCCAATAACCTGAAATCACCACCACACTCATTGGTGAAAAAAACTGACCATAGATGGTCATAGGGTATCACTACCACTATGAAGAGACTTTAAACGAGGTTCTCTCTCCTCCCAGATTTAGGGTACATTATCAATATAAACGTGTAATCATTGATCCTATCTATAGGAGCCTCAAACATAGGGGTCAAGAAAAAATGATCAATTGGTATCAATTATTCTTAAACATGGGATATGTTCAGGGATAATTAACTCATGAAACCATGTGAAAACTGAAAATAGGAAAATAAAGTAACACGTCATACCTCAAATCACACTCAAAGTCTCTACAATATCATTCTTCTTAGAACTCATCCATTTCATTTACCACCTATCTACTACAACCTGGGATTTCTCAGAAACCTAAGCATAAGAAAAACTACCTCAAAAACACAAGTCATAGGAACTCATCTACCACACCTCAACACTATCTGATTTAGGAATCACTGACTCCCCCACATAGTTTTGGATCGCATATCAAGAATGTGTCTTGATAGGGAAATTTTAAATCTTTTTTACATGTCCAAATTCATGTAAAAAATCATCAAAATAGTTCTCTGCCAATGCTCCACCTCTCCTTGAAAAATAACTAAAACAAAGGAGGAAAAATAGGGGCTCATTCCTATGTCTAACGACACTATAATAAGAGTATACAAGGAACATAATGTACCTTTAAATTCTCCAAGAGAATATGGGTAAAGAACCTCTAGAACCTATAACTATTCAATATTCTGACCCCCAACTTCCTGAGCCTGGATTAGTCCACCCAAGGGTGGTGGTGATATAATCAAACCCAAGAACCTACCACCTCTTGCTGACCCCCCAACTTCTCTATCACATCGGTCGCCCCACAGACCTTCTTGATCTAGATTCTACCTCTACCTATGTGGTTAGTCAACCATCTCTATGACTGAAGCTCAACATGTAAGAAGATACAAAATGATATTTCATCTCCCATCATAAGCATAACAACATCTTGGACTTGGTGAATTCATCGTTCCCTAATATATTTTACAAAAACTATTGTTTCAGGTATTAAGACACACTCCTACTATCAGTAGGTCCTACTAACCCTACATCCCAGGTGATCCCTACCTCATAATATCATGATACTCGATCAAACCCTATGCATCATCATATAAAACCAACATATCCATCAATGGATTGGTTTGAAAATCAACATCCACCTATACCATCAAAGGTGGTTTTAAACACTGCTTAATGGGTGGAATCTCTATCATCTTACCACTCATAAGGAAAACAACCTTGTGAATAGGCTCTTGAATGGCGAGATCATCATTCATTGGGTCAAACTATTAAACCTTCTATGGAAACCTCCCTGAACGTCATCATGAATTAATAATGAAATAATACAAGATGTTTCACAGTCAATGAGTATATCTGGAGAACTAACTCAAAAAAGATATGGACAATCCATTCCTATATGATGCATGTACCAATATTTCTTCCCTACAACCAATTCCTATATGTACCTATTTAACAAGTAGGTTATCAGGATTTTGGTGAATGGATAAATTTTCTGCCCTACCAACACTAGAAACCCTGGCCTAAGAGCCAATCTTGAAACATTTTAACACTATTTCCCTAGTTCCCAAACTGAAACTCAAAGATAGATAAAAGAAAATCTCTAAAATCCAATCCTAAACCAAGGAAGTTTCACAACACTTTAGGATGTGTGCTTTCTTTGATAGCATTATATCATGACCCGACCTACCAGGTTTTGAGCCACAACTATCCTAATCCCAACTCTAATAGGCCAGAGGTTGGAGACTAGTGCCAAGGCGGCATATTACACACATGGGAGGAAATATCATAAAGTACCTATATTCACATACACACATCTCCAAGTCCATATAATACTTAAATGTACACAAATGATAAAAATGAATGAATATATCTATAATCCCAAAATTAGAGTATAGAAAAAATTTCTAGAAAGAATAAAAAATGGGCCAAATACAAGACCAACCAAAACTGGAAAAAGTACGACCTTCTCCAAAGGAGGGTACTTATTTTAAATGAAACACTGGTATACAACTCAGTATTTCTATCCAAAACTAGCTCCACCTACTCTTAGTCCACCAAGGACTCCGCAAAAATTCCCATCATCTACATAATACCTGACATGTACAGGCATTGCCCATACATGGGTGGGTATAATAATACCCAATAGGGCACCCAAAAATAAACAAACACAAATCATCAAGAGTAGTCATATCATCACATGATATTTTAGTCATAATGTAAGAACATAAAATAAAACATCTAGACATACTCAGAATGATTCCACGTCCCACGTGGTCATAATAGCTACTATCCATAGAAGCGCTATGAGGTTTCAAGGTAAGACTTATCCAGGAGATCTCACTCTATGAGCCCTTCAATACCTGATGAAACTCAACCAAGATATATCCCTATAATGTTAATTATGGAACATCTTTTCCATCCGAAATGGCCTAAATCTAAGAGAACATGCTCATCGGGTCTATCCAATAAGAAACACACAAGAAACTATAAGGGTTCATCTGAGATACACACTCTATCGGGATAATAAACCATCATAAAGATCATACATTGAAACATATATAAGGGGTCAATGCTTAGGGAACAAATGGGTGACATAAAATCCTATTGGAAACATCCTCTTAAATAGGGGATCAATGATCATTTAAATATTAGTCACACCAATTCCAACAACACCATATAAGGAGACACGAAGGACATAAGAACTATTCAATGCCTCTCAAAGAGATACATGATCCAAGTTGCTAAGATATATATCAAAGAGGAATGTGATAAATCACTCCAGAAGAATAGATTTCTCCCACATTGAACTAATCATTTGGAAGCTGCAACAGGGTTTCCCTCTATGATGGGAATGTAATGCCTCGTCAATCCCTTATAGGAATGGACCAAGAAAATACACTCAATTAATACTAGTCTAGGGAAACTCATACTATATTATGAAAAATCATAGATGAGAAGAAAAAGGAACCCAATATGTCCTCAATGGAGTACACAACATGTCCCTAGGGGTACACAATGTGTATCACTAATCCTATAACTGCCTATGTCTCACACTCACACAACATATAATTTTACACAATACACGATTTTTATTAAAGGTACATGAAATGTAGATGTTTACCTAGAACTTGGTGTGCTGTTATGCCTATTATTGAGCTCAACATACTATGTCCATGTACTTATATGTGTTCAAGTACACAGATCCTCCATTGTACTCCTATATACCCATGTACTTTACATGTACATGACTCATGGGGCCACATGGTCCCCTGGGAATATACCCCCTATACATGCCAAGTTGGTTGGTTAGGGGTCACATGGTGTGTGAATTGAGTCACATGATGTGTGACTCGAGTGACACAACATGTGATATTTTTCTCTATGTAGAAACCTTAGCGTCACATAGAAGAGACTACACAATGTGTGTCCATATAAATACATGACATATAGTATGGTGTTTCACATAAATGATATAATGGTCATGTGTCTTTGTATGAGCCTCCACAACCATCGATTCAACTAAGAATCACACCAAATGTCATATATTTGAGTTTTACCAAACCTCTTTGATGCTAATGGCTAGATTCCGGTCGTTCTGGCTATACCTTCCACTCAGGAAACAACCTCCATCACACCTCATCAGCACCACATGCCAAAACCACAAACTGTGTCTATCGATATGCCCATGGATCAAATTTAATCATCATTAACTATAAATGTGACATATAATATCCATCTCAAACATATATTAGTGACCATTTGTGCCAAATATTGAATGTACAATGATCATTCACTGGGTGTTTGTCGAATCGTAGGCCAAAAGAAATTACAGATGAAGAACACACATATAACGTGGAAAGAAAACCATAAACCATAAAAGTGATAAATTAACCTCTTTTTTATTTCTACCTAAATTTGTTTTCATAGGTAATACAAACAAAGAGTTATATAAATCAATGAAAAAACAAATAATAATTATCCACAAACAACATAAATAACCCATACCCATAAAATGATCGATCTATGAATCAAGCCATTAGTTAATTAATTTTCGTTCATCATGGGATAAAAAAGGGGATAAATCCAAAAAACAAACATCCTACCTTTATTTGAATAAATTTTTGATGAATAATGAAGCAACGCCATTATCGTTGGTGAGATCCTCAATTTTTGTTGGTACATCGATTGCCAAAGCTTGATCCATTGATCCACGATCTCGATGTCCGCCAATGTACCTTCACACTCTCCTAAAAATTATCAGGTTTTTTGAGGGTAAAACTATGAATTGGTTATAAAAATGTATTTAAAGAGAAAAATCTAAGTCACTGTGTTAATGAAATAAAATAAATAAATAAATAAATTTATTTTATTTAATTTTCCCACGACTGCATTTTAGCAAAACACCTGACACCGATAAAGGTTATGTCGTACCTAGGGTAAAAAAAATGTTCTAAACTCGA
This sequence comes from Viscum album, assembly GCA_963277665.1. Classification (NCBI taxonomy): domain Eukaryota; kingdom Viridiplantae; phylum Streptophyta; class Magnoliopsida; order Santalales; family Viscaceae; genus Viscum; species Viscum album. Next base: position 418,785,241 of record OY728148.1, read on the forward strand.
AAATTCCCTTGAATTTCTAATCAAAGGCCCCATTCATGAGTTATTTGAGTTTTTCAGAAAAAAATCTCAACATTTATATTTAATATTTTTCAAAAAATTAATTCTAGGTACACCGAGCCTCTAAATATCATGCTGTCTCAACACCTGGTTCTAAAAATATTCAAAAAAATATTAAAAAGTATTACATGGTAAAAAATGAGACACTAAATGGACATAATAGCTATCCTAGGGACCCTTGGACTCTAGGGAATCCTATATAGACCCAAGGTCGAACCCCGGTGTCCCAAGTTCTCTAATATGGCTCATTGGTAAGATCTCAGGAAGAACTTGTGGGAATGAATGAAGATGTAATATCATCAGTCATATCACACTAGTATCACATAAGGATCCAAAATCAATATCCTAGGAAGTAGTAATGTGCATCCCCAAAGTCACTATCACATCTCATCAGGCCCATACGTCGGGTCCTAGTAAACATGTCTATGCATATCTAACTGAATCATGTGAAAATAAGAGAAAGTATAATTACAAGGTATGGGTTGGCCAAACACCTAAACCCATCACCTTTTCTACAGAACCTCATACTCACACCATTAGTATAGGTTCTAAAGTGACACCTTTCACCATATCTACCCATTCTCTAGTCTACCCTCTCACTAGGGTCACATGTCACAAGGGAACCTATTAGGGTCCCCTGGGGTACATATAGGTTTCTTTGAACTCATAGGAAAGTTTTACTAGGAATATGGACTTAAAAACATCCCCTTTCCAAGGAATCATATCTTATCCTGAACACCCAACTCATTTTCTAGTCTCATAGTGTCTAACCACCAAAGTAGTCACATCCTAGTGGGAGAGGAACAGTCTCCCCAAAATCATCTCAATGATTCCATCAGATATAGGGTAGCTCTCATGAAAAACCCCTTATCCATTCATCCAAATCCATAAGGTTAAATTTATATCCCCATCCATTGATGACTAAGATTTCCATCCAGTACATGAGGGTCCATTTATTCCCTCTATACCTTGTGAAATTTAATCCTATGCATTACTTTTTATTAAAAAAATAGACAATTTTAAATAGGATCACTTCCAAAAGTTTAAGGGCCACACAGACCATATTCATCTAACTAAATTCATTATACTAAAGGGTGTATTCATAAGAAACACCTACCAAAAACCTAAGTGAAACCATTTTTTAAAACATCTTGGTAACTCTTACTGAGGCTCACCAAGCCCATCCGATCATTTTCTAATAGATCTAAGGACCTTTCATAAACCAAACCACCAAAATTAATTAATTATAATAAAATTTTATTTAATTAATTTACTATAATTTTTTAAACAATTTTATATTATTAATTCAAATAGGTATAAATTCCTAGTAGCTCACTGACTATCCTCATTGCATTAGAACCATGACCAACCACTCGCCAACAACCTACAACATGCCCCCGAACACGAACCAAGAAAAATAACAAACACATAATGAAAACAAAATTAATTTAATTTAAATTAATCTTAAAAAACTTTAAAAAATCACCACATAGGCACAACTCAACAAAATGAAACATAGTGAAGTGTATAATTCATCTTGGGATGCCTCTACACAAGCAGTATGAAATCCCCTTGATGGTCAGCCGATTCCACCACGGTTTTGTGGAATAGACATAAAAACCCTAACTAGGAGAAAAGAATTATAAATAAGGTAGTGTAAGAAGAAAGGAGGGAACAAGAGGGATAGAATCACTTAAAACATGAAGAAATTACACCAAGAATACCCCAAATTTGAGGAGGATCCAAGGTGGAATAGGGGAGGAGGTGATTGGCCCATGCATGTGTGAGAGGAGGAGAAAAGGGGGATTAAAAATTTTATTTTGAAAGAGTTAAAACTATAAAAATAATTTTTTAATGAAAAACATGGTTTCTCCAAACTAGGAACCAATCATATAGTTTGAACTACCACAAACCCACCACCTCACATGGTTTAGTCGCATGATTTACCAAACTATGGGCCAACTATAAGGTTGGATATGAAAACCCTATAAAAATATTTGATTATTTACATCTAAAATCTTCACTATATGATCTTAATCATTCTCTAACTATGCATACAAACTATTCTTAGAATAAATTGAACTAAAAATGACCAGAGGATCAGGGTACCACATAGTTTCCCCTAAATCGTGTACCCTAAACCGTGCTCCCTATAAAGGATCCCCTAAAAATTATAAACCACACTATTAAGCCCCTGAGTCTCACCCAACAAACTAATATAACTTTAATTACTCATTTTACATCTAAAAACATCACTTTGAGGCATTACAACTCTCATAATTACATTCTAAATCTCTGATCAAAATCCAGACTATCTAGTAATCAAAAAATTCAAATACCTTATGGAATTTATAGCTCATACGAGATGGAATATCACAACCCCCTCCATAAAAGTTATTATCCTAGATAAGTCTTGGTGGTAATCTAACCATAAATAATGACTAACTTATTCATCAATTCATCACTAATCGAATGAGTCCCATCACAAAACACCAAACACACTACTAAAGTACACATTCAAAATTAAGGCACTTAAACCACGAAACCATGAACCAATGATTATAAACATTTCCAAAAAACTAGGATAAATATTACCTGATCCATTACACCCCAAAACATGATAAATCCACCACCCTATTTCATTACCTGACCTATGGTTCTCCCCACTATATAAATTAGCAAGCTAATTCCAATTACAAGATGTGGTTCATCCGTTGTTAGAATTACCTATAGAAACATGCCTCTAGAATCCTAACAATATTTCTGACATGGTACCCAACTATTGAACTCATATAAAGATGAGAATACCTGTCCCTATTCTTTATTCATACCTAAATTGGTCGAACTCCATTCAACTTGGGTCAAAACCCAATCATGTTGTCTTTTCCTTAAAAATCCCAGAACAATCCTCAAGATGCATATATCATGCCCAAAATGACATACCTGATGCGATTCTAGGATTTTTGCATAAAAAAACCTTAAAATCAATGGTAGGATCTCATTTGGCTAATGCACCCTAAAACACATAGCTTTAGCTACCAGTGTGTCAACACTTACCTGGTCACAATGCCTATATGACCAAAGGAATCCAATGATCATCCAAAAATGCTCAAAAAAATCCAATCCTAAATTTTAGTGTGAATTAATGTTAGATCTTTGATTCACCAAAACCATCATTGTGTCTTTCCACACATGTCGATGAACCTATGAATTGACACAAAATACGATTTCATTAGAAACACTTTGATCACAATTCCAACACATTGAATCCATCTGATCGCACATAAAAAACCACACCTGGAATTCATCGAGGAATATAGCTAAATCTAAAACTACTTTCTCACCGACATAAAAATTACAAAATGGCCATCCAATGGATGGTACTTAACACTGATGACCCTTACAACATGAGGGGAATCCTACAATTTCTTATGGTGTTCTCCCTACTATAAAAATATTCTTATACCTCTCCTCAAGCACCACCTCAATAGGTTCCAACATAACTCATGTGTTTCTCCTCACAAGACATGATCACCTCATCCTATCTATACATAATAGAGATTCACCAGGATTGGATATTCCACCACACTCGATTCAATTTATATATATCATATAACATGAAGGAATACCTATAATTTTATTAGAACCCTAAGATGTTATGCCTGTAATAACTTCATCAAGATCCATTGGTCCTTAGCTCACACCCAACTGATTAAAAATTTACAATTGAAATGGGTACCATGTTAAACTGAAATATAACATTCATATATCATCCAACGTAGAAGGAATATGATCTTGTACCACCTGATCACACCATCTAAATCATGCTCCTGTGAGTCACACACCATGGAATTAGGCTGATGATCCAAAACAACAACCATGATGCATGATTTGTTAGTTCATTAATCCTACCACATTCTTAGACACCACATGAAATAATTCTAGGTATATATCATCCACCCATGATATCTTCACACAACTAAAGTGAACCCAAAGACAATAGGGTTATTCCCTTGAATTCCCCTTCCATCAAAACTAACATCAAATAAAAAACATTAGCACTCAAGGTGCACCACCTTAAGAAAACCTAGGGTATAACCATTCCTTCTCCATAATCTTGATAACACCTCCCATACATTGGTATAAACCCTAAGGCATCTACCCATACCTTTCAATTTCTTAGAAACTTTCAATCTCTAAATAACCCCTCTCAGGGGATACCCTCAAACATAACACTAGGCATATACTTACTAAAATGTTGAGTAATATCTTAAGGGTCACTAGGGTCCACCCACCTATCCCAAGACAAAAATCACAAAGTTATGAATCAAGAGCCACATTATGTTCCTATCTCAGTAAACCACAACCTACACATGCCAAATCCCACTTGAGGATCTCATGTATACACAAGCCTAACATCCCATGTCGATTTAAAAGCCTACTAAGTCATAAATTCCCACCAAGAATTCAAATACAGAACTAATCCCTTGAGAATCATAACCTCACCAGTCACATTTACATACATAAAGAAATCATCATAGATAATTCATGCTATGTGAACCACCATCACATAGTTTGAGTAAGTAGTGTTACATTCCAATATATATGGTAAAAAACCATATAGGTTGTTACTGACACTTTAAATAACTGAACCTATTTTATTTTTGGAATTAAAAATATAATTAACCTCTAGGATTTACCTCTAAGTAACCACATGCCTATTTCGACCTAAAAGGGTAATAATATGTACCTTATAACAAGGAACCATATCATTATCATTAAGATGAACCACAAAATAGATATACATGACCTACTATTAGAAGGAAATATAAATATATGTCAGCCCAAATTAGTATAATTCCACCAAATACTTATATGGAATAAACGCTATATGATCAGTTAATGATACTTTAAAAAATTGTACCTTGGTTATCAGAAAAATCACACACTTTTAGGAAAATATGTTATGTGAATCCTACATGCCTGATATGATGTATGAGACACCACTTTTCTTTATAGGCCAAGATTCAACTCAAAATCACTGGCCTTTTACCAACAAGACAAGAGCTGAACCCAATAATAAACCAAGAAACTCAAACCTCCATGTGATTCAATCAAGGTGAAAATCATATTCATATGTAACATTGAAAACCAAATTGAAATACCATCCCTAGTAACCTATAATTCCTATCAGAAAAGTTTTTCTCGATGCACCGGCTTGATATCCACCACTAGATCTGACACATTCCTAAGCCTCTTGGCTACCTTGTCCCAAATATTATGACAAAAAAGGTAAAATCTAATACCACTTTTTAATGTCTTGGTTTAGAGGCCACTCAAATAGTTCCCCATTCTGGTTCACCAAAAGACCTCAGGCATGCATCCCTATATACCAAAGGATGCTGACTAAAAATGAGGGTCTAGGGTAGTGTCATGGTGAGACTATACCCCCTGATCAAAGTACAAAATAATGAATAAGTAACCAAATATTATAAATTAATAATAAAAATTATATTATGAAAGATACATAAACAACCCAATCAATAATAATATGAAATGAAAAATAATTATATCCATATATGGACAATCCCCCATCAATATGAACATGTATAGAAATAAAAATAGAATAAAAGTATAAAATAAAAGTATTGGAGGATCAAATACATCACCAAGATTCACCTCATCTTGATCTCTAATAAAATTTAAGAAAATAATATCGATCATCTACATCATATTAGGATGTTTCGCAACTTTTACGTTTGAAAAGTGAGAGGTCTACTCGAGTACCCAAGTTCCATGGCCATTGGAGTAGGGTGTGAGTACATAACTCAGTAGGGTACCACCAACACAATACCATAAATAAACTATATATGTTGACTATATTCATGTAACATGATTAGATAAAATAAATAAATAAAATATTTAAAATAATTAACCATCATACTACCTTCTTCTGCTAGTGCCATGGTGTCACCCAACACATCACGATGTCTATGACAACCATATAAAAACTGAATCTTAGGGTGTGATCCTAGAATCCATGAATATTAGGCTCAAACAGACAAATATATCATCATAAATGGATCAAAATATAGATCCTTGGTGTCCTGGTCATCTCTCCAATATCCCATATCAAAAATAGATTGAAGACAATGCTCAACATTCCAAGTAGTTAATAAACCTAATTCTATCCTCTGCATCACCATTCCAACCAACCTGATCCTATAAATCATGGGAATCCCAATCAAGAACATGTAATATCATCAAGATCTACTAGATAAATCCTAGGGATGAACTAGTCACCTCTCTATAATAATATTTATCATAATAAAATTCTCAAGCATGAAATACTAGATCCTAAACACACCAAGCATCCTAGGGACCCATAACATCCAGGGAATCCCATATAGAACTAAGGTCAAATATCAGCATCTTGAGCATTCTTATGTGGATCAATGGATGGATCTCAGGAAACAAATCTAGACATCCACAATGATTCCATCTTATCCATTGTATCACACCTATATCACTTAAGGATCCAAAACTTGGATCTCAAGAAGTACCTATAGTAATACCCAAACTCATCATCACATCTCATCAGGACCATTGGAAGAGTCCCATGAAGCACATCTGGGCATATCTAGCCACATAAATAGAAAATAAGTGAAATTATAATTATAAGGTATAAGTTGTCTGATCACCTAAACCCATCACATCCTTCCACAACCCTCATTCTCACATTATCGGTATGGGTTCTAAGGTGACACTTGAAACCATATCTACTTGTTCACATGTATATTGTCTCAAAAGGGTTATAAGTCATAAGGGAACCTACTAGGGTCCCCTTGGGTATCATCAAGGTCTCTTTGACCTCATAGGAAAGTAAAACTAGGTATATATCCTTAAACCCATCCTCTTTCTTATGCGTCCTAGGTTGACCAAAACACCCAACCTATCTTCCAGTCTCACAAGGACTAACCACCCAAGTAGTCATGCCATAGGGGTGGAGAAACACTCGCCCCATGGTCATCTAAATGATCCAATTATATTTAAGGTATCTCTCATGAACACCCCCCTTTTTCATGCTTCTAGAGTCATAAGGTTCAAGTTATATTCTAGGCCATCGGTGGTTGAAATATCCAGCTGGTACACAAGGGTCTATTAGGGCACTCAACACCTTGTGAAATTTAATCCCATACATTAAATTTTATTAAAAAACATAAAAAATTTAAAGAGTCTTATCACCTAAAGTGGTGGGTCCATACATACTATATTCATACAACTAAATGCATAATACTTAAGGGTGGATACATACAAACAACTCACCTCAAACTGTAGTGAAATTCCTTCTTAAAGTAGCTCGAAAACTCTCAGAAAGGCTTACCAAGCCCATATGACCATAGTCCAAATTACATGGGGCCCTATCTCAAACAAAACCACAAAAATTAATTAATCATAATCAAATTATAATTAATTAATTCACACAATTTTTTTAAACAATTTTATATTTTTAAATTAAACAGGCTTAAATGACTAGTAGCTCATTAACTGACCTCATCATATCAGAACCATTCCCAATCAAAAGGGAACTACCAAAAAAATTCCCTAAAACTCAAAAATGAAAAAATCCCTAACAATAGATAAAAATAAAAACAATAATTTAATTTAATTTATGTTTAAAAGATTTGAAAAATCATGAAAAAGACATACCTCAATGAAAAAACATGCAGGGAAGTGTGGATGTCATCTTGAGATTCCATATACACACGTTGCACAGAAGCCCCTTGATTATCTATAAATTCCACCATGATCTAGTGGAATCATCATCAAAACTATAACTATGAGAAACAAAATTTTTAAAGGAAGGTATGGGAATAATAAATGAGGGAAAAATAGATGGAGAACCACCCAAAACTTGATGAAATTTTACTTAGAATCCCCTAAACCTATGGACGATCAGAGGTGGAATGGGGGAGAAGGTAGCTAACTAGTGTGTGTGTGTGAGTAGGAGAAATGGGGGATTCCCCATTTTATTTTTATAGGGTTAAAACCAGAAAAAAATCTTTTAATGATCCACATGGTTTTCCAAACCGGGTTCTAACTGTGTAATTAGCAATACATCAAACCCCCCACCTTTCATGGTTTGGTCGCATCATTTACCAAACTATACACAAACCATTAAGGTGGCTCTAAAATCCCTCTATAAACCTCACATGGTTTCCTTTTTTAATATCACATGGTTTGACTTGAAACATTCTCTAAACATGAATGGAATTCATTATTTAAATAAATTTAATTGAAAATGACCAGTGGTTCAGTGTCCCAAAAAATTTCCGCTAAAACACACACCGAAAAAATGCCCCTTGTGGAGAATCCTCTAAATCATCTAAAACTTTACCCAAAGACCCCAAGGCTCATTTGAACACTCAAGCTACCATTTGAGCATCATTCATTTTCTAAAAACACCACTTTGAGGAATTCCAACTCTTGGAATTCCATTCCAAATTTTCAATCAAAATTTCACCTATCTATTAAATGAAAATTTTAAATTACCTCTATGATTTTCAGGTTTTACTGGAATATTATTTTAAAATCATCCTAGTATAAGATACATGATATATTATATGTAGTTATTTTAAAGTTTATCATGATTTTATAATAAAGGATATCTCTATTTATTATTCATTTATGTGTGTGGAAATTTATATTACATGAACAATTTTATGATAATATCACCTCCAAATATAGATTTGAGTTATCGTTAGTTGATTATCATCATAAAGTATTATTAGTTATGATAATATATTAAGATAAATGTGATTGTGTACTCATGAGATAATAAGTAGAGAATTATTATCTGGCCTGACCCACCAAAGTGCATCAAATGGATATAAGATAATTAATGATACACTTAGGGGTGTATGATTATTATGAATCCTATTTACCTAAGGTTGGAGGGATACCTTTCACGATAACCTTCATAGTTTAATAACTGTCACACGCAAGCCTTAAGGATTAGCTAATCTGGGGTGGTTGGTCATATTACTAACCATGTTGTCAATTGGAGCACAACCAAGATGAGATTTGTTCACTCATATGAAGAGTAAATATATCTATACCTTGATTGAATTATATTGAGGAAATTCATGGTTATTATTAGTTGAGTGACATGTGATGTACTGGTTAATTAGATAAGGGATATGTTATGTGATCATCTACTAGATGAATAGAACAAGATATATTCATTGAACCAGATATTCTTTTTCATAGAATCATGAATATATGAGATAACCTATACTTGATTAACTTGTTCTATGTATAGTGGTTAATAAATGTAATAAAAAGGAATTATATAAGTATATATATGATTTATATGATACATATTATATAATACATGTTGATGCAGAGATATTAGTATGTTCGATGAAGATCACTCTAGACCCTGTTATATCTCAAGTAGTACCAATGCTTTTAAAGCCTCTCTCTTCTTACATACATAAAATAGGGATTTCATATTTGCGATGGATGATAAAAAGTCCCATAGTAGCACATAGTTAGTACTTATAATAAGGTTTAAATTTTGGACACTATTTTTGTTCAAAAATGAAGAGAGTTTGATAAACCATAACCAAAAGAGTTTGGTTGGATTCATAAAGAGTTTTAAAGTTTTTCATAAATTTTGTATGGGATTTTAATAAAAGTGGGGGATTTCTAAAAAATCACGAAAATAATTATATTTTAATGTATTATATTCTCTATGTTGTATCCTATGATATATATGTTATGGATATCCAGAGATTTTATTTTTAACAATGAAATACGGGGTTACAAACTTGGGATTACATTTCCTTAATATAATGTGATATACATATGATAAATGTCTTATGATTATATTATCTCTTTAATAATTGAAATATGTGATATAAAGTTAATGTAATTCTACCACGACTTCCTTATCTATTCCCTTCTATTATGAGTGAATGATATTAATTCATTTACATCATGAAAATCATTTAAAATGTTCAAATAATAGTTTTCACCAATGATCCATGTGTTATCTTAACATATGTCAGATTCCATGATATGGAAGATGATACTCCACTCTCTATATTTAATGAAGTAGGTCTACATAAGGTATTTGATATACTATTGTTGGTAGTGCAATATATGCAATCCATAACCGTATCTCTATTCATCCTCAATAACTATGTGTATTGAGAAGAAGGCACTAATAAACCTTTGGTGTTAGGGGGTCCTCTTATTATGAATGAAGAGCCTAGGTTAGTGTACCAAACATGAATAAAATATCCTTTTGGATATTTCTAAATGATATCTATTAATAAAAATCCATTATTTCATCACATACATGAGAGATGGATCTTGTAGTAGTGAATGCATGCATGTATTTACGTTCTTTGTTTTAACATATTGACACTATTGATGATAGGTCAAGATAAATTATGAGTTTCTTAAAAATTTATGATCATGATATAATCTTATGAAACTAATAAATAATGTATTATAGGCTGTGAAAAAATGTTAAGGTCAACATGAGTGTGATTCTTGTATCAGGATAAAAAAAATGTGTTCATGAGGCACAAAATGTGTTTTGTGCACTAGATGACTGATGTTCCCAATATGTTCATATTTATCCATGTATTTTACTAAGTATAAAATATTTTTTTCACCTAATATGTGTTATTTTGGTTTAAAAGAATCATTTTAGTTTTTATGGATGGTTTTTAGGAGTTTATAGTAGAACGAACACATCAAGGATGATCCAGATACAAATTTAAAAATACACGACATGTAATTAATAATCACATGCCATGTACTTTTTCAAGAGGCATCACCCGACCAACCTGAGTACACACACAAGTATAAGACTATAACCCACACACCATTTTCTTCATGAAAAACACTGTGTATTCCCATTTCATAAGCGATTGGTGGCTAAAATTGATGATAAATTTCATGTATGTCAGCACCACATGCCGTGTACTCCCACCTATTGACTACCAATGTGTATAATTTAATGGGTGACATGGTTTATAACCTATCAGTGGAGAAAACGGAGGAAAAGATGACTGAAATAAGTTTACCCCATATAATTTTGAGTATATTCCATGTAATATTTTTTCTAAAAAAATAGAGGTACTCCTCTGAATTTAGGGTAGTCCATTCAAGGGGTCAGGTGATACCAATAGGTCAACTCGATCCTCCCCCAAATCCAATACAAATTTCTCTTCATTTTTATTCTGTTTCTAGTGTTTCTATTATCCCCCTTACTTTCCTATCATATCTAGGGAAGGGGTTGAGTTTCTAGTTAACCCTCACACCATTACCATGGTCATAAGAGGGTAAGTTTTTCATGTTGGGGTTATAATAAAGTTATGGGTGTGTTGTAATTAAAATTGTGATGTTTTTTCTATAATTATGATTTTTTTATTTATAAATCCTTTAATAATTTAATTCTAAATTAACCATTGGTGTTATATCATATCAAGAATGACACTAGTAGTGAAAAATAAAAGAGTTATAATAGGAAAACCCATGACCATTGGGTAAGCCAATTGCCACCATTTTAGGGGTATTGCTAATTTTTTTACGTAATCAATCATTAGATCAAGGTATTGACTTCTAAAATACACATTTATTTATTATAAAACCAAGAAAAAATAACATAATTGAACCCCTATGATAAAATATTTCATTAATTATTTTAAACATTGAGGAATGAATTTTTTAATTAACCCTAATCAAACTGTAACCTCTAAATGTTTTTTATTGTTTTTATTCTTATTTATATATTCTCAATTTGTTTTCTAACTTCTTTGTTCCCTCACTTCTAGTTCATTTCCTATATAATAATATGAGGCTCTCCAACTTGCTCCTATAATTGATTATCACTTGTTCCTTGTGGGATCGACTAATAATTCTACTTTCTACCTAGTTAGTTTTTTAGGGAACTAATTTTCAGGTATTACAATATTTTTGAAAATTTTTGTCATAATTACTAGGGAACAACAGAAAGAAAAAGAGTGAGTTTTGATTCAAGTTTAGTTAATTTAGGGTTTTCTTTGTTTATTTATTCTTTATTTTCTCAGTTACCTCAATATCAGATGAAAATGGTTGTGTATTCAACTAGAGGTCAGTATTATTTTCCTAGATAATATATTTATCTATATGATCTAGAATTTTCATATTTTGATCTAGAAGAATAATATACATACATGGACGATGTGTTCTAAAATGAGTACTACCTATGTACATTCTAAACTCCATCCTCTTCTTATTTTCCAAAACCATTCTCAGATAATACCAAAATATTATTATAGATGATGGAAACCTTTACCACCCACTAGTTAAACCAAACCTAAAGGTTGAGATGAATTGAAAATTCATTGAATAATTTTTTTGAGATAATTAATAATATGGATGATTTTTTTGAGAGTGAAGTTGGTTTTTTTATTCTTTTCCAACTGAGGTAGTATGTAATGATGTAGAACCAAATTATTTTGAATTAAATGTTTTTTAAAATTATTTTTTAAATACTAAAATTGAAAATAGGAATAGGTTATCTCATTCTAGAATTTAATCTAATCAATTATTTGTCTTCAACAACATAGTGTATTTCTTACCTACTCTAGATAATTCTTGATATTCTTTTAAAGTTTTTAGTATTTTGGAGAAAGAATCCAAAGTGGTGGGGGATGTACAAGATCACATCAAAACACAAGTCCAAATTTATTATTTACTATAAATAGATAAATCTTACTGTAAGATTCCGTTGAGGACACCTGAATGTTAATGAAAATTATTGAAAGAAGAAGGCCTCGAGCACATGTGGTAGTTCTCCATGAGAAATACACATAATCCTTCGGATCATGGGTAAGACTTTTTGAATCAAGTCTATTCAAATACATAAAACAAAGGCACTTTCTAGGAGTAAAGCCAAGATCTACCTCTCTCTCTATCTCTCTCCTATATTTTAAATAAATACATGACATTTAATTATTCATTACACATCATGTATATTCTTTTCTCTTATTTTCTCACCATTTTCTTTAAATCATTGTTGGAGTGTGAAAAAATATGAATACCCATTGTGTCTCAATAATACATAATGTGTACTTGTATTTTGAGTTTATATTATAATAGTATATTAAATTTAATTAAATATTTATTTTTTAAATAATCAGGAATGAATCATGTGCTGATGGAATGGTCACTAGAGCGTATCTAATCCATCACCAGTTCGAACCACTCCATGCCTTCTTTGGTACGAGATTAATTGTTTTTAAACTTGTGTTTTAATAAATGGAATGTGTGATATTTTTAAATATATTTAAAATCATTTTAAAATAAAAAAACCGATGGTGGGGTTGAATTGGCTGGTAGAGTCATAACCCAGGGTCCAAAAGACCAGATTTCAAATCGGGCCAATCATCCAAGCGTCATATCATTTTCAAAAATAAATCGATATGACATGCATTATTTATTCCACCATTCATTTATTTAAATTTTTAATGAAAATTCAAAAATTTAATAAAATATTAAGTACTATAACTTTACTCCAGTGGTTGAGGGTGCACACCTGGGTTGAACCGATCATTGGATTGAACCTCACCCCGAGCACTGGAACGAAGTTTGTAATTATCTTTTTCTATTTTTAGAATACATGATGTTTATTTTCATATGTATTTCATGTATAAATTTTTATATATATTTTTATATATTTATAATTATATATAATAATAAATAAATTTCTAATAATAATTATAATACTAACCAAAAAATGTAAATATATAATTAAACTACTGTTGGAACTGGAAAACACGTCCATGTAATTAACTGAATGCTTCCATGCATGATCCCAAAGCATATCTTATTACACAAGCTTTGATTTAATTGGTCGTGGATCCCAAACAGAGTTGTGGATCAAAATTTATGGATGTTCAAAGTCAGGCTACTGGAAATGGTCATCCAGGATGATTTTGGGGCAAAGTACAGTTTTGCACGCAAGAAGTCAAATATTGCACATAAGAATGAATGCGTTGCATGTAGGAAGTGAAATATTGTGTTAAAGAATGGAATATTCCATGAAACAGTAAAATCTTGCATGCAACATGTAGCGCAAACCTTTTACGCAACCAATGAGATGTCATCTTCCACCGAGGATGCCCGAAAAACGTCTAAGGAAGTTTCTCACAAGTTTTTAAAGGAGCGCGCAAGATTAGAATCCGCGCTCTAGATTCATACGTTCCCAAGGCGACGTCAAATGGGAGTTTTCATGCTCGACCCCCTTTATTCACCCAAGGGAATGTCAAACGGGTGTTTGCACACCCAACCCCCTTTCCGCACCTAAGGCAATTTCAACGGTAGCTTTTCGGGCCATGGCCCTTTGCGCGCACATCCACCGTTGGGGGCGCATAAGATCACTTCCGTGCTCAGAATCTTACATGAAACTGCTCCCAGTTTCATCGATAAATACAAGGGAATCACCCACCCCTCAGGAGGGTGCTCCGGAGGTCAACCGCCACTTTGCTGCGTGTAAGACTGCCTCTTCCGCGCCCGTGTGGAAGAATGGAATATTCCATGTGATATCTTGCGCGACAGGTCCCATATGGGTCCAACTTCATGCGAGACCATAGTGGTTTGATCCTCACTTGGCATATTTTCCTCGCAAGTCATGTGCACGCAAGATTCCGTGCTTGCGCGCAAAACTTCAACCTTGCACACAATAGTACCATGGTACTGAATCTTGCGCGCACCTATGCCACAACCCTTACATCTTATGCACAACCCTCACCTTTTGCGCACAAATCTTCCCTCTTGCACGCAACCCTTCCATATTGTGCACAAACCTTCCTGCTTCTGTGTAATCCTTCCATCCTGCGCACAGACCCTTTTCGCCCAGTCCAATCTTGCACGTAGCCCATCCTGTGTGTAGGACATCTTACATGCAATAGTGCCCAGGCCTATGCCTACTGGTCCATACCATGGGGGCTTTTCCCCCGCACCTTGCTCGGGATCTGTGTTGGGCTGTAGTCCCAACCCTCCGGGCTGGTCCCTTCGCTACCGTCACTGACTCCTATGAAAAATGGAGAGTCGCACCGCAAACTTTTCAGACCGGGACATCGTCAATTTCCATTGTGCCCTTATGTGCAACCACCTTCCACCTATGGGGTACCATGATTTTAGATACTCCTCTGCACACCATTAAACACCTTGAGTCATCATATTCCTCTTGGTCTGCTCCCAATGTCATGAGTTGATATTATCATCATCAATTCCCCCGGAGTACCTTGAGTTGAACCATTCCTCAAGCAAATCATCCAAACCCCATAACCTAAATCCTATGTCAGGTTGAACCAGAATGGGCCACCCTTGCATAAGTCCCAACACAATCCATTGCTAGGAACCTTATTCCTAATAGTCCTATTTACATGACTATAAACTATAGTGCACCTTATGTTCCAAACATAGGATGCCTCTTGCTCCAAACAAGAGATTCCTTATGCTCCAAGCATGAGATGCCAATAGTCCTATCTGCATGACTTTAAACTGTAATAATCCCTATATGAAGAATATAGGATTCCTCTTAATCAATATAAGAGATTCCTTGTGCGCCAAGCATGAGATGCCAATAGTCCTATCTACATGACTATAAACTGTAGTACTTCCTATGTGACAATCATAGGTTGCCTCTTGATCCAAACAAGAGATGCCTTGTGTTCCAAGAATAAGATTCCAATAGTCCTCTATACATGACTTTAAACTGTAGTAATCCCTATATGAAAAACACAGGATGCCTCTTACTCAATATAAGAGATGCCTTGTGTGCCAAGCATGAGATGCCAACAGTCCTATCTACATGACTATAAATTGTAGTGCACCCTATGTGCCAAACATAGGATGCCTCATGATCCAAACAAGAGATTCCTTATACTCCAAGCATAAGATGCTGAATTCCACGATTACAATGGCGTAATTTCAAGAGCATTGGAATCCATTCAAACATTCCATTACTCCACCTCACGCTTTGTGTGTCCTTTATTCGGATCTTCACCCACTTCCCTGTTTGAAGGGACGCCCTAACGGCCTGGTCCCATGCCACATCGGCTCACCTAATTTCCTGGGCCAACGCCCTATAAGACTTTGGACAACACTTCGAGTTAGGTCCTATGTTTCGAACAAGGTTAGAAGTAGACCCTTATTTTTTTATTCCCATTTCAGGCTAACGTGGTATGAATTCTATGTTTCAAACACATTCAATAGTTATCCTCCATTGCCACGCCACCCTCATTGCATTCTGAATGTCAGGCATGTGATTCACACTTTTTGTCTCCCTTTGTTCAGACTGATTCCAATGCCCTTGGCATTATCCCTCTTGTGCACTAGCGCAAAGGTAAAGGCCTCAACCCACCAGTGGATTGGGATGCCCTCATGGCCAGACATGTGGAGTACATTAAGAGAAACTTCCTTGCATAATCCCCATTCACCATTTCTGCTCCATAGCGGCACCTGGACAGCTTCCATGTGTAATCCCCATCCACCATTGCCGCTCCATAGCTGTAACGCCCCGACCCCATTTACCCATAGTCGGTGCGTTATTTAAAAACATTGTCATGATCACAAAAGATCAAGTCTCGAAAGACCGATTATTTTAGTATCCTTGGAATCACTAGATACATTCATAAAGTTTACATTACATCATAAAGTGAAAAACTACAACAACATCTTGTCTCCATAGACCACACTCATATCCCCTCATACTATCCCTACAGGTCATTCATAAAATACTTCTTCACATCCTGGGGAAAATAAAACATAGAAAGGGGTGAGCTCAGATGCCTAGTAAGGATAACAATATAGCAGAGACTTTAATAAATAAGCATAAACATTTAAGGAAATATATAACAAAAACAAAAGCCTTTTAAACTTGAACTTCAGCATAATGTGAAAAAAATAAAATGAAATAATGAAATTTACTTATTCACATGGATATTTTACTAATAGAATAATTACATGCAATATCAATAACCACTTTCATAATGATGGAATGCATAATGCCAGACTATCATAACGCATAGTCAAGGCCTTGTGCCAAGACTACAAATAAGATTTTGTCAAGGCCTTGTGCTAAGACAACAGTTTGTCTCATGAGACCTACCGATGCGTCAAGGAGCTATAGCGGGCTCCACCCGTCACTTACTAAGTCCAATGCATTCCTCATATGAACATGTTTACACATAACATAAACATTCGTATTAAAACTAGCATACGAAATGTCAATACTTTCTCCATAAACCATGAATGGTATAAAAATATCACATCAACAATAAAACATATCACAAAACCTTAAATACAATAAGGAAGTATTGTATCATAATAAATCAACTTCAAATAATCTTAAAATCCATCAACGGATGTTGACATAGATGAAATCAAAACTATTTGAGAGAAATATCTCTTTTTTTTAAATCATTTAAAAGTAAAATAATTATAAAATAAAACATTTACTTTGAAAATATTCTTATAAGCTTGTAAGGGAAGCTTCAATGATTTTATAATGGTAGAAAATACCCGCACCCACCGTATAAGTTAAAAAAAACATTCTTACCTTAATTTTGTCAAAATTTTTAAAAACGACCTTGTTTGGAAAACGACAGAAAGATTCCTTTCAAACCATTTTATAAAAAAATAAAACAAGGGTATAAATGACTTTAACCCATAGTGTAGTAAATAGTAAAAATGTTTTGAAATAAATTTTTAAGAAACATGTATGTGGATGATAAAGAGTCCCCATTAGATACTTACGTAAAAACAACCTCGGATAATAAAGAGATTGTGAAATTAACCCTTACCAATTTGGTAAATTATGAAACATACACCCTATCAAAGAAGTATCATACAATGAATATGTAAATACACATAAATTAAAGTTTATTATACAAAGAATACAATTATGGGCAGTACATATGCCACACAAAAGGTAATAGTGACAATATTGCATGAATCTCACGGGAATAAGGAGTGAGATGAAAACCCCTTACCTTGTACTTTTCCTTGGTAGAGGGTAGGTTAACCTCCTATATAATGGTGAAATAACTTTTATTAAATTATTCAAGAATCATATACATTAATATGATATCATATATGATCTTCTAATATTTACTTTTAGTATTATCGTTGTTTCGGTGTTAACTGATTTGTTCTCTTTTATATGCTTGGTTACGTAAGTCATGTTTGTTATGAATAGGATATATTTGATTTATATACAGAATTATATTATGTAATTAAAAATTATTTTTAACCATCAAATGAAAATTATTCTTGAATGGATATGATGGGTAAATGAATCTCATCGCGTTCGTGGAGACAGTAATCTGTACGTACGCACGAACGCTACTTCCATTTCATTTTTCATTTTAAAAGGAATAAAAACAAAATGATATATATGTATATTATTATTAAATTATAATATAATTTCTTATATATGTTAATTAATTTCATTAACACCATCCTTTATACATCCCATGTATGGTATGAACGAGTCATATCACTTTGAGGGGGCAGTAGTCCGCACTTCCTCAAATGAAATTATCGTATATATATACAATATGAAACGAATAATGGTATGATATAAAATGTAATTAAAAAAGATTATGTATAAAATAAATATCATTAATATTATATTTAATTATAGTGCCATTATAATGGCCACCATGAGAGGTGGTAGGAGATAATTGAACAATCATTATTTCGTGAGGTGTTTGGTTGTCATCCACAGAAACATTATGTTCTTCACCCATTAGACGGAGGTGTGTGTAAGTGTAGTTAGAATAATTCTCATAAATATATCCTAGTATATTTAGTATACTGGTGTTTTTACAAAATCAAAGAATAATAAGAGTTTAGGGGTTGGAAAATTTAAATAAAAGAAAAGAAGCTAAGAGAAATCATCACTTTTAATTTGGGTAACTCCCTTTGGTTTGAACCAAAAAGGACTCTTGAAGTGACTTATGCCTAAAGTAAGGCTTATAAGAGGAGTAGAGGTATGTAGGGATCTTAATTGAGAAGATTTTGGATGATCTAAAAGGCTTTATAGGTGTGAGGAATTGGATAGAAGTGGTGTCCTTTTATAAGGGGGAGGTGGGGCTCTTTAAGAAAGATTGAAAATATTATTTTATTATATAGTGGTATTCGATTTCTAAAGGTCCAAAACTCATTAAATTTAAATATAAGATGACTCATGATCTAAATAAAATCATCCAATAATAATTGGATAGGTTTTGGGTATTAGTTTAGTCTTTATAATCTTATTTATTTAATTTATTTATTAATGAGGTAAACACTACATCATTATTGCGTCACAAATAATTTAGTTTATTAGATGTCTAAAAATTATAAAAAAATACCATGATGAAGGAAATATTTTTATAATTCTAATGAATATTTATAGTCTAAAAGATAACATATATAACCCTATGTAAAATTTTTTTTTCGAAAAGATATATGCTTATGCCAATTTTGTATTTACTTTAACTTAATTAATATAATGTGTCATTATCACTTACAAGTGGCTCCATGGGGTCCCAAAATCGACCCAAAGATGCCCATGGTCGAACATGTATCAACCAATAGGGTTAAGACACATTTTAGTGAAATTTATTATTTTTATAATATTATTTTTTACCCTTATTTACCGGATTTACCCTTTAACCATGGTAAATAAAATATTTACCGAAGTAATTATTCAAAATGTCTAAAAATAAAAGTTACATATTTACACAATTTGGACCTACTGATTCTAAATATGGAATCTATTTTTATAAATTAAAAACACATAATTGGGAGAAATTAATTTAAAATTAATTTCCGTTGTCGAAACAAAAAGCATGTTTTTAACAAATAATAACTATCAAAAGATTGACACTTTCTTATGTCCAGTTTAAATATGAAATTATGTCCAATGACCAACATTGGATTAAATGGTAAAATTATAATCTAATTATACTTTAAAATCACTCAAATTAATAATTTATCACTATTAATTATTTCAATTAAAAAATTTGCTTTTAATTAAAATTTAGTAATTTTCACTATTCGTCAAAATATGAAAGTTATTAGAAAAGTACCAAAATTTCACCCTAAGCTAATTTAGATATTCCAAATCCAAAAATGAAGTATATTTTACCAAATTCAAAACATTAAAGTTTCATTTATTAATTTAAAATTAATTCCTACTGTCAAAACCAAAAGGCATATTTTTAAGAAATAATAACTATCAAAAGTTTGACACTTGTTTATGTCCAATTTCAAAGTGAAATTACTTAAAATGACAATAATTGGATTAAATGGTAAAAATATAATCTATTTATGCTTCCAAACCATTAAAATTTATAATTTAACAATATAAATTATTTTTATTAAAAAAGTAGTTTTGAGTTAAAATATAGTATTTGTCACTATTCACCCAAATATGTAAGTTATCAGAAAAACACCAAAACTTTATTGAAACTAGAATTTTTATGTACCAATTCTAAATAAGAAGTTTATTTTTTCAAATTTAATATATAAAAGTTTCAAATATTGGATTTAAAAAGGCTTCTCCATTAAAAGGCGGTAAAATTGCATTTTTTGAAAAATACTTCTTTTATCTAAAAAAATGTATTTGTTCATAAATTATGTCTAAGAAACTCATAATATGGATTCTAAAATTATAAGGATTATATAATATTCAAAATTCAGTTAATAATATTCATAACCGCTTTTGAATGGCTTGTTTGGTAAGTCATGGTGCACTAGAACTCGGTGTTGTGTGTAGTGAAAGTTATTGAATTACTTTGAAGAAATAAAGAACTATGAAATCTTGGGGTGTTACATTCTTAACTCCTTCAATAAATTTCATCCTCACAATTTAAAATTATTTTTCGAAAATAAAAGGTTGAAAATAGAAAATACTTTTGGGAAAACCCACATCGGAAATTAGGTTAATAAAATTTAGTCTTAATAAGAGGAAAGGGGAAATAAAAGGGTCACCACCAAGTTATGATCTTGATTAGGAGAAAATTGGGGTAAATTAGAAACATATAATTTGAGGAAAAATGTAAATATTTATAGGTAGTGATTGAGGTCATCAGTCACAAACAAGTGTAAAATTGAGGGCCTTAAATTCATTAATCTATGATGATTTAAAATACCATCGGTTCAACAAAACATATGGTATTAGGATAACAAATTTTTTGTTTCAAGATCCCTTCACTAAAGTATAAGAATTAATTTCTTCATATAATAAGAGAATAAGAAAAATATATACTTTACAAGTAGAGTCTCATCCTATAACTAATTTCTACCACAAACTCATCTTTCACTCTAAAAGATAATAGAACTTAAAAATAATATTCTATTTATCCTATTCGTATAGGGTTAAAAAAATGAATTTATAATTCATCTACCAGATTTTTTTTAAAAAGACTACATTATTCAATCCAGGACATCACATGGGCCAGTGGTAGGTGATACACCCTTTTAGCCCTTCGGTTACGGGTTCAAGTCTCACGGCCTTGCCGGATGCGACAAGTTTCCACCTGACCTCCGGGTTGTCCTTTTATAGAAATCCAAAAATAATCTCAAAATAGAATTATCCAAAATACTTCTATCCAAACTCACAATCCAAAATTTATAAGGAAGATAAACATAATGAAGATCATTTTTTCCACATAATAACTTGTGAACACCTTCATCATGTATTCTTTTAAAACATTGCAACATCCTGAATTACCATAAAACCTTATTGATTACATTCATGATCCCTAATTACTTATAGAATACTGGATATCCTTCTTCTATCCAAAAATGTTGTAAACTCCAACAATGATGGAATATACAAATCATTAATCAGTTTCAAGGTAGTCAAGAATATCCAATATAATTTATTTAAATGAATCATGTATTAATCCAAAATCACTACCTCGGTATCAGAACCGTATCATGGTTTATCTTTCTCACAACCATATATTTTCCAAAAATTTAACCTGCTATTGAGTCACTTTTCTTGATTCCACACAATCTCAAGTCCTTAATGAAATAGTACTGCAGTATAATCCTTATATACTCCATAATTATTATAACCAGTACATTGTTGATACAACACTCAAATGACATAATTCTCTAATAACAACATAATAACTCTAATCATTCCTCCTCATCTGTGGTAGTATAATAACTTGATTATTATCCAATAGCATCATTTGGGGCATACTCTGATGATTTGGGCATTGGTTCGCGTAGTGTCCCAACTTCATACAGATGGAGCATTGTACATTTGAAACCTTTTTCTTACCCATTCAATCATGTACATGGTGTCCTTTTTCTCCACACTTATACCAAACTCTCATTCCCTTCAGGAAATTTCCAGGGTGTTTCTTCCCACAGTTATCACATATGGGAAAATCTTATTTTCCCTCTTCCCATTATCCATCTTTCTCTCTTCCATCCTTTTCTTCTATTGCTCCCCTTCAAAGCCATAGGACTCGGAGAATTCTTTACTTTTCTTATTAACACATGATATTATTTCTTCATATGTTGAGAATACATGGGAGACTATTTCCCTTCTAAATGTTGTCTTAATACCGTGAAATAGATGATCATTCTTACTCTTTGGATCATACATATTTTTGGAGTTTACATTCCTTCTACTGGGATCCATTTCTATACAATAGCATAAACTAGGCCAGTTTATGAATTGCAATGAATAATTACAAACTTGTAAAATACCTAATGTAAATTGAATGGTTTATGGATATAATCCATAATCATAAAGATGTATTCATTGAGGAAGTATATACTCATAAACACTTCACAATTATTTGTAATGAAAATGAGAATTATCCTAGGCATATCCCCTGGGAGTGTTGTAACCAAGAGTGCAGCAAGGCCCATTATCGTGCACCAGTTCCCGTTCGAGTCTAGCTCAAAGCGGTGTTTTCGGGTTTTACCCCTAGGTACATCTGTGCCAGAGCCGCCTCTACCTGCTCATATCCAGATAGAGATGTATTGCTCGGAAAACTCACAAAATCTATACAATACCAAAATTCTAGGAAGTTATTCTATACTAATCCTCAAAGTCCATCTTAGGTCTATGTGCTCTAATTAGAGATTATCTAAATATAGATTCCAAGGTTTTTACTAAACTTCCTCTGATACCAACTATAATGCCCTGAACCCAGTTACCCAGAGTCGGTGCATTATCAAATAACATTGGCATGATCACAAATGATCATGTCTCGAAAGACCAATTAGTTTAGTAGCCTTGGAATCACTAGATACATTCATAAAGTTTACATTACATCATATAGTGAAAAACTACAACAACATATTGCCTCAATAGACCACACTCAATTAGTTTAAAAGGCTTTTTTTAGTTATACATTTCCTTAATAAATAAGCATAAACATTTAAGGAAATGTATAACTAAAAAAAGCCTTTTAAACTTGAACTTCAGTATAATAAGGAAGTAATAAAATGAAATAATTCCATTTACTTATTCACATGGATATTCTACTAATCAAATAATCACATACAATATCAATAACCACTTTAATAATGATGGAATGCATAATTCCAGACTATCATAACTGCATAGTCAAGGCCTTGTGCGAAGACTACAAATAAGATTTTTTCAAGGACTTGTGCCAACACACTAGTTTGTCTCATGATACCTACTGATGCATCGAGGAGATATAGCGGGCTCCACCCGTCACTTACTAAGTCCAATGCATTCCTCATATGAACATGTTTAAACATAACATAAAAATTCGTATTAAAACTAGCATATGAATTGTCAATACTTTCTCCATAAACCATGAATGGTATAAAAAGAACACATCCACAATCAAACATATCACAAAACCTTCAATACAGTAAGGAAGTTTTGTATCATAATAAATCAACTTCAAATAATCTTAAAATCCATCAAAGGATGTTGACATATAGGAAATCAAAACTATTTGAGAGAAATATCTCTTTTTTTGAAATCATTTAAAAGTCACATAATTATAAAATAAAACATTTACTTTGAAAATATTCTTATAATATTGTAAGGTAAGCTTCAATGATTTTATAATTTTATAAAATAGCCACACCCACCGTATAAGTTAAAAAAACATTCTTACCTTAATTTTGTCAAAAAGGTTAAAAAGGACCTTGTTTGGAAAACGACGAAAAGATTCATTTCAAACCATTTTATAAAAAAAATCAAACAAGGGTATAAATGAATTTAACCCATAGTTTAGTAAATAGTAAAAATGTTTTGAAATACATTTTTAAGAAACATGTATGTGGATGAAAAAGAGGTCCCAGTAGATACTTATGTAAAAACAACCTCAGATAATAAAGAGATTGTGAAATTAACCCTTTCCAATTTGGTAACTTACGAAAAATAAACCCTATGAAAGAAGTATCATACACTGAATATGTAAATACACATAAATTAAAGAGTATTACACAAACAATACAATTATGATCAGTACATACACCACACAAAAGGTAATAGTGGCAATATGGCATGAATCTTACGGGAATAAGAGGTGAGATGAAAACCCATTACCTTGTAATTTTCCTTGGTAGAGGGTAGGTTAACCTCATTTATAATGGTGAAATAATTGTTATTAAATTATTCAAGAATCATATATGTTAATATGATATCATATATGATCTTCTAATATTTCCTTTTAGTATTATCATTGTTTCGGTGTTAACTGATTCGTTCTCCTTTATATTATTGGTTACGTAAGTCATGTTTGTTATGAATAGGATATATTTGATTTATATATAGAATTATATTATGTAATTAAATATTATTTTTAACCATCAAATGAAAATTATTCTTGACTGGATGTGTTGGGAAAATGAATCTCATCGCGTTCGTGGAGACGGTAATCCGTACGTACGCACGAACGCTACTTCCATTTCATTTTTCATTTTAAAAGAAATCAAAACCAAATGATACATAGGTATATTATTATTACAGTATAATATATTATCTTATATATGTTACTTAACTTCATTAACACCATCCTTTATACATCCCATGTATTGTATGAATGAGTCATATCACTTTGAGGGGGAGGTAGTCCGCACTTCCTCAAATGAAATTATCGTATATATTTTCAACATGAAATGAATAATGGTATGATATAAAATGGAATTACATAATATTATATCTGAAATAAATATCAATAATATCATATTTAGTTATAGTTCCATCATAATGGCCACCATTAGAGGTGGTAGGAGATAATTGAACAATCATCGTTTCGTGAGGCGTTTGGTTTCCATCCACAGAAACAGTATGTTCTTCACCCATTATATGAAGGTGTGTGTAAGTGTAGTTAAAATACTTATCATAAATATATCCTAGTATATTTAGTATACTTGTGTTGTTACAAAATAAAATAATAATAAGATTTTAGGGGTTGGAAAATTAAAATAAAAGAAAAGAAGCTAAGAGAAATTGTCACCTTTAATTTGGATAACTCCCTTTGGTTTGAACCAAAAAGGACTCTTGAAGTGCCTTCTGCCTAAGGTAAGGCTTCTAGGAGGAGGAGAGGTATGTATGAATCTTAATTGGGCAGAGTTTGGATGATCCAAAAGGCTTGATAGGTGTGAAGAATTGGATTGAAGTGGTGTCCTTTTATAAGGGAGAGGAGGGGCTCTTTTGGAAAGATTGAAAATATTTTTTTATTATATAATGGTATTCAGTTTATAAAGGTCCAAAACTCATTAAAGTTGAAGATAAGATGACTGATTACCGAAACTAAATCATCCAATAATAATTGAACAGGTTTTGGGTATTATTTTAGTTTTTATAATCTTATTTATTTAAATCATTTATTAATGAGGTAAACACTACATCATTATAGTGTAATAAATAATTTAGTTTATTAGATGTCTAAAAATTATAAAAAAATACCATGATTTAGTAAATCTTTTTTATCTTTCTAATGAATATTTATAGTCAAAAAGAAAACATATATAACCCTATGTATTTTTTTTCTAAAATATATATGCTTATGTCATTTTTGTATTTACTTTAACTTAATTAATATAAAGTGTCATTATCACTTACAAGTGGCTCCATGGGGTCCCAAAATCGACCCAAAGATGCCCATGGTCGAACATGTATCAATAAATAGGGTTAGGAAACGTTTTAAGGTAATTTATTATTATAATAATATTATTTTTTTACCCTTATTTACCGGATTTACCCTTTAACCATGGTAAATAAAATATTTACTGAAGTAATTATTCAAAATGTCTAAAAATAAAAGTTACATATTTACACAATTTGGGCCTCTTGATTATAAATATGGAATCCATTTTTTTAAATTCAAAATACAGAAGTTGCAGAAATTAATTTAAAATTAATTCTTGTTGTCGAAATAAAAAGCATGTTTTTAACTAATAATAACTGTGAAAAGATTGACACTTTCTTATATCCAGTTTAAATATGAAATTATATCCAATGACCAACATTGGATTAAATGGTAAAATTATAATCTAATTATACTTTAAAATCACTCAAATTAATAATTTATCAATATTAATTATTTTGATTAAAAAAGTTGTTTTTAATTAAAATTTAGTAATTTTCACTATTCATCAAAATATGAAAATTATCAGAAAAGTACCAAAATTTCACCCTAAGATAATTTAGATATTCTAAATCCAAACATGAATTCTATTTTACCAAATTAAAAACATAAAAGTTTCATTTATTAATTTAATATTAATTTCCGCTGTCAAAACCAAAAGGCGTATTTTTAAGAAATAATAACTATCAAAAGTTTGAAACTTGTTTATGTCCAATTTCAAAGTGAAATTACTTAAAATGACAATAATTGGATTAAATTGTAAAAATATTATCTATTTATACTTCCAAACCATTAAAATGTATAATTTAACAATATAAATTATTATGATTAAAAAAGTAGTTTTGAGTTAAAATATAGTATTTTTTACTATTCACCCAAATATGAAAGTTATCAGAAAAACACCAAAACTTTATTGAAAATAAATTCATATGTCCCGATTCTAAAGAAGAAGTTTATTTTGTCAAATTTAATATATAAAAGTTTCAAATATTGGATTTAAAAAGGCTTCGCATTGAAAAGGCTGTAAAATTGCATTTTTTGAAAAATACTTCTTTTATCTGAAAAAATGTATTTGTTCTTAAATTATTTCTAAGAAACTCATAATATGGATTCTAAAATTATAAGGATTATATAAATTTCAAAATTTAGTTAATACTATTCATAACGGCTTTTGAACGACTTGTTTAGTAAGTCTTGGTGTGCTAGAACACGGTGTTGCGTGTAGTGAAAGTTATTGAATTACTTTGAAGAAATAATGTACTATGAAATCTTGGGGTGTTACAATAGCAGCACTCAGGAAGCTTCCTTGCGTAAGCCTCATTCACTATTTCTTCTCCATAGTGGCACCCAGGTAGCTTCCTTGCGTAATCCCCATTCACCATTTCCGCTCCATAGCGGCACCTAGACAACTTCCTTGCGTAAGACCCATTCACTATTACCGCTTCATAGCGCCACCCAGATAGCCTTTATGTGTAAGCCCCATCCACCATTTCCGCTCTATAGAGGCACCTGGAAAGCATCCTTACTTAATCCCCATTCACTATTTCTGCTCCATATCGGCACCCAGGCAGCTTCTTTGCGTAATCCCCATTCACCATTACCGCTCCATAGCGGCACACGGGAAACTTCCTTGCGTAAGCCCCACTCACCACCCTTCATGGATTTAGCTTATCACTGTGATCGTCAGGTCCTTGTTGCCTATTTTTTATCACACCGATCACGACTCACGTGGGCTTAGAGTAGTATGCATCGACCACGACATCCTCTCTGGGAAACCTAGAGTGTAATCCCCACACTCCTCCGAACTACGTGGAATTTGATCCTTTCCAAGGAAAGGTACGTAGGATGCCTCTCTGAGGTTCAAGCCCAACCCCCAGTCATTCCAACCCTCTTCACGTTGGTTCTCCCACACCATTACGAACTACGTGGACTTTGATCCTTTCCAAGGAGAGGTACGTAGGAAGCCTCTCTGAGGTTCAAGCCCAACACCCATTGGTCCTGACCATCTTCACACCAGTTCACCAAAAATACCCACCTGAACTACGAGGTCTTTGATCATTTCCAAGGCAAGGTATGTCGGAAGCCTCCCGGAGGTTCAATCCCAACACCCATTAGTTCTGACCTCCTTCACACTGACACTTGCTCCTCCCAAAATACGTGGGATTTTATCCTTGTCTCCTAGACAGGGTATGTAGGAAGCCTCTATGAGGTTCCACCCCATCCAGTGGTAAGCTTTTGTGACCCCATAGAATGGTAAGACGTTGTGACCCCATCCAGCGGTAAGTCATTGCGACCCCATTCAGTGGTAAGCCATTGTCACCCCATCCAATGGTAAGCGGTTTTGACCCCATTCAACGGTAAGCTGTTGAAGTCCCCAATCGATTTTAATCCATATTCAGATGAACTATGTACACTTTGATTCCCTGCCACGGGGATACGTAGGAATACTCCTTGAGGTTCAAGCCCATCACTCATGTCTCATCCTGATCTCTCCCTCGAGCCTATGTGTTTTGGGAAGTTCATGACCCAAACCGAAGTTTCTATTTCCTCCAGATCCCATCCATGCGTCCATTATCACGGGTCGCCTCCTCAGGTGTCCCATCATCCCACCGAACTACATGAATTTTGATTCCCTACCACGAGGATATGTAAGAAGTCTCTTCAAGGATTAATCCCAACACTACCGTCACCTTTAAAATGGTTCCATATCATTCCACCACCACTTCATTCAACTCTCCATCATCCATCCTGATTCTCACCCGGGCCTCCACATACCAGTGAGATCATGACATTCATCCCACTGCCGCTCCATAGCGGCACCCGGGCAGCAAACCATGCATAAGCCCCACTCAATCAACAACCATACAACCAAGATTATCCCTCTTATGATGGGCCTCTATCTATGCATAAGCTCCAAAATTTATTCGGGTTGTTGTCCTCTGTGTACACCCTGTTTCATCTACCCTTCAAACTACGTGGGTTTTGATTTCTGTCGTCTGCACAGGTATGTAGGAAACCTCCACGAGGTTCAATCCAAACTAAAGGTAAACATTGGTGTTCCCCATTCTGGGGTGCACACTCTCTGATCCACCCTCAATGGTGTTCAGATCAGCCTTCACGGTGTGACATCTTCCCTTTATGAGACACACTATCTTGGGTCTCCTCTTATTGAGTGTTCTGATCCATCCACCTGATAAAACTTGAAATTATTACCTCCTAGGGATGTACCAATATGACCCATATATATGGGATGTTCTGATCACCCTCATTTCGTCACCAGAAGACGTTAAAATCATGACCTACCTCATGTTAAACATGAGATGCCTAAGGAAAACCTCAGAAGACACGCCTTGTGCATAACCATCACTGCTATAGGTTAAACCCGCAACATATCCTATGTTAAACATAGTAAACTGAGGAATACCTCAGAGACATGCCTCCAGCATAAGATACCCCATGACGGACGTGGGACTTCTTAGGATCTGCGCCTTTGAGATTCCCTCTTATAAAGAAGAATAAAGATTCCCCAATGTCCACGCATCCATAGGTGCCCTGACATGCCTGATGTTGTCATCCACTCCAACCAATGGTTGCTAATGTGTCAAGACCCCATGTAATTTCCTGACGGAAGTAGTCTAATTAACTAGAATCCACAAAGATATGGCACCGAGAATGAGATTCACGAACCCTGACTTAATCTTTAAGGGAGACCCGGACAAGGTAACGAGTTCTGAGGAGGAATCCACATAAGAAAGAACTGACATCCCATCATCCCATTTTGATCAAGGAGAAAACATCCCTGAACAAGGAATGGATGCTTCTCACCTTTGGAAAGCGATAATGCGGGAAAAAAACAGCATCGTGTCCTCCACAGATGGATTTGTACGCCCCAATGAAAGAGTCAGAAACACCTGTATAAAAAAATATATAGAGAGAACGTGGAAAAAATAACATACCATGTAACACGACTTTAAAATATGAGGGACCCTACTCAAGTAGTACCCATTCCTTCCCATATCTCTTCTCATGTATTCCTGTGGAATATTCAGTCGAAAAACCTATAATCTGTTGTTTCAGGGAGTTTTAGCCTCAGATTCCTCCTCCATTTTACTCCAGGATCTAGGTAGGTACCTTTACACCCATTATTTCATTGATTTACATGGTTTTTACGAAATTTAGGTATTTGGGTGCCATTTGGATAAAATTATTTAAGTACATGGGAATGAACAAAGAACACATGCCATGTACCATTTTTACACACCAATCATGTATTATTCACTAAATTTGATGAAACATGAAATGTTTGTTCAACACATTCCATGTACCCTATGATCTACCCTTCCTAAAAAAAACCATGTCTTGGGACATACATATCCTGGATTCCCATGTGAAAACACATGACATTGGAATTTGGTACATGACATGTAATACTTGAGGGTCACTACATAGAGAGTTTGGTCATGTTTCTAGAGAAAATGGGTAAATACATACACACTGTGTACTCTAAAATACTCACAGAGTATAATTTTTAGGACAAAACATGGGAATATTGTGCATGTTTACAGAGAAAATACATTTCTACCCATCCACACTACACACCATGTACTTTGGAATACATGTTGTGTAATTTTTAAATTCTCTTTTCATCATTATTATTATTTTTTATTTTTTTCTTTTCTTATTTTAGCTTATTTAGATCATTGTTGATGGGTATTGATTGTGTGGAAAGAGACCCATGATTTTTCCTCATGAGGAGCATCCCACTACACCCAGTGTTTATTTGAGAACCTTAGTGGGGAAATTCTATGACTGATTTTATGATTACCCAACCACCAACTTCGGTGATTCTACCCCCACTTCTACCATCTATGCTATCTTCTATGGAATCACTGAGTCCTTTAGTAGCTATGATTCCATAAACACTAGCTACCACATCAGTAGAACATTGTACTTCAGTAGCTGGATCACAACCATTATTGGTACCTATGGTTGGATGATCGTAGTTCCACCCATGTCGTATTTTTTATGAGTTCCACCTAACTAATGACCGATTGTAATGCATTATATATAAAATGATCTATATCAATAGATAGTTCATTGATACAAGTATCCGAGAGTGGATAAGACTCATGGAAGAGATATAGGAGCTTTTGGGGCACACTCACCTAATAAATGTTCTCCGGGTTCACAATCTTACATTTAGAGACTTATTTTTGGAGTTCACTACCTCTTTTGAGTTTGATGGGATGACTTAATGGGATATGTTAGATGATACTGTGATGCTGGTGTGATTTTGATTGGGTGGAAAATTATTTTCACTTACCATGGAAGATTTTAGACGAGGGTATAATTTATATCCTCATCCATACACCCCAATTACATGGATCACTACCTCAGTCAGATAGAAGTAATGCTAAGTGTTCTTCTACAACACTTGGGCCTTCTGACTCCACCTGCTTATCCTCCTCAGCCCAACCCTCATCTTTCATCCCTACAAGACATATCTATAGACCGGAACACAAAATTTGTGATTATTCATTTTGATAGTATGGGAACCAATATGGATCTTGGGGATTGTTATCTTCTCCCCAAGATAGTATGATAGTCCATGAGCCATGTTGCATCAACATCCAATACACCCACCCCTTCCCTACACGATCCCCAAATTAATAACATTTCCTCTCCCATGGCCACTACATGACTATTTACACCACACACACACACACATGTCTATATTGGGGTTTATATATGATTATTATCATGTATACATAATACCTTTTCCATTTCATTGACAATCATAGGAACTTAGGAGTATTTTGGGTGCTCGACATTCAACTACTTCACTGCTTTGAGCTCACTACAAGGGAATTATTATTTTTACATTTATTTTATTTATATTTATTTAGTTTAATTATTTAACAAACCCCTTTTCATGGTAAGGTTTCATGTTAATTCACATCCTCTTCTCCTAATAAGTCTTTCAGTTAAAAGACTATGTGTGATATTTAGTGTTGGGGGAAATTTTTGAATTGCACTAGTCATTTTACCTTTAACTGATCAAGGATACATCCTTAATTAGACGATATATTTTGAATTTGGGAATTTTTTTATTAATTATAATTATAAATAAATAAATTCATAGGTGGTAATTTTAAAAGTTACATGATTATTTTAATCATTAAAGTATTTTAAAATTATTTTTGATATAATTTTAATTTTTGATATTAATTCATGGAATTTTTCATTTTTTAGACTAATTATTTATATTCATGTCATGACCTAATTATCCCAATTTTTATTCTCATTACCAAGAGGTATTCTATTCCCTTTTACATATTATTTATTATACTCTCTTTCTAGAGATATTCTCAGGATATACATAACTAATAGAACATACGTGTTTTTATTATCAAAACCTGAATATTTTGAATCACATTAAAATGACTAAGGCATTCGATTGATAATTTTAGCCCATTTTTTAATTTGAGACCCACCCACATTATATATCTTATGAAACCCATAGAAACCATGAACTGAGTTAATAAGAATCCACATTACATGGCTAATCATCCTTCATACCCTAATTCTTTGATTGAATTGCATAATTTTTCACTTGAACTTTAAAGACGGTGTTTGGCGATTCAGGGTACATTTTTTTAAAGTTACTATGAAATTAAGTGAGTGGGGAATTTTATTTTTTATCTGGGTGAAAGGGTACAAAAACCACTATTACATGTATTTATAAGTGTTTCCTTTATTTTTTTTTTAAAAAAAAATGAAAAAGGGAAAAGATTAATTTATTTCACTCACAAATGGTTGTTAACCCATGTTGGTGAGGGGAGAAAATTGTTATGTTTACTTTTGAGTATATTTTTAAAGGGATTTATTTTCATCAAGATTTTTTATTAATATCATGATTTATTTTTAAATAATTAATCCTCATTTTCGAGCCCCTAAAATTATTTTCACACCATCAACCATGCACCCTTAGCCTCATATTCATCACAACCTTAGAGAAATACCTCTTGATTTTTTATTTGATTTCTAAATAGATATTTAGATCACTTGTAAGCTTAAAGATAGAGTGAACATACTTTAGATTGAGCATAACTCTAATTATATGATCTTGAGTGATGAGTGAACCATTATCTAAATGAGGTAAATCATCAAGTGGAATGCATATTTATAAAAAGTTGAAAAATGTAAATACAAGAGGAAGATTGTATTGAATTTAATTATATATGAGGCATGATACTAATACATTGAAATTAAATAAGATTTTCAATTTTTGAAATCCTCTGTTATGGATATTATGTTTACAAGTATAATTAATTAATTGATTTTTTTATATTATAAATTATTTTCAATTTTATGTTTAGATTTTAATTTAGGGAGAAAATGACTAAGTGTGGGGGAGTTTGATGTGCCAGATATGTGCATATTTATTCATGTATTTTATTAAGTATAAAATCATTTTTTCACTGGATATATGTTCATTTGGTTAAAAAGATTCATTTTGGTGTTTATGGATGATTTTGAAGAGTTTATAGATTCACAAATCAAGGATGATCTAGGGAAATTTTTTAAAATACATGACATGCAATTAATAAGAACACATTGTTCACTTTTACTAAAGGCATGACCAAACTAGCCTGAGTACATGCCTAAGTAGTGAACCAGAACCCGC
Source organism: Viscum album (assembly GCA_963277665.1). Taxonomy (NCBI): domain Eukaryota; kingdom Viridiplantae; phylum Streptophyta; class Magnoliopsida; order Santalales; family Viscaceae; genus Viscum; species Viscum album. The sequence goes on from OY728148.1 coordinate 418,819,147, forward strand.
ATGTCATGTACATTAAGGAAAAAAATTATGTATTACCATTCCAAAAGCAGTTATTGGATGAGATTTATGATACATTCCATGTACGTTGGTGCCACATGACATGTAAATGGATAAAACTTAGGAAAATATGGTTGACCTGAGTACACATAGTGTACTTTTTAATAAACACATTTTAATCTTTTTTCTATAAAAAATAGGCAGTCCTCCACATTTAGGGTTGATCATTCAATGGAAGTGGTTCTTCCGCTCCATTGAGTCGATCCTCCACCAAATACAGTAGGGTTTTTCTCTTTATTTTTCTATTTGTTCTATTTTTATAATCTTTTACTCACTTTCCTCTTGTATCCATGGTAGGGGTTGTGTTTATACTCAACCTCACACCATTACAATTCTCATAATAGGGTAAGTTATTTATGTTGGGGTTGAAATAAGGTTATAGGTGTGCTATAATTTAAATTATGATGAGATTTATATAATTATGATTTTTATTTATAAATCCTTTAATTTTCACGACCCGTCCTCGGGGCCCGTGCCGTGACTACCCCAAGCCCGCCTTCCATAGGCCAGGGGCTGGCGACTAGCACCAAGGCGTAAATCCCAACAAAAAGGGAAGGCATTGCCTTTGAAAAGTAAACAAGCACCACAGAGTAAGCAAGCGGAAAAGTAAACACTAAGTAATCACTGTACAAGCTGTGCTGAAAGTAAAAGGGGCCGGAAATACAAGCCCAACAGTAAAGTACAACTGAAAGGAAAAACAGCAATTGAAAGGGAAAACTGCAGCGTCGAGCCGTCCTCTGGAAATCCCACCTGAAGGGTGGGTACAGATAGCCTCCACTGCTCCTCGGGTCCACCTGACCGCTCCGAGTACGTCCCGCCCAGTGGTACACCTCCAGGTACCGTCCTGCTCCACACGCCTCCACCACGATCAGCGCTGTCCGTCGTCTGCAACCAACACAACGTAGTGCGGGCATATCCTGTGCAGGGGTGAGTATAAGCTACTCAGTAGGGACCCCGAGACCCCCGAAGGTCTCCCGAAATCCATAAAGGATAATCCACAAAGGAAAGATACAATCATGAAGTAACATATGACACGGCTTAGGTATATGCCCATACATATACATAAGTCATCAATTCCCGTTCGGCTCCAACGTCTGAGCCCAAGCACAACCCAGTCCACACAGGAAAGCAAACGTATACACACACAGGATAGAACAACACAATCCACAAAGGAGAGTAAACAGTAAATCCACACAGGATAGCTCAACACAATCCACAAAGGAGAGTAAACAGTAAATCCACACAGGATAGCTCAACACAATCCACAAAGGAGAGAAACACAAGATTCAGCTCACACATGTATACTTCTTCGGATGACGATAAAGATGATCACTGAACCATCTAAGTCTTCGGACCCACGAAGGATCGATAGGTACTAACCCCGCAGTGACCCACACAGGATCGGACCCACATAGGATCGGGCCCACACAGGACCGGGCCCACGCAGGACCTGAAGGCGCTGGCTCACACAAAACCGCTGAGCGCTGACCCACATAGGATCAGGCCCACACAGGACCTGTAGCACTGATCCACATAGGATCGCTGAGTGCCGTAGTCGTCGTAGTCCACTGAGGATCTCTGCACAGTCGTCGCCGCAGTCCACTGAGGATCTCTGCACGGTCGTCGTCGGAGTCCACGGAGGATCTCTGCACAGTCGTCGCTGTCGAGGAAGCAGTCACAGCCAGCACTAGGGTTCCCGCACACAGCAAGCTCGTTCGGGAGGGTCCGCTCCACGAGCCGAGAGGATGATACATCAAATGACACAAAGTCCGAAGTTGATGTATCCAAAAGTTCCTTATCGTCAACAGGAACTCAACGTCGCAGACGGCGCGTCAATCAGACGCCCGGTCTGAGAGTTATTGGCTTTTTCGTCCCAGGGGCCCGGTTGGTTTTTAAGGAAAAACCAACCTGACCATACTCCACCTACGTCCAAACCTCGGGAGGAGTAAGCCAAAAGATCCGTCTCACAAAGAGGAACTCAACAAAACTGACGGCACATCAATCGGACGTCCGTAGCTCAAGATATGAGCATTTCCGCTCCGAGGCCCCGGTTGGTTTCGTGTACGAACCAACCTGGCCGAACTCAAAGTATTCCGGAACCTTGAGTACGATATACCGAAACGACCGTCCCGATCCAAGGATCGCGTTGCCGCTGACGGCGAGTCGTTTGGGGGCACGTAGATCAAGTTACGGGCATTTGAACGAAAATCGTCCGAAGACGGGGGGTACGGGCCCGAGCCGACCCGGGCCGACCCCCCCGGGATTCGGCCGAACCGGGTCGACCCGACCCGGTCCGGTCCGGCCAGGGCGCGGCCCGGCCGGTCGGACCGGCCTGGCCCGGTTCGGCCGAGCGACCGAACGGCCGAGGCGCGCGGGGCGCCGCCCCCGCGGCCTGGTGGTGCCGCGGCCCCCCGCGTGGGGCCGCGCTGAGTCATGGACGCGGCTTAAGCCGCGTTCGAGGGCACCGGACCCGCGGGGGCCGCCGCCGCCGCGGATTTAGCCGTGGCGGCCTGTCCGGCAGCGTGCCGGGGCGCCGCCGCTCTCGGCTGCCGGCGCCGCCGCGCCGGCGACCCGTGCCGCCGGCGAGTTCCGCGGGCCACCGGGATCGCTCTGGTGGTCCGATTCTCTTCCCGTCTGCGCCATTGCTCCTCCCAGGACTCGTTCTTCACTGCGGGATCGTCAAACATCCGTTGCGGCACGTTCCGTCGTCGCCCGTCAAATCCGCACAAAATGAAGAATGGCGGAGGGTCGTCGGTCCGTGTTCGTTTGGCCCGCACCCTCCGCGTTAGAGATAAACAACGGGAGAATTTTGTTCAACACATGAACCAACAATTTTAATAAAATAAAATTGTTCGTTTGAAACCGGTTCTTTAACTTTTTAAAGAAACACTTACGGGAATAAAAAAAAGGGGTAACTCCCAAAATAAATCCCTACCTCATTGGTCGTCGCGCGCGAGCATTCTTCGCGGAAAAGCTCATCGCGAAAGAGGGGGATCGTCGCGTCGTCGCGGAAAGGCGTCGCGTCGTCGGGGAATCTGGCGTTGAGTCGGCGAGCTCAACGGACCAAGAACAATAGATTTAAATTATAAATAATTAAATCTGTGTTTCGTTTAAAACCAAAAAGAACCTTTAGAGGAAACCCGAAATTACTCACCTCAAATGGTTGGTGATCGGAGATCGGGGCGGGGAAGAACGTCTCGGATGGGAGCGTCGTCGATTTCCGGGTTTGGCGTTCTTCTTGTTCTTCGCGTTCTTCGCGTTCTTCGCGTTCTTCGCAAGGGAGAAGAAGATACGAGGGTCCTCTCAAATCTTCTCAATGCGCAAATAACCAGAGGTCGTGCGTTGGCCTTATTTTATTATTACGCCAACGAATTTGAAAACTGGTTAAGAAACGACTTAATTAATTCGTTGAATTAATTCAATGAAAGAAACATACCATTTAATTCACGAAATAAACCGCCCATTTAAATGGTCTGTTAAGATTTTAAGAAACGCGTCAGTTGACTTTTATAATGACGGGTTTTCGCGGGTGCGTTACTTAGTGGAAAGAAACGGCGGGGCTCATGCGGGCCCCACCTCACAAATATCCTACCAAGGGGGTAGGATATTTCTGGATAGCATCCTATCCGGTTTAACTCAGTTCAATCCGCCTTTAAGTGGCTTCAAGTGGCTTCCAAGTGGCTTAATTGAAATAAAATAAAGTTGTCACAAAATTATTTTATTTCTTAACTTTAAGCCCGAAAATTAAAAACCACACCCGAGCAAACGCAACTCCGAAAGAGGCGTTTCTAAGCGAGTACCGGCGCTGTGATTTCATCGGTGCCCTCATAATTCGATTCCGGGCACCAGTTCAAAAGTTAGAAAAATCCGCTCGTCCGTTCACTGAACGTACCCGAGCCAAACTTCGGAAAATGATTCCGGGCACACCGGGCCTCGGAATCAGCCGCCGTCAGAAACTGCGCTCTTGTAAAATTCCAAAGAAAATTAAGAAAAAAATTTCCTTGAAATTTACAGGTCTTTACATTAATGATTTGATTTTAAATTCACTAATGGTATTTTATCAAATCTAGAACAATGATAGTGATGAAAACTAAAGAAGTTACAACAGGTGAACCCATGACCATTGAGTGATCCTATTACCATTGATTTAGGGGAATTGTTAAAAATGTGTTTTTAAGTAATCAAACACTCTATCATGGGATTTAATTATAAAATACACATTTATTTGTTATTAGATAAAGAAATAGTATGATAATTGAATCCTCATAGTAAAATATTTCATTAATGATTTTAAATATTAAGGAATTAATTTTGTAATTACCCTTAATTTAATTTAAACCCCATCATGTATATTTTAATATTTTTCTTCTTCATCATCTATTCTTATTTTTTTCCAATTACTTAGTTCCCTCACCGCTATTTCATTTCCTAGATAATTAGCTAAATATCTTCGACTTATTCCTACATTTTCTTATTACTTATTTTTTATGGGATTTACTCCTACTTCCCCTATCTAACTAGTTAGTTGGTTTAAGGAACAAATTGTTCATGTCTTACAACAAGAATTCCAATAGACTATGAATTATACCACACAGAGTGACATACACTACGTATTTGGTATAATAATGGTGCATGTTTCATATTGAATCCTTGTACCTGAGGTTAGCGAGATGTTTAGCATGATAACCTTCATACTTTGATACCATTATTTTGAAATCCTTGAGGCTTATCTATTTAGGGGGTGGTTGGGTTTTTCATTGATCATGTCATATTTTAGAGATCAAACTAGATGATATTTATCCTCTTATTTGATGAATATGATACTTGGTCCCTCGATTGAGATCATCCGAGGAAATGCATGGATATACTTACAAAGCATGCATAATGTTCTTATCTACTTGGGTGTGGGGAATGCAATGTTCTCATCCATTATATAAATGAAATATAATGTTTTCAATGAACTAAAAAATCTATACTCATAGATTCAGGAACATATGAGGAGGCTATACAAGGTTGACATAATCCATGTACCTTGGCCACTCGATGATTTTTAAATAGGGATTATATGATTATACATGATTTTATATGGTATAGTTGGTGGAAATAGGTATATAAATACATGTGTTTGATGGAAATATTCTGATATAATTTTATATATTAAATAAAACTAATTATTTTCTATAGAATGATATTTATTTATATTTATGAATGTTAGGTTTAGCTTGTGGACACCATTTTCCATCTAACTGTTTAAAATTTTAGGATCAATTCTAAATATCTAATTTCCGAAACTAGATGAAGATGATGAAGAAACGTGACAGATGTTTGGAATTATTGATGTAGGTAAATTGGAAGCAATACAATTAAAATTAGATATATTGAAATAAACTAATGAGTCTGGAATAAGGAAGTGTGAAGATGAAAATGACTTGCATAAGGTTTAACTTTGAGGATATATAAGGTCCACTTATGATGTTACATAAGGAGTATTGGAATTAAAGAGGGATACATAAGGGTTATTCAAAAGGTTACATGAGGGTTATCTTATAAAGTTTACATATGTGTACACTACTCACCAAAATAATGATTTATAGTGGTGGATGACTTTGACTAAGTGAAGGGATGCCCATGAAGATCAAATCCAAGTGGGAATACTCTCCATGAAGATTAGAAGGAATTGGAATCAGTTTCAATGGTAGGGATTCAGTTTAAATAATAATATATGGACATTTATTCCAATTATGAATTTGAGTTTGACATTGTAATAATCATCCATTTCCTTAATAAATGAGTTTTCAGTGTTCTTCCCATGGAGTAGGAATCAGTCCAGACCATGTAAATACTTAAGTTTTTCTTTGATTTGTTTGGTCCTTTAATTTTCTTTTTAGAAGATCTTGTATAGTTTTTAAATGAGAATTGTGGTGTGTGGTTGGGATTATTGTCTCTCCAGTTCCAAAAATATCTATGATCAATCCAAACAATTTCTGATTTTGACCTTTATTTTCCTCTAATTTGGAATAAATAAACTATGTATTTGAATAATTTTGATTTTGGAATTAAGTGATAATGTGATATATTTCTTGGTTTTCAATTGATTTTATCATTTGGGAATTAATCTAAACATATCCTACACTAATTGTTTTCATGATATTCAGAAAATTTTGGAAGATATAAGTTGAGAAAAAATTGAAATGGAATAAGGTCTCTCCATACATAACATTTTTTTGGAAGAAATAGAGCATACATAACATTTTATTTCCATTGAAGATGATATATAATATTTTTGATACTCGATGGGTGATATATATGATTTATGAATTTGGTGATCGAGAAGAAAAATAAACATGATGTTTTTGAAGGGAAAATATCCAAACATAACATTTCTAACTTTTTCAAAATTTGGATAAGTATCAAACATAATATATTTTCTCCTGATAAGATGATACACACAATTTTTTATAGGTAGATCAACATATATAATATTATTGTACTTTTAAAAATTTTAAGAGACTAAAACATAATATAATTTTCCTAAGGTAGAGAGGGATATGTAAGATATTAGAGATTGTGAAATTTGGACAAGGATTATTTGTTAAATATTATTAAGTTGTCTAGGTATTAATTCGAATATTTTACTTTTTAAAAATTAGAAGATAAAAAATGCCGCACTATTAAGATTTTTATTTCATTATGAAGAAAGAATAAGTTGATGTAATTCAATGAGTTTTTCAGTCATATCACAAGGGGAAGTTACATGGGCTAGATTATCAGTACCTCTATTCTCTATAGTCACACATAGTGTACTGTCCACATTTGGGATCAGTCTAGAAGGTCATAAGGTTATCTATGAAGATAAAAAATGACCATAGGATCAATCCAAGTTACACATGACCAACATGTAAGGTATCTATTTAAAAAATGGGATATTCCATTATTGTTTCATGGAAAAATTGGATAAGGTTTGATAGAGAATTCCACATGGCACACATCCATTGAAAAAGAGAAATATGGATCGTGGGAACTGCCTGGGGAGCGGGGTAATGCATCTTGAAATCCGATGACATGGATAAAATTTGAACCTACATGTGGGAAGATATTTTAGGGGTATATATAATAAGTTACTATAAGTATTAAAAAAGATAAATAATGTCATTGAAGAAGAGAGGTTTGGTATCTTGGTGAAAATAAGAAAGTTACACTAGTGTATGCTTAATCCTTGTTTGAAGCTCCAGTGATGGAGTTATAAGATCTTGTGGTCTGGAAGAGGAGAAAATCCCCCATAATCACTTTTTAATTTAAATTAGTTTATATTTTCATTTCTTATGCTTTTATTTTCATTAAATTTGTGTGTTTTTATATGATCAGTAGATGATCATCACCATGAATGCATATTTCTTCTCTGTATCTTCACTTTGGTTTTCACAAAATTTTACCTATATCTTTTTTCATTTATCATATTTTGGATGGGAGTGAGGATTGATTCATGAGTGACAAAGGGTCCTTGATCACTGTGAAAAGGTGAAAAGTGTGCTACAATGATCATTGATTTTCACTACCTTATCAAACACATGAGAGAGAGAGTGTGTGAGAGAGAGTGGGTGTGTATCACAGTATTGAGTTAGGAAGGGGAGTGAGTTTATTTATTAGAGGTTTTTCTAGAGTATATGAGAGAATTATCTAAGGTTAAAACATGCGTGTTTTCATTTATTTATCACTCTTGAATATCTTTCATGCATTAATTATTTCACCCATCCCTCCAGTATTCTATTATTTTAAAAATAAATAAGTAGTAGGATATGATTGATGAAAAGAAAAATGACGATTAATTTCTTCCTTGGTAAAATAAACCCTATTAAACTTCTTTAGTTGCATTTTAAAGCTTCTAAAATATATATATTGATTTTAAGTCGCATGAATACTACACATAACCAACACTATTTTCGAAGAGGATTGGTGGATGATTTTTATTTTTCACATTTTGTACATTCATTAGTACTTTTTTTTATTAATTTCATTTTATCTATTTGATTTAATTTTTAATAGGTTGAGAAATCTGATAATGAATTATTATTCTGATTCCCAGATAGAAGAGGATGATGAGTAAAAAGAAATGGTCAACCAACTACTTAATAACATCCATATTGAACAACATTCCCACCCACAAGTGTAGGAAGAGATTGATGAACTGGAATTCAGATTAAATAAAGTAGGAAACCCATTTAATCAAGTCACATTCAATTTTCAAAACCTCATGGTGAAAAAAGTATAATAGGATTAGGAATTAGTAGAATAAGATAATCCATAAGTAAATATCCTGATTTTCCCAATGGTTATAGTGGAAGAGAAAAGTCATGAAACTCCAATAATTTATTCCCCAAATCTATTTCAAAAAATTGAATTCTGAGAGAAATATTTACAAACCAAACTACCATGTAGATTAAACATTAAATTAGATTATATTTTATTTTATTTATCTCTACGTAGATACCCCACACAATCTGCTCAATTAGAAATTTCATATTCATTCGAGCCACTCCTTTTCTTGGATACTAAAGGAAAAGAAGAAGTAAATATGATATTTTTTTAAGAAGATATGGAAGACTCAATAATTCACACATCCATTCCAGGAGACTTCTATAAGGAATTTTACTCATATAATTAACTATATTATAAAATTGAAGAAGGAGACACCACTGAACTGGTCTCATTTCATTTTCAGCTTTTAAAAACTTAAATATCCATTTAAATACATGGTTTTAATTTTATAGAATCATATAAAATAGTTCTAACCCTAGATGATTATGTAAATTAAATTCATGGGTTCAGTTTTGAGGATAAAATTGGATACCCACATGCTATAAGCATTATGAGTTATATCCCAATGTTGTTTTGTAAACAACAAGAACAACATGATAAAATAAATTAGGGATACTTATTTATTTTGAATATATTTCATTCAAATTATATTGATAATGAAATTCATTATAACCTACCTTATTATAACATTAAAGAGATATCACCATTCATATCCCTATAGAGGATTAAGAGGTTGTGGAAGAGGGTTTCAAGTGTGAAGAAACAATGTATGAGTTAATTTTACTACCAACTATAGTGAAAAAAAGACCCAAACACCCTTGTCTAATAAGTTAATGAAGAATACACTAATTTGGTTGTGGAATAATTGGAAGTACCATAGGAACTATCCATTGAATACCATCTCATAAATACCAAGAAGAATATATAGAGGGAGGAAAATATAGAAATTTTAGGACCCTTAAAACCTTTTTAACCTCTACTGAATCATAAAATGACTAATGATATAATAGAGGTAGAGACACTAAAGTACACTAGAAATGGGTACCTCTAGTTGGAATTGAAGATGATTATCTGTGGAAATAATAGGATGTGGTGATTTAAATCACACAAAACACATCCCCATTCATATTTGGGATGAATACAAGGATTTACAACAATGGAAAATAAAAACAAAGCCTCTATTTGGAGGGATAACCCAACAATCTTACATTTATTCCCTTCCCTTTTTCTATTTTCTTTTTTTTTGAATAAAATTCTAATGTTTTGTTTTTTTATTATAGTTTTTCAAGTGGAAAATTGGAAGTGGATTCATTGAATATTTTTTTAGAGAAATTTATTTTATAAATAAACAAAATTGTCTCATTAATTTTATGTTGTTATTTATACTCCTATTTTTTTGAGTTCACTAGAAGTAGTGTCATTAATAATTGTAGGGAAGGGAATCTGTTACTATAGGTTAAAATTTTTATTTGTTTGATTTTGTGTGTATATAACTAGGGAAATAAAATAAAATGTAAACATGATATTAAAATTTCATTCCCCCTATGAAAGTAATAAATAATCATGTCATAGTGGGAACCATGAAAAAGTTTGGCCTTGGAATCATGGAAAATATTTATAATAGAAAAGAATCAAGTGGATTAAGAATTATTACATGAAGAAAATAGAATTTTGAAATTAAACTTAGGTAAACTATGTAGTGTGATTGATTATCATCTTAGGGAGCCTCCTTAAATGACATTTAGATAACTTATTTGAATTAGAGTAAAACAAGAAGATGAGAACTGATATAAAAGTCTTCAAAATTCAAAAAAATAATATAAATGTGTGATTTATCCATAAAATAAAAGTTAGAGTGACCTAATATCCAGATTCCTAAGATTCTCTACTTTCCCCAAATTTTAAAATTAGTCCCAAAGAATACTTGGTGTCTTGGGTTGGTTTAGTTCTGGATTTAACTATACTAATCTAATAAGTTTACTACAAAAAATTCTTAGTAAAAATCCAATAGTGCTAGATGAAAATGGGGATGTGAATGTTTGGGGGATTATGAATTTTGAATAATATGGAGAAGATGATATATTTTAATTTTATATAGTAATTATCAAGTAAGTGTTAAAATTATCATTAGAAAATATAGTTCGGGAAACTAGATTTTGGAATGTTACACTTGTTAAAATCTTAATTATGCTAAATTCCATTATTTTTACAATTCTGGAGCTAAGAATTTATCTTGATAGGAAGTGTAATTTTTGTGATATTGAAGAAAAGATCTTTCTTAAGTGTGGGGGAGTGATAAATCCATACATTTTCAAATTTTATTTTAGGAATTTGTATAATTTTAACACTTATTTTCCATTACTTTAGAATAAATGGTACAAATATTGGAATAACATTGATTTTTTAATTAATTGATTAAATTAAAAAAATTATGGGTTTTAATTGATTTTATATTTCTAGAATTAATTTGAACATGATCAATACTTATTTTATTATTTTAAATAATATTTAATAACTTCTAGAAGATATAAGGTGAGAAAAAAATGAAAAAGGCATAAGGTATCTCTATATATGATATTTTTTTTGGCTCAGTGGGAAATAAATTTGATTTATTACTTTTTCGATTAAGAAGATGCTGATACATGAGGTTTTTAAGGGGAATCATCCACTTGTGACATTTATGAATTTATCAAAATTCAGAGAAGAATTATACATAATATATTTTCACCCTAATAAGATGATATATATGATTTTTTAAAGGTATATCATCATATATAAAATGATTATACTTTTCCAAATATGAAGATGATGATACATAACATAAATTTCTTGAGGCGAAGAGGGATAAACATGATATTAGAGTTGTGAAATTTAGAGAAGTAGGATATGTAATATATTATATCATGGATTAAGTGATATGTATGATATTTAACTTTTCTAAAATATAATGATATTGAAGGTCATGTCATGAAGATATTGTTTGTTCTATAAATAAAGAAGAAGATGATGTTACACCATGATCCATTTAGTCATGTCACAAGGGGAAGTTATGTGGTTGAGTGTACTTAGTACCTTTATGAGATGGATTCAAATAGATACACTATCCACACTCAAGACCACTTTGGAAGGTTTCAATGTCATCCATGAATATTAAAGATGGTCTTTGTATCAATCCATGTGCCACATTCCCAACATGTAAGGTATCTTATGGAAAATTGGATATTCCATTATCGTTGCATGAAAAAATAGGTTAAGGGTTGATGGATAATTACACAAGGCACACATCCATGAAAAAGAAAAAACATGGATCATGGGAACTCTCTAATGAGTGGGGAAGATTATTCTAGATGCTGATGACATTGATACAATTTTAACCAACCAATGAGGAACATGTCATGGGGCTCCTATAAATTTTTTTTGAACCAAATTGAATGGAGTGAAATAGTGTAAATTGGTTTTTCTCTATAGAGGAGGAAGCTATGAGTGTGATTTCTTTTTTTTAGAGTTCTATGTGTGTTTGAAAATAGTGATTAAATTTGGTTGGGAAATTAAGTGAATTGTTTCTAAATTCAATTTTAAATTCTACCTGTCTAACCTTGGATATCCCATCACTTTCCTATTAAATAATAATTAAAATTAACTCTCTTGCGTTCTCTATAATCAGGTGACATATAAATTTACTAACCTACCTTAGTTATTTAATCATGAATAGAGAAGCTCAATAACCTTTTCATATTCTATCTTTCCTGACCAAGTTTTTGGATGTCTACAATAACTCCCAGGTTAACCCACTAATTACAATGCAGGCTATGAATAAGGTCCATGTGACCTGTGTTTGTAAAAATAAGAGTGTGAGAAGATTAAATTAAATGAAAATAACAATGAAAACCTCCTATTGTCTAAGTAAATCAAGAACTCCTAGAGAAAATGACTAGAAAAAATTAAACATTAAAGAGACGAATTCATTAATAGGGGAATATGAAGATTCTCCTTAGCTCAACCAATGAGATTATAGTGTTCTATAACTGAAAAGATTATAGTAAATAAAAAAATAAAAAAAATCCAATAGTAATAATATCTCAATCAACTGATTAGTGGTAGCTCAAGCTCACTTCCTTGAGTGAACAATCTTCCTCTTTATAAAATGATCTAGGGATACTCATGCACTTCAATAACTTTATTACCCCAATTTTAGTAGCATAATATTCATATTCATCAATAAAATACCACACTTCTAGAATCATTTTATTTTTTAGTGGTACATATAGTATTTCCTTGATGTTTGTTACGTTTATTGGTCGAGGGTGAAGATTTCTTTTAGAAAGTTCTTCTCAAACTTTCTTCTCACTCAAAAATCACCCCATGATTATCATGTCCTTCTTTGGTTAGATGGGTACCATATATAATATTAAGAGAATTATTTATTGATTTTATAACTCTAGGTAAGTGAGATATTATTTTAGGTTGTTCCAAACTAATTTTTTAATTTTTATATTTTATTCCATGAGGTTCAAAATTTGTTGAAGTCTCAAAGTCTTATGATAATAAGTATCTTATTTAGTATGACTTTGAACTCATATGAGATTAATAGAAAGTATGTTATGGAAGAAGATATATATTAAATGGGGAATTTTGATGTTATAAGTCTAACATAGTGTAAAATTCATATAAATTGATCAAAGTCATACACTCTACTCAGGAAAGTTATACAAGACACTGGATGAAGTCTGACACGATCTGTATCATCAATGTCATACATGCTGGAAAAATTCATATTCTTGGTCCATACAATGTCTAACATAGGTTTAAATTCATATTATATTTTTAGGGCTTATTCCTTTTTTATTTTCCAACCAAATCTAAATTCATACACATATTCAGAAAAATTTAGACAGATTTACTTCAGAGGTTTTAGGAAGCCATCAATTTGTCATTTTTTTCTAGAATTAGGACTAACATTCTTCGAAATCATATAAAACCCATGTAAATCATTAAATCAATGTATTATTTTCTGAATTATTAAAAAATTTGTTTAAATAAATAAAAAACAATAATTAAAATCCTTTAAGCAGTTTTAAAACATCATCTAAAAATCAATGCATTTTATCCCATTTTATTCCAAAAATAAATAAACCATTAAAACTCAATATTTAATCCATTAAATAAATAAATTTAATATTTACAAAATTAACCAAAATAACATGTTTTCCCATAAATTAAACAGATTATTGGGAATAATTCTATTAAAAATTAGAATAAAATTTTGAAAATGTTGGTTCTCATTACTCCCCCACACTTACATTATTTCACTCCTAGGAAATATAATGAATTCAACCTAACAAAAATGATTATACTATCTAGTTAAAAACACAAAAACTAGAAAATAATAAAACAAATATTTTTCTCGTATTAAAAATATCATGACTCCTCTATGAGTTATATCAACAACCCTGTCTATTTTAAGTAAAAGTTCTTGTTCCATGAGTGAAAGTATAATAGAATTTAGTGGAATTAATATTTTAACAAGTAGATCCTTCCTAAATCCCTCCATTTTAAGCTTCCTTTTTCCAAATCTATCTTTTAAACTTCTTTGACTCTTCCCAAATGAAATTCAGATATACAATTTGACCCTTCTTCATCCAAGTTCATAATTTTAAAAATATTTCATCCTTGTTTTTCAATTAGCCCTTATTTATTTTTTACCATCCATTATTTTGTATATAAATTTTTGGATAAGTGAAACTAAACCTCAAAAATAAAGTATTCCAAGATAAAAGACATTCCTTGAGACTAATTTTAATAGTTAGGGAATATAATAAATTATTAGGTAGATAACTCTCAAGTTTTTCTAACTCTTATTTGATGTCCAACACACACTCATGTGATTTTTTGACTTAGAAAGATTATATATTAGTTTTCAACTGATTGTTTTAATCCAATTCATATGATCTCTTAGAATTTATTTTAGATAGGCTCCCTGAGGTGTTAATCAATCACTATGGTAGTTTACCTAAGTTTAATATCAAAAGTTTAGTTTCCTCTTGTTATCATTTTGATTCCACCTTTTTCTTTTCTATCACACTCCATTAATCATCTTTAAAAAAATATATTAAAATAGTGGTTAAACTCACTCAGTAATAATCTAAATAAAAAAACTTCAAAACCAGTTAAATCTCCAAAAATAACATTGAATTTTTTTTAGTTAGGAAAATATTCAAACTCTAGTTTCCTAGCATAAAAATAGTCCAAAAATATAAAATAGAAAAGAAACAAAACATACAAAAATTAAAAAAATTCCAAAATGGACTTTTCATCATAATTTTTTTGTTTATTTTAGGTTATAATCACACATAGATAAGGAAAAAAGAAGAATTAATATATTTACATCCAAATCTATTTTTCCCTCCCCCACACTTATTTCAGACACAACTTTAATTAATTCTAGTAAGAATTTATCAGGAAAAAACTTAATTAACGACAAGTATCTTGATTAGTGTGAAAGAAATAGATGGTTTGATAGTGCTTATTCATATTCAATAGAGAGTATTTTGGACTCCTATATTGTTTACTTACAAAAGTCAACCTAAAATGTCTTTAGCTGCTATCCATTCTACATAAAGGGATACTATGATTCAACACCCTTAATCTCAACTACACCAAATGAAAATATACTAGTCATTATAAATGGTTTAGTACACTTGTAATGAAGCTTACCTAGTGTGGGATTCATTATAAAGGATAATAATATCACTTTGGAACCAATCTATAAATATTTTCTTTATATTAATATATCATGAATAGATATAGACTTCGCTATGAATAAATGGGATTCCTCATAAAATTCCCTTCAAAAATCATTTATTTATATCATTTAGATATTTATTTCTTCCATAGCCTTTTTGAATTCTATGTTTACCTTCTTCCTAACATAATAGGCTTTATACCACAACTGAATAGGAAAGTGGATATTTTAAATAAATCATTTTATAAGAAGACATACCTAAGGGTGTTTTAAATGTGTTTTTATATTCCCATAACGAATCCTTTAATTTCATTCTCTAGGAATTCCAGTTGGGTTGTAATTTTATTTCTAAAATCTACTTTATTTCTACGTTAGAGACCTCTATTTACCATTTTTCTATAGATGGTAGATAGTTGAGGTATTATGATGAAATTCATATCTCTTCATAATGGTTACCATGCTCTTATTGTAGAAGTATGTTCCCTGATCACTAATTATTTCTCGAGGAAATCCAAACCAAAAAAATATACCCGATATTATAGATTCAATACTAACTCTTCCATCATCAGTTTAAGTGGTTTGTACTTCAACACATTTATAAACACATTCTACTACTATAAGGATATAGAATAATCTAAAATTAATAGGAAATATTCTCATGAAATATAATCCCCAGACATAAAATGCTTTACAAAAAATCAATGGCTGTTTAGGAAATTATTGTCTTTTATAAATTCATCCAGTAAATTGATAATTTGTATATGATTTATAAAAATTATTTGAGTATTTAAAAATTGATGTCCAAAACAAAATAACTTACAATATTTTTCTTAATAATCTTTGAGGTCCAAAATTTCCTACACATATAAGTGCATGATAAAATAAAATCTCACAAATTACACCTTCCTCAGTTATACATCTCCCAATCAATTAATCACAACAAAATTTTCAAAAAATTAGGGTCCTCACACACATAATATTTGGAATCAGATATTATCTTAAGAGATTTATGTTTAGAAAATAAATAGGGTACCTTTCATGTGACCAAATATTTCACTAATTCAACATACCATGGTACTTTGGTAACTTCAAATAGCTTCTCACCAAAGAGATATTCATCTAGGGTTGTCTCAGTTGGTGTTTTTAACTCATTAGTGTGGAGTAGCCATATAATGTAGTACATAACTAAATTACTATATCCCTTTTTATACTTAATCTCTAAGTAAAATTATTACACAAAAAATACATCTCACTAATCTTGTCTTAGAATAATCCTTCTTGATCAAGTATCCAATGGTTTCATTTTCAGATCATATAGTTACTTACTTCATAGAAAATATGAGTGAAATTTATCCAAAAGAAAAAAATATCTAACCACTATTTCTTTATTGTTGTGTAATTGGTTTGGGATATTCCGAAAGTCTATGAAGTGTAAGCCATAACATTTTAATTCCCATTAATCATTTTGGACAACATTACTCCCTTTACCTTGTTAGTTTCTTAATATAATACTTCAAAGGGAAGTTACCATATTGGTGAAAAAATAACTAGGGGTGGTTAGGATTTTCTTGAGCTTTTCAAAAGTTTCATATGTGAATTATCAAACAAAAACTTATTTTCCTACCTAAGTAGGTTAGTCAAGGATATTTTTATGAAGCCCCTAATAAATATTCTATAAAATAAAAAATGTCCTAAAATTTATCTCATATGATTTATAATGGTGGGGTAAGTATATAAATAATGACAAATTTATCCTTATCTACTTAAATTCCTTCCTTATAAATTATTTTTCCTAATAAATTTATTTTCTCCACTATGAAATAACTTTTTTTTCAAAATTTTAAACCAAAATTTTATCAATTTATATCTTCAAAACTTTTTCCATATTTTCAACACACATTTAAAAAGAGGTCCCATACATAGAAAAGTATTCAATAAATACAACCAAGAATCTCTCAATCAGATATGAAAATATATTTACCATGTAGCGTTTAAAATTACCCAGGTCATTGCATAGACCAAAAGACATCCTTGAGTAAAAAAACATACCAAAGGGATAAGTGAATGTTGTTTTTTCTTGGTCTTTAATTATCATGGGAACCTGAAAATTTCCATAAAATCTATCAAGTAAGAAATAATATCTTTTAACATCTAGTATTTCTAAAAAACTATCTACAAAATTAATGGAGAAATGGTCGTTTTAGGTTTCATGAATCAGTTTTATATAGTAAATATAGTCTCTTCAACTATTTTTAATCATAGTGGGAACTAGGTCATTATTTTTAATTTTCATATTGGTGAATATAGTCTTTTTTTCCATAACATGAATGAGGCTCACCCATTAAGAGTCTGGAATATGGTATATTATTCTATATCCTAAAAATCTTTTAATTTCCTTTTTTACAACTTTCATAAGGGTTAGGTTTATCCTTATTTAGGGTGGTCTTAGAGGTTTTGACTTAGTTTATAGGAGAATTCTGTTCACATAGGTTTCGGGGTTAATCCCTAGGATGTATCCTAATAAACAACCTATAACCCTAACATTTTGTATAAAAAAATTGGTTTTATTTTTTTGGTTCCATTTTTTTTTTGAAATTTTAATTGGAAAATTTTCATTTTCCTTAAGAAAATCATATTTTAAGTTAGAGGGAAACAACTTCAGTTCCATTTCATGTGGGTGATCTTGTAATGGTTTTGGTTCACTGTTTTCCATTCTTTAAACCTATATATGTAAGTAAAATATGTTAGTTATATATTTTAGTAAATCATCAAAATATTCCTCATCTATTTTCTAAAACTATTCACTATACATACTAGGTTCTGTATTTAGTTCATTTTTAAAAATAGATTCATTAAAAATATTAGGTCACTCTATAAATTCTCTTAATTTTATTATATCATTGAACATTTTAATATCTTCCTTAGAATAATAAGGAAATTTAAATTGAGATAGTATAAAAAGATATTCCTCATAATGAGGGTATTTCATTAAATCAATAATACTAGAATTCATATATTATTCCTAAAAATGTATGGAAAGTGTTACTATATGAACATTTATTATGTTTTATGCAGTCTTAATAAATGAACTTCCTAAAATGATAGGGTAATGGGTTTTACTTCTTTCTTATTCTATATTTAAGATATAAAAATCAATTGGGAACAAAAATACTTTCACTATAATTATAACATCTTTCAAAAATCCAACTATATAGGCAGTGGTTTAGTTAGAAATATGAAAAACCACTCTAGTTGGCCTGAGTTTTCTTATCTGCAAGGAAGAGTAAAATGATTATGGAGTGATATTAATTGAATATCCAAAATTACATAGTGAATTTTTAAAATTAATATCTCTAATTTTAGAAGGGATAATGAAAGTATTTGAGTCATTGAATTTCTTAGGTAACTATGGGGTAATTAGGGGAGAAACATTTCTACATAAACTTACCTTCTAATATCTATGAAAATTTCTCTTCTTAGTGAAAATCTCCTTGAGAATATTTTCATACCTTGGGATTTTGTGGATGGAATCCAATATAGGGATGTTAACATACACTTTATTTAATGCTTATATTATTTGTTATTATATGTTCTCTTTATTTTTCTTCTTGGGAGAGTTAATTATTAAAGGGAATGGAGGTTGGGGTTGATGTAGGTATTCCATATTTGATTTTACCTTATCCTTGTTCACTGGTTGTATCTTTAAATGAATTCCCACTTCTTATTCCACTAGGTCTATTTCTTCTTGCTCAGGATATCTATTTCCAGGTTCATTGGTGATTCTTCATTACTATTAAATTCCTTGAAAATTTTGAAAGAGATAAAACTAATATTTCCTTTGGGTTTATGAATTGATTGGGTAGGATTCTTACCTAAGATTTGATTCACCAAGTTGTTAAGAGTGAAAATAATCCACCTGGACTAACCTTTTAGCTCCTTTAACTCTAACATTTGAGTGGTGAGGGTGGATTATTGGCTATTTTGAGACTCCAAAAGTTGTCCCAATAGGTCCTTCATTTAGGTTTCTCTAGTTATGTCATTTTTTTCATATTGTATAAGGATAATAGTTGTTCTTTGGAAATTAAGGTGGCTAAAAATAATATTGAATATCCTATTTTAATGGTGGTATTTGAGGCTAATAATTTCCAAATCCATATTGAGTACTTGAGTACTCCTTGAATCCTTAGATGCTGGTAAGTTATTGGTACTACCTTTGATATATAGATTCATAATTTTTAGTTTCTTAAACTTGAGGTAAACCATCTATGAAGTGTTTTAGGGAGTGGAAAAGCTACCACACTCATAGGGGTGAAGGTGACACTTAATGAACCTTGCTCTATGATAACTATCAAACAAGAGAGGATATTTATTTAGTTTTTAGTTTCATGTAATGGATATTTAGAACTTATTACCTTGTGTAATCCTATTTTTATGGATCTTGTTCTAATTTTTTTAGAGTTTTATGAGATACTCTCTATCGTCTCTCTAGGTTCAGCAAGTGAATTATCAATTTGTGATCCTATAGAAGAGTCATCCAATAAATTTCTATTATTATATAGTAGTCCTTGGTAAAAGAACATTAATAAATAGTGGTCTTAAAATGGTTGATGTGGGTAGGATGATGTTAGACTATTGAATATTTCCCAAAACTCATATAGAGTTTCTACACCTACTTTATTGATCCCATAGATATCCTTCTTTAGTTGGGTGATCCTTGAAGCATGGAATAATTTCTAGAGAAAATATTTTAGATTTCATCCAAGGTGGTGAATTATCCTAGATAAAAGTTATACATACACTATTTATATAATCCATTAAATGAGAATATAAATACCATCCAAATAATATGAGTTTCTCGTAATCATTTACTTTTAATGTTACTACATACACTCCCAAAATATCTCAAGTTCCAATTATGATCTTTTCATTCTAAGCCATGAAACTTATTAAATAGTGGAATCATTCCAATTTTAAGTTCAAATTCATATTGGTTATTTAGTTGTTATATCCAATTATTATTATTATTATTATTATTATTATTATTATTATTATGTGGATATAAATCTTAAGTGTCATATTTTTTTGAACTATATTATCCTTCATGTTTTCACTTCCTAAGGTGGCTCTAGTTGAATAAGTGAAAGAGTATGGATATTATATCAATGTAATGGTGACAAACCCCCTCTCTACTTTTTCAATGATTAATAAATTCATAACTATTTCCAGTAATGTTCTCTAAAACTATGGATTAAAAGAAAACACGTGATCCAAACTTGAACCGTTCATCCATCAAACACATTTCAAATAGAAATAAAGAAAATAAATGAAAGATTATAACTTTTTCCTACCTCTCTGACAATAGTGATAGGTTGATGAGTGGACTGCCATGAGGATCCTTCCAAATAAAATTTTAAACCCAAGTGTATGTAGTGAAATAGTGGGACTTGAGTTGTCTCCATAGAGGAGGGTGTTGTATGTGTTTTTTTGTATGGGTCCAGTGTGTTTTTAAAAATAGAGATTAAATTTGGTTTAGAATTCAATTGAAATGGTTTTAAATTTATTTTTAAAATCTAGTAGTCTAACCTTGGATACCCATCACTTTTCTATTAAATCACAATTCAAGTTAACTATCCTTACCTTTCTTTCATCAAGTGAAACCTCAATAGAATACCCTTCCATCAGTCCTAGATCAACCCACTACTCACCATAATAGAAATTTAATAAGTTATAGGTTGATTATGAGTGAAAAACTGAGAGTGATACTAGAAGAAATTTAATTCAAATAATAATGAAAAATGTAAGAACCCGGTTCTTATTTTTGAGGTACGAGTTTCTTACTTTCTCTTTTCCTTAAGTGTTTTTTTAGAAAACAAGGAAAATGGGGGAAAATCCTAAATTTTGGGACTACACGCCATGTACTTTTTCACACGCTGTGTACTTTGGCCATGTGGGATGAGTACACAGGGCGTGTAGCCTTGTTGGTGACTAAGGGTATAAAAACTGAATACACACCGTGTAGTGGTCCTTTACACGCCATATAGTCAGTCGACAGGCAAACAATAAGGCAGTGGGAGCAGCCGCTAGCTAGGTGACAATACACGCTGTGTAGTTGGGAATACACGCCGTGTACTCATGTCGATAGATGAATAGTTTGGCGGTGTCTCTAGAGGAACATTTAAATGAGGGGAGTACACACCATGTAGTCAAAAGTACACGCCGTGTACTTTGTTTTTTTTTTCCTCTTAAAATGGACAGTAGCCAACCCTGTTCACAGGATTGTCTTAAAACCAGACGGGAGCTCGGGAGAGGATGGCTGAACCTTCGTGGACCTCTAGATCGAGTGTCGAGAATATGTTTTCGCTTCCGTCGATCACGTTGGAACCCCACGGGTAAGCCCTCCCATCTCCTTGCATTATTCTTTCCAATTATTACTCTAATGGAAGTTATTGGAGGTTGAACGAGAATTATTTTACCTCATATCTACGACGTTCTTGGATGTTTTAGAAGGCATCGTTCGGGTATATCAATCACGGGTGATCGAGGTAGGTGGCTTGGTGTTTAATTTCCAACTGTTGTGCGTTTATGTGTATTTTTTGGCTGCGAACCCATGTTGGGGTGTTGTGTGGCCGAGGCCTTGACTTTTTAAATACCTAGAATTGTATAGGTAACTAATTGTGATAATAAAATGATACTTGGGATCGTTGCTTGGATCCAGGACCACCCTGGGGGTGCGTTCCTCTGTTTAGCCGTTTGGCCGGGATACCCGAGGGTATGCATTTATATTAATGATTTTAAAATTGACTTGAGAGGAATTGTTTGTATATTTCTTGTTTATATGTACGGCATGGCCTGGTTACTTGCTTAGCCTGAGGGCAGTACTTTATTTAGGATAAGGGCAGGGTAACCTTTAGCCTGAGGGCAGTGGTTATTTCGGCCTGAGGGAAACTTCTTCCGTGCATGTGGGAAATAGACTCTATGCCTGAGGGCGAAACTTTGTATGCCTGAGGGAAATATTTTTTACACCTGAGGGAAATTACATACGGGTTAGATTCTGATTACTTGAGGGTAAGGGTTTGTGTGTCTGAGGACACTGAATGTTTGCATAGAAATTCACTGTGGTGGTTTCTTAATAATAAATAATTAAATTAATATTAAAATGGAAATATAACTGGTAAGGTTATTTAATTTTGAGTACTGCTTAGTATATTGAATTTAATTTTGAATACTGTTGTTGCATGTTTACACATAGTTGAGCACGGGCCTATGGTGGGTTCCTACTGAGATTATTTCTCACACCCTATTTGGGTCATGCTTTTCAGCCCAAACAGATTACATTTCTGCAAGTGTGGATAAGGGCAAGGGTCCTTATATAGGTGATTGATTTCTACTGATGAGTATGGGAGCATGTGATCAGGCATAGGCTCACGATGCTACCGGCTCTTTTGTTTTGGTTTTGTTGTACTCTGTATTGTACTGTACTATATTGATGTGTAACATGTTCTGGCTATTTTCTTATAACTTAAGACATGTTGCATCATCATCTATATAAATTTCGGTTATCTTTTTCTGCAGTTGTTTATTTTAAGGGTGTATGGTTTATTGCTTATGCTATTGTTGTATGCTATCTATTTTATTCCACTACACTACACTTTGAAAAATGAGGGCATAGTTTCCCCACTATCAGACCTGGGCCCTCGTTGCTAGTCGGTAGCCTCTGGCGTTTGGGGAAATGCGCTTGAGGTCATGTGGCCAACCGGGTTCGGGACACCTGTTGAGTGGCACCCGAAAATGGGATGTTACAAAGTGGTATCAGAGGGGTTCTTTTCTTTGACATAATATTTGGAGCCTTACTCAGGGATAGGATGAGAATGGTAGTTGGTAATAAGCTATGTCCGGGCATAGCTAACCTGTGTACAGGAAAAAGCCAATTTACCTCGTGTTGAAATTTCTTTGATTTTTCAATTTTACAGTTGAATTGATTTTCACCGAAGGGTGACACACTTGTGATTGTGCTATTTATATTTTATTCATGGGTTTTATTTTGTTGCAACCCGATGAGATGAGGGTGTGCCATCTCATGCATCATTTTGGAAGATCCTAGAAATCACATGCCATGCATAGTTTCCATGCCATGTAGGTGCATTAGAAATTGCATGTTGTTGTGCTGGAAAAGCATGCTATTGTGATAGATTCTTTGATAGATACCTTCTGTTTGATATGGTATTATTGTGTGATCCTGTTTATAGAATGGATGCCAAACTTTGGTTTTTTGGGGAGTATGGGCCCTCATTGACCGGAATTTGGTGGGTCATTGACGGTTTATCCAGTTGTAACACATATAATTTGTCAAACTTTGATTCGCAAGGAGTATAAGCCCTAACGGATCAGAATTTGGCACTTAGGTGTTTTTTTTTTCATAATTTTCTGGGTTCCGGAGAAGTTTCTAAGGCATACTATCCGGAAACCCAGTATACACGCCGTGTAGTACCTAAAACACACCGTGTATGTTCTTTTGTTTGGGAAAAAAAGAAAACTTTTTGAGTACACACCGTGTACCCTAAGTACACGCCATGTAGTCTCTTCCCATGTCACAGACCATGTGGGAGGGGACACGGGAAGGAAATGCTTGGGGTGAACACGCCGTGTACCGGAAGTACACACTGTGTAGTGTTGACCCAGAGTCTTCCCATGTAACTAACAAACATGGACAGATAAGACCTTAAGACATACACGTCGTGTCCACTATAGAACACGCCGTGTAGTCTGACCTGGGATCCGACCGTGTAACTAACAACACGGGTTGGTGTAATCCTTTCGTTTACACTCCATGTGTATATTGAATATGCCGTGTAGTTGGAGCCGTGTATCCAGCCGTGTAACAAACAACATGGGTTGGCGAAGCTCATCTAGAACACTCTGTGTACCTATGGGACACGCCGTGTAGTCTTTTATGAGGACAGACTGTGTGGACATAGCCATGTGGCTAGGAAATGGGGTAGTGTACACGCCATGTGCAGGTGTAACATGCCGTGTAGTTCAAGCTGAGTAGTCGGCCGTGTCACAAACGACACAGGAAGTTGGAAAATTACACCATACACGCCGTGTAGATTATATACACGCCGTGTAGTTTTTTCAGCATGATCTGTGTGGCTTGGCAGTGTAAAAGGACCTGGGCAGGGAGAGAGAAGTCAGGTACACGCCGTGTAGTTAGTATACATGTCATGTAGCCTTGTTTTGAAAATCTTGAATGCCTTCTTCCTCCTGTTCCCCTTTTGGTTCCTTCATTTTCCGACTGTGATAATCTGGATCTAAGGTGTGCATTTGACCTTGTAGTGTCATGCTACCGAGACTTTCACGCGTTGTTCGCCAGGAGAGCGACAATGAGTATACTCCAGAAATGATGGGCCATGGGCTACTAGTGGATCCTCCAGCATAGCCAGATGCGGCGCCGACTGTTATACCAGACATAGGCACGAAGGCACAATTCCGTAAAGGCTTTATGTGGTTCACACAGAACTTTTAGGGAGCAGCGCCAGCTGCCACATCTATGGCCGATATGACTCATATATTCCAGCAGCAGCATCCACCTACTTTTTTAGGGGATGGCGGACCACAGGCTGTGAAGTCTTGGCTGGGGTTGATGTAGGCTATTTTCGAGCATCTGGAGACGCCTCTAGGGTGTAGGATCAAGATCATGACTTATATGCTGCGCGATTTCGCCAAGAGGTGGTGGGATGTTATGACATAGTCAGAGCATCATAGAGACATGTCATGGGAAGTTTTCTAGAAATCCTTCTACGACTTATTCTTCCTAGAGACGCTAAGGGCAGATCGAGCTCGAGAGTTCATGAATATACAGTAGGGCGCTATGTCGGTGATGGATTATTCTGCTCACTTCACCAAGCTTCATCATTTTTCACCTGTTCTGGTGGGAGATGAGACACTGAGAGATAGATGCTTTGAGGATGGTATTCGTTATGACATCTGAGCACTGGTGAATGTTTTCAGGTTGCCTTCAGTACATGCTATTGTGAACTAGGCACTGATTACAGAGAGGAACTTGTGGGAAGTTAGTGGTGTGAGCCAGGGAGGTTCAACACCAGTTTCTGGTACTATTTCTACTGGTAAGAGGAAGAGACAGATGTAATTATCTCAGGGTGGCAGTGCTAGCCAGAAGAATGTTTCGGGTGGCCAGATCATATGCTACCAGTGTGGTAAGAAGGGGCACAAGAGACCTCAATGTCCATGTGACCCTGTGGAGTGCCAAGCTTGCGGCAAGATGGTGCATCTGTAGTGCTTTTGTAGGGCGTTTCCATCAGTGTCTAGTGAGAGGGGTTCTGTGCAGACTCCATGTGTGGGGGAAAGACCACAAGCTTTTTACCAGTTAGTGAACTGGAATACGTCAGGGCATGTAGGCAGGGATGGTGGTCGTGGTCGTGGTAGCCAGACACCAGGATCTCAGAGCCAGTAGGGCAGGACAGCTCAGGGTAGCCAGGCTGTGTCACAGGGCCTCGGCACTGGGTAGGCATATGCAGTGCTACAGACCCAACAAGAGTAGGATCCCAAACCTTCTACTATCATAGGTACTATTCTAGTACCTTCTTTTTTATCTTCAGTACTTTTCGATACGGGTGCTACACATAGTTTCATATCTGTGCCTGTTGTGGAGAGCCTAGGGCTATGTGTTTCTTCTTCTTATACTATTATGATGCTAGACACTTCGTTGAGGACTAGAACAGATGGTGTGCGTCTGTGAAAAGAGTTCCCCCTTGAGGTTGTTGGGCATCACTTCCTTTGGGACCTCTATGTCTTAGAGATGATGAGATATGATTTCATTCTCGAGATGTACTGGTTGGTTCCTTTTCGAGCCTTTGTAGACTTCTATCATTGCAGGGTGAGTTTCACATCATCATAGGGTAAAGAGTTTCTATACAAAGGTGAATGGGATGTTCAGGCGAGTCGCGATGGACCAGAGCATCATGGGCGAGGTGGCATCACAACCCAGATTGTGAGATTATACCTAGATGACAAGGGGACTTGTCAGAAGGTTTTCCCTCCAGTAGTTGATTGTTTCGGGGATGTCTTCCCAGACAAATTTTTAGGTCTTCCTCCGGAGCCTAAGGTGGATTTCTCTATTGAGCTTGTGCCAGGAGAAGCACCGGTGTCCATTCCTCCTTATAGGATGACTACACTAGAGTTTCAGGATCTCAAGAGATAGTTAGAGGAGTTACAGGAAAAGGGTTTCATCCGACCTAGTACTTATCCTTGGGGTTCTCCTGTCCTTTTTGCAAAGAATGAGGATAGTACTCTCAGACTCTGTGTGGATTATTGGAATCTGAAGTAGTTGACAGTTAAGAACCGATATCCCTTGACAAGTATTGATGATATTTTTGATCAAATTCGTGGAGAACGAGTGTTCTTGAAGATTTAATTGAGATCCGGATATCATCAGCTACATGTTAGACCATCTGATATACCCCTCATAGCTTTCAGGAGCAGATATGATCTATACAAGTATATGGTTATGCCGTTCGGACTCACGAATGCACCAGCATTTTTCATGGCTCTGATGAATCATGTGTTACATACCTATCTGGATTCTTTTGTGGTAGTATTAATGGACGATATCTTGGTGTACTCTCACACTCGACATGACCATGCCACCCATCTTGAGATCGTATTGAGTACACTGAGGGAGCATCAACTATATGATAATATCTCAAAGTGAAACTTTTGGATGGACCAGATACACTTCCTGGGTCATATCATCTCTAAGACAGGAGTTGCAGTAGACCCAGAGAAGGTGAGAGCAGTAGTTTCCTGGGAGCAGCCTAAGAAAATGCTTGAAATATGGAGTTTCTTGGGGCTGGCTGGTTACTAAAGACTCTTTATATAGTACTTCTCCCACTTAGTAGCGCCGTTGATGGGTTTGAATAAGAAGGGTGTGAAGTTCATTTGGTCAGAAGATTGCGAGACAGCCTTCCAGGACTTGAAGGGAAAGTTGACATCATCACTGATCCTGATACTCCCAGAGTAGGGGAAGAGCAATATAGTTTACTGTGATGCATCAAGTATTGGTCTAGGAGCTGTGTTGATGCAGGGCGATCGAGTAGTTGCGTACGGGTCTTGATAGTTGAGGCCACATGAGAGGAATTACCCGACGCATGATCTCGAGTTGGCTGTAGTTGTTAATGGATTGTGCTGTTGGAGACATTATCTCTAGGGAGAACATTTTGTGGTGTTAATGGACCAAAAAAGTCTCAATTACATCTTTACCTAGCATGACTTGAACCTAAGACAGTGAAGGTGGGTTGAATACCTTCAGTACTTCAATTTTGAGCTTTCCTATACACCTGGTAAGGGTAATGAAGTAGCTGATGCACTGAGCAGGAAGACTCAATATAGGCAGTGTAGGAGGCTAGTGGTGAATGGAAGCTAATGACTTTGTTCTATGAGATGCATCTGGAGGTGCTCGATAGTCAGAGGAAGACCTATCTTTCATCCTTAGCTGTGACCTCTACCCTCCTGCATAGAGTGAGGATGAGATGGCTATCCGATTCAGAAGGCCTAATTCTACGGGAGTCAGTGGAAAGTGAGGACCCTCCACCTGGGTGGAAGATAGGAGATTATGAAGTTTTGAATTTCCATGGACGAGTGTGGGTTCTAAGGGATATTCGCGAGGAGATGATGTGGGAGTTTCATGCTTCAGTCTGGGAAGTTCATCCCAGAGTTACCAAGAAGTACCGTGACTTGAGGCATCAGTACTGGTGGCCGGGTATGAAGATCCAGATATCTGGTTTTGTTATGAGATGTTCCACCGGTCAATAGGTGAAGGTGGAGCATCAGAGGCCATATGGATTGTTACAGAAGTTACCCATTCCAGAGTGGAAATGGAATGATGTCGCGATGGACTTCATGACTAGGTTGCTGAGGTCACCTCGAGGCAATGATGTCTTGTGGGTTGTTGTAGGCAGACTCACGAAGGTAGCTCAATTTTTTCCAATCAAGGATACCTTCGGAGTTTATTAGCTCGAGAAGTTTTATCTCCGAGTGGTCATACGTCTTCATGGGGTCCCTCGTTCTATCATTTCAGATAGGGACCCCCGTTTCACATCTCGTTCCTGGCAGAGTTTTCAGAGGGAACTGGGTACACAGGTGCTTATGATCAAAACTTACCACCATTAGACCGATGGTCAGTCAGAGCATACGATACAGGTTCTTGAGGACATGCTGTGTGCATGCATTCTAAACTTTGGGGGCTCTTGGGAGAAGCATATACCCCTAGTCGAGTTTTCCTATAATAATAGTTTTCAGGAAACTATTGAGACGGCAGCTTACGAAGATTTATATGGTAGGCCATGTCGATCACCCTTGTGCTGATTAGAGGCTGGTGAGGTAGCTTTAATGGGACCACGTCTCATGCAGGAGACTTCTGAGCAGGTCCAGTTGATTTAGAAACGGATGGATACCGCACACTCTCGTCAGAAATATTATGCTAATCACCGCAGATGACCCTTGGAGTTCGTGGTTGGGGATCAGGTTTTCTTGCGTGTTTCACCGAGGTTGGGACACAGGCGGATCAGAAGATAGGGTAAACTTTCACCGAGGTATGTGGGGCCATTTGAGATTCTGGAGAGAGTCGAGCTGGTTTCCTATTGGTTGCAGTTACCACAGAGGTACCGAGCCATACATGACGTCTTCTATGTATCTCAGTTGCATCACTATCATTCAGACCCATCTCACGTGTTTCATCCTGAGGAGGTTGATCTTGAGTTAGATGCGTCCTTTGAAGAGCATCTGATTTGTATCATTGATAGGAGCATGAAGGTTCTTCGAGGTTGGTCAGTTTCTCTCGTACGGGTGTTATGGCAGCATGGCTGAGTGTAGGACCAAACCTAGGAGTGGGAGACCAACATACGTGCTCAGTGGCCGGAGTTATTCACGGCTATATCTTCGCCAACCTTGGAAGGGAAATTTGGGGACAAATTTCTTTAAGGGGGGAATTTTGTAAGTACCCAGTTCTTATTTTTGAGGTACAAGTTTCTTCCTTTCTCTTTTCCTTATGTTTTTTTGAGAAAATAAAGAAAATGAGAGAAAATCCTAAATTTTGGGACTACACACCATGTACTTCGGCCGTGTGGGATGAGTACACAGGGTGTGTAGCCTTGTTGGTGACTAAGGGTGTAAAAACTGACTACATGACGTGTAGTGGTCCTTTACACGTCGTGTAGTCAGTCGGCAGGAAAACAGTAAGGCGGTGGGAGCAGTTGCCTGTTGGGTGACAGTACACACCGTGTAGTCAGGAATACACGTCGTGTACTCATGTCGATGGATGAACAGTTTGGCGGTGCCGCCAAAGGAACACTTAAATGAGGGGAGTACACGCCGTGTAGTCAAAAGTACATGTCGTGTATTTTGTTTTTTCACTTAAAATGGGCAGTAGCCAACCCTGTTCACAATATTGGCTTAAAACCGGACGGGATCTCGGGAGAGGATGACCGAACCTTCGTGGACCTGCAGATCGAGCGTCGAGAATCCGTTTCCACTTCCGTTGATCACGTTGGAACCCCACAGGTAATACCTCCCATCTCTTTGCGTAGTTCATTTCAATTATTCCTCTAATGGAAGTTATTTGAGGTTGAACGAGAATTATTTTTCCTCAGATCTATGACATTCTTGGACGTTTCAAAAGGCGTCGTTCGGGTATATCGATCACAGGTGATCGAGGTAGGTGGATTGGTGTTTAATTTTCAACTGTTGTGCATTTGTGTGTATTTTTGGGCTTCGAACCCATGTTGGGGTGTCGTGTGGCTGAGGCCTTGAATGTTTAAATACCTATAATTGTATAGGTAACTAATTGTGATAATAAAATGCTTATTGGGATCGTTGCTTGGATCTAGGACCACCCCGGGGTTGCGTTCCTCTATTTAGCCATTTGGATAGGATACCCGAGGGTATGCCTTTATATTAATTATTATAGAATTTCCTTGATTGGAATTGTTTACATATTTCTTGTTTATATGTTGGGCATGACCCAGTTACTTTCTTAGCCTGAGGGTAGTGCTTTACTTAGCCTGAGGGCAGGGTTACCTTTAGCCTGAGGGCAGTGGTTATTTCGGCCTGAGGGAAACTTCTTCCATGCCTGTTGGCAATAGACTCTGTGCCTGAGGGAGACACTTTGTACACCTGAGGGAAATATCAGTTACGCCTAGGGAAATTACCTGCGGATTGGATTCTGATTACCTGAGGGTAAGGGTTTGTGTGTTTGAGGACACTGAGTGTTTGCATAGAAATTCACTGTGGTGGTTTCTTCATAATAAATAATTAAATGAATATTAAAATGGAAATATAACTGGTAAAGTTAGTTACTTTTGAGTACTGCTTAGTTTATTGCATTTACTTTTCAACACTGTTGTTGTATGTTTACACACAGTTAAGCACATGCCTTTGGTGGGTGCCTACTGATATTATTTCTCACACCCTGTTTGGGTCATGCTTTTCGGCCCTAACAGATTACATTTTTGCAGGTGTGGATAAAGGCAAGGGTCCTTATATAGGTTCTTGATTGCTACTAAGGAGTAGGGGAGAATGGGACTAGGCTTAGGCTCGTGATGCTACCAGCTATTTTGTTTTGGTTCTTCTGTACTCTGTATTGTACTATACTTTATTGATGTGTGACATGTTCTGGCCGTTTTCATAGAACTTAAGACATGTTGCATCATTATCTATATAACAATTGGTTATCTTTTACTGCAGTTGTTTATTTTAAGTGTGTATGGTTTATTTCTTCCACTATTGCTGTATGCTTTCTATTTTATTCCACTGTGCTACACTTTGACAAATGAGGGCATAGTTTCCCCACTATCAGACCTGGGCCATCGCTGCTAGTCGGTATCCTCTAGCATTTGGGAAAATGCGCTTGAGGTCATGTGGAGAACTGGGTTCGGGGAACCCGTTGAGTGGCACCCAAAACCAGGACATTACAAAAAACTCCTATTTTAAATTAAAACCAAGAAGTCATAGAGAAAATAAGAATAAGTGACGAAAAATTAAATATCATAATTCATTAATAAGGGAATAGAGATATTCTCCTTGGATTGACCAATAAGGGCCTAATATTCCATCACTGGAGAGATTATAATAACGGAACAAAAGAAAACAATATATATAGAGAAAACAATATATCAATCAACTGATCAATGGAATCCCCATCTCTCTTGCTTGAGTGAAAATTCATCCTATTTATTGAATGAATCTAGGCTCCTAAAATGATTCAAAAACTTAATTCCACCCATGTGAGATAACTGATCTTCATATTCCCTGATCTAATATTATGATTCAATAATCCTCATAGTTTCCAATTCCCCTACTCATATTTCTTTGATAGTTTCCATGTGCATAAGATGAGGGTGAAAAATTATTTCAACAATCTCATCTAAAACCTTCTTCTCATTTGAAAATCATCCCATAATCATCACATTATTCTTTTTTTTGAAGAAAAACATGTGGAATATTAGGAGTGTTCTTTATTAATTTGGTAAAACTAGGGAATTGAGAATTCTTGCCTAAATTATTTTTTGTACTTTTCATATTTTAATCCCTATGGTTGAAAAATCAATAAAGTTCCAAAGTTTTATGGTAGTATAAATATCATTTCACATGAATTTTATGTTATAAAAGATTCCTAAAAATTACAACGCAAAATAAAAGTCATATGAAATGGATAATTTGGATGATTTTAGTTCGATGTGCTATAAATGTCATAATAAATGACTAAATTCATATTCTTTTTTGGAGAAATTCATGCAAGAATCCAGGTGAATCTTGATGTGGATTGGATATTTAAATTCATACACACTAGCCAAAGTCATATGCTTGGGCCATCCATAATATAACATGGTTTAAAATTCATAAGAGATACCCAGAGCTCATGTATTTTCCATTTCCTAGACAATTAAAACTTTATATTCATGTCTATTCAATGTTATAAAATCTTACTCCAGAATTCTTATGAAATAATACCTTTTTCATTTTTTTGCATAGCCTCTGACCTTATATTTTTTAAAATCACCTAAAACCCATGAAAATCATTAAATCATTATAGTATTGTCCACTTTATTTGAGAGATGATTAAAAATAATGAAAATCATAATTATAAACCTTTAAATATTTTAAACACGTCATCCAAAAATAAATTTATGGATTCTCATTTAATTCTAAAATTAATAAAACATAAAATTGAAATATTTAATTCATTAAAATTTTAATTCCAAATTTACAAAATTAATAAAAATAAGGTGTTTTCTTGGGTATTTACTAAATTATGAGGTTAATTATATTTAAAATAAGAATAAAATTCTTAAAATGTTGGCTCTCATCACCTATACATGTGAAGATATTTTGATTCAAGAGAGAGAGATTAAGGGTTACTATAAGTCTTAAAGAAGATGAAGAAGGTCACTAGAGAAAGGAAGTTTGGTATTTTTTTGGAAAATTGGTTAGATATATAGGTTTTTACTTAATTATTGTTTAAATATAATGATGGCATTGTAGGTTGTTATGGAATTCCTGAACCGAATCCCCCATATTCAATTTTTAGTTTCTATGAGTTTCTATTTTAATTTCTCTTATTTTTATTTTCATGAGTTTCATGAGTTTCATTTGTTTGAATATGAAAAGTATATGATCATCCCTATGACCATGTATTTATTATAGTCTCTTCTCATACATTGTTTTACACATAATTTTACCTTAATATTCTTCCATTTATCATATGATGTATGAATGTGAGGATTGATTGAGGGGTGATTAAGGGTCCTTGGTCACTATAGAAATGTGAAAGATCTATTTCAAAGATCATTAATTTAACTACATAATAAAACACACCAGGGAGAGATAGAGATATAACCTTAAGGTCTTGAGGCATTTATTAAGTTAGTTGGGTGAGTGAATTTATTTATGAGAGGCTACAAAAGAGTGTTTGGTAGAATTATCCATGGTCTAGCTATATGTGTTTTCCTTTGTTTCTCACTATTGAATATCTTTCATGTATGCACTGTTTTATTTGTGTCCTAGTCTTTTATTAATTTAAAATTAAATAAGTATTAGGATAATATTTATGTGAATAATAATGATAAGAAAATCCTTCCTCTGTAAATCAACCCTTGGTTAGCTTCCCTAGTTTCATTTTAGGGTTTCTAAAAATTATTTTTTGATTGAAAGGCCCACGATAGCCACACAACAATCATATACATGGGTTAATTCCAATATTGTTAATTTATAGAATTTATTTTTGATGTGAAATTTTTTTATTGGATAACTTATGGCGTTTAAAGGTCATGGGCCCCAACAATTGGTATCATAGATCATTTTTAGATTTTTAGTTTAACTAGACCTTATATAAGGTTTTTTAGAGATCATTTTAGTAGAATCACTACACCATCAACCTTTTAGGAGAATTATGGTAAATATTTCTTGATATCCTATACATTGTTTATATTTTGTTTTATTTATTTTTTTCTAGAAGGAAGAAAATTGGATGAGGGTAAGTTTTGGTTGGAGAAGTTTGATGGGATTAATTTTGGATTCTAGAAGATACATATAGAGGACTGCTTACTACTGAAGGAACTTGATATTCCATTGACTAGAACCAAAACATAATTGACTAATAAGGAATAATGAGAAAGGATGGATATAAAATTATTGGGTTAGATCTAGATGTCACTAGACCAGAATATCGAATTTATAATCCATGAAGTGAAAAATGATTTAAAACTAATGATGAAACTTACTAATATGTATGAGAACCAAACCCCAATGGATAACATGTTTCTTTTTAAAAGGCTATTCTTTGTTTTAATATTTATTGGAAATTAAATGGATGAACACATCAATTAATTCAATATGATTTGGAGTTAGATGGAATTATTAAAATTAAAGTTTGCATATCTAGAGTGGGCACTACTATTGCTTTCATCACTCCTAGAATCATGGGATGTGATGGTTACCACGATGGATAAATTAAGTAGAAAATATAAATTAGTGTTTTTAGATGTTTATGATATAGTTATTTATAAGGATATTCAATAAAATAATATCTATGAATCAACTAGAAATTACTACGGTGAGGATGATAGAAAATGTTCCACTGCATTAAAGAGTGACAAGAAAAGAAAAAGAAAGAAAAAGTAGAAGCTATATTAGTTCAGCTTAAGGTGGTCCCATATCTTTTATTGTGGAATAAAGTCTATATTAATATGGTTTATAGTGAAAAAAGAGTCAATTTTAGAAGATATGATTAGATAAGATTAGTTTAAAAATCCTACCTTGAAAGATACTTGAATTTTATTACTGAGTGCATCCGGTCCACATGGTTATTATATTATAGACTATAGGTACTCATTTAAATTTATATCCAAGAGATGAGTTATGAAAAATTATACTTCTAAAATACATTCCATGTTATATCTTGTAGACAATGAAACTCTTGAGATAGTGGGAAATGGTAATGATTCTATCCAGACAAAGAACAAAATCTTACTAAATTTGTAATGTGTATAGAAAATAATGAGGTTGGAGAAGAATTTTATTTCAATGGGAAGCTAAATTATGTGAGGTTTTGTACTAATTTTGTAGAAGGATCATGTAAAATTACATGTGGTTCTAGGGTTATGGAAAATGGAGTGAATTATGGAAAATTATACTTGAAGAGAGTTTCAGAAGGTGAAATGCATTCTAGGAAAATAATTACCAATAAGTTTTGGAATGAACATCTTATTCACTTAAGTGATAAATTGATGAAAATCATAACTAATAAGTAATGTTGAAGATTATAAGAATGGAGTATGTAACATGTGAAGATTAAATCCTTGTGAAGTACTGAATGTTTTCATTCTATATGTAAGGAAATATTCTCAAGTATAAGAAGTTAGAGCGAGTTCACAAGGATGTATGGGCCCTGAATCTATTTCATTCTCATAGAGGCTCATTTACTATGTTACCTTCATTGATGATGAAACATGAAATGTGTGGTTTTTATTTCTTAATAAAAAGTTTGATGTTTTTAGAAACATTTTTCAATGGAGATCTATAGTGGAAAAGGATATTAGAAGAAACATGAAATGTTTGAGGTCTAATAATGATGGGGAATATAGAAGTTGGGATTGCTAGTGATTCTGATGGTGTAAAGACATATGGATTGAGAATACCATACTATAAAATCTTGAATGATATGGATTTAAAGATAGTATGAATTATAATTTAGTGGAAAAGGAATGAATCATGAGAATTCATGATGGGGTTCCCAATGATTTTTGGGTGGAAATAATTAATTGTGATTCCTAGTTAGAGAAAAAAAGTCCATCATCTTAGTTGGGATAGAAAATTTAGGAAGAATATTGGTTTGGAAGGAATAATAAAATTTATCTTTTCAAAGTCTATGGTTCACTCACTTATATCCTTGTTGATGATAAATAAATGGATAAGTTAGTGTTTAATTCCTGAGTGTGTTTATTTAAAGTGTATGAAAATAAATAATTTGGATTTCAGCTCAAGGATAAAAACTTACAGATGGTTTTTAAAATATGAAATGATATATTCAATGAACATATCTTATAGAAAGATAAGAACTAATAAGAAGTTGTGAATTAGATCAAAGACTCCAAACAATCTAAGGTTTGAACTAATAAATGTCAGTAAGTGCTATAAAATTTAGGGAGTTTTATAGTTCTTGAAACACTAGACTATATGAAAAGAGTTTCAGATGATAATTAACTAATTATGGTGTTTACATGGAAAAAATACTAGAAATATCATTTATTGTGGAATATTAGGTAAGATATCTAAAAGGTAATGTTTTGGAAGTAATTGTTTTGGAAGTATTTGATCCACAAAGTATATTAAAAAAGTCATACATGATTCATCACCAAGTAAAAATATATAGAAGTAACTTACACTACTTTCTTCTCACAGATGATAGAGAACCTAAAAGTCTAGAAGGGGCCACAAGTCAGAGTGATTCAAATTTGTGGTAGTTAGTGACGAGGGATGAAATGGATTACATACATGTGTCCAAAACATGGGATCTAATATAACAACCAAATGGGATAAGATAACTTCAAAAGAAATGGGTTTATCGACTAAAGGAAGAAATAAATGGTATAAAGCTGTACGAGGAGAAACTTTTCAGGAAGAATTTTCAAAAAATTAAAGGTATTGATTTTTTCACGTAGTTTTCCCCAATTTTTAATCACATGAATATTCATATAGTACTTAGGATTATTTTCATAAATGGTTATAGCCATAATAGTTATATGTGAAAACCAAATTTCTTTATAGAAACTTATATTAAGATATTTATACAGATAATTTTGAAGGTTTTATGGATAAATTGAAAAATGATCTTATATGCAAGCTAAATCCAATCCTATATGTATTAAAGAAATATCCAACTTAGTGGAACCATAATTTCAATACCTTTATGGTAACATAATTTTTTTCTAGATTAATGCAGATCATTTCTGTTACTGGAAAGTGTATGGTGATGGAAGCTTCAATATTTTACTCCTCTACATGGGTTCCATGATTATTACTGGACTAGTAAAGGAAATGATCAATGAGATAAAGGTTGGATCTTCCAAAAGTTCAGAGAAGAATGATCTTGGTTCAGTAAAAAATATCTTTGGGATGTACATTATAAGGGATTTAAATTTTGTAAGTTTGTTCATAATTCAATCTAAATAATTCTAAATGGTTGTGGAATGTTTCAAAATGAGTGAGTGTATATTTTTTACCACTCCCCCAGATGAAAAAAAGTCTATACAAATAGAACACATAGATAATAAAAGTAGAAGTCGAAAACATGGAAAAGGTTTATTTTGTATTAGTAGTTAGAAGATTGATGGATATCATGGTTTTTATATAGAATAATATCGTGCATTTAGTGAGAGTAGTTAGTAGGTTCATGAATAATCCTATAAGATAACATTGAGAAGTTAAATAGATCCTCCAATATCTAAAACATTCTAGAAGTTTTAATATTTGTTTCAGAATGTATGAACCACTTAAAGAGTTTATATATTTGAACTTTGGGGGATATGTGGACACTTTGAGGATAACTACCATTTATGATTTCACTTACAGAGGCAGAAATACGATTTATATTTCAAAAGCTCAATTTTCAGTTTCAATTTCAATAATAGAATCATAGCATGTTTCATTTAAAAAAGATAGGAAAAAGTTTTTTTTATGAAGGGGCTGTTGGAGGATCTCACACTACTACAAAATAGACCTTTAACAACACTAAAAATAAGATTTATCAGTGCTAGAGAATCACAAACTACTGGAGAGATATTAAAAGCCTGAGTCTTTTATTAGCACTAAAAAATCACTGGTAAAAGGGTCCTTTATCAGCGCTTCTATAATCACTGATAAAGGAAAACTTTATCAGTGTTTTGTCAAGCGTTGATAAATGGTCATTTATCAGTGCTTTTATAAGAGCTGATAAAGGGGCATACTGAAGTGTGCTTTAACAACACACCATAAAACCAAAAACACCAAGAAATCAGAAAAATAAAGTTTGAATATAGAAATTAAATGAAGAGAAAACAGTCTAGGATTATTTCCTCATTTTTGGCGATCTGATGCACGTTTTAAACTAAAATGATACTTATATATTGAAAAAATGAACTCATAGTCATACTGGTCACACCGTGTCTCAAATTGAGGTGCAGATAATTCTTGCACATCTCAAATGACTTATGGGTCATTTTCCTAATGTATCAAAACAATCCGAATGCATTTGCTCAGTTTTGAGTACATTTCTTGTATTTTTTACTAAGATGTCATTTTAAACTAGAAACATGTACTTTGAATCATATCAGTCATATCGTGTGTCAGTTTGATGTAATACTACACATAAAAATGACTTATTAAGCATTTTCATAAATTATAAAGATAATCTGAGTGTATTTTCTCCTTTTTTAGTGAGTAACAATTTTTGAAGAAAAATGTATATTTTAAACTATTAACAGACACATTGATTCATAAAAAAAACATTATGAATCATATTGAGGTGAGGCTGATTCTTATATTTCATAAATGACTTAGGGATTATGGTTGTAAAGTATCAAAACAATATGAATTAATTTGATAAGTTTTGAGTGGGTGAGTTGTCCTTTTTACTAAAATTTATTGGACTCCTCATGGGTTAATCATGTTTTAATGATCACAAATCCTATACATTCTGTATAACTAGTTAATCCTGTTTAATATATATAAAATTATGTGTACAGATGATTAGTTTCTTTATGACTTAAATAATTATTGTAAACTATTTTTTTATAATTAAATTCTCTTATGAATGATTAAGTTTAATTCATTATATGAATATCATTATTTAATTCTATGTACAGATATTTGGATAATTCTATGAAATCACGAGTCTGCCACCAGTTGTGTTTTTTTGGAAAAGGACCCAAACACTATGACCATCCAGACACCTTGACCATCCTGAAATCGTGACTATCCAGACACCATGACCAACTAGACACCGTGACTATCCAGACACCGTGACCACACACCATGATCCTAACACCGCATATGTGCTACCAGTTCATGATCTCTATAAAATTATTCCATCATAGCTATCTCACCGCTCAAATACAAAGAAGGAAACACCATTTCAAGGAGACACCATTTCATAGAGACACTGTTTACAGATAGACTATGACACCATTTCTTAATCTATTTTTTTGTTTTTCAATTTAATTTCTAACAGTCATATTTGAAGTTTTTAAATACACCGACATAATAAATGTTTCTTTGTAGACATTTCCCCTGACAGTACGAGGTATGAGGTGTAGAATACATACATCTTGTCAGCTCCAACACATGAATTATAAGAATGAAAAGAATAGTGTGGCCATAAGAAAATTGTGTGACAAGCGATAATAGTGGAAATAGAAAAACAAGTGTGTGCCTGATAACGAAGAAGAACGGGCATTCAAGAAAGAATAACTGACACATGAAACCTGACACTATTGGAGAAAACACAAAGAATACTTGAATCCTAGAGTCGAGAACATTTCCATATTATCAACTCCACGAAGAACACGAGCCAAATCTAGATAACTTACAATACTCTATTTTTCATGATAGGATTTGATTTCTGCATTTGTTTCATCCCAAAAGTCCATAGCTGCATAGACTAACAATCAGTGCACTTCTAACCTTATCTCATCATTTCTACTCTATTGTTTATTATTTTTTATCTTTCGAGCAGTGTGTGTGCCTGTATAAAAACACTCACTATCTCCTACATCAAACTGAAGGATAAAATATATCCTTTCTCTTACATCTTTTTACACTTGTGTATTCCCATGGATAAGAGTAGAAGAGGTCCCTATGTGACCTGTTAGTTCTTACCCACAAAGAATTGTGGAAGAGGTCATGCGACCTGGACAGTCTTCTGTACTATTGTTAACCCCGATCTAGGGTGTGGATAAGGTTTATTTATATAAACTGCTTGGTGGCAGATGATCACCAAGTAGAGTAGATTAGGTCTCAACTTTAGACTGAACCACTTGTTTTATATCTGTTGTATTGTTTATTTTAGTTTTCTTTGTTTTACTATTCAATTAAAAAATCACTAAATTTACTTTGATAGTTAATCTTGGAAGGAAGTTATAATTGTTTTTCCTTATTAGAATAGTTTCAAAAGTAATTTTAATAACTGATATTAAGATTACTGAGAATTAATCAATCTTTTGAGAAGTTATTCAAACAATCAAACTTTTATAACCGTATTACTTTGATTAACTAGAAAGTATTTAAATTTATTAGGGAACCCTTTTAAGAATTCCTTTTTAAACAATTTTATTTATATATAATCAATTCACCCCCCTCTCGAGTACTCTACTCCAACCAATATTTGGTATCAAAGGATTGTTTATTAAGACTCTATTTTTTACCCTATTCAACTGTGATTGTAGTTGTACTTTAAAGATATGTAAATTTATATTAATTCTAAATTTCTAGCTCTTTTAAAGTATTTATTTATTATGGATAATAGATTGGAAGGTGCTACAACAAACATACCACCATTTTTTAATGGAACCAATTATACTCAATGGAAAATGAAAATGAAAATGAATTTATAAAGTATGATCTTTGAAATTTGGTCTTCAATTATAGATGAATATAATATTTCTTCTACTAATAGAATCACTTGGTATGAACCTACCAAAGATTCATAAAATAAAAATTTCAAAGCTATGAATGCTTTATGCTGCTCTTTGGGAGATGATTAATTTAATAGGATCTATTCATGTAAAACAACCCATGAAATTTGGGATACCTTGTCTTTTTCACATGAAGGAAATTCTAGTGTGAAATAAATGACACTTTATAATTATACTATTAAATATGATAACTTTAAAATGAAACCTGATGAGCCTATTTTTGACATGTATCTCAGGTTCAATGAAATTGTCAACATAGTGATTTCTCTGGGAAGAGAAGTCACTGCCTAAGAACAAATCAGGAGGATTCTTAGATTCCCACCTAATAGATGGAGAGGAACCTCTATCTCTATTAGAGAGTCATGCGACATCAGAAAGATACCTGTAAAATAACTCATTGGAAAACTGATTATGTATGAATAAGACTTGAAAGTCAACAAGGAAGAGGAGGATGAACCCAAAAGAAAATCTGTTGTGTTCAAGACCACCACATCTAAACACAAATGAAAAGGGAAATGGGAAGTTTCTGTATAAATTTCCAGTAGTGAACAATCATCAAATGACATCGATGAGGAGATGAATCAATTAGCTATAATCTTTAAGAGATTTTAGAAGAAGAAGAAATTTTCAGAAAGCCTAACATCATGGAAAGATATGATCAAAAAGGAAGTTGTAAGAAAGATTGGAAAAGAAGTGACAAGTCTGATGAGATTGTCAGCTATGAATGTAAGCGAAAAAGACATATCAAGTATAACTATCCCAAGATCAAGTAAAAAAATAAATATGTGGAAAAATATTGAAAGTATAAAAAGGAAATGAAAGCAACATGGAGTGCTTCTAAGGGCATTTCAAGTGACTCAGAATCTTCACATGATGAACAGGCTAACAAATCCGGTTTGTGTTTTATGACAAACACATCTCAGGTAACATTTGAATCTTCTGTACACAATTCTTATTATTCTAGAGATGATATTGAATATGAAAATATTTATAATAAAGAAATGTTTGATTACTGTAATATTCTTGAAGATACATGCAATGAACTAAAATATAAATATAGGTATTTAAAGAAACAACATACTCTTACCTCAACCGTTAAAACTGAACTCACTATAGAAAGGGAGATAAATTATCAATTACTCAAAGAGAACAATGAACTAAAACTATCTAATGAAAAATTGAAAAGGGATCTTGAAAGGTTTACTAATGGTAAAGATAACTTGGTACAAATTTTAGGTAAACATATTTCTCCCAAATATACTACTAGAATTGGCTTTTAACCTGGTAAAAGAAATTTTGGAAAAAATAATTTTGTTTCTAAGTCTAGCACATATATCTTTACTCCCAGTTCTAAAAAACATCCAATTAGTTCAAGTTATGATACACTCTCTATTATTTCAATATTTTTTGGACCAAATAGAGTTTATTTTTCAAATACTTTACATAATGATTATAGGAAACCTATGAGGCAGATATGGGTTCCTAAGGCACTAGTCAGTAATATTACTGGACCCAAATAAGTATGGGTACCAAAATATATATTTTTTTGACTATTTTTTAGGAATGTTTCTTAAAGAGTTCCTGTAAAAGATTATGGTACTTGGACAATGGGTGTTTGAGACACATAACAGAAGACAATTCATGCTTCAAGAACATAATAAAAATTGTTGGAGGACATGTCACCTTTAGTGACAATGCCAAAGAAAATATTATTGGCCTTGGTCAAATTGGTAATTATAACTCAGTTTTTATTTCCAAATTACTTTTTTTTGATGGATTGGAATATAATCTGCTTAGTATTTTACAACTATGTGATGATGGATTTCATGAAAAATTTTAAAATGATTCTTGTAATGTTTTTGATTATAAAAATGAATTAGTGTCTTTTGAATTAAGAAATGAAAATGTATACTCTATTAACTTACATTATTTATCCTCTCAAAATGATTCATGTTTAAGTTCATTTCACAAAGAATCTTGGCTTTGGTATAAGAGACTAGGACACTATAATGTTCACTCTCTTAGAAAGTTAACTTGAAAAATCATAGTCAAAGACCTACCAAAACATGAGTTTCCAAATGATAAAGTGTGTAATCCTTGTCAAAAGGGAAAGCAACACAAAATTTTCTTTCAAACCAAAGAAATAAGTGTCAACTTCTGAACCTCTCTAATTAGTTCACATGGATTTGTTTCGACCATCTAGAGTTTCTAGCTAAAATGGGAAGCACTATGTTTATGTTATTGTAGATGACTTTTCTAGATATACTTGGACTTTTTTTTGGCTTACAAAAGTGAATATAGATCTCATTTTACCAAATATTCCAAAACTGTTGAAAATCTTAGTGTAATTAAAATTAAATTCTTAAGAAGTGATCATGGCCGTGAGTTTGAAAATAAAGAGTTTGAATCCTTTTGATCAAAAAATGGCTATAGTCATAATTTATTTGCCCCTAGAACACCCCAACATAATGGAGTTATAGAAAGAAGAAATTGAACCACATAAGAGATTTCTAGAGCCATACTTAGTGAATATGACTTACCTATCTATTTTTGGGTTGAAGCTGTAAATACAACATGTTATATTATCAATAGAGTGTTGATTAGACATATTCTTAAAATAAATCCATATGAGTTGTGGAATAATAGAAAACCCAAAGTTATCTACTTTAATGTATTTAGTTTCAAAGTCTATATCCATAATACTATGGAAAATCTTGACAAATTTTCATCCAAGAGTGATGAAGGATTATTCTCAGGATATTCAATTTATAGTTAAGCCTATAGAGTGTTTAGTAAAATAACTAAATGTGTGGAAGAATCTGTCCATGTAGAATTTGATGAAATATATCCACATGAGCCTAAGACCACTCTAGAGAACATGGAGGATGATGTATCAAATCTGAACATTAATTCAAAATCCTCTAACCATCCTATAAAGGAATCTATGAAAACTTCTAGTTCTAAAAATTCTTTAGATTCAGGTCACAATGAACCTAACCATATTGAAGAACCTGAAATCACCAGTCCTTATTTTTCTAGAGCTATTAGAACTCTTAAGAACCATACTTTAGATTCTGTTGTAGGAGACTTAGAAAAAGAAACTCAAACTAGAGATTCTCTTAGAAATCAGGTTTAACATCAAGTCTTATTGTCATAACTTTAACCTAAAAACATTAATGATGCCATCAATGATGAATTTTGGGTGATGTATATGCAATAAGAACATAATCAGTTTGA
The DNA here is from genome assembly GCA_963277665.1 of Viscum album. Taxonomy (NCBI): domain Eukaryota; kingdom Viridiplantae; phylum Streptophyta; class Magnoliopsida; order Santalales; family Viscaceae; genus Viscum; species Viscum album. The sequence goes on from OY728148.1 coordinate 418,862,737, forward strand.
AAGAAACAAATTTTGGAAACTTTTTGATAGAACCAAAGACACATTCACCATAGGCACTAAATGAGTTTTTAAAAATAAGGTATATGAAGTTGGTAATATAGTTATAAACAAGGCTAGGTTTGTTAAAAAAGGCTATAGTCATGAAGAAGTAATTTACTATGAAGAGACCTTTTCACCAGTTGCTAAAATTGAAGCCATCAGAATTCTTCTTGCTTATACTGTACATCTAAATTTCAAACTATATCAAATTGATGTCAAAAGTGCATTTCTAAATGGGTATAAAGCTGATGATGTCTTTATTGAGCAACCCCCTGGGTTTAAAAACCCTCATTTTCTAGACCATATTTTTAAATTATCAAAAGATTATATGGCTTAAAATAGGCTCCAAGAGATTGGTATGATAGATTAAGTAATTTTCTTATTTCCAAAGATTTATAAAAGGAATAGACTCCTACCATTTTTATAAAACAAATTTCCAATAATGTTTTATTAGTTAAAATCTATGTAGATGACATTATCTTTGGATCTTTAAAAAATTATTTATGTATTGAATTTTCTAAAATGATGCAAAACAAATTTGAAATGAGTCTAATGGGTGAACTCAAATTCTTTATTGAATTTAAATTCTTTCAAAATAATGATGGTATTATTTTAATTCAAAGAAAATATACTAGAGATATTATAAAATGTTTTGGATTTGATATCAATAAAAGTAGTGACACTCCAATGAGTACTACTTGTAAGTTGGATCTTGATGAAGATGAAAAATATGTTGATCAAACCACTTATTGAGGAGTGATTGAAAGCTTACTCTACTTAACTATTAGCTGATCTGACATTATGTTTAGTGTGTGTATGTGTGCTTGTTTTCAAGAAAATCCTAAGGAATCTCATTTAAATGATGTTAAGTGAATTTCCAAATACCTCTAGCTTACACCCAATCTAGGTCAGTTCTATCCCAGAGGACAATCATTTGAGTTAGTGAGTTATTCTTATGTCGACTTTGGTGGTTGTAAGTTAGATAAAAAAATCACCTCTAGAACATGTCAGGAAAGTCACTAGTATCATGGTATAGTATGAAAGAAAAATATGTTGCATTATCTACTAAACAAGATGAATACATAGCTGCTGGAAGTTGTTGTGCACACATTTTTTGGATGAAACACACATTGCTAGATTATGGATATCAATTCAGGCATGTGCCTATAAATTGTGACAATACAAGTGCTATTAAAATCTCAAAAAATCATGTTTCACACTCCATGACAAACACATATTGATGTAAGACATCACTTCATGAGAGATCATTATAAAAAAGGTGACATCACTTTGGTATTCATTGGAACTGAATATCATCTTTCTGATATATTCACTAAACCATTAAATTATGAAAGAATAGCTTACATCATACATGAATTGGAAATGATAAATCTTATGTAGTATGTATACTATTTCATAGTTTTCGGTTTCACAAGTCACTATCTTAAGATTACTGTTTAACTCTAACAGTTCTATAGTTTTACTATCTTAAGAGTTGATGTTTCATGTTTACAGTCTCACAGTTACTATTTCCTGGTTACTGTCTGGCACTTACTATCTCAAACAATACAGTCACACAGTTTAGAAATCACACTGTTACGGTCTCACTGTGAATGCTTGTTACGGTCTCACCATGAACGCTTGCTATGGTCTCACCATGAAAGTTGATTACAGTATCACTGTAAAGATGCTTTATTGTTTTATTTATACATTATAACCCGTATCATGGTAATTCAATTTTTTATTCATTTTAATTTCTTATGCTTTTGATCCTACGACACTTGATATCCCTAAATGATAAAATAAAATAAATTTCACTCGTTCTTCACTAGAGCTATCTTCTCTCAAACTATAAGCCCTCTTTTAACCCTTATCTCTCTCTAGAACCTTCAGTGGATTCCTAAGATGAAATGCCCATCATCGTCAACTCCTGAGAAGCGTAGTTTAAAGAAGAAATTAAAAATCACTCCGAAGTTAGCACCTGAAGTTCCTTTGAATTCAAATATGGTGAATAGAATAATGGTACCTGAAAAGGAGATATACCCTATGTGGATTATATCAAGTAAGTATTTGGTATTGAAAGTTCTAATAGAGAAAGGATATCTGGATTGGTTCACAAAGGAGGATAGGCCTATTTACTTGAATCTAGTTGCACAGTTTTATCAATATGTACAATTCTCTTTTGATTCAAAAGATGGATATGGTGTGCAGAGTAGGATCAATGGCCAGATTTGTACCTTTTATTCAAGGTTATGGGTTGTATGCCTTAGGATACCTCATGAGGGTATTTTTGAGGACTACCAGAGAGGTCCTACACCTCCAAGTGAGTTCTTTATTTTGGAAGAATCATTGAGAAGCTTAATTGGAAATGAAACTAAGAGGAGAGACATAGCTGCCAAGCTAGATGGTGAAACCAGGCTTCTGTTTAAGTTTATTCAGAATTTAATTAGCCCCAGAAAAGGTGATTTTTTTATACTCAAGTATCAGGATGTATTTTTGATACATATCATGAAAAATGTAAATAATTTCAACATATTCAAGTAATTTATACACCAAATGTGTGAGTTGATAAAAAAGACTCCAAGTAAACCTCCCTATTCTATTCAAGGTTTATCTCAACTATGCTTTCGGAAAAAGGATTGGTTGGACCAAACAAAGAATAAATTAACGACAATGAGTTCTGTATTTCAAAAGTTACAGTAAAGAGAATGAAAATCAGTTGGAATCCATGAAGAAAATCATGGGTGGAAGATAATTATAGGGTTTATGAAGAGTTTAATCCGGTAGAAGACCCTTCAAGACCTAAGGATATTTATGATTCTGGTTTGGATCCATATGAACTCGTTGAGTATTCTGATGATGATAAAGAAGAAGAGGCTATTGTACCTCTTATAGAAATTGTTCTGGTTGAGGAAGAAATTGAATATTTTCCTCAAGTCTTATTTGAGAAGGAAATGACTATTCCTGAAGAAGTTTTTAATCTGTAAGAACAACTTGATTCAAAATAAGAATCTTTTTCTAAGGTATATGAAAAGGATGTTGTAGAAGATCATAGAGAAGAAAATATTTCTATTGAGAAAGAGACTGCTCTTGAGGAACACCTAGAGGAACAATTTGTTCTTGATGTTATTCCATCTGATGAATAGATAATGGAGCAAACATTTCAGTTGGATAGAAAGAAAATGGGTGAAGATACTAGGGATGAAATCTTAGAAATTGATCAAGGATCTAAATCTCTCAGTCCGGAGAAAGATGCATTGGTTGAGGGGGAGAAACACCCCAATCGAGAATCTATTAAAATACCTAATCCGATTGATCCAAGTTCAGTGGATACATGGTATAAATTTCCCAATTATTTTGATGTGATTGATTCCAAATAAATCTCAATTAAAGGAATTGATCTGTCTACTATGTTTCATTTGAAATGGGCATATTCTTATGAAGCTATATCTTCCAAGGAACCTTAGCCTGTCTCATATTCTATTCCTAAACCTTCACAAGAACCTCTAAACTTGGTGAATAAGGATGATCTAAAAGCATTTGGAGCTACCCTATTGGCTGGAGTTGAAAAAATCATGAATACCCAACCAGCTCCTATAACCAATTTAAGTGAGAGAGATGTTTATCGGTTGTTTTAAAAGGTCATATCACATATTCAACCCATGATGCTTGATGAGATTCAAGAAGTCAGATTTGAGAACAAATAGCTCAGTGATGAAGTAAAAACTCTCAGAGTTCTGGTTGAAGATATGTAGAGAGTGATAACCACTAGACCAGAACCTGTTTCTTATCCTATTGAGTATATTGTTAGTCATACCCCAAAGGAATTAGCCTCACTGATTAAACCTAATATAACTTCCTTAGCTGAGAAGGTAGCTGAATAAAATAAGAATATTGTTCAATAGATGCGTGAGCTTGTTATTGGTCTTAACAAGTTAACTGGTGAGTATAATGGATGTCTCCAGAAATTTCTAAATCCTCTGAAATCCTTAACCTCAGCTATTTATTCTTCTCATACCTATGGAGAATAATCTCAACATTCTTTAGACAGTGATTTGCTCAAAATAGTTATCAAATAAGAACTTCAATATGTGATTAGTGGCTTTGATAAGGAATCTCTATATGAAGTTATCAAGAACAGTGACATAGTTCTTGATTTGGTAAAAATTCATTCTAAGATTTCCAATGATGCACAACAAGAAATTTATAAGAAGGTGGACTTCTACTTCAATCAGATCTTCTGGAAGAATGACATGACTAACCACTTCGAGTCCCTTGTGGAGAATATGAGGATTCCTCATATCACTCAAGCTTTCAAAAATCAAGTCCAAAATCTCAAAGATTTTACACCTTTGTTGGATAAGTTTATGGAGAACAAGGATGAATTTGATAAAGCCATGATGTATGGCAGTGAGATCATTGCTGACTTCATCATGCTTTTGAGGACTTATCTTCATGTCTAGAGTACTGCAATTTTCACTCCTACAACTGCACACTTGAGATCTTGTTTTCCTACCTTCTCATCCTCTTACCTTGCCTATACATCTATGTATATCTCTCAGGATCTGAATTAGATCATTCCTGTTATCCTTGATCAATAGTTCCCTCAGTCTTCCACTGCACCTACCTTGGCCCCTTCTGTTTTTGAAGGACTCCCTTTACCTTCTCCGTCCATTGGTTCACTCCCTTATTCCATTTCTACCTCTTCTCCTATGGATTCTTTTTTTGATGCTGCTTTTAAGGGAAAGGATAAGACAAGCCTGTGCTAAAGAATAGTAACTAATATATTTCGATAGGAATTTTTCCTGTATTCTTGTTACTTATTGTTTTTAATGACACTTTTATCCATATAGTACATTGTTAACATTTATTGTTTATTTATTATTTAGTATTTTTAATAATCCAAAAACAGGGAGAAATATGTATTCTATATGCAATCTAAAGAAGTAGAACATTCCCTATGAACAGATATCTCAATCACATGATTTGTGATCATAAAAAGGGGGAGATTTTTGGACACCTCAAGTGTTAATCATGTTTAATGATCACAAATTCTATACATTCTATAAATCTTATTAATCCTATTTAATCTATCTAAAATCATGTGTACAGATGATTAATTTATTTATACCTTAAATAGTTATTGTAAACTATTTTGTATATAATGAAATTATCTTATGAATGGTTAAGTTTAATTCATTATATGAATATCACTGTTTAAGTCTGTGTACAGATATTTGGCTAAGTTTGAGAAACTGTGAGTCTTCCACCGGTTGTGTTTTTCTGACAAAGTACCTAGACACCATGACCATTTAGACACCATGACCATCTAGACATTGTGACCATCTAGACACTATAACCATCCAAGTACCGTGACCATCCAGACACCGTGACCATCTAGAAACCATGACCATTGAGACACTGTGACCATCCAGACACCATGACCATCCAAACACCGTGACCATTGAGACACCATGACCATCCAGACACAGTGACCATCCAGACCCTATGACCATCCAGACACCGTGACCATCCATACACCATGACCATCCATAAATCGTGACCAGACATCATGATCTTAACATCACATCTGTACTACTGGTTCCTGATATCTATAAAACTATGCCATCATAGCTATCTCACCGCTCAAAGAAAAATAAGGAGACACCATTTTAAAGAGAAATCGTTTCATAGAGGCACAATTTATAGATAGACTATGACACTGTTTCTTAATCGGTTTTGTCATTTTCCAATTTAATTTATAAGAGTCATATTTGAAGTTTTTAAATAAACTGACATAATAAATGTTTCTTTTTAGACATTTCACCTAACAATACGAGGCACGAGGTGAATAATACATGCATCATGTTGGATCCAACACATGCATTCTAAGAATAAAAAGAACAGCATGGCTAGAAGAAAAGTGTGTGACAAGCGATAATAGTGGAAACATAAAAACAAGTGTGTGTGCGATAACGAAGAAGCATGATCATTCATGAAATAAGAAATGACAGATGTAACCCAACACTGCTGAAGAACACACGAAGCATACTCGAATCCAAGATTTGAGAACATTTCCACATTATCAACTCCATAAAGAACACGATCCAGATCTATCTGACTTACGATAATATGTTTTCCGCGAGAGGACTCTATTTTTTCATTTGCTTCTTACCAGAAGTCCAGAGCTACGTAGAATAAAACTCAGATCACTTATAACCATATCTCAACATTTATTCTATGTTGTGTATTATTTTTATCTTTTGATCAGTATGTGTATCTGTATAAAAAAACACACTATAACCTACATCAAACTAAAAGATACAAGATATCCTTTCTCTTACATATTTTTACACTTGTGTATTCCCATAGATAAGTGTGGAAGAGGTCCATGTGTGACCTATTAGTTTTTACCCACGAATAACTGTGGAAGAGGTTGTGTGACCTAGAAAGTCTTGTGTACTATTGTTAACCCCGAAATAGGGTGTGGATCAAGTTTATTTATATAAACTGCTTCGTGGATGGTGATCACCAAGTGGATTGGATTAGGTCTCGGCTTGAGAATGAACCACCTGTTTTATATCCGTTGTGTTGTTTATTTTAGTTTTCTCTGTTTTACTATTTAATTCAAAAATAACAAAATTTACTTTGATAGTTAATCTTGAAAAAAAGTTATAATTATTTTTCATTATTATAATAGATTAAAAAGTAATGTTAATAACCAATAATTAATCAATCTTCAGAGAAGTTATTCAAATAGTCAAACTTTCATAACCGTATTAGTTTAATTAACTCAGATATATTTAAATTTATTGGGGAACCCTTTTAAGAATACATTTTTAAACAAATTTTTTTATAGATACTCAATCCACCCCCCTCTTGAGTACTCTATTCCGACCGACAAAATTGATGCCAATTTTAAATAAAAAGATGTACTTTGAGTTATACTAGTCACACAATGCATCATATTGAAGTAAAACTAATTAATACATGTCAAAAATTTATTATGGATCATTTTAATAAATTAAAAAAACAATCTAAATTAATTTACTCAGTTTTGAGTACGTCGCTTGTCTTTTTTACTAAAATGTCATTTTAAAATGAAAATATACACTTTGACTCATACCAATCACATCATGTATCAGTTTTATGTGAGACCAATTCCTACATGTCAAAAATTACTTATGAATCAATTTCCAAAATTATCAAGAAAATTTGAGTGTGTTTTCTTGGTTTTTATTGAGTAACATTTTTTGAACTAAACTGTCAATTTTGAACTGATAATGGACACATTGAGTCATACCAGGAACAACATGCATCAGATTGAGGTGAGGATGATTACTACACATCAAAAATGACTTATAGATAGTTATTATAAAGTATAAAAACAATCTGAATGCATTTTATTAGTTTTGAGTTGGTCAGCTTTCCATTTTATTAAAATTGATGCCATTTTTAAATAAAAAGATGCACTTGGAGTCATACCGATCACACCGTGAATCCGATTGAGGTACTAATTATTTATACACATATAAAATTACTTATTAATTTTTTTAATAAAGTATCAAAAAAATCGAAATGTTTTTATTGGTTTTGAGTACGTCACTTGTTTTTTTGACAAAAATGTCATTTTTAACTGGAAACATGCACTTTGACCTATACCGACCACATCATGTATCGGTTTGACACGAGACTAATTACTACATATAAAAAGGACTTATAAATTGATTTCCTAAATTATCAAAAAAATATGAGTGTGTTTGATATTTTTTTAGTGAGTGATTTTTTTGAACTAAACTGTCAATTTTAAACTAATAACAGACACATTGAGTCACAGTGGTCACACCGCACATCGAATTTAGGTGAAACTAATTCCTACACATCTCAAATGACTTATGAATCATTTATATAGGTTTGAATGAAGTACGAGCCTCTATAGACATATTTTTCCAATCGTATAAAACTTTATAATTTTTTTAATAAAATAAAATCTATTAAAAACCATGTTTTATCGGAAAAAGTATTATAAAAAAATCCTCAACCAATTATTTTTTTAAATTTTTATTTGGATCATTATGGATAAATTAGAGGATAAAAATGAAATTAATTCATCATTAACTATTTCTACATGTAAAATCAAATAAATTAATTTCAGTAACATACACTCATCAGCTGAAATTACATTGTACAACCCAAGACCTCCATGATTGACATCACTACAGTTCGTATTCCAGTTCTTCCATATCCACCCTCTCCATTTCTTTCTCTCCCTTCACTCTGTCATTTTTTAACTGTGTGGAGTTTTACTCTAGAAGGATTTGGTGTAAATGGAGGCTTTGAGTTAATAACTAGTGCCAAGGGTGTAATTCTCACAAATGGGAGGGATTTACCCTTTTAGAGAACACAATGAAGTAAAATTGTCATCCTCATCAGCTCATCTCCCAAATAATTATCATTGAAGTTTTTTGTTTGACACACATACTCCATTTCTTGTGGACATGATCCTATGTTTCTTGAAATACTCTAAGCAGTAGTCATCCATGAGATGACTAATAATCAGAGTAGTACAAGAAACATGAAAGTGATGGGGGATGAGTCTCAAGGAAACAAAATGAAATAATAACTATTCAAGAGATAAAGTTTATGAGGATAATTTTTTTAATTAGTTGTGTTCTCTAAAAGGGGTGATGCCTCCCATTTGTGAGAATTACACCATTGGAACTAGTTACTAACTCAATGACTCAATTTCCACCAAATACATCCAGAGAAAATCTCCACACAACCAAATAAATGATAGAGTGAAGGTAAAGGAAGAAATATATGGGTGGAGATGGAAGAATCAGAATACACAACTGCAGTATTGCGCAGCCCATGGGTCTTGGGTTGCTACAATATAATTTCAGTTGATGAGTGTATGTTAATGAAATTAATTTATTTGATTTTATGTGGATTCATAGTTAATGATGAATTAATTTCATTTTTATCCTCATATTTAACCACAAGAATCTGAATAAATCTTTAATAAAATAATCGGTTGAGGATGTTTTTATATTTTTTTGATAAAATTTGGGTTTTTTAATAGGTTAAATTTTATTAAAAAATGATAGGGTTTTATATGATTTGAAAAATATATTGATGGAGGCGTGTACTTTGTTCAAACTTACCACAATATGAAATAAACCTGAACGAGGTTCACATCATCCACCATAAAAAACTATGAAAATGAGGTCACTCCTCATTCGATATATAGAAAAATGAAGTGAATCTACCTAAATATTATATATATATATGTTATATATATATATATATTTTATATATGCTTTATATTTGTACCTTTATTTGAATATATATATATATGTATATTATTTATCATATTTAAATTTATTTAAATATACAATATATCATTAAATGTATATATATAATATTATTTTTTTCTAATGAAACTAAAAAATACAATTAATAATATTTTTTAAATTATATTAATTATAAATAATTTTTATTTTGGGTAATTTTGTATAAATATAATTATTTAAATTTTGGAAAGTTTAATTATTTAAAAAAATGTATATATAGTTACATAATTTTATTATTTTGAAAGAAACATGAGTTTACGAATATTTTATTGGTTATTTAAGTATAAATTATATTAATGTTAATTAAATATATATATATATATAGATATGAAATGTATATTTGGACCTAAAATGATGAATACCTAAAAATAATTTCTAATATATAGAATTTGATAACTTTCATTCTATTTTTTTTGGAACAAATGATGTTGGAATCTAAGGATTCTAGGGAGGCCATCTAATACGCATTGGCATATCCTTAAAATTTTAGGGAGGTCCATAAAGAAGTTGGAATCAAATAATAATACACATCAATAATATATATCAGAAAAAAAGGAGAAAAACACACCAAACCTAAAAAGGTATATCCCATACAAATTTAAACATATATATATATATCCTCGAATTTATAATACACATAATTGAAAAAAATGCACATTTAAACAAAATTATTAATGAAAATAAATATAATAAATTCCTAATTTGGAAATCCAGAACCATAGTTTGTGAATAGATAATTATAAAATCACCCTTACATTATAAGTTATGAAAAAACACACACACACACACATATATATATATATGTGTGTGTGTGTGTGTGTGTGTGCGCGCACGCGTGTGTATCTTTATAAAATAAACTGAAATTGATAAAAATATATGTAAGCCTTAGAAAATAATATCACAACATAATAAAATAAATACAAAACCATACTAATTTTAAAAATAGAGATCCATTGAATTTAAATAAATATGGTATCACCCTTACTAATATTCCTCTTAAAATAAAACAAAAAAATTATGAGAAAATAAATTTTTAATGAAAAATCCATACATAAGAATATTAAAATAAAATTTAAATAAATACATTACCTTTCATGAATTGCATAAAATTATCTTATGTTGCTACTTCACACCATTATCATACTGAGAATTGGTTTTCCATATCATTTTTCTTGGAACCTACAAAGGAAATTGATTCAAAACAGCAAAGCAAGCAGGGGTATAGATGTAGACAGTGAAGAAAATTTATTCAAAGCAAAAATTAAAAAAAAACAAAATAGGATATTCAAAATAGTAGTCAAGAAAACAAAAAATCATAAACAAAATAAAAACAATATACATCAACCGAAGTACAAATACAGAAAGAAAATCAGAACCTACAAAGGGAAATCAGAAACGCACAGACCTAGATCTCGAAACAATAAATACAGAAAGAAAATCAAAACCTACAAAGGAAAACATAGGTCAACCTCGTTAGATTGAAGAAAATCCGAGACCCTCATATATTGATCTCAATGTCTTCTTTAGAAACCCTAAATTCAATCGAACACCGGATTCTGGATAATGTTCAAGCAACTAGGGGTAGTGGCTTTATGTGATTCAAGTGGGTTTGTGTGATTCGAGCTTCGATTCACTAAGGAGGAGCACCGAAAATGGATGGATTCCATGAAAAGATTCTAATATTATGATGGGTTCACAATAGGTTAGGTTTTTTAATTAGATCAGGACACATTTATCAGCACTTTCTTAAAAGTTCTCATCAAAAGTCCTTTTATCAGCCCTTATTACTTAAGCACTGATAAAGGATTTATAATTATAATTATAAATAAAAGAATTTGTATATATATATACTTAATAAATATATATAAATATAAATATAGTCAATATATTCCTCATTTAAATATATATATTATAATTTTTTAATTATTTAAATATATAATTATTTATTTATAATTATATAAATATTTTTAAAAAATATTTATATAATTATATATAATTATATAATTATATATATATATATAATAAATAAATATAAATATAAATATAATAAATATATTCATTATTTAAGTAAATTTATTATAAATTTAGTAATTTCTTAAACACATATAATTATTTATTTATCAATATATAAATAACTTCAAAACAATATTTATTTATTTATAATTATAAATATATAATTTTATAAATATAGTATGTACATTTTTAAATATATTTATTTATAGATATTTTTTAAAAACTATTTATTTAATAATATTAACGAATACCTAATTTTAAGTGCAAGCATGTTAAAAATGAGTGAAATTGAATAAATTAAAAATAAGTACACTTTCATAATGTTGAAAAAAATGGATAAGTTTTGTGAGTGTACATTGTATATAAAAATGTATTAATTACATATATATGAAATCAATATAACACACATTTTATCTATGTTAAATTGAAAAATCAAACGACATTTAATTATATGTCTATTACACTATGCAAGTAGTCAATATTTTTAATTCATATTAATTTTTAATTATAAACCATTATTCACTAAATATAGTGCAGAAATATTCTGCAATATATAAATCATATTTATATACACTAATATATATATATATATATATTATTTATTAAAATTATCAATAATCATCTAATTAATAAAATGCTTAATATTTTTCTCAATTTACTTATTTTTAATTTTAATTTGTTTAATTTTCATTTTTCATCTCTATATATTTAATGCATACTATTTATTGGTATTTATAATTTATATATAGTATAATCAATTTATTTATTTTATCAATAATTATTTAATTAATAAAACTTGTAATATTTTTTTTAATAAACTCATTTTTTGTTTTTTATTTATTTAATTTTTTATTTTATTTATTTATATCTTTATTATTGATTAAAAAACGCTGATAAAGGAATAATTTATGAGAACAAAAAATATAGTCGTGAGAAAGGGTACCCTTTATCATCACTAAAAATAAAGTGATGATAAAGGGGACCTTTTTTCAGCACTAGAAAAAGAACTGATAAAGGGTTAAATTTATCACCACTTTATTTAGCACTAATAAAGATTCCATTTATCAATTCTTTTTTCCAGCTCTATTAAATACCTGTGTTGTTAAACGCCGGTTTTGTTGTAGTGTCATCAGTAGTAAGTTGGATCAATTTTTTTGATTCAAAAAGTGTGATCCACTTCTCCAAAAATTCAACGTTTCATTCCAGGATGAAGCATATTCAACTGAAGTATATCTTCACATGAAAGTTGTTAGAGGAAACATTATTAGATTTTTGGAAGGTGGATGGATTTCATAATCTAGTAGATATGTTAACAAAGGTTGTAGTATAGGATATGGTGGAATAGTTCTATACATTAGTTGGGCCGGGATAACCTAAATCATGGTGGGGGAACCATGTAACTATAAAAAAATACTGAAAGTGGAAGGGGTTTTGTGGATTCTATCGAAGGATTTGACAGTGAATGCTAAAAATTATTCTCAAGTGGGAGATTTTTAGGTTCTTCCATTTGAAAAACATTTTATGGATATGTGTTGGAACTTATAGAAGTAGTGATTCTTGAACTCTAATTCCTAAAAATGTATAAAGATAGTGAATCAGTGTGACCAACATCCTAAATAATAGATGTTGTAATACTGTAAACAATACAATCATAAGTGGATCTATTGGAAGCAAATGATGATTCTATAAAGAGGAAGTTTAGAGATGAATATAATTTACATAATGTTTAACTTTTCAGATACGCGAGGGTAACTTTTAAAATTTTATAAGGATTTTTATCATTCATGATGGATACATAAGGGTTCTTCATAAGAATATGTAAGGGTGAAGTCATAATGTTTTTGGATACATGCACTATTCACTAGAAGGAGGAGTTAAGATAGTATATTTCTTTTACCAAGTGAATGGATTCTGGTAAAGATTAGATCTAGGTTGGCATACTCTTCGTGAAGATCAGAAGGTGGTTGCACCAATTTCATCGACCAACCTCTACTTTAAGTTATAGGTGGGATATTTGTTTCTATTATGAATTTGAGTTCAATATTGTAATAATCTTCTATTTCCTTAATAAAATTGTTTTGAGCAATCATCCCATAGATTATGACTTAGTTCAAACCAAATAAATAATTGTTTCATTATTTTCTTTGTTTCTTTATTTTATTTATATTTTTCAGATTCATTTCTAGTTTGTATGCGATCTTTGTAGTGTGTGGTTGGGGTTATTGTCTTTCCAATTCTAGAAACAACATATAAATAGGTTTTTTATAATAACAGTAAGTTTTAAACTTCAATTCCACATGTATAAGTTTCGAAAGCTAACTTATGATGTTTGGAGGCTGTAGGCCCCAACGTTGAATTCAAGATTTTTTTTCAATGATAGTAAGTCCCATGGGGTTACACTTTGTGGTTGATTAAATGGGTATTGAGTTTTATGAATCTTAGAGATATTATTTAAAATGGTTTTAGAGTTTTTCCAAAAGTATTGTTGGATGTGTATTCATGAGGTATTGCATGTTGTATGACGTAAGATGAATTTGATGACAACTTTCCAAAAGGGTTTTGGTATATTTCCCATAGAATTTTTTTCATGGTTTCATAATTTTTGTATATGATAAAATATAATTTTAAATGGCATAAAGTTTATAAGGATTTAGTGTAAGTGAGGGATTGAAGGAGATATTTCCTAAAGATTATATGATTTTGATGCATTGAGTATATATCATAAGATACAATATTCTTATATCATATAGTATTCCATAGTCAAAATAAAAGGCATACCATATGTCTTTGTTTTGACATATATAAGGATAATTATATGATATTTCCCTGCTACCCTATCCTAGTCAAGTCATACAACATGGTTGTATGATAAATCCATTATAAATGTCATAATGTATTGTATCATATTATATGGTTCATTTATTGTATTATAATTAATTAATGACAAATTGACATTATGTTAAGGAATACTCCATGTATAACTATAAATATTTCTAAAATTTTATAAGATGAAATGTTGGGAGTATTGAATCATCAAGGATATTAAAATGAGTTGTAATAATAAGCCATTTACTCATACATTGTGAACCTATGAGTAAATACCATAGAGGTATCATGAATGTCTCAAGGCCTATATAAAGGTAGCATAGTCATGAGAAATTTGGGCATTCTCATGTATGTTTCTGGATAATTCTATCTTCCTCCAAAATCTATCTACATCCTCCCTTTTTATAACTCAAGATACTTGCATATCTTAAAGGTAAGAGGGTCCTACCTAAACTTTTTGGGTGAATCAAAAAAAACCATGGATATATCTCATAGGGAAGATCCCATGGAATGTTTTTGGCATCTAAAACATATCTCGACCCAAAGGACCATTTTTGCCTAAATTGAGTATGCGACTGACCCCAAAGGAATATACTGAGGCCAAGGAGAAGGATGCATGTAACTATTGAGTAATGAGCATAAACAATAAAATCCATATGAAAAATACTTAAATGATAAAGTTAATACTAAAGATAAAAGTATCACAGGTACTCCATTTGTTTAAAATGATGTTTAAGGTATATGAGCATAAAATGAGAAATTTGCATGCAAACCGTTAAATGAGCGAAAATATATTTTCATGAGAAAGGTGATGTTAAAACCACCATGTTTTATATTAAATCCCCATCTAAAAACAGAAACATATTGCACACCATCGACTGAACATTTCAATTTTAAATAAAACCTCACCTGTACACTTTGGGGATAGTTCTCTAGAAGACAAAGCGTCATCTCTTTCTCATAAAAATATATATTCCATGAAATCACGCAACTAAAAAAAATCCATGGATTCTAAAAGCTATTAAACATGTGTGGATAACCTCTCATGGGTCATAACATGGTTTCTCCTATGGTGTAGATCTCCTCTTACAAATCCCTTTATGTCTAGTCAGGCGCGTGTAAGAGAAGCCACCTTCATGCACCCCCAACTTTCACATAACCCATAATATGTAGGAATCTATGCCTCTAAGGTGTATTCATCTCCCTTGTTCAAGATCCCATGGATTTAATAACACTATTTTCATTAATAACTATAGAGTTTCATGCAACAACCTTCAGATATCAGATTCAACCCCTCCTTTTCTTCAAGTACGACCTGGATTGTTCCTTCACCTTCTACTCCTAAGCATTGGTACCCTAATTCCTATTGCTCATAATAATATGCACCTTAATATCAAGAACCCCGATTTCCACTCCTCCAAAGTAGTGTTTACACCATCCCCCACCCATAGGTTCATGATTAGCGGACACATAATACCTAAATATGGAATCATTGTGTGAAATTTCCAACCATTCCTAGTAGAAATATTTTTTTGGATCTTCCTCTCCTACTTAGAAATGGCCTCATTCAGAATTAGCCCCAAACAAGTCTGATCTACATGACTTATAACTGCCTAGATCCATGTCTTAGTCATAGGATATTAAACTGTATAACAAAATCCTTAACACATGTCATTAAACTTTATCCTTATCCTATGAGATGAGCATGGTATGTTTCATATATAATCATCATGTTACGAAACACACATGGAAATATACTCTAGGAATGATCCCCTCACCCCTATGGAATTATTCTCTGGTCATCCCATATGAATAATCCACACACTATCCCTCATTTATGATCCTCCTATAACATGAGAATCCTTACCATATGATGTTAAACTGCATGGACTGGTCCTGTAACACATGCTTAAACCACGACATAAAACTACGTGGGTTTTGATCCCTATTTCTTAACAAGGTACATTAGACACCTCCATGAGGTTAAATCCAGACATACCAAAACATATGGGCTACCTTAATGAGGTTCGATCCTGATGTCCTCTCACTCTACCAAATCCAAGTCTGATCATCTTCTACCATGCATACACAATTAAAAAAACCATCATGTGTTATCATCTTCCCCCTTGTAGACACACTTAACCATACACATATCCCTAAAAGAGGTAAAAACCTATGACCAACCTATCCCTGCAAGATGTTAAACCTGCAACCCACCTCTCCCCATAAGACATTAAACCTGTGACCCACCTATCCCCATAATAAAGTTAAACCTTTGTCCCAATCCTTAATCTATACCCATATAATAAACATGGGATTACTGAAGTAAAAATCCTTATAAGAATTATTCCCATGGAATCAACTACCTTGTGTCCAACACGGGATGAATCAGGTTCTATGCTCAAGATACCTCATATCAGATTCCTCTGACTTCAAAAGGAGAAGTATTTATAGGTTCCCAAAAAACACAATGTACAAAAATGCCCAAAAATTCCCAATGTTACTATCTAATTGAATAAAGTTTTCTACCCTATCGAGATAGAAGAGAAATAATTAACCGATATCTACCTCAAGATAAAACTAGGAACAAGTTTAAAAAACATGAATTAAATCTATGAGGGGGACATGGGCAAGGAAATGAGATCCGAGGAGGAATCCATGGAAGGAGAAACAACATACCATCATCCCGTTTTGATAAAGGGGATGAAATCATCGATTGGAGTGATGGAAGCTGCACACCTTTGAAAAGAAAGAATGCAGGGCAATAAGTAGGAATGTCACTGCTAGAAAAAAAGATGGTACACAAACTCAATGATAAGGTGTCAATAAATAAATGGTGAACCTGACATTAAAGATATTATACTTAAACTATGGGGAGTATTAATGTTGAGGAACTGAAATATTTTCATGTCACCAGATCCAGATATTTGATGCTAGGTCCTACTAGGAAAGCGGTGGGTCCAACATGAAAATCTCATATGACTTAGGATATATAACATTGGGAATCCTCAATCTGCAACATCATCATCATGAATCCCTCCTCTGTTTCAGGAATGATGGACAATGTTGGTATGTTGAACATCACTTTCAATGTATATATACTGATTCCTGATTCCATGTCCTTTATAGGACTCAAGCTATAGGAGGATAATGACCTGATTCCAACCGGTGCAGGGGAAAGGGAAATGTTGGTGAGACAATCTCACATGACTATATTCCTACCATTACATCCACCACGCCTTCGAATAATAAGATACCACACCCCTTATCACCCTCCAAGATCATCCAGATGAGGGTGATAAACACCCTTCTTTTCAATATCAAAAATAAGTGGTCATTACCACTAGGGATATAACCTGTATGGATCTCGAATAATTGGTGCATCACTGACACAACCACACCTGAGGGCTGTGAAAGGGAAAACCACCCCCATGTCAATGGTAAACTACTTTAGGAGCCTCTCCCTATAGCTCTTTGGTATATCACTCACCTATTTCAAGGATTTATGGTATGATAAAGCTGTACCTAACATAGAAAAAACATAGGAGCTTTCTAGGAGGGCCCCTACCAAGCCATGTCAGTGCCAACACTGACCGATCCCACAGGTTGATGACTAGATTGACTCCATCCCTGATCTAATGACCCTGGTCTAGAACACCTAATCCTGATACTGGGAGAAGACCCAAAAAATTCCTCGATAAGAGGCATATTTTGTATCTCTAGTGGCCTTCACCACTATCTAAGTATCCCATAAGACCCCTACAACAACTCAATGGGGATATGTTTTTCCCTCATGGGATCAAGACCCTAATTTCCTCTTATGTAGGACGAGAATACTCTCTTAGTTATTGGAACCACTAACTTCTATTATAGACCATCTTGAAATGATTAATATCAGTGTAGAAGTACTCCATTCCCTACCACCAACCAGTACAGAGGTCCTCCCCATGCTGAAAACATGCCTAGATTTGAAGAACCATCCTAGGGTAGGAGGGAGAACACTCATTGTCGGGTTTTTTCTCATGGTGAAAGTCAAAAAACATATGGGGGAACTCAATAGACTCTCAACATATTGTTATTTAATAATTACCATTCTTTCAAAGGCCGGACCATGGGAAGAATCACATCAATGTCGACCTCTCAGACTCCAAAGCGATGGATGAATCGATGAGGGAACCTTCACCCCCACTACCAGAGATGGGATAAGAAGACCATATATTTAGGATTATAATACCAAAATCCATGGTCCTCAAGATCCTAAAATATATCCTCATGTACCTACAGGTGTAGGATGTTCTGTCATACTTCTAAGGAGTCTTAGTACAAACATCTTCGTAACCATTAGTTTCCCCCCTCTCCACATTCACACTAGAAGTTAGAGAGATATTAGCATCCAGGTTGATGAATTTAGGTGATATTGAGAACTCCACTGAGCCTCAAAGGTATTATTCCTCCATCATGAATGAGGAGGTTGTGAGCACCCCATCCTACATGGATATTATCTTAAACCCAGCTTTGCCTCTGAGAGACATTCCATCAAGGAGTAGATGTTTGACACGTGCAACGACCCCTATCCCTCTAAATCATCAACACAGAAGTTCTGAATTATTGAAACCACTAGTATATAAACCTATTCTAATTAGGGTTTGGGATGACCAAAAGTAAGACCATACTTTTGGTAATGAACAAGAGGAATTGTGGAGACTCTTGGCCATTGACCAACTATCAGTTTTGTTTTGGACACCTGTAACTCTGTATTTTTTCATCCAGGAGTACCACTTTGAGGAAATGGAATTTTTTTTCCTAAATGTCTGGAAAATTTTACACTTCCTTCAGGAATATTAAATGACCTACCCAAGAATCCATGATCACCTCGATTCTATTCATCGATAATGAAATAGGGTTCTGATCGCATCACTCCTTATAGATCAGAATCCCGAATCATATGGATAGTACCAAAATCTCTAGTAAACCTGTGTTTGGAGCCTCAAAATGATCCATTGAGTCATGAAAGAGGCATACTAAAAATTGAAGATCAGAGGCTGGGGGAAGTATGATTCCCTACATTTCATCTATATCCTACAGAAATGAAAGGACCATCAATCTGGTCCATCCACCAACAATGTAGGTTCCTCTATAACTTTCAGCATGGTTAATGTTTTCACCATCGACCCACTATAGGATCAGAGAAACAGGACCAAAGACACATGGAATGATAGGGAAAACCCTCTCCAAGGGATTAAACAACACTAAGAAGACCCCCAAAAGGCACTCTTACTCATCAACAAAGACATGAAATAGGCCTCTAAAGCCCCCCAATGAGTTGTTTCCACTTGCTCGTTGATATATCAACAAATAAAAGGGACGTTTTGAGCCCGCCAACCCAAATTAGGTTGCACCAAAAGTTGATTCAGGCCCTAATATAACTACCTTACTTCCAAATCTTGAGGATTATAAAAGGCATTCTATTATGATTATTTATAATTAGTTCCCAAACAGTAACAATGTCAAAAGGGACCCTATATTTCCTCTAGTTGGCACCTATTCCTACTCATCTAGGCACCCCAATTTGAACTTGTTTTCCCTGTGAACCTGATTATGGTAGAATCTAAGGGATACAGAAAAAACCTAGATATGAGTTTCCTACCACACCCGAGCATCATGATTATTCACCTCAAGATCAAGGCCATACTTCCCCCATGTTGATGATCTTGTAAATACATTTGTGACCACAAATCATAACCAAGATGACATGATAGCTTCTATCATTGACTATATTGAGGTTTTGGAAATGTGACAGGTGGAAATTATCCCTGAAGGAAAGCCATAACTAGAATGGGTGGACAATGTTCGAGCACCCCTAGAATTTTATAATCATAGATTCACCCTGTTTAATGGAATGGTTGATCAATTATAGCATCTGGACCACTTTTCCTCAAGGTGTGGTCCAATGTTGGGGACTCTAGAATAGAAATAAGCCACCAAGATTCGATGAGTTATCCAAAATTTGGAAGGAAATACATTTATATGGTATAGTCATCTTTACATAGGGTCTATTGATATTTTGGAGTACATACATATATAGTTCCTTTACTAGTTTAACTTCACCTCACATAAGACCATCATTACTGACCTCTTCAGATGAAAATATAGGCTTGATGAGTGATTCACTGACTTCGTCACCCGATTGAAGGGACTCACATATTTTCTTGACATGAATATTTCCCATGAATAGATTATTAATATGTGAATGGAAAACATAAAAGATAATATGGTCCCTAACCTCATTTCCCTGAACTACCCAAGTATATTTCATGAGTTCATTGAAGAAGCTCAACATTTGGAAGAAGTAGTGCAGTAGACCAAACAATGGTTGTGACCATTTCACCTTATGGAAACCATAAGAAGTCCCCTAAATGTAGTGAAAATTACCACTATTCATGAATAGGATTATGATATGGTACACATACTAGCCCATTTTCTAGATGATAATTGTCATGTATAGTCCTGCCAGGCCCAACCTTTCCTGGTGCATCCCCTCCAGGAACATCGTCTCCAAGAAAAACTACCTTGATGAAAGAATGTGGATTCAGCCCCACATTAAAGCCAAGCTCCCAGGGTGAATTTCATATAACATAAGAATAATACATATTTCTTCAAGGATATTCAAGTCCCAGAGTATTTCATATATTCTTGGGAAAATGGAATCCTTAAGTTTCCAGAATGTAAGAGACCCCAAGAGGCCAAATTCACTAGTTGTGCCGATCACTACCCGTATCACAAAATCCTTAGACATTCCATAAAATATTTTTTTTATTCAAAGATTGAATATAGGACCAAAAATATCATGGATTATTAAAATTAGGCGATGTCCTAACATAGGTGATACATGTCTCTGCTAACCTTGATAATGATAGTGTGGCTCCAGTGAGTGGAAACAGACTCCCAACCATAGATCAAAAAATTATAACGAATGTATAGATCGTATGGTAGTCTCTCTTGATAATGGTATAATTAGTGCCCCATTGTGTAATACAGAAATTTTTGTGGTTTCCACACCTCCTATAACCACTTTCTCAAAATTTGTTATACATCCTCTAAAGTCTCAAAAGAAAATATGTTGATGTAATAAGGTAAATCAGATCCCCCACTGGTTCCAAAAATAGTCCACACCCTTATCAAAATCATGCCTCTAGAGTTGGGAGATGCACCCAGGGTCATCTATACTTAGAATATTACACTAATGAGGAGCAACAATACAGATCCATGAATTCCGTTGAACTAGTGGATTACTTAAAAATTCCCATCATTGAAGAATTACATGTGAATCCCTCAATCACCTTTGGCTAATGTTGATGAAGGAGAGATAGGGTACATGAAAGGAATTATAATGATTAGGCTTTCACTTAGAAAAAGGATATTCATGATATGAAAACTAGGTAGTAAAACTTTCATAGGGCACAACGATCACAGTCCTCTCGGCCCACTCTGTTAGGTATGCCCCCATAACCAACTGTATTGGTTGACCCCATGGATCAACCACAATCATGATGTAATCTGACACATCTATCCAGGGGATGAAATCATCCAACTATCACCCAACCATCAATTGTTCATAATATAACAACTCACCAGTAGTAGAATACTTCCAGTACTATCCATTCCTCAATGCTTTAGCCAACAACATCTTCTACGCCCCTACTAAATAACGACACTCTGTAAGAAAAAATATGAATATGGAATGGAAGTATGATTTTCTAAATAACCTCAATGAATTACCCACAATGATCTAAATTATCAAGGAATTACACCTATGAAAGGTAATGTATGAGGTCATTGTGAAAGCCTTAAAAAACCCTCTTCAGTTTAAGACTGAGGTAGCTGAGGTTGAGGCCTAATTCGTAGAAGAGGCTGTGGTAGTTGATGCTGAGGGTGCCACTATTCATGGTAACATACTCCCATTTTTTATCACAGGATAGTTCAATGGTGTGGAAATACATCAATAACTTGTGGATGTAGTCTTTAGGATTAGTCTTATCCAAACATAGATGCTACATAAGATAGGAATTATAGATGTAAATATGATTTCTTCCAACTTGAAAATTTAGGGGTATGAAAAGAGTGAGTATAAACCACGTAAAAAGATTTTATAGAAGACTCAATTTGGTGTCCTATTATCAAGAACTAAATTTATGGTAGTCTCACAAGATACTGACTCGAATACATTGTTGGGAAGGCATTGGTTTAATTTTTATGTAGCGGTCCTCTCTTCTTACCACCAATGCCTTAAGTAACCCCTTGATGGTTGAGTATGGGTACTCCAGGGAAATTCTACCCCATTTGTGCCCTGTGAGGCATACTATCTAGATGCTGGTGACTACAAAAGGGAAGGAAAGCAAGTCCAAACTGATGATATTGAGCGCATCAATTACCCTAATGATCTAACAGCCATTTTAGTCGATCCATGGGTAGATTTTAAAGACAAATTGTTCTACCAATTCACCAGTTAGAGCTAATGATTCTAGACCTAGGGGTTATTTCATCATCTACAAGAAAAAAGAGTTCTCAAAAATTACCTCATTCTCTTACAGCGGATAGAACCAGCTGACAACGAAAGACCATACTCTTATGAAGTAATGATAAGTTCACCCAATGGACATTGATCCAGAGTATTCCTACATGTTACAAAAAGTAGGGATGACTTGGCTAAGGTTTTCCAATAACCATTTCTTTTATATTAGGAGTGAACCTCATAGCCAAAAACCCAATAGAATTGGATCAACAATTTTTTTATCCATAGTCTATAGAATGGGAACCCATCATAGATGATACCTTATCTTCCATAGCAAACTCTAACAACCCTTAGGTCGGATATCATGGAAGATCCACCTCCTCCCTTTGATTTCCCTATCTCAGATAATGAAGGGGATTTGGAAGAAAACCCAAATTAATTTGAAGAGGGTGTCTCCACCACTGTTGATGAGCTAACCTAGGTGAACCTTGGTATTGAGGAAGATCTGAGGCCAACACTGATTAGTGAAACCATTCCACTATAGGAACAAAAAAAGTATGTGGCCTTCCTAAAATAACACCATAACATATTCTCCTCAAGATATGATGAGATGATAGAGACATAACCTCAAGTTTATAGTAATCACCTTGGCCTCCCAGTGGGTCATTATGGGATTAAATATCCTCCTAGAAAGATGCACCCCTCTCATGGTTCTATGTTATAGGAATAAGTTGATAATATTATTAAATCAATTTTTTTCAGGGAGGTATATTACCCTAGGTGGATAGCCAAAATTTTCCTAGTCAGGAAGAAGAATGGGAATATCAGAGTTTTCATTGACTTCCAGGACCTCAACTTCCATTATTCAAAGGATGGTTTTCCCCTTCCAGTGATAGATCTATTGATTAATACTACATTTTGGGTTCTATGTTCTCTTCTTAATGGAAGGATAATATAGATATAATCAAATCTGGATGGCCTATGAGGATGAGGAGTACACTGCCTTTAAAGGACCCTAATGAAATTTATGCTTCCAGATTATGCCTTTTGTCTTGAAAAATGCTAGATCCATTTAATTACGGGTCATGCACCACATCTTTAAGACAATTCTTGGGATGCTGGTAGAGTGTTATGTGGATGATATGGTAGTCAAATACTACTAGTGTCAGGACTGTTTAAAGGATATTGAGAAACTGTTTTACTTCCTCCACTCCAGACACTTGAAGATAAACCCCCTGAAGTGCGCATTCAGGTTTACCACTGTAAAATTTCTCTGATTTTGTTTCATATGATATAGAGGCATCAATATTGAACCAGATAAAATCAAGTATATCAATCAACTATATCCCACGATAAATCTTTAGATTTTGAGAGGCCTCCAAGGACAGTTATTCCACATATAATGATTTATTACAAATATGAATGGAAAATGTAATCCCTTTTTAATGATCATGAAAGGAATCATTTACTAGTGGGAAGACGACTGAATGACTACCTTTGAGGATATTAAGTTATACCTTCCACAACCACTAGCTCTAATGTCACTCATATTAGGAAAGCCTTTAGTCCTTTACTTAAGCACTCTAGAATAGTACCTTGATAGCCTTATAGATTAGAAAAAACAACAAGGTCTTGGAAAAAAGAAATTACTATATTAGATGCATGCTCATTGACACAAAGACCAGATACCCCCCCCCATTGAGAAGACTCACACTAGTCTTTATAGTGAAGAATTTGTTAAATTATCTACAACACCATGATATATAGATAGTGTTCTGAGTATACCCACTAAAGTACATCCTCAATCATCCCAAACTTAAGGGATGAATGGTGAACTGAATGAAAATACTTTGGTAGTTCAACATCAGGGTTTTCCCACAAAAGGACATTAAAGGCCAAGTACTAGTAGACATTCTGGCCATGTATCCATCCCTTGGGGAATTTCCCTTTGATGTTTATTTTCTGGATGAATCTATTATCTTAGTGGATTAGGATTTATCATGTTGGAAGATGAATTTTGATGGTGCCTCCTAGATCCCTATAGGTAGAAGGATCAATGGATCCAAGATCAATAGGGTAGGATAGGGGATAATTTTTATCACTCTAACACAAACTATCTTTCCATACTCATTAATTTTGTCAAAAATATTCTCTAACAAAGAGGTAGAATATAAGGAACTTATTAATAGTCTTTAGTTGGCCCTCAAAATTAATTCTCCCTATTTACAAATGAAGGGATAATTTGAGCTAGTAATTAAACAAACCAATGGTGACTATGTTGTTGGAAAGTAAGAGATTGTGGCCCCACTGAAACATACCCATCAACTGATGGTGCAGTTCCCTTCCCAAATGAAGGTGAACCATGTTCCTTGGTCATAGAATGGATGATTCAATGCTTTGGAAATCCTAGATGCATTTATTATAGAACCCAACCAGGATGACCTGATCATTCATGTAGCACACTAGAGGGTCATCTCCCTCACTTCCCTAGATGATAGCAACCAATAAGTATATTAGCTGGCTTTTGGTACTTTTGTGCTAGAGCCATAAAAACCCACCAAATTCAAGGAAAATACTGATCGGAAAACTCCCTTTCTTGAGTATATCTATCATGGAATTATCCTTCCAGACCAAGATGAGAGTGGGTGAATCCTCCAGCATACAGTGAATTTTACCCTCTAGAGTGGACCTAACCATGATCAAACCATCTATAATCATGGGTTAAATGGAATTATACTTCATTTCATCCATTGAGATGAGACACCTTAGTTTACATATGAGGCCCATTACAGATCCCAAGGCACCATTCAACTAGGATTGAAGATATCCCACCAAATTCGGAGGTCAAATTAATTTTTTCCCACCATATTTCGTGACTAAATTATGTTATCCAAGAGGTGTATTGTGTGTCAAATCCATGATAACATTGTGTATCAGCCGCTAAATCTTTTCCGCTCTAACAAATAATCTTATCCATTTTGTATTATGGGGACTTGACATTGCGGGACCCTACCCGACTGTGATAACTCCATAGTGTAGGTTCATATTGACCTAAATAGAATTATTTTCAAAATGGTTATAAGTAGTTACCGTAAAAGAATTTAAAAAAAGGTATGTGATGGTGATTTTGAGATCCCACATCCTTCATCAGTTTGGTGTGCCTCACACTATTCTCACAAAGAATGGAACCAAATTTTGGGTTGACGAGATAAAGAAACTGTACACTATGTACGACATCTAGTCCAACCACAATTCTTGCTACAATGACTAAAAAAATGGGTAGATTGAGGCATTCAATAAGAACATATTTAACATATTGTAGAAAATAGTGTTCCTGGACAACAAGAGTAGGCCTTACAGGCACATTAACACTCTATGGTCCCATCAAATTATAACTTGAAATTCCACCTAGGTGGTCCCATACTCCCTAGTGTATGGAATAGAGTCACTCTACCCTTTCAGATTTAGTTTATGTCACTCCAAATGGATTTTTAAGAATAGAATATTCCCTAAAAAATTAAAAAAATCCATCCAGCTAAGTTGTAATCCCTCAAGGAAAATAGGGTTCAATCCTTACATAACTTATATAAGCACCAAAATAGGATAGAGAGAGGATTCCACAAGAAGGTTCGCCTACACTTCTTCCTCCAAGGTGACATGGTACTAGATCTCATAATGATGATGAAACCCAAAAAATCCACTTAAGTTGGATCCAAAATGGAAAGGACCTTACATTATCCATAAGGTCTATTCTATTGGAGTATACTCTTTAATCACCATGGATGGAGAGCGTATCACACCTCCCACAAACACTAAGTTTCTCAAGTAGTACTTCATGTGAAAATTATGTTCAAATATATTAAACCTTAAACTGTGACTACTAGGGTCCAAGATCTATGAATTTAAACTAAAAACATCCCCTTTGGTCCATGAATTAGGAATTAACACTATTTATATCCCCT
The DNA here is from genome assembly GCA_963277665.1 of Viscum album. Lineage (NCBI taxonomy): Eukaryota > Viridiplantae > Streptophyta > Magnoliopsida > Santalales > Viscaceae > Viscum > Viscum album. The sequence continues at coordinate 418,889,442 of OY728148.1, forward strand.
TTGGTGTAGGCATTATGACCATAAATGTTTTGTATCCCCTTTGGTCTATGAAATATGAATTCAAACTATTTGTATCCCTTTTTGTGTTGGCATTATGACCTTATATTTTTTGTATCCCCTTTGGTGTAGGAATTATGAACTTAATATATTCACAGTTTGTTTGGTCTAAGCAGAATGACATTAAACAATTTACAACACTCTTTGGTTTTTACTTTATGACCTTAAAATAGTAGCATCCATAATCTGAGTTACATGATGTTAAACTAAAAATACAAACTTCTTCAACCCATGATGTTAAACTATAGTCTTACCCTATGCATCGAACATAGGATTTTTCATATAATAAATAAAATATGATTCAATTTCCTCACAAGAGAGGATACCACTTTTTTAGGAATTGGTATTCTACCATGCCATGTTCTAGATCTATGTGTGGCTTGATTCCCAATGGAATACATAGTAGATATTAGACCATTTTCTTCAGGCCCATCCATAAAATCATTATAAAAACTCCCCCCCTGAGGGGTGGGGGGGATTAAATTCAATTTTTTTTGGATTTTTGGCCCTTTTTACCCACCTATGGTTTAATCATTACGAACTTAAATGGTGTGTAGTTTATTTCAATATATTTATGAGGCATGTGGTCTTGCATCACCCTCTCTTCATGTCGATTTTACCTATATATTTCCATGAAAACATTCTCAAAACAAAAAAAAATCCCCAACTCAATAATCATGACATTAAACTATTTCCCAAATTCTCCATAGCCCTCATTGAATGAACTTAAACTTTGTATCCATAATCCTCCTATACGATGCTTAAATTGTAGAATAGATATACCATCCTCTTAAAAGAGGATAAACCCTAATTTTGGTTTTGGTCTTCCACCATGCTGCATTTTAGAAATACATATGGATTGATTCCCAATTTCATGGGATATGTAGTGGAGCCAGACCTCCTATATTTAAAAAAACAAAAAATCCATTACAAACCCCCTCCCCATGGTTGGATAATGATTAAAACAGCTCCATTACCCATGGATATATCACTCACAAAATTCCATTCTAAGATTCCTCTATAGATGTAAGACCAAATCACATTCCTTGGCTCTCTAGTGAATTGAGATACCCTCATGACTCAATATGAGGAATAAAAGAATGGACCAATAAATGTGTAATCCCCACACACTTCCTTATCTCACAATGTTAAACTATAATCCATACCTCATATAAACCTTGGATGAATCATATGAAAAATATAATATGACCAAAACAAACATCATCCTTACATGATATTCGACTATAGATTTACCCTATTAAATGAATTTAAAATGAATCATAACACCAATATGAGATGATTCGGTGTCCTCTCTAGAGAGGAAACCTCCTTACCAGCAATGTTTCCTACCATTTCATGTTCTAGAACTACATATGTCTTGATTACCATGTCTAATGGGAAACGTAGGGACTCCTTGATCCAACATATCAGGTCCATCCACAACACCAACCTATTTTGAGGCCTCCCCTTGTCTAAGCCTCATAACCTTAAACTACATGAAACTGGTTTAAGTATTTCTTTATTTAGTACAGGGCATATCCCTAGATCCTCCTTCACATCATTTTTAACTCTTTTACACAACCCAATCATACAAAAATACCCAAACACATTCAATTACAAGAATTATTCCATTAAACTATATGCATCATCCCCCTTGTGGCCCCTTATTCACATAGTTTGATTCACCCCTAGTATTTCAGCATACAAATGACCCTTCTATTTTTCATCACATAATCTTCAGAGAGGACTCCACCTTACTAGCATTGGTATCTTACTATGCTTTTTTCCAAAACAATTTGTGGATTAATTCCCATTCTCATGGGATACGTAATGTTTCCCAGATCTCTTATCATAGGTCCACCCCCACCATCAATTCATTATGGAGTATTTCCTCCTTAAGCATCATAAAATTAACTTTTGTTTAGTGTGGCTTGACAGTTTTTGTGGTAAAGGGTCTCCTTGGACCTCCTTTTACCTTGGGTTATTACTCATTCTTACCACACAATCCCATTTAAGACATGAACACTCCATGGTCAAAGATGCATCACCTTAAACTACAACAACCAAGGTCTGGGATCTATGAACATAAACTAACAAAATCCACCTTGGTCCAAGAATTATGACCTTAAACTATTTATAGCCCCTTTGGGAAAGTAATTATGAACATAAAATATTTACAGTCTCTTTTGTCTAAGAAGTATGACATTAAACTATTTGAAACACTCTTTAGTCCAAGCTCCATGAAATTAAACTAGTAGCATCCATAATCCAATTTTCTTGATGTTAAAATGATAATCCCAACATCCTCAGCACATGATGTTAAACTATTGCCTTACCCTATTTAATAAACATATGATACCTCATATGAGAAATATGATATTATAAAAACCCACATCCTCATCCCATGATGATAAAATTTAGTCTCACCCTATGAAATTAACATAGGAAGCCTCTTATGAAAAATATGAGATGACAAAAACCAGCATCATCATCACATAAAATTAAAATGTAGCCTTACCTTATGAAATTAACATAGGATTCCACATACAAAAAATATGATATGACCAGAAACCCACATCCTCATCACATTACATTAAAATGTATTGTTAAAATATGAAATAATCATAGGATACCTCATATGAAAAATATTAGATGATTAAAAACTTATTCCCTCCACATATTATGTTAAACTATAACCTTAACCTATGAAATAAACATAATATATTCCTCATATGAAAAATATGAGATGACCAAAAACCTATGTCCTCAACACATGATGTTAAACTATATCTATACCCTATAAAATAAACATTGGATGCCTCATATGAAAAATATGATATATCCAAAAACCTACACCCAAACACATCATGTTAAAATATAGCCTTACCCTATTCAATAAACATAGGATGCCTCGTATGAAAAATATGAGATGAAAAAAACCTACGTCCTCATCACATGATGTTAAACTATAGACTTACCCTATGAAAAAAACACAATATGCCTTATCTTAAATATATGAGATGAAAAAAACCTACGTACCCATCACATTACATTAAAATCTATCCTTACCCATGAAATAAACATAGGATTCCTCAAATGAAAAATGTGATATGAAAAAAAAACCTATAGCCTCAGTACATAACATTAAACTGTAGCCTTATCATATGAAATAAACATAGGATTCCTTATATGAATAATATTATGTGACAATAAACCTACATCCTTAGAACATAACATTAAATTGTATCCTTACCATATACAATAAACATAAGATGTCTCATATTAAAAATATGATATGACAAAAAACCTACCTTCTTAGCACATGATATTAACCTATAACTTTACCCTATGAAATAAACATATGATGCCTCATATGAAAAATATGATATGACCAAAAACCTACATCCTCAACATATTATGTTAAATTGTAGCCTTACCCTTTGTAAAAAAATAGGATGACTCATATGAAAAATATGCGATGAAAAAAACCCACACCCTCAACACATGACATTAAAATGTATCCTTACCCTATGAAATAAACATATGATGCCTCATATAAAAAATATGAGATGATTCAATGTCCTTTATATAGGGTACATCATCTTTTTGGCATCGTTCTTTTATCATGTCGTTTTCCAAAAAGTACACGTGGATTGATTCCCATTCCCATGGGATATGTAGTGACACCTGAACATTCTATATTGGATCCAAAAATACCACTAACTTATTTAGATTTGTTTCCCCTTTAGGATAGTATTGATCTTTTCAAAACCATATATTCATCTAGTACATTTAAGCACATGGTGGGATAGTTCCCAGGACAATCAACATTCCATCCAAGATTTTCCCACTCCCATGACCGAATTTCATGCTTTCTTTGATTTATATAATCATTATCCTCCTAATCTGAACTATATCCCTAAAATAAATGGTTCTTGGACACATTTTCTTACCTATTATATTGGTATCACACCTAAAAGGATCCTTGGTAATAGATTATGGCTCTCTTGTTTTAAACTCAGTCAATAGTTACCCCCACATTTGTTCACCCCATCCTTGATCGGTGCAGGTGTAAAACCTATGTTTTGAACATGATCGAAAGTTGGTAACTTCCAATAAATAATTTCCCAATTACTATCTAGTATTTCTTGTCCCTAAATTCACACAAGTTTTACAACCTTCTATGCCATTCATTCTCTTTAGGGGCATTCACCCATATTTTGGTCCAAACTATACGAACTTAAACTAAGAGTTCATGTCTAAGAATCACATACTTAAACTGTGTACAAGATGTCTCAAAAATGTTCTATGTGGAATTAGGCCTCATTCTCCCTCAATCATTACTAGGTTATCTCTATTATATTCCACACACACTTCTTTAAGAAAAATTCAAACTCCCATCCGATAGGCCACTCTCATGATTTGGAAAAATGTGAGGGGGTACAAAGCCAATGTGACCCACCATTAACCCCCCAAAAAACTAAGATATTCTCACTAAACCCCATCGATTTAAAAAATTTTAGGTCCAAATTTCAGATCCCTTTTCCTCATGATCTCTTATATGAGGTCCTATCCATTTTGTTTCCTGTTCGTGCATCCAATTACTTTTATTAGGTAGGATTTATTCATGAAGGTTCACATGTCCTGGTCACAAGATGCTAAAATTTACTGTGAACGTCCTAACCATATGATGTAAAGTAGTGCGATGCACCATCCTCAATGTAATATGTTAAAATGCGTGTTCAACATCTTGTTCAAAAAAGACTAACCTATGACAAAAACATTCTTTCCATAAGATATATAAATGTTCACTATTTATCATCACTTTAAGATATTAAACTATGTGTTCAACATCCTTGCTACGATATGTGAAACTACACGCCCTTCATTCTCACCATAAGATGTTAAAATGTGTATTCAACTTTATTTATCTTTGATATTAAATTGAACACCGACTATCCTTATTACATGAATTAAAACTATAAATCACTTCAAAACCTTTTCCAAGAATCCATATTTTTCCCTTTAGTGATGGTCGCCTACCACACCTTCCGAGTTTTTCAGTCACTTGAAATCTGAGATGAAACTCACCTTGGAAGATGAGTACAAGATTTTCTCAGATTGTTACACTTACTATATGTTCTCAAATCCATAGTGGTGTAATCTCGAGAGTGTTGAACTTCATTTGAACATTTATCAAATTCATGACCACACATCGTGTCTCCCTGAATTTGGATCCCCATAATCTTTCACATCTGAATGGGAACCCCTAAAAAAATGGTGTCTAGATACACTAGATAACCTAACATCCAAGGTAAATGATCCAAAAGGATTATAATAAAAATTTTAAAGGTTTTATGTCTCAAACATGGTCAACAGTTAAACCTCATTTTCCCTCATCCCTAACAAAGTGATTGTGGAACTTATGTTTCAAATATGGTCGAAATCCATCCCTTATCTTCTTATCACCCTTTTGTGTTCTAGATCTAGGGAATCATGATTCACACACTTAATCACTCTCATTTTTTCAGGTTGAATAAATTTCCCCTGAAATTACACAATTCATGCACCTTCATGTGTTGAGAAAGAAAGTTGATTGTGTAGAGAGTCCCACCATCTAACCAAAAATTTATTGGTCAGGAAAATTCTAGTAGTAAATGAACGATTCATACCCTAATTATTCAACCATTGTCTGTAACTCTCATATAAGTGATAAATCTAATGTTTTTCCCTTGTTTCTCACATAGAGTATGAATCACGTGGGATTAGGGATTAATTTTTGGTTTTCTAATTAATGTGATTGAAGTGCGGTAGTGAAGTGTGGAAAAAAAACATGCTTATGTATAAGAGTATTCAAAAACAAATAAACTTCAAGATTTTGGGAGGTTTATATACGAAAAAACCCTCTATTTTGTTTAAATAAAAAATAATTCACACTAGGGATTCACATCATAAATTGAGTGATCCATGCCAATCAACCTATGGAATTTACCTCTAAAACCTATTGAAGCCTAATGAGATCTCTCTACCTCCTTGTCCAAAGGAAAAATATCATCAGCCCTAATTTTCACCAATTCCTACTCATATTAGAACTCAAATATCTAAGATTCCGCCTATTCTTCTGGATCTTTGTCCACCGCTAGCTGGGCCCTTAACTGGTTGATGATCTCCACTTGGGCATTGACGATGGACATATTATTGTTTAATTTCTCTTCAACTTATAGAAGTTTATGATTTTCCACCAAAATATTATTTGTGCCATAATATTTCTCCTTGTTCTAGGAGATGTTGAACTCTTGGATTTCTGTGTGTACCCACTCAATGATATAATCACAGACAATTCATGGATAGCGTGAGTGTCCACCCCTCCAGTGCCCAAATTTCTTAGCCAGTGGTGAGTAGACCCCATCCGAATAACTTGTTATGGCTCTAGAGTGTGGGTGATAAAACTTCACAAGACCCTATATTCCCTATATTGTACAATGCAGTTCTCATCATAAATAATAGACCCAAAATATTCCAATTACTAAGGTGGCATAGGTTCATACTCTAGGAAATAAGTGAGAAAAGTGGTGGTAGGTTCTTCCTCCATGATCCACTTAGATGGATTGATCTCAAGGTTAAGTGGGAGTCTATATTCATCTAAATCTTTATTGAAGACACCATTTCTTCCAAAATCAATATCCACCTCCTTGGAAATATCACCTGCATTTGAAATGATTTTCCCTCCTAGGATTGAGGTTGGATCATCTTGAATGACTAGAACCATTAGAGTTGGCTCAGTTATTTGGGTTTGGGAACCTCAACTTCCATAACCACAACTATTTGCTGGGATCACACCCTCTCAAGCACTATTTTAAACAAAATAATACTAGTTAGTTTGAAAAATGATTAAGAATTGGGAAAAAGTGACTCATGTAAGGGAGGAGGACTTATAGTAATAAATAGTTTGTGAGAAATCTAGACCTGGATTTTTGAAATTTAATTCCACTACAAGATAACCCTTGACACAGTTTGACACCTCAAAAGATAGCACAAAACCCCTTAGTACTAGATGGCTGTGAGATACATAAAAAAACAAACACATTGATGCAATATACTTGAATAGTTTCAAGAAAATTTGAATATGACAAAGATATTTGAGATTTAGACTTACCCCAAGGCATGGGGATATCAATGAAGAGTCACCCTAAGTGTTCTAACTCACTGAAGCTAGGCACCAACATTGGAATGTTTTGGAGTAGTTCCCTATAGATGACTGGGAGGACCGGGGGCACTAGAACCAACCTTATGACCTTCTTGTCATACCCCCTTTTGGATTCCTCAAGAACAGACTCTGAGGTGTGCCCCCTAGTACCCATTGAGGCACCCTCTCCCCATTTGATCATTCCCCCTTGGTCCTCCTTGACTGGATCCTTCATAAGAATGAATCCTGGTTTAGAAAATGTAGGAGAAATAAAAGTTGTAAGAGATAATAAAGTTAACATACTAAGATTACATAAACAACTAATATCTCGATCAAGTTATCACCCTCAGGGGTGTCCAATATATACTCATGAGGGGTTTTATTATTAATATATAATCCTTAGGATTTATCTTCACTGGTTCCCTGTGTATCAACATGAAGGGTTGACGCCACCTAGGTTGATTCTTTAGAAGATGATATCCCTTCAAGATTTCTTCCCAACATCACATGTACTCAGCCAGTGGAAAGCCTATATCCCCCACATTGGCATGAAAATGCATTTATAAATTAAAGGAATTCATCATATTGGAATCCCATCAACGATATTCCTATAATGCAATGGTGGATCCCATAGGTTGATCTGTACCTCCCCATGATGGAGGTGGAAGTTGTTGGTGTTTGGGGACCACCGACCATGATGCTATGGTAGATTCTAATGTTGTCAGTAGATGTGTAATTGTGATGTACACACTACTTATTACAACCCTATTTGGTTTAGATAGATCCTATAATTATGAAAAATAAAGCGTACCTAGTACACCTAGGTATACTCATTAGTAAAGTTCCCCTATCCACAAGTCGCAATCTTTGTACCAACTTGTGATATTATTCTAGATACTGGTTTGAAATATTTTCACATACTGGGATGAGAAATCCTCATCTTCTAGATATTACCCTATCACTACCCTTTTCCTCACACTCATAGTGTAGAAAACAATGCCTTTTTATTCCATAATAAGATGACTAAAAGAAGTGATGTTTTAATGGGTAAGTTTATCACGATGACAAAACTAGAACCAATACATGTTAACTTCCATGGATAGGATAGACACATCATCCATGTCAAAATTTGTATAGGGGAAGGTGATTGATTAGTATGTATTTCTTCTGGGATTCGGTCAGGAGGACCAAGATCTCCCTATTCTAAGAAAAAAAACTTCTGGAATGGAAAATTTATGAATTCCCTTTGATTTATTCCCTTTGACTCATGGTGGTAGCTTTAGTGGTATCTTGATTTGTAGGGTTTTCCATTTCTAAATTCCAAAGATTAAAACCATGTGTCATGAAATTTGGACTTTTTTCGTGCAAAGGTTTTGTATCATACAACTTGAGATATGTTCGAAGAAATTGAATACTCAAGCATAAAAACTGTGTTGCATAAATAATATTTTTCAATAATGTTGTGACTAAAATATTTGGAGTTCATATAAGATTATCAGTTTAATGCATGAGATATAGATTACAACGCACATAATTTAGGTGATTATGAAAAGGCCCCTCACCCTATTTATAGGCATGAAATAGCTGGATTTCACATGCATGAAACTGGGTGTCATAACCATGCATAAATAAGCCATCCAATTTGGTGTTTCTCTAGGAACTTGACCTTTTAGTTCCCCATCAGCTTTGATTTCGAGGGGGGATTTTTGGTGCTGAAAACATATATCACCCATGAAGGATCAATTTTTCCAAAACTAAGTTTGTGATGAACCCTAAAGGAATATCCCATGGATAAGGAGTAGGATGCACACAACTACTGTGTAATGTGTGAAAATAGTGAGGTCCGCATGAAAAAGACTTGTTTTCCAAAGGAGATGCTGAATATAAAAGTTTCACGGGTACCCCCAAATCCCAAAATGATGTTTAAGGAATATGAACCCAAAATGATGAATTTGTATGAAACCCATAAAATCTGTGAAAATATATTTTCATGATACATGAGACATAAAAACTACCATGTTACACTATCAATCCTCATCAATAAAGGGATGGAAAGTGGTTTCATTCTGTAGTGAGGTTGTGTTCCATAGACAACCTATTTCAACTATAAATAGAACCCCACCCACACACTTTGGTGATGGATATATGGAAGATGAAGTGTCATATATTTCTCATGAAAATATCTCTTCCATGACATCACGTAACTCCAAATAATCCATGGATTCCAAAAGGTAGGAAAATTGGGTGACTAACCTCCCAGGGGTCTAAACATAGTTTCACCTTTGGTGGAGAGATTTTGGCATAACTCCCTTTAAGAATAGCTGGGTTTTCATAAGAGAATCATCTTTCAAACAACCCTAGTTTTCATGTAACCTAGAAGTATCATGCATATATGCCTCTAGGGTCTATGAAGATCCCTTATGATAAAGACCATGGGTCGTGTAACCCTGTTTTCATGCATAAATGTCGAGTTTCATGTAACAACCTTAGATTCCCAGATCCAACCCCTTCGATTCAAGAATGAACTAGAATATTACTTCACCTTTTTCTTCTAATAATTAGTACCCTAATACCTATTTCTTAAAAAAAATAGGGACCCTAAGATCTAGGCCCTTGATTTCAACTCAACCGTGACTACATTTACACCATTACCTAACTAGATGTTCATGATTAATTAACAAATAAACCCTAATGGTGGACTCATCATGGAAAATATCCATCCATTCCTGGTAGAGATTACTTTTTATAGATCTTTATATGTCACTTGAAAATGGTCTCTCCAGGCATAATCCCCTACCATGTTTGAATTTTATAATATAAAACTACCTACCTTTATGTCCTAGTCATATGATGTTAAAATACATAATAAATTCCTCAACGAATGATGTTAAACTATAGACTTACCCTATGTGATGAGAAAAGGATTCCCCATGTATATTCATCATGGTATGAAACCAACATGGACATATAATATGGGAATGATCCCCTCACCCCCATGGACTCTTAATCTGAGAATCCCATATGCGTAATCACCACACCATCCCTCATTGATGCTCCTTCTGCAACACTTTCATCCTTACCACCTGATGTTAAAATGCATGGAACAATCCTGTCACCGAAAATTAAATGGTGTCATCAAACTATGTGGGTTTTGATCCTTATTTCTTTATAGGGTACGTAGGACACCTCAATGAGGTTCAATCCCAAAATACCAATACATATAGGGTACCTCCATGAGGTTCGATCATGATGCCCCGACAATCCACAAAATCCTAAAGTGTGATCATCTTATACCATGTGGAAACACTTAACAAAACTCTAAAGTGTGATCATCTTCCCCCTTGGGACCCACTTAACCACGCACCTATCCCCACAAGATGTTAAACCTGCGACCAAACTGTCCCCACAAGTTGTTAAAACTGCAACCCACCTATCGCCAAAAGATGTTAAACCTATGACCCACCATTTCCCATAAGACAATTAAATATATTGCCTAATCAAGAATCACTACCCCATACAATAAACATGGGATGCCTGAGGTGAAAATCCTTAGAATATTACACCCTTGGTGTCAACTACCTCATGGATGACATAAGATTACTTAGGTTTTGTTCTTATGATTCCTCGTATGAGATGCCCAAAACTTTGAAATGGGAAGGCTTTATAGGTTCACATAAATACCATCATTCATAAATTCATATACATGACCAACATTACTATCTAATATGATCAAATGTTTCTTTACTATCGAGAAAAAAGAAACATAATTAACCAGCATCCACCTCAAGATGACACCAGGAATGAGTTTCACAAACATGACTGAAATCTACGAGGGATACCTGTACTAGGAAACAATCTCTAAGTAAAAATCCATCGATGGAGAAGAATATATCATCATCCTATTTTGATCAAGGATCCAAAATTTCATGTTGATGTGATAAAATCCACATACCTTTGGAAAGAAGGAATGTGGAGAAACAAGAACCCCACCGTCATATAGAAAGATGATTCATAAACAAAATGAGAAATAAAAAAAAATTATACCTAATGATCTTCATCAAGTATAGATCAAAATCAATGAAAAAAATTATAATCAATGTAAGGTACACATTGTTCATATATAGTTTATGTGGATTATGTTTCAAAGGCATGGTGTTCTTGAGATTTATGGTTTCTAATTGTTTCTACTATAATTATTAAGTTTTAATCAATACATAGAAACCTAAAAGAATTTATGACCAGTATGATGATCTTAGGATTTGATAATTTTGGATTGGAATCTTAGAGATGTTGTTATTGATGATGGGTATGAGTTACTTAGTTGATGGGATTAGTAATACTTATAGATAATTTCATGGACATGTTCTCATAAAGGTGAATTCATGAATGGATTGATGTGTGATCCTTAATAGTTTCATTATATTTTAGTGATACTGATGTAGTGATAGATAACCTTAATTTTTTTTATTAGAAATACCCTATCTGTTTGGAATTATGTCTCATGTCTATATAAAAAGACTATATTTTCATGGAGATTGGGTATTCCTCTACGTGATATTATATTTGAAATTTCATGACCCTCTATCAACTAACACATAATATCTATGTATTATTCTATAAAATTATGCATTTCCCTATCAAATCCTTCGTAATGGGGATATGAACTCTATTTGACAACATAATTAGTGATGTTAAATCTTTTGGTTGTATAAAAACATTATCTATAGGACAAGGGAGAACTATTTTGGGACCTATTTTATGTGTGTGTATCTTAGTATTTCTTGTTACTTTGGGAGTAGCATGTGTGGTGTGACTATGAATGGTTCACTCACATGAGTTAGAATATTAGATGACAATTTTGTATTTTTAGGATCAGTTATCATCTTAGATGATGGTTTAACCAAAATAACCAAAGGATGGTACTTAATTATGAGTCTAAGGATATATGTCAATACATTAAATGATTTGATCATTATGAATACATGAGTTCAAATTTTTTGTTTCTAAAAAATTGTTATATTCTACCATGTTTTTTTATACCCACCAATGAATCAGCACTTGTGTAGTGATGTACTTGTGGTTGTGCAGTCATATAACTTTTTAAAGGGGATCATGTAGTAGTGAAACAAGTGGAGTCTTCCTATATAGTATTTTCAATGGTTAGAGTTTACATTACCACAGATTTAAAATATAATATTTTAAGTAATTATTTTTGTTTTTCATTTATGAGAATATTTAATGTCGGGTTTATGGCATACGTAATGTTGAAATCTTGTATATGATATGAAATTACATGTATACATGAATTTTATTTTATATTTTTTAATACATATATAGCCACCCCAACCTGGATCACCTAAAAAACACCTGATTTTGAGACCCACTGTCCTCAGGTATGCCTCCCTGTATGCTATAGGATTATGAATGGTAATGAGGGTCTAGAAGGTGATATTGGGTATACTATACCCTATAAGAATAAAATAAAATAACCCATAATTGAATAAATCTATAAATAACCTAACATAATATAATATTAAATCACCATAAGATAAGAAAAAATAAACTATAATTCCATTCCATTTATATATACATAGATTGGATCACTCGCATTCCAAAAATATACTAACACATCCAAAATTTATAGAAGAAACCCAATATCTACACTTAATAACCACTCAGTCTAGCTCAAAAATACATAACATCCATCTCACACAACCATGAAATCACCAACCACTAAGTTATTGACATTGGGCCATTGTACCTCCCTGTATCATGAACCATGAATTATGTATGCTTCCTAGAAATCCCATGCATGTTTTAAGTATGAAATTAGTAGGATACCACCAATGGTGTACCTAGATAATATCCATACGTACTCGAGAGTACACAAAGTGAAATAAATTTAAACCCATAACACAAGAATAAATTGCTCCACCATGAACATCAATCCATGATGATCACTTTACCTACTTTATATAGTGTCGTTGTGGGATGATGTACCCATAATTTATTACACTAGAAGAACCATAGGATTTCCAACCAATTCCAAACCATATGATAGTTCATAGTATCACAAAACCTACATGACTATCCTAAAAACTAATGTCACACCCCAAAGGAACTCCCACATTCAAATTCTTGAGTTACTTGGTCAACCAATTTCCATTATACACTATTGTCTCAACAACCCAATGAATCCTAATCACGATGATCCCTTTTTTTTATTTGATGATCTTAATCACCACCCATATCCCAAGGCCTTCCCTATGGCATATCCCTCCTCCAAATTACTGATAAATATTTTCTAACCTAAATTTCTTGCCTATAAAGGATACCACTATGATTTCAGTGGTCAACACCACCTCATGGGATCTGTACTATGTGAACATGACCCCAAAAACCTCAAGAACTTATTTAAAAGTATCATCATTAATCTATAATTACAAAAAATTTAGTGAACCTCTATCAACACTCATGATAATGGTCATCACCACCCATGTTATACCATAAAGTCCACATCACCCCATGACATCACAAGCAACACCAATCTTGTTCCCAAATAAGAACATCAAGAAAAACTTCATGACAATCAATATTTACATCACACAATGAATTTCCTCACAAGACTTAAATCCATAAATCATAAAAAGTGACACAAACATCCAGGACCCATCATTAAAAGACTACCCCAAGGCATCTCATAGGAATTATAAAAACCACAAGTGGTTCCATTACCGGTCATACACATGTCCCTACCAATTCTTGAATACCACACGATGCATAAACACATTTATAACATAGAAAGAATCTAGGAACTACCTATCTTGTACCAATAGAGGCCTACATGTTGAATCCCACTTCATAATTCAACTCGTGGAAGAAGAAATTAAAAAATAGAGAAATAGATCTAAAATGTAGATTTCATTTTAAACTATTTAAAATGATGAAAAAATATAAATAAATGATAAAGGATGTCAAACCATACCTATAACAACTCCATGTGACAAATCACATGAATAATTGATAAATAAAGGTGAGAATCCAACCAAAGGATAAAGAAAAAATGAGGGAGATGGGAAGAAGTTGAGACCCTATGTATCTGGGCTCAAATGTGGACCTCCTCACCTTTTTCTTCAGTTTAAGCCCTTATATTGTTCCTTCCCTCTTGATTTGAATATTTTCATTATGGTTTTTCTATCTCACATTCCTCCTAGTTATATTCATATTGGTTTTCATGTTGGTGTAGATCCTATCTCTATAGTGGATGATCTCATATTTGTTCTACCCAAGATCCATCTTCGGTGGTTCCCCTAGGTCCTATTGGTTGTGTTCCCAACCCAAAGTAGTGTTGTAACACTTTCTTGGATATAAAGGGTACTTGGATCATTGGATAGGACCTATATCTCCCTCAAATATGGTGTTGAAAGGGGAGACAACTTCAATATGGTTTTTTTTGGTTGACTGTAGAAGCTGTTTGTGAGGGGTGTCTCCCCTGTTCTCTTTTATGAAATCTAGTTTGGATGTCCTCCATGTAGTTTTGATTTTCCCATTTTAGTTTCTATTTTGGTTTGTGTCTTATTTTTCTTCGGTGATGTAGGATATTATATACTCTCATAGAGGTGTCTTCGATAAAGGGTTTGAGATTTTGGAATATGTCCCCTAGTTTTCTTTCATTGTATGGATTATTTCTCGCCAAAACATCTTAGCATGAAGTCAATTGAAAGTTTCTGGTTTCTTTTGATGGTTTTTTGGTGGTGTTTATTTTTGTAATATCATTGAATGTTATAATCTACTCAAAAATGTGTTGATCAGTGGTGTTATTCGACACTAACTGATAATGATGATGTGGTTCTTTGTTGGTGTGTCAACAGTGGAGAGACAATGAAGAGTCGGTAGTGCCCAGGATCGACGTGACATGCCTTGGGGCTAGTGAACCTCGGTCAGCATGAGACATGACATCATTGGAATCGACATAAGGATTGGAATGAAATGGATGACCTTGGTTTCCTCAAACATGTCAATGCTTCACTTCTAGAATATTAATTTTGAATATTGGAAGTTAATTTTGAACCTGTGTGGTTTGGTTGGTTGGGTTTATGATGATTTGGATTTTTCTTTTATCTGGTGAATGATTGTAAAAGGTTATAACTAACCCTAAAAGTGATTTCATTTAAAAAAAGGATTTGAGTTAATTATCAAATTAATTAATTAATTTAAATTAAAAAAAATCTCCATGAACCCACTGGGTAACCCTCCCATTGGGTACCTTATACCTAATTAGGTACCCGAAATAAGGTCACAAAACACCCAGTGGACCCTAGGTCCTAAATTTTTCTTCTCTTAGCTCATCAGGTACTCATTACCAGCCCACTAGGTTCTTGTGTTGTCTTTCTTCAAAATATAAATCATGGATTTATGTCTGACTTCACAAATCCAAACTTTAAGCCATTTATTACACTTTATACATGCCTAAATACACATTACTAGACCTCTCCCAGACCTAAATTACCACACATTATTACCTAGTATATAAAAACCTCCCCACGAAATGATAACTCATTTGTGAGCTATCTTCATCCATGAAATTTACCAAACTCTCCCAAAACATGAGAATTCCTCTCACTGCACCCATGGAACATTGAGGAAACTCCAAACACATCCATGTTTTCTAATTACCTTGAATAAAAATCTAAAATCATCTTATTCCATCTCTGGGAACTCCACAATATAGGAATCACTTATCTAGTCTCACCACAACCAACCTATTTGATATATCAGTGGTACTGTATCGACCATCATTCTAAATTCTTCACATACCAACTATCAACATAGCAACAAGTTTTCAAACATTTTTTTACCATGTATCATACTATATTCCCAAACAATAACCAAAACCTAGTTGTTCCACACCATACTAATCACTATCTTAGAATACACATGTTTCATCTATCAAAATATTATCATCCTATATCATATAGATAACCATACCTCAACCAAAATTTGATTAATCCCATTTACATATAACACACACTGTGCAATAGCACCCATAAAAAAATATATAACGAACATTCTCATTATATACCTATAACTATCAACAACTCTCTAATTTTTTATCAGAATGTTTTATTTATAACATTTATTTGACCCCGAGCCTGAATCCTCAATCCCTGACCACCCTAAAGAGTCAGACCTGGTTCGAACCACTACCCCTTTTGTTGGGCATCCTATCTGCTAATATAATATAATTTCAGAGATGAATCCTAACTACTACCTCACGGAACTGCTTATGGTTCTATCTTAGACACTTGAATCTAACTTTATCCCCAACCTTTATCTAAGTGTGGGATCATCAAGAAAAACTTATTTAGATACCACATCTAGCTGTAATCCAGACACTCTTTTAGAGGTTGATCACATTGGTAACAAACATGATCTATTTTTCCATACTAATAACACCTCACCAATGACCCACTCTATAGTGGAAATGTCGATCACCTACTAGGCCTCCTCATGACCATGATTATGGATTCCCATAGCCTCACTACCAACCTCACCAAAAATTGCTATTGGGTTAGGTATACTTCCATTAGTCAAGTTCTTCCTGGAAATCAAAGATTGATTCACCACATTATATAATGATTTCAACCTAAATATATTAATTTTACCTTGATAGAATATCAAAAACCATCCTTAACATTCTTCACCGTGGAAATCTAATCTCCCTCAAACCTCATTACAAACCACAATAGGTTTATAAACCCAGCTGCATATTCCTTGAAAAATGCTTCCCCTTGAGTTGAGTACATAAAATCATGGGCTCGATCCACCCTCAAATTCTCATGTAAAAAATTCTTGAAAATTATCCCCTAAAATTCCTTCTAAGTAATACCATGATATATAATTACTATACCTATACATCCCAGCAATGTTTTTCTAGTCCCCTAAACATATAAATCACCAGTGTTACCCTCTACCTTAGTGGCATCTAGATCTAATCGAAAATAATACAAATTGACCCAATCTAGTACTCAATTTCCAAGGTTCTTCCCTCTCCCTAGAATAAGGGGGGAAACATGAATAAAAATCTCTCACAATATATTCCATAGATATCTCAGTTACTTGAGATCCCTAATAAATAATTGGGATAACCTATACTTATATCACACTAAGTTGATTATAGAACCACCTCCTCAAACCCTCTAATTTGTAAGACAACCTGCCATCCTCATAAACTCTTCCTATGGCTCATAATAACCTCCATCCTCTAGTGTCCTATCTCATTAATTACTCAATGAAACCATATCCTAAACCCCTATATACACTAATAGAGGTTGTTTATGTTTCATATATCTAATATCCAAATACCATACTCAATATATATATATATATATATAATATTCTAGATATCACAAATAAGGAAAGTTGTAACAATTAGCACATCTCACTATCCTTTACAATCCCCTACTCACACCAAAGTCTCATATCATCTATCTACATGGCCCTATTTACATGTGTTTAGGTTAGGTGTCACATATAATACACAAATGAAGGATCCACATACTTGATAAAACCACAAGTCACAACCCATATTTATCTAAGTAGAATGAAACCAAGAAGCTATATAGGAAAATAAAATATAAGTTGTTATTGAAACTTCAAATATCCAACACATTATTCTAGAACTAGAAAGGAAATCAAAAGCATGAAAACACATATTATGTAATCCTAACATAATGAATGAGTTCCACCTCTTTCTTATCAGATCCAAAATTCATAAATAAATCAATAATATAAAATAAAATTTGTTGAGATCAAATAACCCAATTGTAACCATGGTATAAAAAAATATCAATTCCTCTAGTGACTTGTAATTTATCACATACCTATGATGCTTAAACAAACAACACCACATCCATCCTAAGTCCTGACATATCCATAACCTCCATCTACCACAACCCAAATAACAAACAACACCAAACAACTTTAACCTACTTAATACCTATTTATACTGACCCACAATGATACAAATTTATAGTATCTTTGACATGGATTTTCTGAACGAAACAATAATTGAATACCCACTAACCTCAGGTACACCTTCACAAATACCAGAGGCCTCCAACAATCAACTAGGGTCTAGGAAGTGATAGTGGAGAGAATATACCCTCTAAAAATAAAAGATAAAAACCCACAAAAAAATAAGTCAATAAACTAAAAAAATATAATATAATATAAAATCACCATATTATAAGAAAAAAATAAACATATATAATTGTATTCTAGTCATAAAAATGAAAACTGGATCACCCGTGGGCTAATCATGTACAAACACATCAAAAAACAATAGAAGTTAACCTATATCCACTACAAGTAACCACTCAATCCAGCTCCAAAATCCATAACTCACATATAATGAATCCACCCCACCACTAACCACTAATCTCTATACATTAAGTCCTTATCAATCCTTATTTCACTAACTATGAAGTCTTCCCACATATTAGGGGCCCCTTATAGGGTGTGAGTATGAAATCAATGGGCCACCAATAATAGTGACTCTAGATAATACCATATGTGTATGAGTGTTTTAAAAGTATAATAAATAGTAACACATATAAAAAGTATATCCCAATATACTATTCTCATCAAGACACTGAGAGAAATTAACCTATTTGACTAGTGTTGAAGTAGGATGATGTACCCTTGATACTTTACACCAAAATCACCCTAGGGATTCCAACCAATTCCACACCACATGGTGGTACACTTTAACAAATATCCCATATGACTATCCTAGAACCTCACATTACACTCAAAGGCACACCCATTTTCTAATTCACGAGTTACATGGTCAACCGGTTTCTATTCCAAACTAGTGTCTTAGTGACCTGATGAATCCCAAGCATGATGATGCCTCACTCCCATCTAGAAATCTCAATCTGCACCCATATCATTTTTCCATACCTATATTATATACCTCCTCTGAATCTATAATCAATAACATCCAACCTAAGCCACTCATCTATAGAGGATACCTCAATGCCTTTAGTGGTCACGACCACCTCATAGACCTATTGCTGTGTTCACATAGCCCTGAAGGCCTTATCCCTATGGTGAATGGAATAAACATAAATCTATGAATATAATATATATAATAAACCTCAATCACTATACATAATAATTATCACCACCACCCATGTCATACCAATAAATCTAATCACTCCACGACCTCACAATCAACATTAGTCATGTTCCCAAGGAACAAAATCATGTAACTCATCATGTGAATCACTATTTTCATCACACATTGAATTTCCTCATAATACCCACTTCCATAAATCATGATAAGCCCACACACCAATACAATATTCACTATTAATCTCATGATACTACAACTAAGAAGCTCATACAAATGATAAAAACCAAAACTTGTTCTATTCTTTATCATACATACAACCCTATTCATTAAAAAACTATAAATGATGCATAAAAACCCATATAACATATGAAGAATATATTAACTACTTACCAAGTACCAACAAAGGAATTCATGTTGAATCTTATAGACTAATTCAACCCAAGGAGGAAGAAATTTTAAAACTAAATAAATACACCTAGAATTGAGATTTTAGTAAAAAATCATTATAATGGAGACAAAAATAGAAATAAAAAATGATGAATGATGATAATAAAACCATGGGATTAATAAAGAATAAGTTGTAAGGCTATAATTAAAACCTTTTCATGGATGGTCTCAAATGAACCCCACCTTAAATTAATTAATCAAATGAATTAATTAGTATTTATTTTTTAAAAAACTCACCAACTACCTATTGGGTACCCAGTCCCCTATCATTGGGTACCCAGTACCTCACCAGGTAACCACCCTAGGGTGACCAACCACCCGATGTCCCTCTAGGGTTGACCTACTCCTCTGCATACCCCATTGGGTATGTAATACCAAACCATTGAGTACTTGGTTCCCCTATCTTTAAAAGACATAGCTAGAAACCTGATTCATCTTCCTAAATCCAACCTTTAAAAATTATACGTACCCTTAAACACCTTAAAAATTATTATATACACATGGTTAGTCATCTATTAGACCTTAATTACCACACATGATTACCTTTTTCATTACAATATTATATTGTGTTGGATGCATATATTACTTATTGGTGGCTTAGTCATATGTTAATGTAGGATTCTAATGCTGACATTCCCTAAATCTAATATAAAGCATGATGTTTTAGCTATATAATTTTATTCTACGTGTATATGTTTTATGGTACGTCATATGAGAAACAAGGTATATTTTATACCTTATTAAGGGTTTATCATAAATCTTGAATATGTGTATATCATTCTACCACCAAGCTAGTTGTAATATATGATTGAACTGTGTTACATGGAATTACTGAGAGTAAAATCGTATTTAATGATTAACAACAATCTATGATTAACATTAGAATTTTAAAATTAAGTGTTATTACTTAGTAATATTCCATATATGGATATAATTGATTAAACAAAATAAATTGAAGATCAAATGCAATTAAATGTTAAGTGAACGTTCAAACATATAAAAACATTTTAAAAAAAATAACATTACTTAAAAATTATATAAAGTTCAATTAAATTACATGAAGACCCCAAAATTTACCAATGACTATATAAACGATCTATATACATTTTTCAAGTTGGTCTTAGCCTCATGTTGAATCTCTTTAATCTATTTTCCTCCTTATATCTTTTCTACCATGTGGTACTAGAATATCATGGATGTTATGGAGAATCCCACCCAAGTGTTGGGTGATTAAAACTAGCCTCTAGATACACCTAGGAGGTAATATTTATTTGGGTGTTACTCAATAATCTTCATCAACTATTATTATTAAAGAATAAAAGAAACAAATATCATCTTTGAAAGGTACACATTCTTCATTTATCTTTTACATGGTTTTAGTTTTTCATAGCATGGTGATATTGGAATTGAGGTTTATATTATGTTATGAACAATTGAAAAAGTGTTTCTTGATCCCTAGAAATACAATAGTGGTATTAAAGTATTACCATTATTCCATATTTATGAAATCGTTTTTTAAAATGAATAATTTTTGATATCATATTTACCATCATAAAAAATGATATAAAATTTGAAAAATGTATGGATTTATGACATAGGATGTTTTAAGTTGTGATATGGTTTCACTATATGATCAAGGATATTATAGTGAATGACATAGTGTAATCTTTCATTTTTTCCAATATATCGTAGTATATTATATGACTTATCATAGGATATGATAATGGTAATTTTTACTGTAGAACAAAGCCTCATATCACTACGGCAATATCATGACATATCATAAGTGGTGATGAGCAAGGAACAAGATATTATATTGTAGATGAGAGTTATTTGTCATTGAATATGATAGATAGTGAATAAAATCATGGTTTATGATATAGTTGATATCATGAATTATGATATATAATGAACTATTTATTTTTATAATTTTCAATTATGAATTGAGTTATTTAATTTATAAATGTTTATAAATTATAGAAAATTATATTTTAAGGGAATTTATATAATTTATAAGGGTTTTATAAATTAATTAATTATAAATCATTTATAATTAATTGTTTATGAAACATTTATTAAATAAATACCCATAATATTAAATTTTAAAATTATTTTTTAAAACATTTTATATAATGACTTATAATATCGATATAAATGGGTTATTTAGAAATTATAATGTGATTTATAAAGTGTTTATAAATTAGAAAATAAGGCTAAATATAATGAATTTATATTATATTATGAAATGTTCATAATTTAAAATATTCAAATTAAGATCTTTATTTGATAAAATTATTTAATCCATGTCAAAATAGTGTTTTTTATAATTGACATGATCATTTTTTGAATAATATTATATATTTGATATAATTAATATCAAAATAATTTATGAATTGTTTATATAAAGTAGTTATATTTCATTTTTCATATATTTAGGTAAAATTCCATATAAACATCAATATAAAAAGTTCATATTGAAAATAAATATAATTTCTTATATTTATTTAATTATGGAATGTCCATAATGCATAGTTAAATTATAAAGTTATTCTAATTTCATGAACTATGAATTATTTATAAATGATTTTCTCATGTTTAGATTTGTGATGTGTTTATTTATTTATTTTATTCCATGCTTTATTCATAAATATAAATTTTTTATATTATAAATAATTTCATGCTTTAGTTTAAAGAGTTAAAAAACTTCTATAAATTTTCATACTTGTATATAAGGAGTCACATTCCAGGTATGATAATTGATTTAGTTTTATTCTTCCTTAATTCTAGTTTGTTTAAGAGTTGTGTAAAGAGTTACACATCAATATAATTTGAACATATTTATATGGTAGAAGGATTAGGGATCCCAAACTAAATCATTAGAAGCCTGAATTCATATATTAAAAATACAAGAGATAATATTGTGATATTAAACCCATTTTAAAAATATGATGTTTGATATTCCTTCCAAAGTAGACACTTTTCCTGAATTTTATTATCCAATAGGGTAGGTTATGATAAAGTTTGGTTCCCATGGATTATCTTGTGTAAGGAGAAAAAGTAATAGATGACCCTAATAGGATTAAGTTCTCATTTTTCACAATTTATTTGGTTAAAATTAGCTGAGAGAACCCAATAGTATTATGTTACCAGATGAATAATGTTGAGTGACTATATATGATGGATTAAGATAAAAATTTATCCACTAAACTATGAAAGAGACATATCTAATAAGATATAAATTATTTTATACTTATATGTATAAGATATGGGATAAATTATAAATAAACCCAAATATTATTGAAATATGATTCTTGGACCTCTAATGGATATGGTGGAATTTTAATTAGGTTATCATTTTTATGGGATCACATATAATAAAATCACTCATTAAATCACTCTAAAATATGATACTAATATAATAAATTCTTTTGTTGTACAAAATGACATCATCTTCACCAAACATGACTCTCTAGAGAAATAAAAGATTAATGGAAGTATCTTTCTAGACTAGAGTATGAACGTGATAATTATTCGCAAGAAAAAAAGAGAAGTTATATGTGTTGGAGAAACAACTTACTATGGAAAATCTTTCTGATGACGCTAGCCAAGAAGATAAAAATATTTATTTAAACATAAAAGGGACTCTATTGAAGTTTCTGCATCAAATACTGTATTTATAGATCCTAATATCAAAAAGTGACATGAAATAATGATTTTTTATAGAATGATAAATAATTTAAAAAGTTTATATAAATAAAAATAAATACATGAAAGAAATAATGTTTCAGAACACTATTCTGATGAAATTATTTTGATGGAAATTCTATCTTTACTTATTCCCTCAATATGATTGGGTATGCAAATAATTTAGAGAGACTAAGGTCACTTCTCAGGCTTAATCTGTCCGTGAACTTCATTCTGTAGTCATCAACATAAAGTTTCATATAGTTTATCATAATTTTAACATGAATTAGTTTGATAAAAGTTTGTAATATCTCTTGAATATATTGAGGATCATTGAGGAAGACATAGGAGGCCTAATATTTAGTTCTATGACAATGGTATAAAAAGGAAAGGGTAATGATTCTGGATAGAAGCCCGATATTAATTGTTATATAGACTCTACAACAACTTCTAAATGGAATAAAATATTTTACATGGAATGAAAATGATTTCATTATGATGAGTCTAGTAAATGGAAAATAAATTTTATAGAATACCTAAAGGATCGTAACAATCACCAATGAGATTCAATGCCCAATACTAATTTTATAGAATTCAATTATTCTATTTTTAGGGTATGAGATACCAACTATACATTATAATGGTGTTATAAATTTGTATATGAATTTAAAGAGGAAGGAAAATTAATGGTTGACGATTAATGTTTTATTTTAAGTGATAGAGTAAGGAGTTTGTACATGAAGAATTTGGATATTACATATCAATTTAAAGATACTTTGAATAAAAATAAATATTGTTTCTATGTTTAAAATCTTGTTTTCATATTATGTGAAAATAGAGGATCTTGTAAATAAAATATTATTATCAATAAAATAAGATGACCATTTTGATACACATGGAATTGAATGATAAAATTCTATATCAGGTTTTAAAAATCATATGAGGATTAAATTATTTTTTTATCGATGAGAAAAGATTTTATCCAAGATATTTGTTTAAATATTAAAGGAGTTAAAACCACCTATTTAAAGAATATTTTAAAGTATAAATTCTTATTTACAGAATAATACTTAAAAAACATAGAATCTCTTATAAGATATGGATACAATTGTTTATTTTTAGAATATTCCACTAAGAGGAGGCTAGTGGGTGTAAATTTGAGATAGATTCACTTTTTGTTTGACTTGTATTTAGTATTTATAAGATTTAATATTATAAGTAAAATTCCAATATGTATTAGGAAGAGTTTAATAAGAACATATTTGAAGGATTTTGGAGTTCTCAGGCCTATTGATAAGAAGGTTGAGGTTCTTAATAAGGTATCTTTATATATTGAAATATAAACATTGAATAAGGATTGTATAATTACCCTAAATCATAGAAGTAAGTGGTTGTCATTATTCATGTGACAAAGTGAGTTGCTGCTATTGTTTATATGGAAAAAAGATATAATCGAAATAGTAAAGAGGAAGTGAGTGAACTATTGAAATTTAAATTAATATATTTCCATTGGATATTAATTTGGAGATCCAATCACATTGAAAAAGATTTTTGGATAAATTACTTCCAATATTTCATAAAGATTTTTTATTTACTACTTATTAGTAAAGCTGGTTGAGAGGATGAGAAAATAGTGTGGAAGTTCATGTGTAAAATTGGGCTACAAATATCTAAATAAGTTAAAGAGGAGTTAAGTACCATAGAGTTTCACTAATACTAAATATTATATCTCTGTAAAGATGTAGGAAATGTCACCTATGAAGTTCCACCCTTGTTTTTATCAAGATTTAAGAATGATTTAACATATAGAAAGATTCTTGGATGATGTTTGAGGAGTTAAATCTAGTAAAGGTAGTGAAGTATCATTGAAATACTCTAAGAGTATTTATATGCTGCATTAGCTTTAAAATTATTTCTAGTATTGGTTGAAGTGGATATGAAGTTTCTCCAAATCTATTTAAAGTGCTTGAGTTGTGTTTAGAAATACTGAGTTAAGTATCGGAATTTTGGTATTCCAAGTTTCTAAAATATGTTAATGTATATGATATTTAATATATTTATTGGTCCAAAAAAATTTGGAAATGGTATTCTATTTATGATATAAACTCCATGAAAGTTTTCCATACGTAAAACCAACCTTAGAGAAAAACTAAAGAGTCTCCCAAAGGCATGACATGTGTAAGATTCATCTAAAGCATGCACAAGAGTAAATTTAGTATAGTCAAATAAAAAATGGTTAAGTCTCTTGTTATGTAAAATTTATTTCCAAATTATATAAGGGTAACTTTGTATGTTGATGTTAGATTTTTCAAAGGTATTGGATATGTAATGTTAAATTACCTTATACGTATGAGTAATCAGTTAGAGAAAAAAATAAAAAAAAAGAAATAACTACCCTATGATATATAATATTTTTACATAATGGTAAATTGGAAAAGTATAGAGGTTCATAGTGGTATGAAAGATTATTTGAAAACTTTTAAATTGGGAAAATGGAAAATTCTAGAGAATCCTTAAGGAAAGTAAGAGTGAAATTATCTTATGTAAATGTCACTCAGAGTATACCATTGGAATTTGGAGAATCCCTTGTAAGGTACTCTAAGTTACGTTAGATTAAAAATATCTTATTTAATGGTCATCTCTTTTAAAAAAATGTAAGTTCTCTGAAAGATAATAGTTAGTTTCAGAAGTGATAATTTTATATTAAGAAATAAATTCAATAGATTCTTAACATATTCTTAAATGTTTTAAATATCATTATATGATTTTAATCATTATTTAATCCAAGAATCATGATGGTTCTTAGATTTTGTTTCAAGTTAGAAATATCAAATGTTGGCATTTAATCCATGATTAAATCCATGAATAAATCCATGAGTTGAGGAGAGGAACAAGATGAGGCTGATACTGAAGTTTAATGTGTGACCAAGCCATGAATAATACTTCCATGCTATGAATATGAGAGTTAAACTATGGAAATAATTTCCAAACCAAGGTACATAATGGATAATATTTCATGATATTGATTAATGTTGTGATGTTGTACCATGTTAAACACTATTCTAGAAATAGTTGATGAACCATGTCATACTCTGATAGAAGTTTTCATGACACTACCATATAAATATCTAAATCAGAAACACAATGAGATAATTCTTTATGATATATGTTTTCATGCCCTCATAGAGATTTATGTGAAAGTGTTTTTTAGTAAGTTTTATAAAAAAGTTCCCATGATAATTGAGGAAGAGCATGTGAAATAAAAATACTGATAAATATGAGAAGTAAAAGAGGAAAAATTATTTTTTATTATATAGAAGTTATATAAATTCTAAAAATACTATTCAATATTCATGGACTTATTATTTAGAATTATACTAGATAGACTGGACCAAGAATCATGGAGATATTTTAAGTACTGATAATTAAAAGGGGTTTCCATATTCAAAAAATGGTAACTAATATCCAGGTAGATGAAGAGTACAAAAAAGGTTAATAATAATTGAAAAAAGACCACAAGGTTATTACTATATTGAATATTTTGGGAGTCAAAGAAGAAAGAGAGATATGAATTGATACTGTATTATTATAAATAAACTGGTGTATCGATAATAGAGAGAACTAAATTCCATCACTATGATATATTTAATGTTAAATTGAGAGAGATATATTTTAAACACAACTGAAAAATATTTTATACCCCTTATTTGAAAAAGAATAATAAGGGAGACCGGTCTTACTACTACTGATTGTTATCCAAGACAAAGAAGCAGGTTTAAGAAGCCATCCTATGATATTAATTTATCATAAAGACCGAGGACTATATTATTCACATATCATAAGGTTAGAGACAACTATGTGATTTATATGGAGTCATACCTTCATATTTCTTTAGTTTGAGGAAGGATATCAAATATATTATGTCTAGGATAGACAAAAGTCCATCACTACTAATCTACTTCAAGGTGATGCAAACTGAATTTTCTATTCAAAGAGAAAGGCTTGGTTAGAACTAAAGCTTGATATCAAGAAGTTGGTGCTTTTATTTAATGTGGTTGTTCCCATGATTATAGGTCTAAGGATATAACCTTTCCCAATATTTCACTAGATAATAAAATGGAAACTAATTGTTCATGGGATGAAAACCACCATACATTGGGGATATTGTCATCTATCTTGGAGGGGGACCTTATTAATGAATCTATTGTGCCTTGTTGTTTTGGGTTTTTGCTTATACTACATGCATTATAACTGAAGGTGAGAAAATAGAGAGACATCTATTAACCTAATAGGTATAGAGGTAAACAAGGTAAATTGTTTAAATTGGTAATAAGTTACAAAAAACTGATTCACACCCACATAGTTTTATCCATATCAAAATAGATTCTAATAATTGGTATTGGATCATAAGTTCTACCATATATTATATTCTCAACAATATATATATTTTATGTTTTTAAAGTCTTTTAGTTTCTCTTTGTAATAGCCTTATGAAGTGTAGAATTGAAGAAACTTTTGAATTACCTATCAAATTGATCATGAAAGATATATTTTATAAGACATTAAATATTAAGAACAAAATATTTATAAATAAATTTAGAAATTCATTATTAAAATAAGAAGATATCAATAACTCTCTACCAGTTTAATGTAATCAAATTTGAGTTCATTATATTGTATTTTTTGATACTTTTTCTCTTAAAAAACCGATGATAATAAGGTGTCGCTATCATGAAAATAAGAAGATAAATTGGTTTACCTATGTTATAATCATTACGAAGATAACCCTACCATAAAATAATAGGATCAAGTGGTTGAATCCACCAACAAGGATATAAAATAAACTTACACCTCCAAAGGTTTAAGGAATTCATATGATAACATGGTACCTAAATATCTTAACAAAATTTTCTTACATATGAGCTAAGAACAAGTAGAAAAGACCACATTTCTATGGATTCAAAAGATTAATCAATTGGTGATTTAAATTATATTTTCCATAATTATCCAATATAATTTTTCATTTTTATTTATAACTCATTCAAAATAATGAAGGCGAAGATCACCTAGATTGAGAAAGAATTATAAAGATTAGAGAAATCTCTAAAGTTTTTTTCAAATGAGTGTAAATATATATATAAAATAGGTTCTTTAAATTCCATGAATGTTGATCTTGATGAAAGGTGCTCTATATTTGAGGATGAGAAGGTCAATACAATCCAATAGGGGTAATAATTAAATGAATTGATTTAATATAGGTTCTATTCATTAGGAAAAAACCAAAAGGCCATTATATATGTTAAGAATTATCAATTGGAGATCAAAGAAATGGAAATAATTATATTGAAAACTCATTACAAAAGAAGGCCAGGAGTAATTATGATTTTGAGAATCATGTTGAGGAGGTCATATGTGAATGTGAAAACAAAATAAAGTTAGTTGAGGATGATAAAAATATCCTCAATATGAAATATCTGTAGTTTGAAGTTAAATTGGATTATCTAGAAGTAGTTTAAGTTGAGTCTTAACACCAAGCTAATAGAATATATGCTACCACACATAATTACAAAGGGGATAATTTTTCTAAAAGACATCTATTATGCGATAAAAATAGTCTAAAATCATAAAATTATCATAATATATAAAGCTTAAAGAAAAATTTACCCTCCACACTAAAAAATAACGTGTGTGCTAATTATGGTTTAAGGTATAGGGTAGGTCCTAAATAAAAGTCTAAAAAAATGGATGAAGAAAATTTATGGGGAACCCATCACTATATCTATGGAGAATTTAATCAGTTTTAGTTCAATTTATTCCCCAAAAGAAGCCTAACTAGAGAATAAACTGTCATAAAAAATAAAGGACTAAAATATGGAAATATTGTGTCAAAAAGCAGTAGATCAGGATATATAACAATTATTGGTGTTGTGAAAGGTTTGGGAATAAGGAATTTTACCATTGTAATAATATTTCAACCACTATAAGACAATAAGAAATTATATCAAGGGGGAGAAATGAAAAGTTAATTCAAGGTTCAAAAAATAAAGGTAATAATTTATTTATCTCAAAATGTTTTTAAAGTATAGGGGATCTTTGTATAACTCAAAATTAAAGTGGTCCCAATAAAGATAAAATATTTTTCAAAATAGTCATGACTTTTCAAAATAATTTGAAAAAATAAGAACAAACAATTATAAGTTAAAAAAAAGAGAAGGTAAACTTTCCTTGGGTTATGATTAATTACAATATGTTAAACAAAGTATTCCCAAGAATTCAAAGAATAATGCCTCAATAAATAAAATGATATACTTATTTTTTTAGTAAAAGAGAAAATAGATTGGATTAGTGTAATCAATCTATGAGTGTTGGTGTTGAAGTATGTAATATGAAGCAATAAAGAAGAGAACTGATTCATGAAAGGAAAATATAATAAGTTTAGTGAAGGACATTCCCAAGAAACCATATAGAAGATCAAAGAAACATGGCCATTTTTCTAAATAATTTATGATAATTTAGACAAACTAACTAGAATGTAAAGAAAAATGGAAGAAACATAAATGAAGTAATGTGACAATGGTAATGGAGTTATTTCAAATAAAGAAGTCAAATTTAATGATAATTTTTCAAAAGGTGATAACCTAAGAGTACATAAGAATCTACATGGGAGGTTTGAGAAAGATGGACTTGTCTTAAAATACTGCTTAATCATATTACTAGATCAATAAGAAATTATAAATAAGATAATATTATCATTGGAAGATGCATGTTATTTTTTCGTAGATGCATGGAAGAAATTATCACATAAAGAATAAGTTACAAGAATCAAAGAATCTATACACCCCAAGTATGCTACATATAAGAATAAAAATGAAATCATGAAGATTTCACCTAAACATAGAGTTTGAATGGAATGAGTATCTTGGTTGAGAAGCAAATCTCAACTTTTTTTCTCTCATTAAGGAGCCAAAGAGTTCCAACTTATTCCCATATATTGTGTTTTAGGTTTTTATAATAACCTATTTTTTTAAAATACATTTTAATATAAAATAAATCTAATGTGTTCGATATCTTGATATGCACAAAACACCGAACTTAAGTGAATAATTATTTATTATAATACAAAATGAAATATATTAAAAGAAAATTAAATAAAACAAAATTAGTACAATTAATTAAGTAATTATAAGAAGTAATAATTTAACTATTCATAGATAAATTTTAAAAAATCAATTTCATTTTTTAATTTATCATGTTGAAGTTATCTTAGGGTGAAATTTTAGTATTTTTTTTGGAATGGATTATTTTTAGTTTAATAGTTAAAAATACAGTTTTTATAAATACCATAATGTTTATGACATCATTATGAAATAATAATGAATTAAAAATATATGAAACCAATGACTTGAATAATGATTCATTTAAGGATTAAAATAAATCATTAATGTTATGTTGAATTTGGAGGCCCATTCTGGACTTTTTGGAACCAAAACTATATTTTATTATAATAAAAAACCATTTTGGTCCTTTTAATTAAATTATATTTTCACAGTGATCCATTTGGTTTTGAATTTTTTTTAAAATTTATAAAACTATTATTATTTTAACTATGAAACAATAAAATACAAGGGAATAAATACTATACATTATTTTTCTGTAAATCCACTTTTATTCATAAAAGGTAATTTTTTCTAAAAAATTGTTTTTGTTGTGTTATGCATTCTAATATAAAAATTATAGTTTTTCACCTATAGAAATTTTATTTTATAAAATAATTTTCATATGTGGAATCATAATCATAAAATTTAGTCATAAGGACCATTTTAATTTTAGTCATAAAGAATAGTGACCATGGTAAAAGTTAAGTCATCACGGTAAAGGTTAAAATGGGTAATAACTTAGAGATAAGGCATAAAATATCATAAATTGTTTATATTTATTTGATTTCTTGAGTGGGTTTTTACCTCCAAAATTGTATCTTCTAATTTAGTTTCATTACTTCCACTTGAACATGATAAATACATTTATATTATTTTAAAAGATAAGAGTATTTACAAGGGATCCACTCCCCTCACCTATAAAAGGATGTATACAATACTCACTTATTTATAATCTTTGAGAAAATTAAATCATAAAAGATCCACCCAAATACCCACTTAAAACCCTTTACCATTATCAAGATGCTTTTTTCTCACCAAAATACCAATCTAAGTAGGATAATGGAGAATCTTAAAGTTGGATATCCAAGGAAGAGGTAATTATCTTAACCTAGTTCTTTCAAGCTTGTTTCTTCTCACACCACCTCAAAATACCTTATACCCATTATAATATAACCAAATTAGTATTATTAGTATACTTAAATGTTATTATTTTTATGTAATAACCATGATATTCCTTAATTCCATCCATTGAAAAATGAAATCTTCACTCGCGTGTACGTGTTGACTACCACCCCCATGAATGATTTATTCCATTTTTCATCACAACCTCACATGGATGGATATAAAGATGAATTTAATGAATATATATGATATTTATGACATTATTAAGTCTCTAAAAAGTTATATTATCATTATAAAATATCATTTTATTACTCATTCATTTATTATAACATGCTTTTGTTTTGGTCGGTTTTACCACCTACATGAATGATATTATAATTTTTATATCATGAATGACTAAGGGATGTTATATATTGGAAAAAATGCAATAATGATGTATTTAAGGCGTTTTACTGATTATTTAATGGTTATGTCACACTACGACATTTTAAATTATTATATTTTATTATTTTCTTGGATTTGGATATTCTTTTCAGGGTTTAGGTTGACTCCCAGTTTTAATTTTTGAGTTTTTATTGAAAAATGAGTGTTTTGGGATGAGAAGTATCTAGTACACGGGAAGAACATGATTTGGAAATCGTATGTATTTGGGCAGGTCACTGTGCGTCCTACTCGTTGTTCAAAATAAATAAAATTAAATGAATAATCAAATGAAAATACGAAAAATAAGAAAAATGAAATAATAAAAATTAAAAGAATTTTTTAATAAGATTATTATTATTATTAATATTTAAATTATTAATTTATTATAATATTTTATGGGTTTGGGTTTCACCCTCCTCCCTCTTTCCCCCACTCCCTCACCCACCCATCTCCCCCTTCTATATACTGCCAACTTGACCCCCTTGCTGGGCATGCCTCCCCTCCGGTGACCTTTTTCTGGAGAGACTCCCTCTGAATTATAATCCTCCATGCCGTGTAACAACTACCCCTCTCATATCCCTCCCTTGTGAAACCTCAATGGTGTCTCTCTCTCCCTCGCGCAACCCTGCCAATATCTTTCTCTCCCTTGCATGACTTGATAACTCCCTCTTTCCTCCGGTGCACCCCCTATATCCGGCGGTTGCACCCTCTTCCCCTCCGAGTATGGTTTTTTTCTTTTTCTTTCAGATCTCGGTCTTCCAGTAGGTAGGGTTTTCAGTTTAGGGTTATTTCTTGATGTATTGGGTTTGAACTTGTTGTTTTTGGGTAAATCTTGCCTTACTAGGATTTCTGTGGGGTGTAGTTGAGGTGCGGATGGGGTTTTGCACAATTTTCCAGAAACTTCATTACCCAAGGTAGGTGGTTCCATGCCCTTTCATTTTTATATAATTTAATTTTTTAATTAATTTTAACATGTTTTAAACTTTTCTCGTGTGGTGCGAATTGTGTTTTTGAAGTGGTTAGCATACCTATGTTTTTGAAATAATTATTAATAAATAAAATTTCTATGTTTTGTGTATGTTGTGATTTCATGCTTCTTATAAAGGGTTTCATGGGCTGTTTTAATGGTGTGAAATATGTTTTCAAAGGCACTAACAATGAAAATGGGTTTGGGTGTAGGTTTTAAAAAGGAAATGCAATAATTTATCATGTTTGGATTGTTGTAAATTTATAAATATGAATTTTATGTTGTTCAAATGATGAAAGTAATGTTTGGAAATGATTTTTTAGTTATTTTTTATTTTTAAAATGGGATTTACCCATGGAGTTGGTTTATTAATTGTATTCTCTTCTTGTGTTTCATAAAAAGGGGATTTTTGAATTACACAAGTGATGGAAAATTGTATTTAAAAATGGGTTTTTGCTGTGTGTAAAATGGTAAATGGTTTTTTGTGTGTGGAAGAAGGGTGTTTCCCATGAAATTATTAGTATGTGTTTATGAAAGTGGTTATTTGTGTGACATGTGGGACATAATTGAGCACAGTGGAATCCTGGGTAACTAGGTTGATAGACTTAGACTAGCTTGCCAGTGATTAATAAGTGTCTACGACTCGGCTTCACTTAGAGGGATTGATGATGAAAAATATAACTAAATATGGATGATGATTGGAGACCACTAGGTTATGGGGGTGTCCCATACCAGTGGATCATGCATGAGAATTCTAATGTTCATAGTCTTTATACCACATTTTCACTGAGATACGAGGTTCCTAGAATCCAACTTGAGCTAGTTTGAGCCTATGGATCTACCCATGGTGCTCTAGATATCATGATTTTAATATATAATGGTGCGTTCCATTGGCATGTGGAGGTGTGTGTGGGTGTTATTTATAAAATCCCATTTTCTCCTTTAATCAAGCAGTTGAAAATGGTTTTCTTTGAGTGTGTTCCTTTTTAAAGTATTTACCTATAAAGATGTTTTTTCTAGAAATGTTTTAAAATATTTTACTTGAATAATCATATTATACTATCTTTTACATGTTTTTTCATGGAAAATTTTTATACAGGTTGAATTCTACAAGAATTTGGCTCACACCATACATACACCTATTTGTGTATGCAGATCTTGTCGTATGTTTGATCCAAGTAGAGGAATGGTATTCAGTGTTAGCAATTTGAGTATCTAGTAGTCTCTCCTTTTTGGATCTTGGTGGCAGTGAATTAAGGGTGTCACTCATCTCACTGTATAGAGGTTTGAGGTAGTTTTGTCATATCCTTTTTGTTGTAGTCCCTTCAAATTTTGTTCATAGTTTTAAACTTTAAATTATGAAAATTTATTATACCCTGTTTGGTTGTGTGTTTCTAGTTTTGTTTTGTCATTTTTGTTGGGTATTTATTATTTTGACATAGGGTAAATCATTCGCATGTTTTAATGTTAAAACCTAGATAGTTTTTTCCAGCCTGTGGGGAACAGGAATGCCCATTCGGGCATTCCAACAGATCGGGTCGGGTGCTGGGTTGGATGGTGACCTGTCTTGGTTTATGACAAAATGGTATCAAAGGAGGTTCTCTCTTTTAGGTATTGATACTTGGGGAAGAGTCTTGGTAGGGAAGATCTAGGATTTTAATGACTCGACATTCTTGTTATGAGTGTGGTTCCTGGACAACACACCTCGTGATGGGACTCAAGTGACCAAGGTAAGTCAGGTTTCATCTAAGTCTTTTGGTCCATGTGGTTTTTAACTATCTGGGAAATGAAATGGGAGTTAGGCCAATGGTATCAATGAGCTTTCAAGTCCTAGAAAGCCATGTGGAGCTAAGGATATTTTCCTAGAACACTTTCTGTGATGGTGGTGTGGCTGGAATATGGCCTCCAACCATATGTCTGAGTCACCCATCAATACTAGTTTCCCCTTGATTTGTTCGGTATCTTTATGGGTTTTGGAATATCATTTTGAAAACTTCTATCTGAAAACTGGGGAAACAAGATTTTTAAAATGGAAATGGTTTTGAGTAAATGGGGATGAACTTATCGAGAGTGGATTTTCATAATTTAAATGTGTGGTTTAAAAAAATTAATTATTGGGAAAGCATGAATTAGGTTAAACCGAGTTTTGGAAATCGATTTTAAATGAGATTTTATAAAATATTGAAAAGCGTTTAGAATGGAATTGAATGTTTTGTGAATTTATGCATGGGGTTTGAAAATGGATTTTATTTGGTAATTAGAGGGCTTTTGAAAAGTTCTAAAAATTTATGGAAACTTGTTTTAAATAAGGATAAATGAGTTTTTTCTAAATGTGTGGGAATGGGTGAAATAGAGTTTTTGGTGAAACTATGAGTGTTTTAAAGCGAAATGAAATGTTTCGAAATTGATGTGAAAGATTAAAAAGTGAATTTTTATTTGAATTATGGGTGTTTTTTTGAAAATGTTTTGTGAGATTCAAATTGGGGTTTGGTTTTGGGACTAAAAATTTTGAGAAAGTTAATAACGTGGGTTGAAATTTTATTTTGTAAAGTGAAAAAGGTTTTTTATTGACCTTTGTTACTCTCATGAGTTACCAAATGCATAGGATATGTGTGGGAAGTGGATGAGTGCCTGGTTGGCACGAGAACATGCATGTGTGGAAATCCATGAGATGTCGTAGGTGAGAGTGCAACCCACCATCCTTGTTTTATTTTCAAAAATTCTTTTGAAGGAAAATTGGTTGTTTTGATAACTGGTTATCGTGTGGTGTGTATTTCGTACTTTTGGGAATGTTATTGTGGGGTGTTTTGAGTTTGAAAATCCCTCTTATTTGAATGATTTTTCTTGTTTTCATTTCATCAGTAAGTTAGGTTAAAGTGGTGGTTTGTGGTTTCTTTTGAGGATTTCTTCAAGAATCCTTTTTGGTGGTTCCCCTTATGTGTTTGGTGTTTGTTCGAGGTATGTTTTACCCAATGGATCAGTTTTATTGGGTTATTGGGATTTTTCATCACTGACTAGTGTATGCCCCCATAAATATTTAATGTGCGACTGATGTGTGGGCACAGGTGATTCACCATTGGAAGATCCTCTAGTTGATCAAATTAAGAAATTTATTATTGATTTTAGGGTTGATTCTACCTCTATTATTATTAGGATATGTGAATCCTCACTTAGCATGGGAACATATGTGGGATGAGTTGAAGGAATCATTGGTTTTATTGGATTGTTTGATAGTCAAAGGTGAATTTTCGCATCAATAAGTCTGAAGGTTCTTCCTAGAAGCGGTGAATGGAATTCCAGTGGGAAAAGAAGAAAGAGGTTTAGATTTTTGGTGTTGACCGTTGTCTTAAAAATGTGTTTAGATATTTCATATGTATCCTTCTAACTAAGGGTTTATGCTAGGTCTCCATTGTGATAAGTATAATTGTAAGAGGATGTTATGGACATTTGAAGGAATAATGTGCTTCTTGGGACTTGGTTTAAGGTCCCTCTCATTGTAATGTTTCTATCAGTTGTAATGGTCATGTTTGGTGATGCTTTTTGGTGTCTTTTTCTTGCTGAAATGTAAGGGTGGTGGTGGTTCAATCTTATGAGAACTTCTATTTTTATAGAAGTGTGTTTTCCTTTGGGAAATTCCAAATTCCTCTATTTTAGAGGAAGGTGTATTATATATGTATTTAATCCCGATGTTTCTTGTTCTAAGTAGAAAGGGGTTATGCATAGGAATATTCTAATACCATATCTTGGTGAAGGTTCCATGTAGTGGTAAATATATTTCGGGGTGTGTTGTGTTCTGTTGATTTTGTTGGATCATGGTGTAGCTTCTTGTGGCACTAGTAGGGAGGAATTATGTTCAAGGGTTTTTAATACCTAATTTCAAGGCAGAAGATGCTTCAACTATAAAATCTATAGCCATAGGTCATGGAGTGAATATGACACGTTGTTAGGAAACCCCATGGGTGTAAAGGATCCTAGTTTAACTTCCGTCTCTAGTGTAGGTGATCAAGGAAGTTTGAGGTTCCATTATGGCTGATTCACTTTTGTGGTATCGTGTGGTGGAAATGGACATGGGGACCCAATTCCTCCATGTTTTGACCCATGTAGGTGAAATATTACCTCTTTCATTATAAATAGGAGAGGTTGTTTTTTTACTTGAACCTTAGTGCTTGTTCCCTTGTGGGTGAGACCCTTCGTGTGGTTGTTCATGTATGAAAAACCTTGTAAGTCTATTTTTATTTTGGTTCTATTTAGGGTTACTCGAGGATGGTAATTCCCATAAGAGTGATAAACATAGTGGTGTCTTCTATTTAGTTTATATCTTCTTTGGTTGGGTCTCTTGAGGTGGGGTATTAGGTTATGCGGGAAGCTCCTAGGTCATATCTTGTCAGGCTTTCTGGGTTGATCCATGCTAGTCAGTTAAGCTAGTTGGTCTTTATGAAGGAGAGACCCACAATGTTTCTCATCGATTTTCCCCTAAATTAATCTAGTGTTATCCTAATTTTTATTCTTGTGAGTTCGTTTGGGCCTCCCCCTCTATTGGGATTCCGGTTCCATCTTGGGTGTTATGTTGTTTCTTATGGTGGGGAGTCTGTTAGAGCCTCCCCATGTGAGTACTTCGACTTTGTTACTCGTTTCATCTAAGTGGTAGGTAGTCTTGCTCATATCTATCTAACATTAAGCACCTAAGTTGATTAAACGTAGGGATTGGGGGACACCCAATTGTTTCATTGAAGTAATATTGTAAAAGTTCCCTCAATAGTTTTGTTAAAGTCAGGATGTGTTTTCATTTTTTTCCTCATTTTATGAAATTGTATGGGTTTCATTTGCTAATTTCCAATGTGTTTTGGCTTCATAGGTTGGATAGTAGAGTGATATTTTCTCTCCTACAATCGATCAACTGGAGGTGTATTAGCTTACAGGGGTAGGTGACACTTAGCGGGTATTCCATTATGGACCTCCATAGTTTATTTTGTAAGTCTCTTTCTTTATTGATAATGAGATTTACTCTTCTTATTTGTAAATATTTGGGGAGATCCTTAAACTATGAAGAATTATTAGTTTTTTTGGGTTAAAACTATTGTGGATTTTTAGGGGAGGAACGGGTTATCGTGGAGAGAATTGTAACACCCCATAACTTTTAAATTATTTTATTTTATTATTTTAATGGATTTGGATATTCTTGTCAGGGTTCAGGTTGAGTCATGGTTTCAATTTTTGAGTTTTTATTGAAAAAAGAGTGTTTTGGGATTGGCAGCATCTGACACATGGGAAGAGCATAGTTTGGAAACCATGCGGCTTCATCTAGGTCATCGTGTGGCATGCCTGGTGTTCAAAATAAAAAAAGTTAAATGAATATTAAAATGAAAATAAGATAAAATAATAAAAATTAATTTATAAAAATTTAAAATAATGTTTTAATAAGATTATTATTATTATTAGTGTTAATATTATTATTACGTTATTATTATTGTTATTATTATTATAATTATAATTATTAATTTATTATATTTTTTATGGATTAGGGTTTTAACCTCCTCCCTCTTTCCCCATGTCCCTCACACACCCCTCTCCCTCACACACCCCCTCTCTCCATTCCTTGTCCCACTCATGCAACCCCCTGCTAGGTGCACCTCCCCTACAGTGACCTCCTTCTGGTGAGCCTCCCTCTAGCCACCCCTTTCCCACGTCGCACAACCTCTCCCCCTCTCCTCTCCCTTCCTCACATGACCTCACTGAAATCCTGTTCCCCCTTGCGCGACCCCACCGTTGCCCCACTCTCCCTTGCACAACCCTGCTAGTTCCCTCCTTCCTCTAGTGTACCACCTACCTCTGGAAGCTGCACCCTCTACCCCTTTTGGTAATATTTTTATTCTATTTATTTAGGTTTTTATTCTTCCAGTGAGTAGGGTGTTCGATTTCAGGTTACTTCTTGATGAATAGGGTTTGATCCTTTTATTTTTGGCTAAATATTTCATTTATAGGGTTTCTTTGAGGTGTGGTTAAGGTGCATATAAGGTTTCACATCATTTTCCTGAAATTTTTTCACCCAAGGTAGGTGGTTCAATTCCCTAATATTTTTAGATAATTTTATTATTTTTGTTTAAATAATTTTAACATGTTTTTATAATTTTTTTGTGTGGTGTGAATTATGTTTTTGAAGTGGTTATAATGCATATATGTTTGAAATAAATTTTAATAAAGTAAATTTCTATGTTGTGTGTATGTTATAATGTGATGCTTCCTATAAAGGGTTTCATGGTCTCTTTTAAAGGTTTGAAATATGTTTTCAAGGGCACTAGTAGTGAGAATGGATTTGGATCTAGGTTTTAAAAAGTAAAGGAAATAATTTATCATGTTTGGCTAGTTGGGAATTTTTAAATATGAATTGTATGTTATTAATATGATGAAAAGAATGTTTGGAAATGATTTTTTTTATTTTTTATTTTTCAAAGGGTATCGGTCCATGGAGTTGGTTTATAAATTGTATTCTATTCTTGTGTTTCATAAAAATGGGATTTATGAAATGTGGAAGTTATGGAAAAATGTTTTTAAAAAGGTGATTTTGGTGTGTGTAAAATGGTAATTTTTGTGTGTGGAAGAATTGTGTTTCAAATGAAATAATTGGAATGTGTTGGTGAAATTGGTTGTTTTTGTGAAATGTAAGACATACTTAAGAACAAGGGAATCCCATGTAACTAGGTGGATAGACTAGGAGTAGCTTTCTAGTGATTCAGAAGTGGATATGGCTCAGTTTCACTTAGCGAGACTGACAATGACAACTCTAACTAAACATGGATAATTATTTGAGACCACTAAGATATTGTGGTGTACCCTACTAGTACATCATGCGCGACAATGACGATGGTTGTGGTTTCTATAACACATTTTCACTAATATGTGAGGTTCTTAGAATCCCTCTTGAGCTAGTCTGACCCTATGGATCTACTCATGGTGCTCTAACTATCATTATGCTTATATAGAATGGTTCCTTCCATCGGCATATGGATGGTCATTTGTTTTTGTGTGTGTTAGTTATAAAATCTCCTTTTTTCCATTAAGAAAGAGATTAAAAAATAGTTTTCCTTGAGGGTGTTCTTTTTAAAGTGTTTACCTTTAAAGATGATTTTCTTCGAAATGTTTTAAAAGATTTTACTTGAATAATCATGTGAGATTATCTTTTAAATGATTTGACATGGAACTGTTTTATCTGGGTGGAATCCTATAAGGCTTTGGATAACACCCTAAATAGACCCTTGGGTGTATATAAATCTTGTTGTTTGTTTGATCCAGGTAGAGGCAAGGTATTATGTGGCAGATATTTGAGCACATATTAGTCAATACTTTGTGAATATTGGTGGTAGTGGCTTGAGGATGTCACTCTTCTCATCGCTTGGAGGTTCAGGGTAGTTTTATCATCTCATTTTTGTTGTATTTTCTTTCAAGTTTTTTCATAGTTTTAGAATTTAAATTCTTGAAATTTTTATACTGTATTTTCTCATGTTTTTATATTTTTTGTTTATTATTTTTACATCGAGTATATCATTCCCATGTTGTAATGTTGATACCCGAGCACTTTTTGACAATTTGTGGAGATCGAGAATGCCCTTAAGGCCTTTCCAAAGACCGGGTCTGGAGTCAGGTTGGATAAAGACCCATCTTGGTTCGTGAAAGGTTATATACATATTTTTATTCACTAATAAAATTAATCCTTTTTATGGAAACTAAATTTCTAAAAATGATATTTTTATGTTTTCCATGAAAATAATCACCATAAGTTCCATGAAATGACTATGTTACTCAAGAAATAGTTAAAAAACGTACTATATAGATTCATTAATATTCATTATATAATGAAAATATGACCATGGTTAAAGTATTAGAATCATTGAATTAGGAAATGTGTGGAAAATTGAATAGTTAACAAAAAATATTGGGTTTAACAAATAATTAATTCTAAAGGGGTAATAAGAAATTACAAGTTAGTGGTTTATAGTAAGATAAATATAAATTTTGTTCTAATATAAATATATAATAAATATAAGTTTATTATATAATAGTTCAGAGCATGTTTGACCAAGCATAAGTTAGAGGTAAGGGTTTTCCATCTCAATTTAACTTCATTGGGATAAGATCTATATTCACTCCATTATTTTTTTCGTGTGGTGTAAATAATTCCAATGAATTTATTTTATAAAAAAATTCATAAAAATTATTTGGATTTAAAAATAAATATAATTTTTCCTCTTTCTTTATATTTTTATTCAAATGTTACCAAATATATAAGTGATTTTATTTAAAACTATTATTTTAAAAGTTTTGAAGTCTTTTACCCAACTCTTTCTCTTCCACATCCATTTTCTTTATAATATTTCAAGAATGTTATTATATAAATTTAAATGATATTTTAAATTCATTTTAAACTATATTTTAATTTATTTACAATGATTTTAAATGTAATATTTTTAATGTTTTATGTACTATTCATTTTTGACTTTCTTTACAAAAGCGTGAAAAGAATGGTTTTTAGCGTTTAACTCTTGACTATATTTTATTACCATCATGAAAATTATCTTGTATTAATCTTAACCTAAAAGTTTCCATGTTTATTCAAAAAAAATTATATTTTCTTTATTCTAGGAATTTTTTAGTTTTGAAAAGTTACCAAAAGAAAGGGACCATTCTTCTTTTTTTTAAAGCATATTTTAAATGATTTTATAAAAAATATTCCATCTATTTCTACATCCTTTATTTATTCTTATGATTATATGGGGATATTATTTAATGATACCATCCAATTTATTTATATGGATATATTATAATTATGTTTTTTTGTAAGTTTTTATGAAACCTATTTTTTTTATGAGTTAAATAAGATATGAT
Source organism: Viscum album (assembly GCA_963277665.1). Lineage (NCBI taxonomy): Eukaryota > Viridiplantae > Streptophyta > Magnoliopsida > Santalales > Viscaceae > Viscum > Viscum album. The sequence continues at coordinate 418,931,504 of OY728148.1, forward strand.
GGAATTACGAATGTTTTAGTGTTCAAATGTCATACATATATATTATTTTTATAACGTGATTTTTAGGCTCATAATTATATCACCCTCCAGTGAATTGGATAATTTTATATCTCATGAGATGGATATTAATGAAAAGTGAAACCTAAAACCTATTGTATAATTTCCATCAAGTAACTTGTGGACCTAGAATTATATAACCTTATAATGCATTGGGTAATGTATTATATCTCATATATTTACATGTTAGGGACTAGGGAAAAACCCAATCCATTAAGGAATTTTTTCCACTAGATGATTATTGTTTTTATAGTAATCCTCAACAAATACAATTATTTCTTATACTTATGTATATTCTACACTGTGATTCCATATTCTTATGACTGTGTTATGATCTCCTCGTTGAATTTTATTTTTTTTCCGAATTAATACTTTGTTCGATAGGTTAATGCACAAAAAAAATAAACTAAAACGACTTGAGACATATATACTATGAATCAAATTTAATAATAATAAAAACTATAGAAAATACAAATATTTAAATCAACTATAAATTCATACAAAATATGGTTAATAACACTTAATGTTTTTAAAAGGTAATTTTTCAATATTTGTTTTTATATGTTGTATTTTCATTTAAAGAATGAATTTATAAATTTAGAATTTTAATTTTGTAAAATAAACTTCATTTTTTAGTTCATCATACCAAAATTATATTTTGATGAATTTTTAGTATTTTTATGAAAAAAATATTCTTTAGATGAATAGTGAAAGTGGAAAATATAGTTTTTACTAAAACAGTACTGTTTATGACTATATTAAAAAGAAAGTATAAATTAAAAACCTATTAAAAAATTTTAATTATATAATTTTTTTGGGAGTAAGTTTAATAATTTAAACATACCATCTTAAATTTATAAAAACCATGATTAACAATTTAAGGGATTAAATAATATTTTACAATATAAAATATGATTTTGGTATTTTATTTTAATGAAATATTATTTTGATAAAATTAGGTTATTCTTGATTTAGAAAAAAATATTACTTCTTATTTTATAATAAAAAAAGTTATATAAAAAAATTATATATATTTATATTTCTATCCCACACATAAATTTTAAACTTAAATAAACACTTTTTCTAAAAACGAGTTTTCACGCTTCACATGGGCTAATGTTAAAATCAAATTTTATCACACATAGTTTTTTTATAAAATGGATTTATATTTGGAATCATCAGGTAAAATTATTTAATATTATCCATTTTTTTTTTGCTCATAAAAAAATTATTTAGGTAAAAACTAGTTACCCTAGAAAAAGTCAAAAAATGGTAAAAAATGTTAACCAAAAGAGAAGAAGGCCTAGAAGTTTAAACAAATGTTTCTAATAGTGTTTTTGAGGTTTTGATAGACACAAATTTATCTGCAATCCATTATTTTCCATTTTTTAATCTTATTTACTTGTTAAACATGTACTCTCTTTATATTAAGATGAATTTTTTACAAAAATGTCATTCTCAGCACTTATAAAAGGGACCTCTCACCACCCCTTCAATAAAAATAAAATATTTTAGTTTTATATTTTAAATATCCTATTTTATACTTACCTTATATTCCTATTCCACTTCATTTATCTTTTTATCACAATATTTTTCCCTAATTCTTCCCGTTTAAGGGAATCCTTTGAGGGAAAGTCAAAGTTCACAATGTAAGTAATAAGTTTTTCCAAATGTTGTATCTTTTATATATTTCCATTTCATATATATATTTCTAATATTATATAATTAATTAATTATTTATATTATATTTTTTAAAATTTTGGTAATAACTATTAACCACCTTTGTACTTTTCTATTATGAAAAACCAAAACATCATTGGGGTGTTTGTATGGGCTACCACCACCACAAAGTAACATATCTCATTTTTTATATAGATTATTTTTTATTTATTAAAGTATGTTTCTATATGATTTAAAACCTTAAAAATATATAAAAAATATCATTATGTTTCTATTATAATGATATTATTCCAAAAGAAACAGCTTTTATAACCATACTCATACATTAATTATGACATGTTCATATTTGGGCCAATCTAACCACCTACATGAAAAATGATATAAAATAATATCATGGATGAATATAAGATCTTAATTACTGATAATATATTATTTAAATATGTAAAATATTATTTTATTTTGGTTTTTCAATGGAAAAATTATTATTAAATTCATTAATTAAGATACCAACATCTGTTCGTTAAAAATCACCCAACCATGATCATCGTCGATTTAATATTTTAGGATCATAACAAAAATTCCCATTCAATGAAATTATAAAATTATAAATAATTATAAATCATAAATTAATTTCCTTTTATTATCTAGGAATTACAAACTTTTGGATAAGAATGAACAACAACACCATTATTACAAAACTATTTCAAAATGATCAAGATTACTCATATCTTGTATTGAAAATAGATAATAACTAACTTATATAAATATATAAAATAATTATAAATGAAGTTATAAAATATTATATATATGAATAAGGTTATTTAATAGGTTATTCAGATAGTTATTTTTTAATATCATATATTCAATCACTTTAATAGAAGTCGAGAATTAAGGTAAGGGTTTCTTTGTCCCAAATTTAATTTCTTGAGACATATTTCTTATTGTGCACCATGAAATCATTGATATAGTGTAAAAAATGTCTAAAAAATATCTTTAAACATATTCTGATAACTCATGGGGTTTGAAAATCCATATTTTTTTGTTTCTTTAAATGTACTTCATTTTAAAATATTCTAAGGTTGTAAGGGCCTTTGTTAACTTAACTCCCTTCCTATTGTTATAATGACTCTTCTTGAAAATATTTCTTTTAATATTGGTTTAGTCCAACATAATATTTTATTTTATGGTACTTTATTTTTACATCTAGGGAAAATTATGTTTTTAACTCAAATATTCTTCCTTAATGAATTTATTTCTCATAAAATTGAAATGTTTTTATGAAAAAAATATCATCAATTTAAAGACAAATTTACTCTATTTCCATGTCCATTATTCCCAAAAATATTTTACTTTATTATTTTAAAATCCAAATATGTGTTTAATCATGTGATATTACTGTTTTCCATTACCATATTTCAAATGGAGATTTTACTACCTCATTTTATGATGTGTGTTATCAACAAAGGTATTTTCAAATATTTAAAATATTTTTCATCCTTTCAAAATAAAATGTTTTATCTTCCACCCTAGATTCCTTTTTAATGACCTTTATTTCTTTTCAAAACTCAATTATTTAAGATTATTTTTTTATGTAAAGTTATTCAAAAAAATTCACATAACCTTTTTGAAACATTTATTTCCTTTTCAAGGATACATTTTTAAATATACTTTATAAAAAAGTAATATTTTTCAAATATTTTCAAATATTATTTTGAAAAATTCATGTATTTTTAAAGGATTAATTATTGAGGTTTATTTCAAAATTATTATTTTGAAAATTAGTTATTTTAAATATCTCAAGAGTTACCTTTTTGAAAATAAATTTTTAAAATGACCCATAAGTTCATCACTTACGCCAAAGTTAAAAGAATTATTTAAAAACTCTAATGATTTCCCAACAATTTTCATATTTATATATAAATTATTTATTTAATTTAAAATTATTTTTCATGAATAACCTTTTATATTTTCTGATGAAATATACTTTTATGTTGTTTTAATTTTGGGTATCAACCTTTTATATTCTTGAGGAAAGTTGTGGCGACACCATCTTAAAATGCAATAAAACCCATTTTATTCTCATGGGTTCTCTATTATGTGATGGATTATTTATTTTAATTAACATACATATTTATATATTTTTTATGGTTGTGGTACTATATCACTCTAAAATGCATTGGTTAATGTTTTATACCTCATGAGATAAATATGTTGAGAAATATCATGATGAATATTAGCTACATTTACAATATTTAGTATGAAAACATTGTAGATTTGTTATGTTAACAATATTGAGTTTAAAAATGATGGATATTTCCTAAGTTCATAATATGTATTGTGAACATGATGATAATTAGCTACATTCACAATATTGAGTGTGAACAAGAGGTAAATTAGCAACATTCCCATGATTGAGCATGAACATATTTTAGAATAATTATGTTCACAAAATTGAGAATGAAATGATAAAGAGTATATACATTCATAAGATTGAGCATGAAAACAATGATGATTATATATGTTCAAAATATTGAGCATGAACATAATTCATAATATCTATGTTTATAGGATTGATCATGAAGTTGAAAAAGTTATCAATGTTCACAATATTATAAATTCCTATGATTATTAATATTCTATAATTATATGTTATATATTTATGTTATGCTCCATGGATAAAGATTATTATATCATGTTTCCAAAATATTTTTCCATGGTATATTTTTTTTAATTTGAGATTGAATTCCCGTCTATCATGACTTATTATTATTCCATGTTTTTTAATAATATATTTCTCCCCTGATAATATTTTCTCATATACTTATGATCTGATGCTTGATGTCATGTTGATAAGATTTCCCTTAATGAGTGTTTTTTCTCACCTATTTCTTATGTTTCTGTTTTATAGGTTATAAAGTTTTTTATAACTAATGATAAGTCTATAAGGGAGTCTAGTTTGGTCTAATTATTGAAAAATGTTCACAAGTTTCATAAAATAAGTGTCTTATTCAGTTTATCCTCAAAGACACTAAACCTTAACTTCTTGGGATTATGTAATTTTTGTGAGGTGTAATATTTAAATTATGGAAATGATGTAAAATAAATATAGGTTTATCTAAATTTTTATAAAATCAAGTGTTTAAATAAAGTATTTTTAAAACTAGATCTAGAATCATGGGTATTGGGAACCTCATCTGGCATCATAGTAGAGTTTAGTTATTTTTAGGATTAGTTTAGTTATTTTTGGGATTAGGATAATAAAACTCTAGTGAAATCCCTAGGGATAAGTGTAATATATAAGTCTTAGTATTGGATAACATCCTTAAGTTTTGGTAATGTAGATATTGTGTAGTTATTATAAATTTACATCCCTATTAGGATACTGCAATGTGGATATGACTGTGGCATATTTGTGCCTAGGGGTAATCACTTTTGAAAAAATATAGTTGAGTATCCCCTTGATATTTAAAAGGGTGCATGATGAGTGTTACTAATACTGAAAACTTAGATAGAAACTCCGAGGGTATTATTTTTTTATCACATTTACTTTACAGGTCATTATGAATGATTTATTATTAGGTTAAGGAATATAATACAAATAACCTAAAGAAACTGAGATTGAAATGAAAGTTTTATAGGTTGAAATTAAGGTGACATTAGAGAAGGAATATTAGGTTTTAATTTTTATATTCATAGAATTATTTACTTTGATTTGATTGGAAATTTTCATAACCTTTTGATTTTAGAATTTGGTTGGAAACACGATCATAAAAAGAATTATTTGAAAGGAATAAACCTAAGAACTATTAAATAATAATATTTAGATAAATATTTTCCTTGTCATACCAAGGATTATGAGGATAAACCTCATTTTAATTTAAATCTAAAGTCTTATCTATCTTATGGACACTCATGAAAAAATTTATTTGCTTGGGGGGTGTAATAGCCTATGATTTTAAAATATATTTTATCTAAATTAATACTATATTTGATATCTTGTCCTATATGAAAAATTGAACTAAAATGACCCATGAAATTTTTAGAATTAAAAAATTTAATAATAATAAAACCTATATTAAATAAAAATATTACAATAAATTATAAATGCATAAAAAATATGATTAAGAACATGTAAAGTTTTAAAAGGAAATTTTTCAATAAAAGAAGTTTTTTTATATATTGTATTAAAAATTTATAGTTTTAATTTTTATAAAATAACTTAATTTTTTAATAAAATATGTCAAAATTATGTTTTTTTTTTAATTTTTTATTCTTATGAAATAATTTATTTTTAGGTGAATAGTGAAAAATATAGTTTTTACTAAACCCATAAAATTTATGACTATATCAAGAAGAACTAAAAAATTAAAAACTTATTAAACATTTTAATTATTAAAAATTAATTTAAGGAGTAATATTATTAATTTTAAAACACTAATTTAAATTTATAAAAGCTATGATTAAAATTTTAAGGACTTAAGTAATATTTTCCAATAAAAAGCTATTCTTGATATTTTATTTTTATTAAATATTACTTTGTAAAAATTAAATTGTGGATTAATTTTAAATAAAAAAATATAATTTTTTAAAATAGATAAATTTATATCATTGAAAAAAATCATTTATAATTTTATACTACCCAAAAAATTTATGCTTAAAATTTCATTTTTTTTGAAAAATGAATTTTGACACATTACATACACTAATTTTAAAATTATTTTTTCACTAATGAAGAAATTTTATATACTAAAATAGATTTCATTTTTATAATAATTAGGTATAAATTATTTAATATTGATAATTTTATTTTGAGGAATAAAAAATAAATTACTTGGGCAAAAACTTGTTACCGTGGTAAAAGCCAAACAAGAGTAAAAAAGGTTAAATAATGGAGTAAAGGCATAACATGTTAATTTTTTTTATAATCTATTTTATGTGGTTTTTATAGAATAAAAATTATCTATAGTGAATTATTTTATATTTTTGAGTCTTCTTGACATGTGAAACGTGTTCTCTTTTTATTGTTAGATGAAATATTTACAAAAATTCCATTCTCTCCACTTATAAATGGGTCTATCACCACACCTTAAAGAACAATAAAATGTTTGGGTTTCTTATTAAAAATCTATACTTTCTTACTTCCCATATAATACTATTCAATGTTATATTATTTTATAAATATATTTTTTACATTCCTCCCTTTCTAAGGAATCCTCCAAGGGAAACTCAAAGTTCACAATGGTTGTAATAACTTTTACTTATAGTTGTTTCTTTTATATATTACCATTTCAACTAAATTTTTATCAATATTATATTATGGAATAATTATTTATATTATACTAAATGTTTTAATATTATAAAAATAACCATTAACTATCTTTCCCCTTTTCCATTAAGAAAAATGAAAATGTTATTCATGCATTTGTGCAGACTACCACCTCTATGAAGTAACGTATCTCATTTTCATATAGTTTAAATATAATTTATTAAAATATATTAAAATATTATTAAAAATAATAAAAATATCTAATTCATAACATTATTATTATAAAATAATGATATTATACCAAATAAACCAATTTTATAACCATGCCCATCCATTAATTATAGCATGTTCATAATTGGGTAAGTCTAACCACCTACTTGAACAATGATATGAAATAATAATATGTATGACTATGAAAAATTAATTACAGAAAATATATTATATAAATAAGTTAATAATTATTTTATTTTGGTTTTTTAATTGTAACATTAATATTAAACTCATCAATTAAGATACCAACACCCGTTCGTTAAAGATCAAGAATGCATGCTTATCATTGATTTCATCAGTAAGAATCATAACTAAAAATACCATATAATGGAATTATAACATTATAAATAATTATCAATCCCCAATTCTAGTACATTTTATGATTATGTAATTTTTAACTTCTGGAGAAGAATGAAGAACAACACCACTGTTACGAAACTTGTTCAAAATGATCAAGATTACTCACACCTGACATTGAAAATGGATAATGACTAACTAATATACATGTAGAGAATAATTATAAGTGAATTTTATAAAAGGTTATAAAAATTAATAAGGTTATTAAATATGTGATGATTATTTTTTTATATATGATATTCAAGTGATTTAGTGGAAGTCAAAAATTAATGTAATGCGTTCTTTGTTTCAAATTTAATTTATTAATACATATTTATTATTATATGTCATGACATGTTTTAGATGGTTTGTTTAATTCCTATTGAATGTATTTTACTATAATCATATAAATCATTTTTTTTAAATTCCATTTCACCTTATTTATTTAAATGAATTTTTATTCAAAAGACACCAAAGTTTGAAAGGTATTTGTTAACTCAACTCCTTTTATTGTGTAATAACTATCCTTATTGAACTTATTTATTCTAATATTTGTTTATTCCACCCTAATTATCTATTTAATGGTACTTTATTTTTCTATCAATAGAAACTGATATTTTTTAACTCAAATATTCTTCCTATGATTTTTCCCATAAAATTGAAATTGTTATAAGAAAAAAATATCATCTTCTTTAAAGATAAATTTTTATCCTTTTCTATGTTTTTTATTACAAAAAATGTTTTACTTTCTCATTTTTAAATCTTAATATTCATTTAATCATGTGGACTTACTATTTTCCATTACCACTTTTCAAAGGGAAATTTTCATACCTCTTTTTATAATGTGCGTTTTCTAAAGGTTTTCCATCATTTTAAAATCAAATACTTTATCTTCCACTCCACAATCCTTTTTTATAACTTTTTGGTCTTCTCAAAACACTATAATTGAGGATTATTTTTAAAAGTAAATTTTTTTAATTTTTTTTCACATAACCTTTTTGAAACGTTTATTTATTTTTGAAGGATTATTTTTTTAATATTATTTTTAAAAAATAAAATGTTTTTAAATGTTTTCACATAATATTTTTGAAAACATTGTATATTTTTTAGGGATTTATTATTTTGTTTTTTTCATTTAAATTCTTTTGAAAATGCCTTCTTTTTAGTTTCTCAATAATGACCTTTCCCAAAATGAATTTTTAAAGTGACCCATAACATCATCCCTTACGCCAAAGTTAAAATAATTACGTAAAAACTCTTTTACGATTTCTCTACCATTTTAATTTTTATATTTGTTTCTAACCAGAAGGGGATGTAGTTATTCGTGTGTGGGGAATTAATTTCATTATTTATATGATTTTCTATCAGGTTTATTCATATAACTAAAAACACCCAATGACTCCTGCATCCTTTACAAGCTATGGACTAGCTTTCCAAAGGTAGGAAATCATTGGATTGCCTTACTAATAATGATTAGAAACTCAAATTGGTTAAGAGGATGGTGGGTTGGTCTTATCACACCATATTGGGGGAAATTATTACCTACTTCGAGACTATCTTATAGATTTAAGTTATGTTCATGAATCCTTTCCAAATCCCTATAAGGGGCGGGTCAACCTATATTAGCAATCAGTTATTAACATGTGTTGACATGAAAACATGTACAAGATAAAGTAATATCATCAATATTAACATCTATATATATCATAGGTTCTCCATCAATGGTAATATATGTATGTATCATAGGTTCTCCATAATGTTTTTTTACTTGGGGATTTCTTGTTTTAGGATAATATGATTTAAAGGTACATGGTTAGATACTCTGGAGTTTATATTCATAAAGGAAGGTGGTGATTGATTTGGTGTTGGGATCAGACCCACGGTGGGGATTCCTACATATCCTTTTGAAATTAATTAGAACTCAGACAGTTTGATTCTAGTTAACCAGACACATCATATCTTTTAAGGCCATGTGATAAGGACTGATCCATGAAGTCTAATTTCATTCGGTAAGGAATACTAGATGAAATGTGCATAGAAATGGTTGGTGTGGGACTTATGCATGAGAATCCCTTTCTGACTTATCTCATAAGAAATATGCCCCAACAATATTGAGTTAGTATAACAAGTAATATTTCCCTATGAAGATGGATCCCACCAGGAATGTGACCTAGTGAGGATGAGATAATAAGACCCAAAAAGAGTATGGCTCACCAAGTAGGGGTATGATATTATCAGGAATATGACCTGATAAATATGGGAATAAGGTTGATAAGATTGGGTTTGAAACTCAGAGAGGCATTCTATGTATCCCATCAATATAGAATTCAAATCCCATGTAGTTCAATTTGATATTAGGGCTTACACATAAGGAGGAGGCCCATGTATAAATGTGGTTGGGGATTATATATAGTAGTAGGACTGAAGATGCTTCATTGGGAATGTGGCCCTTTGAAGGAGTGTCTCATGGTGAATATGACCCTTTGAGAGTAAGATGGTATAGTTGGGGCTTACACTTAAAGAGGATGCCCAAGGGAGGCATTCTTATTATGCTAGTATCATGATCACCATATATCTATAATCCCATGTGATTTATGTTCACTTTGAGAAAAAAGATACAGAAGAGATTATTTACATTACATTAATGAGTCATTATATAGTACTTACACCTAAATATTACACCCAATACATAAAGTATTCCCTTGTATACTGGTGGAAAAGGGAGGGGACATAGAGGTAAGGAGAGATATACAATCCTATAAGAAAGACTAATGGATTACTCAATGAGGGATTCCTGATAAAATCCACTCCCCTCCTGCTGATTGATGAGATATGGGCTACAATGGGAGATATAGAAAGAATGAATAGGATATTAATCCATGAGGGAAGAAATTTTTCATATTATTTTTTGTTTCTACTCCCTGAATTCGGACTTACAAATCTAATGATTAGAAAAAAAGGAATGAATTATTCCTATGCCACTTCACATATCAATAATCATGTGGGAAATAATTTTCGATGTCTAAGACATGAATATTCCCACCACTAACTATAGGATTAGGTTCCTCCTTAATAAGGGGATTCATGTTTACAAACAACCCAAGGGAACCATCAGTTATGGAGGACAAGGGAAAAAACATTACTGAGGGAATTTATGATTGAATGGTAGGTACAATAGTGTGACCTATACTTGGGATGTCAAAATATAGTGTCAGTGGGGGTGGCCTTAATGATAGAATTCCCAAATGGGAGACTTGGGTAAATAAGGATAGAATTTTAAGGATACAGAAACCCTAAGAGGATTCTAACTTAGGTAGGAAGTATTGGGTGAATTGTCTCTTAGGTAAGAGGCTCTATGAGTCTGGTCACTCAAGAGAGTATCCCTAGGTAGCTAGTCACTTAATTGACCTTCCCCAGGAGGCTGGTCACCCGTGTTTTAATACCCTTTTCCATATGGGCTTTTAAAATTTTGAGAGAGAAATTGAATTCTTGATTGGTGAAGGGTTTAGTTTCTAAATTATGATTTAAGTGGAATTTTCAAAGGTTATTATTCCATAAAATTGTTTAATTATAGATTAATTTAATCTCGTAGGGTGGTTATATTAGTTACAGGAGAATAACTAGGAGTTTGTAACTCAAGCTAGGGCTACAACATGAAGTAGTAAAAGAACCTGCAAACTAGTGGCCCAGGTTGGCTAGCCGGTGGCCTCCGGGGTGGTTTTTAAGTGAGGTTTATCCTCATAATTTCACCCATTTCACCATAATTTTTCTTTGAAATAGGTTTTTGGACCCTTTGAGGCTAGTATCACCCCCATACATGCCTCCAACCTTCCTCTTCTCTAAGTAAGATCACCTTCATCTGATGTTCATTTTATCTTCCATTACTTGTTGTTAAGATCCTTTTGTGAATATATAATTTATCTTTATATACATATTATTTTACTTCAACATCTAGTATTATTCCATTATATTAAGTTAATGATCCTTATTTTCAAGTCATTCATATGATTTTCCATTTTTTTTGATTTATTTCAAACTAGTGGATGATACTCGATGAGTGTACTTGTTTAAGCTTATGGTTGGTGGTCCCCTTAAATTAACCCAGATTCATTTTTAGTTTTTGATACATGTGTAAGAAAATATCTCAAGTTTTCTGTATAATGACCTTGGAATTACTTAGGGTTTTAAAATATGGGTTTTCCTTGATTAATATTTCTCCAATAGAGCGTTTTTTCAATGTCATAGTTAAGTTTGTTAAAATTTTAATCAATGTTTAAATTATTCCAAAAGGAATTTTTTTTGGAACTAATATATTTGAAATGGAATTTCATATTTATCTATTAATAGAAAAGTAATTGATTTATAAATTAGATCTTGAAATGGAAATGGGATTTTCTAAATGATATCCTTTGGTTTTTGTTTAGAACTCATAAAAATGGAATAAGTAGAATGGTTTTCTAAATGGTAATTTTTTTGGTCCTTATGGATTTAGTATATATGTTTTGGAAATTGGGTTGTATAAAAATGAATAAACCATTTGAAAGGTTTTTTTGGAAATGAAATGATTGAAAGTGGGATTTTTTAATTTAAAACATTTTTAATTGAATGAATTTAATTTGGATTGTTTTATAAATAATTAAGTTTTTTATATGAAATGTTTATAAAAAATGAAAACACCTCTTGGGGGTTAGTTTGAATTTCATTATGGATATTTAAAGAAGATAACTTATGAATTATGGTTGTTTATTTTTGAAATGTTAATAATTTTTTTAAATTTTTGAATGTTAATGGTTAAACCGGGTTAATACTACCCCCAATGGATGCTGTATATTATGGTTATCTAGGGGTAAATTCACCCCCCATGGGATATTGGATGATATGGTCAAACCAAGATGAATATTACCCATAAAAGATACTATATTTTATATTTAAACTATAGTGGATGCTACCCATGAGGGATGGAGATCTCCGAGGATGGTTATATTTCACACAAATGCTGGTTTGTAATTAGGATTGGTTTATTTCCTCTAACCGGAAGTGGCATAGTCGGAATGATCATCATGATATGCTTAGAGACACCCTAACACTAGATGAAATAGGTTTTCACCATTCCAAGGGTGAATCTAGATCCTAGGTTTAGAGTTTGTTTATACTTTTAGTTTTAAATGTTTAAATGGTCATAATTTTAATTGGTTTAATTAAACACTACTGCATGCATAGTTATATTCTGGTTATTTTTAGGACACCATTTTTTGTTGACTACTGAGTTGTAACCACACTCTTTTTAGACCACTATAGAATTTGGGTACCTGATTAGAAGACTATCTTCTAGTAGGTTAAAGGTTTAGGAAAGGTTCATTGATTTTTGATTTCATGGTATGCTAGACTGTATTATAGATGGTGGGATTAGGTGGGACTCATGACTAGTTTGGGGTGATTATTTAGTTCACTCTATTATTTTCTTTATTTATGTATATTATCCACCCACGGTGGATCTTTATGACATGTATAACATTCCATTTGTTCTAGAACTCGTTCCTGTATTTATTTTTGGAACTTTTACATGTTTATCTATGATAGTTATGTGATTTAGTTTTATCATTTTTTATTTATACTACTATTTCTACTCGGATTTGAGGATATAGTATCCACATGAAATATCTTTGACCATCATCACTAGTTATTAGCTTCTATAGAATGGGTAGGTGTGCCTAAGGTTTGTAGTGTTCTACTAGTCTAATGAAGGGTAGTGACCTGGGGTGGAAAAGTGCTACAAAGTAGAATAATTTCATTTTTTTTCCTTTTTCTTACTGTTTGGTAAATGTATAAAATAGATTTGAAATGTGGAAGAACTTGGTAAGGAGATTTTTCCTGAGAGTGATTAGCTCATGAATGGGGGAAACCCAAGTCACCAGGGAAGGGAATTATTGTTCTTTGAATTTTTCTTATTACATTTTTATTTTATTTTCACACAATGTGACACACATACTTTGTGATGATAATATTTATGGGATTTATACTCTTGTAATTGTATGAAAAGATATAGTGGGTTCATTCATGTATAATTTCAGGCACATAAGGATTCACATGACATGCATCATACTAGGGATATAGTTTTAGATGTCGATTGGATACTACTTGTGATTTTTGTTGGATTGTGGTTCATGTTACCTTTAATTATAATTTTCTTACAATATAAGTTCTATTTATATCTACCTATGTTATATTATTTCCTAGTACTATGGAGATTTTTATTTAAAATTTACACAATATAATATACGGTGTTTTATATATATGACTATGGTAACATCTTACTTGACTAATTATTGTGATGATCGTTTGATGCATAAACATATGTAAATAGATTGATGATGTAATTGGTTAAATAAAGTGTTAGTAAGAAACCTATAAAGTGTTTTTCTTCATATATTTGGAATGGTATTCTATTTATCTAAGCCTCAGAGAAATTTTGTAAATTGGTAACTTGTAATTTTTTTGAAATGATAATATTATGGAATTATAAATTTAAAGAAATGAAATTGCTAAATTTTGAAATGTGAATTTTATAAACTTGTGGTTTTTGAAAATAATTTAAATTATAAAGTTTCAAAATGTGGGAAATAAATGTAAAATTATATTGAAATTGGTTTATATGGTTTTTTTGATGGGATATTCCTTGAAAATAATAAAAGTATTAACCCCATGGTTTTTATGTTGGAAAACTTATGTATATGTATTAACCTTGTTTATCAATTTTTGGAATTTATGAGAGAACATGAACTATAATCTTTTCATGTTATGAGTTAGGATATACACTATGAGGTTAGTGGACCTTTGGTATGTTTTGTTGTTGACCTTGGTAAAGGTGGTTTAGGGATAGGAAGAGGGATAGTTTGTGGAACCATTCTAAGTGTGTGTTGTGGTGAATGGTTAATTCTATGACTATTACATTTTGTCTTGGACTATGCATTCTCGAGTTGTGTTAAGTTGTGATGGGTAGTGGTGGCATGTTTAAACCCTTGTGGTTTAAGTTTCTCTATGATTGAATAAGATCATATGGACCTAGGTTGGTATATAGAGACCATGGAATAGTGTCTTGGCAGGTAAACAACATGTAATCATGGGATGAGATTGAGTGTCATCTTATAGGATAAGGATTTTGCGAGACCTTGGTAGATGGTCTAGGTGGTAGAACCTAGATACCCTTGAGAGAGACTTTGGTTTAGTGAATTATTATTTAGAGGTAACTGAGGTTAACCTGTGAGGAGGTTTATCCCATTCTTATGAATTAATTCTAGGATATAAGGAATAAGTAGTTACTTTAGATTATAAAACCAACGCATGTTCACTGTTGCCGAGTTTTGACAGTGTTGTGGTTGAGAACCCTGAGTGGTAGTGCCTTGTGTATAGGCCAGTTTCAAAGGATATAGTCATTAAGATTCTTGACCTTGTTAGTTATGGTCATGTTTGAGGTATGTGGTTTCCATGTAGGTAAGCGGTTTGGGGTTCTGAAATGGTACATAGGGTGATGGGTGGTTGTGCACTTAGCCTTGACACATGTGAGGTTTCAAGAATTTTTTAAGAGGACATTTAGGATACCTATGATTACATGAATAAACTTGCTATGGGTATGGTTGATTCTCAATTCATTATATGATCCTAGGAACATTGATACTCAACACATAATATGATGATTTGAGTTTTGTAAATTAGTCACATTGGAGCATGAAGCCCTTGGTTATTGATGATATCAGGTAGTATGAGAACAAACACCCATTGTTAAATAGAATTTTAGGTGATTCTTGGATCTTGTTATGGTACATGTGAGGTGTGAAATGGTGTATTCTATAAGTGAAATGAAACATTTGATTGTTTGAAATGTAAAATCACCTTTTGTGATGGTGCTTGATATCAAGTTTTGCAAATAAGTTAGGATTGGTTGAGTTTTAAATCTTTTGAGTTCAAGTTTAACTTCTACTAACGTTGATTGAGTGGTGTTGGATACTTGCAGTTTTGTATTGACGTCAATCGTAAGGATATTGTGTGTTGGAATTTAGTATAAGAGGAGTTCTTGTTTTGAAGGGGAGTACTGAGATTACTCCTGGATAAGTAAAGATGAATTGTGGGTGGTCATGGTTTATTTATGAGATGTGAATACCTAGTTAGTATGCAATGTGACTCGTTATATCAAGTGTTTGGATGCATGAATAGGTGGTTCATGAGAGTGATCACTTCTTTTTTATTTAAGGGATCATGGAATTGGATACTAGAAAGTGAATTACCAAAAACGTTTGATGTCAATAAGAAGACATGCATGAGGTAAGGACCAAAAAACTTGAAAAGAGAATAGTGGGAAGAGATTTCTAATGTTTAGTTGGAAAAGGATAAATAACACATATTTAATAAGGGTGGAATTAGTTTTCATTTTAGTAATGTGGTGTGGTTGATACAATAAATTAATCATGGTCAGGTTTTGATAGGATAGTTGCATAGATCTGGAGGAGTGACCTGTATGTGATGAAGGAAGGATCTGTTGGGGTTTATTCTCAATAAACAGTGGAAGGGAAACCAATATTATGGGGATCCCACCATACATTGTTGAAATTTAAACCCTCACTTTTATGGTTCTTAGAAAGTACCAAGGATGTAATTTCATGAGAAAGGAATGGACAATGTATATACTTAGAACGAAGCTTGGGAAATGAGTGGGTTGGCCTCATTTGGTCACTATGTTTGGTGATAGATGATATATGGACCGAGGAGATTTGAGTATTGACCTAGTAGAAATTATAAAAAGAACACTCTTATGGTAAGGAGCCTGGTACAATTCATGGAAGTGTGACCCTCAAGGGGAGAAAGAGTTTTTGGTGTGTAGGGATAGTCTTTAGACGACCATGACATCACCATATACCAATAAATGGGTAGTTCTGATGAAATATAGATTCCCTAGGTAATTATAGAGTTTTTTCTATGTGATTTTTTTTTGAAATCTTATCATTTACATTGGGATCAAGTGAAATAATGGGATTCAATCTTGGTTCGATGTAGTGAAAAATTGGTTCTCAAGGAAGATCATTATAATTAGTGAAAATGATTGGTGTTTGACCATAGAATAACTTTGGGTTTTGGTTTAAACCTTATTGTTTCAGAATTATCATGATAATCCTTTTATGGGAAATTCATTGTGCTTGATGA
Source organism: Viscum album (assembly GCA_963277665.1). Taxonomy (NCBI): domain Eukaryota; kingdom Viridiplantae; phylum Streptophyta; class Magnoliopsida; order Santalales; family Viscaceae; genus Viscum; species Viscum album. Next base: position 418,948,308 of record OY728148.1, read on the forward strand.
TTTCAAGGTGTGTCGGTGGAGGAAACTGAGTGTTCTTGAGATTGAGCAGTAAAGGTTTAATTCTAATAATGACATTTGGAGTCAAGAAGCGAGAGAATACTTAGTGGTAGTCAATATTTTTTAGGTAGTTTAGCCAAAAGATATTAACTTATGTTTTTGTGTGAAGTTAGATATATTGAGTTAAAAACCATGATGAGCGTGTCGTTTTGGATGTGACGGTGATATTCGGTCTGTTGGAAGAGGATTTTTGAGGAAAGTCCAACATTTTTTAGGTTGTTATTGGACAACATAGGCACTTATATTTATCCTCAAAGATGGAAAATGAATGTTGGCACTCACATTATAAAGTTCTATCATATGTTATAAGTTATGGTGTAGTGGAAATAATGTTGAGTGAGTCAGGACCACTAAGAATAATCTTGGTAGTCAAATTATGAAGGATGGAGCCTCCAAAGTTCAAAATTATCCTTATGAGCTAAGTCTTCTAGTGAGGAGCACCATAGGTAGGGTAATCAACTAAATGGAGATGTGTTGGTGTCTTAGGATATGTGAAAACCATGTAACATCATATCATTATTTGAAAAAAATACAAATATCTGATTGAGATAAAAAAACCTCATGTCCTATGTTGGAGTTACTTTTGGAAGTGTGTTGGGGAATTTAGAAATGAAGCATGAACGTGAATGGTAATGGATGACTAAGAGATATCAGGTTGTAGTTGGACTCCCACAAGGGATTCTCGATAATGATAAGTACTACCAGGAAATTCTGAACCAGGCGTAAGCCTGGTCCCACAAATTTATTAAAGGAAAAAAAGAGAAAAAACAACCGGTTTAAGGGTTGCCGGTACCCCTTACAACGTGACACAACAACCAAAGACCACTCCGCATCATACAGTGCAAATACAAATTCAAATTTCAAAACCAATTACCCATACAGCTATCCTCGATCCGCACGCCGTCACCACACACCTTTCAATGCCTCGAGTCGCTCACACCCTCGATACGCACCCAACCATCACACCCATCAACATCACCATCCATCATCACCGGCGAGACCTCCTCCGACGTCAAAATTAACCATCCCCCTCGGCATCAGCTTCAGCATCACCACCCCACAGACATTAATCCATTCGCAAAACCACATCTGACGTCGTCGAACAAACACCATCATCACCTCCTTCATCAACGATGAGAGCCGCAACCCACACGCCCAGAAAACGGACGAAAACACCATTTCACAACAAAAGGAAAACATCACAAAGAAAATAAATGAACAAACCCCACTTCAGCCGCCGCAACCACCGACGAAAGACCCCCGCAGATCCTCAGAGAACTCTGCCGCCACGAATCAGGGGAAAACTCCACAAGCTGGGCGACCGCCGTAGGCCAACAACGCATACCGATCAAACCCTGAACGCTCCGTAGAGTATGCCGTTGAACAAACCGGTCTTACGCCCGCGGATCAGATCAAAAGCGACGTAGAAGCCCGCAACGATCCGCCACAGAAAGGAGGATGGGTCCCAAGATCGCCGCGTAGAATACCAAAGACATCCGAAGAGTTCCACCACAGGGAGGCGACGGAAAGATCATCACGCCATCTTCAACCGGGAACCTCAAAGAGAGAACGATCGCCGCTGAAAAACAAAGAAAGGAAAATAGGAAATGAGACCCCCCTCCCCCGACTACTCCAGACCCGTCGACCTCCTCGAAGAGAAGAAGAGAGCTAGGGTGAAATGGCCGGGGAGGGGAGGAGCAGATGTCGGAGGCGAAACCCTAGGCGCCGCGGGAGAGAAAGAAGAAGCCGCTCCCTTGGAAAATTATATGAGATGAAAATACTGATCATAAGTACTATGATAGGGAGTTTTTAATGACCTTATCTGTATGATAATTTCAAATTTCTATAGAGAAATTCAATTCTTGGTTAGTGGGAGGTTTTATTTTTGAACCAATATTTAGGTTGAAAGTTAAAAGTTTGGTATCTTATAAACATGTGTAATTACACATGAATTGAATCTTAAAGGGTTGTTGGGGGAGTTGCAAGAGAAGAACAAAGATCCCATAACCAAATCTGAGGCTTCAACATAACCGACTAGTCAGTACAGGTCCACAAACTAACTGGTGGTCACAAAAAGAACCCCTAGTTTTTACCTGGTGCCATAAAATATCTAGGGCTCATGTACAACTATCTGATGGCTCATTGGATAGCTTGGGGTCTCTTGGGTAGTTTTTAAGTGATGGGAAACCCAATAATTTTACCTGGGTCACCTCCCTCTTCATTTTATTTGGTGTTTTAGCCCCTTTTGAGGTTATTAGAACCCCAATATACACCACCCTCCCTCTCTTATTCCCTTGGATGGATCTCTTTAATTTTTTTGTCCATTTCATATTAAATTTCTTGAGATCAAAATACTTTGGTGAGTATATGAGTCCTATTTATTTCCCACTTCTTTTTTTAAGTATCCCATATTCTAAAATTGGATTAAGATAATATTCCATATTTTTAAGGTATTTATTTTCCATTTTATTTCAATTCAGACCAAACCAGTGACTGATACTTAACGAGTGGACTTATCTAAGATTAAGGTAGGTGGTACCCTTAAATTAACACATAGTCATTTCTAGTTTTTGATACATGTGTAGTGAAGTCTCTCCATCTTTCCATGTGATAAAATTGGAATTACTTAGGGTTTTTAAGTTTTGGTTTTACTTGGTTGACTATTCTCTACTAGGTTATTTTTATTAATCCTTACTAAAGGTTGTTAAATAATTAATCCATGTTTAAATTGTTCCAATATTGACTTTTTTTGGAATAGATGGATGTGAAATATAATTTAACATTTATCAATTATTGGAAATGAAATTTATTTCTAAATTGGATCTCAAAAATAGAAAATGATTTTTGTAAATGATGACCTTGGGTTTTGGTTTGTATCTCATAAAAAGGGAATTGATAAAATGGTTTTTGAAATGGTAATTTTTTTGGTCTTTATGGATTTGGAAGTTATATTTTGTAAAGTGGGTTTTATAAAAAGGGTTAAACCTTTTTAAAATTGTTGTTAGAAATAAAATTATGTGAAGTGGGACTTGGGAATTTTAAACATTTTGAATTGAATGTAATCCATGTGTCTTATTGATAAATAGTTGGGGTTTTCCATTTGAAATGTTTGAAAAAAATGACAACACCCCTTGGAGACTGGTTTGAATTTTCATATAGATATTTAAAGAGGATACCTTATGACTTATGGTTTTTTATTATTGATATTTTCATACCATGTTTTGAATTCTTGTATGTTGATGATTAACTTGGGGTGAACACTTCCCTTAGGGAGTGCTGGATGTTATGGTCAACCTAGTATGAACACTACCCCTAGGGAATGCTAAATGTTATGGTTAACTTGGTGTGAATGACTCCCCGAAGGGACAATGAACTTTATGGATAACCTAGGGTGAACACTTACCCTAAGGGACTCAAGGCTCTGAGGATGGTTATATTTCCACCGAATGTTGATTTGGACTAGGGATGGGTATATTTTCCAAGGTTGGGTATTATATGGTTGGAATGGTCATTGTGACATGCTTAGAGATAGACCAACAGTAGCTTAAGATGGTTTGAATCATTCTCAAGGTGAACTTAGCCCTTGGGTTTAGTGTTTTTTTGTATTCCCAATATAATTTTTTATAATTGTTAGTTGTTTCACTTGAGCGCTACTACATGCACAATTATAGAATGGTTATTTTAGGGATGCTCTTGGTGGTGGACTAAAAAGTTATACTCACACCCTTCTCGAGACTCCATGGCACTTGAGTACTCAAGAAGAAGACTATATTCATATCAGTTATTGGTTTAGGAAAGGTCCATTTCTTGTTGGTTGTATGGTATCCTATAGTGAATTATGGATAATGAGATCGAGCAAGATTCAGGACCGGTTTTGGTTGTATATTCAATTCAGTCTATTTTGTTCTTTATTCATGTAAATGATTCTAACCAAGGGTCATAAATATGACATGTATAACATTAAATTTATTATAGAACTTTTTTCTATATTTATTTTCTACACATATCATGTTTATTTGTGATATTTATGTGACTTGGTATACTAGTTTATTTTTATTTCTGTTGATATTGATACTCTAATTATTTGGAATAGAATACCCATGTAATCTATTAGAATCTCACCACTATTTGTTAGCCTTTGGTGTATGGGGAGGCATGCTTAAGGTTTTTAGTATTTCACCAATATAGCATCGGGTAGTGTCCTGGGGCAGCGGGATGTTAGATAGGTGGGAAGGCCTATAAATTTGGTCACTCATGTGAGTAACCCTTAGTGGTCAATATCCTAGGTGACCGAGTGGTTTGTCTCCTAGGGGAGGGACCTCAACCAGTTTTTTACTGAGGTGAGAGATTTGGAAAACATATTACTCTAACATAAGATAATTTTTCTAAGTATTATAGTTCTTTGAGTTATCTAGAATATGTGAAAAAGTCACGAGCAAGGAATTTACAAGATGTTTTCTACATCTTACACAAGTAAAAAACTCATGTGTTATGTAGTGTCCAAGGGGGTCTATTTATATATAAATAGGGGTCTGGATGGAGGAGTCCTAGCGAGTAATATAGTGTGCATATGTGAGATGGGAGACACGTGTGGGGTAGATGAAGGATACCTAGGTGTGGTAGGCCTATAGACTAGGTATGAATTGGGTGAGGTAGGATGGGTGACCGGAGACCTAGAGAAGGCAGGCCTAGTAACTAGAGGAGACTCTCATCCTTCTCTTTCATTCCCCTTTATTTCAAAAGAGAGTCCCAAAAAATAAACCCCTCGGAATAGGATTTGATCCAAATGATGAGGATCATATTTTAAGGTCACCCTACAAAGTGTGATAATTAGAAAAATTTCATTGAGGTACTTGGGGTGAACCATATTGGCCAGTCTGATTTAGTCCAACTGATCCTGATGAGTAGTTTTTTTTAATAGTTCAGGTGAGGAAACTAACTTTCTTATAAATAGGGGTAGTCCACCAATAAATGGATCACACGATCCTCTTCCTATGTTTCCTTTTTTCCAATTCTTCTCCAAGTTGATAACTAATGCTCATTATCCTTAGTGTCTCCACCTAGAAAGGTTATCTGGGTGAAGTTACCTATGCCAAAATTCTGACCTTTTCAAATTGCCGCCTTGTTTCCTTCACACATAACTCATCCTCATTTAGGGGTAACTATTTTTTATTTTTTTATTATACAAAATAGTTTTTAAAACCGTTTTTAGGTTTAAAATATACATCTCTTCTAATGATATCTTTTATTATGAAACTACTTCTTATATTGATCTTATGGTTGTTGAAGTTGAGTGAGGGTGCACTGGTAAAAAAGAACCCTATCTCTTAGATTTACCAAAGATCTTAAATAAACATCATCAGGAGTACCCAATGTTAGACTTTATACTCTTATAAGGTCATAGAATGCTATCTAACATGTATATCCCTCATCCTAATACCTTTCTCTTGATCTCATATATCACTGATTACAAAAACCTGGGTGGAGAAAAATATAGAAAATGGGTGATTACAAACTAAAAGGAACCGAACACATATCATGTGTGCTTCACTATAATAAGACCATCCCAGATAGTATCAATATCATAACATATTTTGAAATTCACATTTATTATTCCATAATTAATTTCTCTTCCATTGATTAAACCAAGGGATGAAATGATGAATGGAACCTTATTCATGGGGGAGGCTTCAAAACCGAATAAATGTGGGCTTATTGGGTTCAAGTAATTTATAAAAAAATTGATGTCCAACCCTACAAATATTCTATTTATGAATCCATTTGGGTTTCTTATACATATGTGTATAAAAATAGTAAGATGATCCTTGAGATTTTGAGCCACTAGAGTCCTCAAACCAACACCTCCCATCTCACTCATGGAAAAGTGGGAATCAATTTGTGGGAAATTTATAATATCTAGAGGGCATTGATCCTTAGGGATATGAATGAAAAGTTCATACCTCCTTGAGTAGAAATTAGAGATTCCCAGAGGGTGACATATTTAGTTAGGGAGTTGAAGATAATATCCTAGGATGTGGAAAAGAAAGATCCCATCTATAGGATTGACATCAAGTCTCAGTCTTAGATAAACGATTTTCCAGGTCCCTATGAACATAATATTACATGAAAGTCCCTAAAATTGTGTCTATATATCCAGAAAATAATATTACCTGGGAAAATATGGATAAAGATTAAGTGGGGAGAGTATGATAAATGGGGGTATGAAACATCTTAAAAATACCTTTGGAGACCCATTTGGTAGGGTTTATAGATATGTGGCTAAGTGGGTATCTTCTCATAGTACATGTCTCCAATAAAAACATCCTGATGGGTATTTTTCTTCATGGTGTACAAAATAGTAGTGGGGGATTTGGTGTCTTTTGATGGATTGGTATTGGTAAAGATCCATCGGTGCTTGCTGAATGATCCTAACAGGAATCCCCACTTTTTATATAAGGTCTATTCTATATTTTTTTGGGGTTGGATAGTAGTTCAAATTGAATCATATGGCATTCCTAATACTATGGGGATCCCATGATATAGGTTTTGACCATTTATACATTCCATTTATGGAATTAGGCCATTTTCACTTAGAAGATAAGTTTCCCTTAAGCTGTTAAGTATCTATAGTGGATTCAAATTCATTCTATATGAACCACCTCCTATTGGAACGATCATTAATGATGGTGATTTCACATATGAGTTGTGTCCCTACATGATTTCACTGAGGGATAATGTGTTGGTGTCTCAAATCGATTGTGATATCATCTATAAGGATTACATGACTTATCACTTTTCATGCCAATATTGATTATTTAAATATAAAATAGTATTAAATCTGGTGGAAGTGTGAGAGGATAAATATAATATAGTAGCATTATAAATATGGGTGATGATAGCCCATGAGAGGATTAGTTTCTTGATCAACCTTCCCCCTAAGGATGCATTCATTAGTCTATTGTCCAATTATTCTCATACATGGATGTCATAATACCCATTTGGGATACTATCCAAGACCATTCCCTGAGTAACAATTGAATCTCATTTGGTTTGGTGGAAATGAGTGACCAATAAATCCAATAATAGGTATACCAAAATTGAGGTTCTAAATTCCTAAAAGAATCTTTATCACAAATATTACTTACTGTCGAGAGTCAAGCCTATTTATTAAGGGTTCATGACAATGCGGTTTAACTAACATTGATAGTAAGAGGCCCTGACTAAGGGTGAAAGTTCCAAGAAGAAGCTTAGGTCAAAGGGGCCTTAATACTCTTTTTTTACCAAGATAAATTAATAGGGAAATCAAAAGTGATATATCTGTAGGTTCTCTAGTTTTGGAATGTTGGGGCTTCCTCAACCACTATTTCAGATTCATGGGTCCATCTAAAAAGCATAAAACTTATTCTTTATATTAGAAATGTTGGGACCAATAGGGGCCTATATACCCTGAGAGGGTGGGGTGAATTCAGGGTATGGATATTCTTTTTCATAATTATTCTGGCCCTAGTAAATCTTAGGCAATTTATCACAAGGGTAAATTTTTTTGCACTTGTATATTTATTAGGATCACTTATTTTCTTATTTATTTGATGGGGTTTATTTCAATGAAATTAAAGGAATCAAGAAGGGAGACACATAGATTTTGTCTTGGTTCACCCTCACTGGGCTACACCCAAGAATCATACAACGATGATGTGTCTTTGTACCAAATACACTAAAGATCACTGCCAATTTACAATGTTCAGACTAGAATACTTATATGCCAAGGCTCACTGCCTTTACAATGTTTAGGGTTATCTCACTACTTTCCCAAGGGTCACTCCCTATTTACCTTTCTCTGGATCACTGTCAGTATAAAGGATCACCTTCTTCCTCTTCATTTTATCACTTCTCTGGAAAGGATCTACTCACAGTTTATGGACTTGTAGGTCCCTTCATTATATCTAATGAAATGTGCATCATTTACTATTGATTGATGCTCTTTTGAAGTCCAAATTTCACCCGTAGATGAAAACCACTTTACCAAAATACTATTGGGTAACTCCAAATCTTTTGTTCAACCCTTATTGTGTCTTGTGCACAATGTTAATGCCTTGTATGCAAGGTTCCACTTTTTCTGCGAAATACCCCTTGTGTGCAACTTCAGTCTTATGCACAACTCAAATCCTACGAAAAACTTTCATAGCTTTCACACAAATCAAAATCTTTCATGAAACTCCCTTTTCAAAAAAATCTTACGCGATCCAGAGCTCAAATTCTCTCTAAGTTTTGAGATTTTCTGAATGAGGGGGTCACCTCTTATTTATAGGCTATGCTGGCCCCTGTGCAGAAGAATTACCATATTGTGCAAGATTCTCTTCAAGTGTGAAAAACCTCGTTTGACATAGCATTGGGCATGAAGGATTCTTTCATGAAACCTTAGATTTCATGCACATTTCCAAATCTTTCGTACACTTCATGGATTTTCCATTTTTTGACATTCTGATTCCAAAACGTGCCTTGCGTGAAAGTTTCCATACAACCTTAGATCTTGTTCTTTTTGTACCATCTCTAGATCCTAAATTCCTTTTTCATCATTCTTTTTCAACATAGTTTGTCAACAATATCTCTAGAACTCGACAACTCACCATGGAAACCCTCTTTTTCAATAAACAAACCTACTTTGTCAACAAACACAAACACCTCAAAAATGGTTCAATGTTACCTTGATGGATTTTTTCCCAACAAGAAATATAAAGGATCTATAGGAATTTTATTATGAAACCAACCCCTATAAGTATTGATAAACATTTAGGATTTGAATATGGTTATTCAATCCACCAATACGAGGGTTCCCATCACTCTATGAGTACGATAAATGAAATATTGAGGGAATATTAAAGGAAAACTCAACCAATATATAGATAAATAGTGGGGATTACTCATTGAACCTGAGGATGTAAGTTCACTACTTTAGAATTTATAATGTATTATCCTAGATAATGTTATTACTCAACTCTATGTTTTTTATAAGGAAGGGAAGGAAGATTAGAGGGGGTGACATAAAAAATAGTTAGATCCCCTGAGTTTTTGGGCGAGACCTTATATGGTAATGATCTTGAAGAGGAAATTGATGAGGGAAAAATATCTCCTAAATAAGTGAAGATGTTAAAAGTATAATATAAAGGTATTTGTTCAATTTTCCCTCTATCAGTGGTTTTTCAAAATGATGGAAGGAGTTCACATTACATTTTCTAAGATCAAAATCCACTAAAGGGAGAAAACATTAGCCCATAAAAGTTTCTTAAAGATAGTGGTAGGATTCTGGTCTCTCTCTATTCAATATTCATAAGGGTGTTTATGCATAACTAAAGAATAACACTAGGGTTTATTAACTATTGGATCCCACTGTTTAGGTAAGTCTAGGGAACAACCCAAGGATACTGTTATATATAGAGACCCAAACTTTTAATACATATATATTACATATTTTTAGATGAATATTCAATACATTACAAAAACACACAAATTTGAACCATAATAGTTTAGTATCTTTTTAGAATTGGTAAAAAATCTTCCAATTTGTTGAAATATCATCAATATATCCCATAAAGATCTTCCCATTCAGCACTCTTCACAAATAGTCCCTAATTAAAACCTTTATTCATAACCTGGGGAAAGTAAAAATAAGAATGGGTGAGATCAGATGCTTAGTAAGGTTATGAAAGTGAGATATCAATGATAAAATAAGTATTACATGAGCATAATGGTATGATAACATGAGCTTAACATTTGAAAACTACACCCTTCATATCAAATATCGTAATCTTGAGACATGGCATAAATCTTGGAAGTTAATGAGACATTAATAAAAAAGGAATCAAAGAACATGAGACATAGGAGCATAAAATTGTCATAATACATGGAATTCTGTCATATACATAATAATATAAAATAATTTCTATAGTAGTCAAGGATTACTTTAAAGGCTATCGGAGTGGAATGGGTTCACTCCCAAAACTATCGTAGTAGTCAAGGTTCACTCCCTATTATAGTCCTGCCTATCTCATGAGATATAAATATTTACCCAATGAATTAGAGGGAGATATAGGTTCCACCCATCACATAATGAAAGTCATATGTATTTGTGCCATAAGATCATAAAACATTCATTATATCATAAACCATGAATTAAAATCAATTTTATAAACATTTCATCATATCATAACATGTGAAAAAGTTATACGTTTCAGAAACATTATACCATCATAAATATAAACCATTTAGAGAAATAATAATAATTCTAACCTTGGATCATATCCCAAATAAGTCATAGTTAACATAAATGTCTGTCATCTTAGATAGAAAGTCATTTTGACATATCGTTTAAAACATTTCATGAGGAAAATAACTTTTACGCAATGAAAAACCATTTTTTAAAACATAAAACATTTTAGAAATACTTTTATATGAAAATAAACATATAATATTATAATGTAATCTTAAAATAAATTATTGGTCCTAATGAAAAATAATTCCATTCATGTTGTACAAGTTAAAATGAATATTCCTTTCACATTTTCAATAAAATCTAAACGAGCATTATTTGGAAAAGAATATAAAGGTTCCATTCAATTTTTTTTTAAAAGTTAAACATGGGTAAAAATATATTTAATAAATCATTTAGAAAATTTAAAAAAACATTATTGAAAGCACTTTTAGAAAACATGGTTTTGTATGAAAAAATGGGGTTTCAACTGTAGAGAGAAATAATGATTATTTTTTTTAAAAACATTCTTTTGAACTCTTCAATACATAAAGTGATTAAAATGAAGGGAAAATTTGTATTATAATGACATAAAAAAGGATAAAAAATTCATTAGTTTTTTGAGAGATGTATCATAATATTTTATCATTGAAAATATAATCAGAAAAAATACCAATAAATTATGATATTATAACATAAAATATTTACCACTTTGGTAACTTTTAATTGTAAGACCCATTGTAACACCCCAAGCTTCTACGGTACGCTTCTCTTTGAATAATGCGATAGCCTGTGTTATATGCAACATCAAGTTCTAACACACCACAACCAATAAAACTATCCATTATGAATAGTAATACCTAATTTTTGAAATTATATATATTTTATATTTCAAAATGGACTTCATTTTTTGATTCGGAATATCGAAATTATCCTAAGTTGAATTTTTGGTATTTTTCTGAGAACATCCAATTTTTATGAATAGTGAAAAATACTTAAAAACAACTTTTTTAATCAAAATAATTTATAGTGATAAATTATATTATTGAGTGGTTTTAAAGTATAATTAGAATATATTTTTACAATTTTATCCAATGGTGTTCATTATAATTAATTTCACTTTGAAATTGGACATAAACAATTGTCAACATTTTGATATATATTGTTTCTTAAAAACACGCTATTTGTTGTGACAGCGGGAATTAATTATAAAATTAATTAATTAAACTTATATGTTTGGAATTTTTTAAAATAGACATCATTTTTTGTTCGGAATATCAATTATAGCTTAGAGTGAAATTTTGGCATTGTTTTGAAAAACTTCAATTTTTGATGAATAGTGAAACCACAAAGTGGAAGTTAAAAAACTGAATTTTTCATCAAACTAAATTTTACCACTTCTGTGAGTGGAATTTTTGAAATCCGAGAGACATGGTTAATATCAAGTAGTAAAATGTGGTTCAATGAGATGAAAACAATTTTTGTTGAATAATAACTTTTTACTTTTATTTACCACGGTTAAAAGTAAATAGGGTAATTTAGGGTAAAAATGATATTAATATTACCCTAAAACATGTCCTAATTCTATTGGACAAGTGAATATCGACCAAAAACAACCTTAGGAATAAAATATTATCATTTAGGTTCACTTGGATTAGATTAGGACATTTATTATTAGTTAATTCAAAGAAGAGTTAAAAGAGTTAAAATCAAAGTTTATTTACTAATACATTATTAATATAGGGTTATACATAAGATAAATTATATTGTAAATATTAATTATAAATCTAAAAATATTTCATACATAATTATATTTTATTTATAATTTTTATACATTAAATAATTTAATTTATTTTTGATATAATGATGATGCGTTAATTACCATAATAGTGAAAAATTAAAATAATTGATATTATGAATACCCAAATAAATATAATTTGAGACTTTTTATGAATTAAATTAATTTTATAGGGTACTATGACATGTTAGGATTGATTTAATTAACCTTTTTAGAAGTAATAATTTAGTTATGATTTTTATAAAAATCAATTATTGAATAGTGTCAAAATTGACAAAAAAAGAGTTTTTAAAACAAATATTATATTATTAATTGATATTAAATTCTTAAAAATATAAGGTTCGTCCAAGAGACTTATATCATGATATTTTTATCATTAATGGACCACTTGGGGGTCGCTTATTAACTATATAATATAAAAAACACAAAGTGACATGGTAAGTGTCAAACTAATTAACTAAGAGTTAAAACTTAAAGATAAGGTTAATATAATGACCCAAACCTGTATAAATTATATTGGTTGAATGTTTTTCGACCTATAACCACATTAATATTTAAATAATTTACTTTTGAGCCATTATAAAATTAATATGAATTTATTATAAAATAATATTTCTAGCTTTTCTAAAGGTGCCCCTCACCCCTCTTATAAAAGGGAACTCCTCCTTCTCATTAATTCACACCTTCAAAGCCTTTTGGTTCGGCCAAAATCTTCCAAAATACTCTCTCAACTTCCCTTAATACAACCTAGAGGCCTCAGTTTGATCAGAAATACAACCTAAGGATCCCTTTTGATCAAATCAAAAGGAAGAACCCGAAGAAGAGGTAAGGTTTTCACCACCCTTTTTCAAATTCATTTCTTCTTCAACTTCTTCTTTCTTTGTTATTATCATTCTAAAATATTGAATCCAGTATCTCCTATATAATTTAATATTATTATAAATATGGTACAACCATATTCAGTATTCTATCCATCCTTTGAATGACATGTCACCATACGTGCGTAGGTATGGCTTACCGTCTCCACGTCGTGGTGTAATTATTATTCAATATATTATTATTATTTGGATGGGTATAATAATGATGTGTAATTAATATAAATAATAAATATAACATGATAATTATTCTGTATATAAGATATATCATCCAATTAAATATTATTTTAATATCAAAAGAATGATATTGTCGCTCGTGCGTACGTACGGACTACCGTCTCCACGAACGCGATGAGATTCATTCTCCGTCGTATCCATTCAAGTATAATTATCATTTGATGATTTAAAAATAATGTTTAAGGAATTGATATCATTATGGATATGAATAAGATACATCCTATCCATGAAAAACATGGCTTACGTAACGAAACATATCAAAGAAAATGGGTAAGTTAACACCCGAAATGACGATAATACTAAGATATTATTAACAAAGAAATGTTAAAAGATAATATATGATATCATATTAATATATATTATTCTTTTATAATTTAATAACAATTATTTCACCATTATATAGGAGGTTAACTTACCCTCAACCAAGGAAAAGTACAAGGTAAGGGTTTATTTCACAATCTCTTCATTATTCGAGGTTGTTTATACGTAATAATCTACTGGGATCTCTTTATCATCCACAACCATGGTTCTTAAAAATGTATTTCAAAACATTTTTAATATTTACTAGAATATGGGTTAAATTCATTTATACCCTTGTTGACTTTTATAAGTGTTTTATAAAGGAATCTTTCCGTCATTTTCCAAACACAAGGTGCTTTTTAACCTTTTTGATAGAATTAAGGAAAGAATGTTTTTTTAACTTATACGGTGGGTGAGGATATTTTCCGTCGTTATAAAATCATTGAAGCTTCCCTTACAAGCTTATAAGAATATTTTCAAAGAAAATATTATATTTTATAAATATATTACTCTTAAATGATTTCAAAATAAAAAGAGATATTACTCTAAAAAGAGTTTTGATTTCATCTATGTCAAAATCCTTTGATTGATTTTACGCTTATTGAAGTTGATTTATTATGATACAAAACATCCATATATTATTGAAGGTTTTGTGATATGTTTGACTATGTATGTGTTATTTTTATACCATTCATGGTTTATGGATGAAGTATTTACATTTCGTATGCTAGTTTTAATACGGATGTTTATGTTATGTTTAAACCTTTTCATATGGGAATGCATTGGACTTAATATGTGACAGGTGGAACCCGCTATAGCTCCTCGATGCATCGGTAGGTATCATGAGACAAACTAGTGTCTTGGCACAAGGCCTTGACAAAATCTTATTTGTAGTCTTGGCACGAGGCCTTGGCTATGTGGTTATGATAGTTTGGCATTATACATTCCATCATTATGAAAGTGGTTACTAATATTTCATATGATTATTCGATTAGTAGAATATCCATGTGAATAAATAAATGGAATTATTTCATTTTATTTTTTCCATACTATGTTGAAGTTCATGTTTAAAAGGCTTTTGTTTTAGTTATACATTGCCTTAAATTTTTATACTTATTTATACTTATTTATGAAAGTTTCTGCTATATTGTTATCTTTACTGGGCATTTGAGCTCACCCCTTTTCTATGTTTTATTTTTCCCAGTATGTGAAGAAGTAATTTATGAATGACCTGCAGGAATAGTATGAGGGGATAAGAGTGTGGACTATTGAGACTATATTGTTGTAGTTTTCATTTTATGATGTAATGTAAACTTTATTAATGTATCTAGTTATTCCAGGGCTACTAAACTAATCAGTATTTCGAGACTTGATCTTTCTTGTGATCATGCCAATGTTATGTAATAATGCACCGACTCTGAGAAACTGGGGTTGGGGTGTTACAGTTGGTATCAGAGGAAGTTTATTACAAACCTTGGAAGCTAGATTTAGATAAATTCTGATTAGAGCACGTAGACCTAAGATGAACTTTGAGGATTATTATAGAAGAACTTCCTAGAATTTTGGTATTATAGAGATTTTGTGAGTTTTCTGAGCAATACATCGCTGTCTGGATATGAGAAGGTAGAGGTGGCTCTGGCACAGATGTACCTAGGGGTAAAACCCAAAAACACCGCTTTGAGCTAGACTCGAACGGGAACTGGTGCACGACAACGGGCCTTGCTGCACTCTTGGTTACGACACTCCCAGGGGATATGCTTAGGATAACTCTCATTTTCATTATAAATAATTATGAAGGGTTTATGAGTACATACTTCCTCAAGGAAAACATTTTTTATGATTATGGATTATATCCATAAATAGGTCAATTTATGTTAAGTGTTTTATATGTATGGGATTATGTATTTTGATTCATAAACTGATCTAGTTTATTCCATTGTTTATAAATGGTGCCTAGTGGAAGAAATGGAAAATGTATTAATGCACTCACTCCATGTAGGGATTTCCCTCCTGCTCAAGATAATTATAGTGGAGCTGGTGATGCAACTGGTGCCGATCAGCTAATCACCATACAGGGACAACTCACTCAGGTTATGAATAATAACCTTACCCGTATGGAGCACCCTGATCCGTAGCGTGGAGGATCATTGTTAGATCGATTCATGAGGAAAAAACCACCAATGTTCAATGGGAGTGCAAATACCTTAGTAGATGAACAATGGATAAATTCCCTAGAGAAAATATTTCAAGCTTTGGGGAATAGTGAAAGGGAAAAAGTTATCATGGCAGTTTACCGCCTCACTAGAGATGTTGATCAATGGTGGTCATTGATTCAAAACATGAAGGAAGATGATCAAGTATCAAATATGGAATGGAGGGAGTTCAAAGATCTATTTTTAGAAAAATAATTTCCTCGCGACCATCGATCAGATATGGAAAGGCAATTTCTGAGTCTGAGACAAAAGGAGGATGAGAATGTCGCAAAGTATGAGGCTAACTTTACAAGGATAGCAAGGTATGCTGGAGATTATATACGTAACCCAAGAAGTAAGATTGACCATTTCTTTTATGTGTTAAAAGCATTTCTCCATCGAGCATTAGTCTCACAATACTTTTCATCGTATGAAGACATTGTCTCATGTGCTATCAAGACTGAAAAGGAATTCTCTAAGTCTTATGACTTTAAAGAAAAGCAGGAGAAGAAGAGATCTTTTGATCCATATGGGAATGGAAATAAGGGGAATAAAGGAAAGGTTGAATATCCATCCTGTGGTAAATGTGGGAAGAAACACCCTGGTACTTTCTTAAAGGGAATGGGTGTCTGTTACAAGTGTGGTGAAAAAGGCCACCAAGCTTGTGATTGCAAAGGGAAGAAGGAAGCTACCAATGTTCAGTGCTAAAATTGCAGGGAGATGGGACATTATGAAAATGAATTTCCTAAGTGTTAGGGGAACTTACCTCAGAAAAGGCCAAGGGATCAAGGCCAAGCTTATGCTATCACTACTATTGAGGTAGAAGCTCCGAAAGACGTGGTGGTAGGTAATTTAATGGTTTCCTCAAGTTTAGCAAATGCATTATTTGATTCTGGATCATCGCATTGTTTCATATCTTCCGAGTTTTCTAAGAAAATTAGATACTTCCAATTTGATTTAACAAGGGAGTTGTCAGTTAAAACTCCTAAGGGAAGTATCATTGCAACAAAGTTTTGTGAATCAGTCCCTATTAGAGCACATAAATGTTTTTATCTGCTGATCTCATCGTCATACATATGATTGAGTTTGATATAATCCTCAGTATGGATTGACTTTCGGACTATGATGTGAAGATTTATTTTAAGAAGAAGGAGGTTATGATTTTTGATGATGATGATAAGGAACACCTTATCTTTAGAGCAGAATCATCACCACATAATTCTTATCTAGATCCACCCCCAGTAGCTCAACTAAATTCAATTATTGGGGAGGAAGAGAATGAAATGACTATGGGTGAGGAAAGGAATGTTCAAATAGAGGATGTACCTGTTGTGAAAGAATATGTAGATGTATTTCTGGAAGATTTACCTGGACATCCTCCAGAATGAGAAGTTGAGTTTTCCATTGATTTAATTCCTGGATCAAAGTCTATATCGAAGACCCCTTATAGAATGGCCACTGTGGAATTAGTCGAACTAAAGAAACAATAAGAAGAATTGAGTAATAAAGGATTTATTCGCCCTAGTGTTTCTCCATGGGGAGCCCCTGTTCTCTTTGTTAAAAATAAAGATGGATCTATGAGGTTATGTATCGACTACAGGGAGATCAATGTTATAACAATAAAGAACAAGTATCCCCTACCTCGCATTGATGATTTATTTGAACAATTGCATGGAGCTCAATACTTTTAAAAGATTGAACTTCGATCTGGATACCATCAGTTGTGTGTGAAGAAGGAATACATTCCCAAGACAACATTTCGAACCAGGTACGGGCATTACGAGTTTACAGTAATGCCTTTTGGATTGACTAATGCACCCTCTGTATTCATGGATCTGATGAATAGAGTTTTCAAGAAATATCTTGATGAATTTTTGGTGGTATTTATTGATAATATCTTGGTATACTCCAAAAGCTACGAAGATCATGAAAATCACTTGCGCATTATCCTGAAGACTCTGAGAAGACATGAATTATATGGGAAGTTTAGCAAGTGTGAATTCCGGCTTCATGAGATTTATTTTCTTGGCCATATTGTCTCTAAAGTTGGAATCTCTTTTGATCCTTCTAATATCAAGGCAATTCATGAATGTCCGGGACCTACGAGTATAACTGAGGTACGCAGTTTTATTGGTTTGGCAGGTTATTATCGACATTTCATCCAGAATTTTGCCCGATTGGCTATCCCATTAATGAAGCTCACACATAAAGGGGTTAAATTTGTTTGGACAAAAGAGTGTGAAGAATGTTTCGAAGAACTGAAGAGAATATTAGTCAATTCTCCTATATTGACTCTACCATCGGGGAATGATGGGTTCGTTATTTATAGTGATGCATCGAAGAAAGGACTTGGTTGTGTCCTTATGTAGAATGATAGGGTTATTGCCTATGCATCACGACAGTTGTAAATTCTTGAGAAAAACTATCCTACTCATGATCTTGAGTTAGTAGCTGTGATATTTGCTTTGAAGATATGGAGGCACTATCTCTATGGTGAAAAATGTGATATTTATACTGATCACAAGAGTTTGAAGTATATTTTCTCACAAAAAGAACTCAACATGAGGCAAAGGAGATGGCTTGAATTACTCAAGGATTATGATTGTACGATACACTACCACCCGAGTAAAGCAAAAAAGGTGGCAGATGCTTTGAGCAGAAAAGACCATGGAGTTTTGAACATCATGAGAATTGAAAGGGATCCAATTTTCATGGATCTAGTGAAGATGGACATGGGAATAACTAGGGAAGGTGAAACATCAATGCTTTTTCAAATGGTTTCCAAACCATCTTTACTAGAAATGATTAAGAGTTCTCAGACTGATGATGAAGAATTTCAAAAGAATATTAAAGCTGTGAATGATGGGAGATTGAGAGACTTTGTGTATGAAGAAGGAATTTTGAAATTCGGGAAGAGACTTTGTGTTCCTGATATACCTGATCTAAAAATGGAATTTCTGGATGATGCTCACAGTTCCAATTTCTCTATACAACATGGGAGAACCAAAATGTATAGATATTTGAAGGAAAATTTTTGGTGGGACAACATGAAGAGGGAGATTGCTGATTTTGTGTCAAGATGTATGGTTTGTCAACAAGTGAAAGATGGAAGGCAACAGCCTGGAGGAGTCATGCAACCTCTTCCCATACCGGAGTGGAAATGGGACAATATTACGATGGAATTTGTCATAGGACTACCAAAGGCTCATAGAAGGAATGATGCAATATTGGTTATTGTTGATCATCTTACCAAGTCAGTACATGTTCTTGCTATAAGAGAAGATCTACCACTAGAACGTCTAGCAATACTATATGTTGATGAAGTTGTGAGACTTCATGCAGTACCCCTATCGATTGTTTTAGATCGTGATCCCCATTTTACTTTAAGATTCTGGAAAATTCTTTAGAAATCCTTGGATACTGAACTTCATTTGAGCACTGCCTACCACCCTCAGACAGACGGACAATCAGAACGGACTATTCAAACCTTATAAGACATGTTTAGATCTTGCTCACTTGACTTTCAGGGTATGTGGGATCAATATTTACCTCTGGTAGAATTTTCATATAATAATAGCTTCCATTCGAGTATTCAGATGACGCCATATGAAGCGTTATACGGAAAGGGATGTCGCACACCAACCTGTTGGGATGACGTTGGAGAAAGAAAACTTGTAGGTCCGAAACTGTTGGAGGGAACGATGGAAAAGGTGAAGGTAATCCAAAATCACATCAAAGCATCTCAAAGTAGGCAGAAGTGTTATGCCGATAATCGAAGGAAGGATTTGGAATTTAAAGTTGGTGATCAAGTTTTCCTGAAGGTATCTCCATGGGAGGTAGTCATACGTTTTGGTAAGAAAGGTAAATTAAGTCCCAGGTACATCGTACCTTTCGAAATTCTAGAATGAATTGGGGCTGTAGCTTACTGATGGGCAATGCCGCCAAGTCTCTCCAAAGTTCACGATGTGTTCCACGTATCTCTGTTGAGGAAATACATGTCTGACCCAACGCATGTACTCACCTATGAGGAATTAGAAATGGAACCCGATCTGTCTTATTGTGAAGAGCATGTCATGATTCTTGATACCAGAGAACAAGTACTGAGAAATCGGATGACTCGTCTGGTAAACGTTCTATGGAAAAACCATAAGATGGAAGAGGAAACGTGGGAACCCGTGGAACTTATGATGAAGAACCACCTGAGTCTTTTCATGCAGTAGTATTTTAGAAATTTCGAGGATGAAATTATTTGAAGGAGGGAAGAATGTAACACCCCAAGCTTCTACGGTACGCTTCTCTTTGAATAATGCGATAGCGTGTGTTGTACGCAACATCGAGTTCTAACACACTAAAACCAATCAAACTAGCCGTTATGAATAGTAATACCTAATTTTGGAAATTATACATATTTTATATTTCAAAATGGACTTCATTTTTGGATTCAGAATATCGAAATTATCCTAAGTTGAATTTTTGGTATTTTTCTGAGAACTTCCATTTTTTATGAATAGTGAAAAATACTTAAAAAAACTTTTTTAATCAAAATAATTTATAGTGATAAATTATATTATTGAGTGGTTTTAAAGTATAATTAGAATATATTTTTACCATTTTATCCAATGGTGTTCATTAGAATTAATTTCACTTTGAAATTGGACATAAACAATTGTCAATCTCTTGAAATATATTGTTTCTTAAAAACACGTTATTTGTTGTGACAGTGGGAATTAATTATAAAATTAATTAATACAACTTATATGTTTGTAATTTTGTAAAATAGACATCATTTTTGAATTCGGAATATCAATTATATCTTAGGGTGAAATTTTGGCATTGTTCTGAAAAACTTCAATTTTTAATGAATAGTGAAACCACTAAGTGGTAGTTAAAAAACTGAATTTTTTATAAAAATTAATTTTACCAATTCTGTGAGTGTAATTTTGGAAATAGGAGAGACACGGTTAATATAAATTAGTAAAATGTTGTTCAATGAGATGAAAATAATTTTTGGTGAATAGTAACTTTTTACTTTTATCTACTACGGTTAAAAGTAAATAGGGTAATTAAGGGTAAAAATGATATTAATATTACCCTAACGTAAGTCCTAATTCTATTGGACAAGTTTATATCGACCAAAAACAACCTTTTGAATAAAATATTATCATTTAGGTCTACTTGGATTAGATTAGGACATTTATTATTAGTTAATTCAAAGAAGAGTTAAAAGAGTTAAAATCAAAGTTTATTTACTAAAATATTTTTAATATAAAGTTATACATAGAATAAATTCAATTGTAAATATTCATTAGAATGATAAAAATATTTCATAAATAATTATATTTTATTTATAATATTTAGACATTAAATAATTTAATTTATTTATGACACAATGATGATGCAGTAATTACCATAATAGTGAAAAATTAAAATAATTGTTACTATAAATACCAAAATATATATAATTTAAAACTTTTTATGAATTAAAATAATTTTCTAGGATAATATGACATGTTATTATTGATTGGATTAATTTTTTTCTAAGTAATCATTCTGTTATGATTTTTACAAAAATAAATTATTGAATAGTTTCAAAATTGACATAAAAGAGTTTTTAAAACAAATATTATATTATTAATTGATATTAAATTCTTAAAAATATAAGGTTAGGACAAGAGACTTATATCATGATATTTTTATCATTAATGGACCACTTGGGGGTCTCTTGGATGTATATAGTAAGTTTATTAACTATATAATATAAAAATACAAAGTGACATGGTAAGTGTCAAACTAATTAACTAAGAGTTAAAACTTAAAGATAAGGTTAATATAATGACCCAAACCTGTATAAATTATATTGGTTGAATGGTTTTCGACCTATTTCTACCTTAACCTTTAAATAATCCACTTTTGAGTCATTAGAAACCGAATATGAATTTATTATAAAATAATATTTCTAGCTTTTCCAAAGGTGCCCCTCACCCCTCTTATAAAAGGGCACTCCTCCTTCTCATTACTTCACACCTTCAATGACTTTTGGTTCGGCCAAACTCTGCCCAAATACTCTCTCAACTTTCCTCAATACAACCTAGAGGCCTTAGTTTGATCATAAAGCCAACCTAAGGATCCCTTTTCATCAAATCAAATGGAAGAACCCGAAGAAGAGGTAATGTTTTCACCACCCTTTTTCAAATTCATTTCTTCTCCAACTTCTTATTTCTTTGTTATTATCATTATAAAATAATGAATTCAGTATCTCCTATATACTGTAATATTATTATAAATATGTTACAACCATATTCAGTATTCTATCCATCCTTTAAATGACATGTCACCATACGTGCGTACGTACGACTTACCGTCTCCACGTCGTGGTGTAATTGTTATTCAATATATTATTATTATTTGTATGGGTATAATAATGATGTGTAATTCATGTAAATAATAAATATAACATGATAATGATTCTTTATATAAGATATAAAATCCAATTAAATATTATTTTAATATCAAAATAATGATATTGTCACTCGTGCGTACGTACGGACTACCGTCTCCACGAATGCGATGAGATTCATTCTCCATCGTATCCATTCTAGTATAATTATCATTGAATGATTTAAAAAGAATGTTTAAGGACTTGATATCATTATGGATATGAATCAGATACATCCTATCCATGAAAAACATGGCTTACTTAACAAAACATATCAAAGAAAACGGGTAAGTTAACACCCAAAACAACGATAATACTAAGATATTATTAACAAAGCAATGTTAAAAGATCATATATGATATCATATTAATATATATGAATCTTTTATAATTTAATTACAATTATTTCACCATTATACAGGAGGTTAAATTACCCTCAACCAAGGAAAAGTACAAGGTAATGGTTTATTTCGCAATCTCTTCGTTATCCGAGGTTGTTTATACGTAATAATCTACTGGGATCTCTTTATCATCCACATCCATGTTTCTTAAAAAAGTATTTCAAAACATTTTTACTATTTACTAGAATATGATTTAAAGTCATTTATACCCTTGTTAACTTTTATAAGTGGTTTATAAAGGAATATTTCCGTCGTTTTCTAAACAAGGTGCTTTTTAACCTTTTTGATAGAATTGAGGAAAAAATGTTTTTTTAACTTATACAGTGGGTACGGCTATTTTCCGCCGTTATAAAATCGTTGAAGCTTCCCTTACAAGCTTATAAGAATATTTTCAAAGAAAATATTATATTTTATAAATATATGACTCTTACATGATTTCAAAATAAAAAGAGATATTACTCTAAAAAGAGTTTTGATTTCATCTCTGTCAACATCCTTTGATGGATTTTACGCTTATTTGAAGTTGATTTATTATGATACAAAACTTCCTTATATTATTGAAGGTTTTGTGATATGTTTGACTGTGGATGTGTTATTTTTATACCATTCATGGTTTATGGATGAATTATTTACATTTCGTATGCTAGTTTTAATACGAATGTTTATGTTATGTTTAAACATTTGCATACGGGAATGCATTGGACTTAATATGTGACAGGTGGAGCCCGCTATAGCTCCTTGATGAATCAGTAGGTCTCATGAGACAAACTAGTGTCTTGGCACAAGGCCTTGAAAAAATCTTTTTTGTAGTCTTGGCACGAGGCCTTGTCAATGTGGTTATGATAGTCTAGCAGTATGCATTCCATCATTATGAAAGTTGT
Organism: Viscum album; assembly: GCA_963277665.1. Classification (NCBI taxonomy): domain Eukaryota; kingdom Viridiplantae; phylum Streptophyta; class Magnoliopsida; order Santalales; family Viscaceae; genus Viscum; species Viscum album. The sequence goes on from OY728148.1 coordinate 418,971,730, forward strand.
TACTGATATTGCATGTGATTATTCTATTAATAGAATATCCATGTGAATAAGTAAATGGAATTATTTCATTTTATTTTTTCCATACTATGTTGAAGTACAAGTTTAAAAGGCTTTTGTTTTACTTATACATTGACTTAAATGTTTATTATTATTTATGAAAGTTTCCGCTCTATTGTTATCCTTACTGGGCATTTGAGCTCACCCCTTTTCTATGTTTTATTTTTCCCTGGATGTGAAGAAGTAATTTATGAATGACCTGCAGGAATAGTATGAGGGGATAAGAGTGTGGCATATGGAGACTATATTGTTGTAGTTTTCATTTTATGATGTAATGTAAACTTTATTAATGTATCTAGTTCTTCCAAGGCTACTAAACTAATCGGTCTTTTGAGACTTGATCTTTCTTGTGATCATGCTATTGTTATGTAATAATGCACCGACTCTGGGTAACTGGGGTCAGGGCGTTACAACCATGAAGGAATAAAATTAAATGAAACATAAAATATCATGATAATAAATAAATTCATGATATTAAATGTCCAAGGGTCTGTATATATACCTCATAATAGAATATAAGTTCTTAATATGACATGTGTCTTAGGGAAGAAAAACTGAGATAAAAACCCCTTACCACTTTGGAATGTTTTGAATTATAAACCCCATGGAAGAGAGATCCTAAAATTGATAAGTAAAACCAAAAAAATTTCATGAGAATGATAATAAAATACATTCATGGGAAGTATATACAACACCTAAAATAAACATGTGGTAAATATAGAATTTGTCTCATAGAAAATAAAAGTGAGAGAAAAATCCATTACCTTAAGTATCGAATTGCTTCATGCACATTCATCCCTCCTATAAAATAGATATATTTTTATTATAAATATATTAAATAACCTTATTAATTTATGGAATATCATATATGATATAATTATACCCTTTTACTAATCATTTATTAAGAGTTTCATGTTAAAGTTACGTTTCAGGTAATAATTATTTCATTTTTCACATATGTGTTGGTTTGACATTTTTGCTCATTTTAATTTGATCATGATTTTATAATTTAATTTTTTTTAACCAGGATAAAAATATCATATATATTCATTCTATATGTATATATAGTAATCTATAAGAGTTAGAGATATAAAACGAAATATTCTATTCATTGAGATGGTAGGTTGTATGTATGCATGAATGTTGTTTCCATTTTCCCAATGGAAAGAAATAAAGAAAGGAAAATAATATATTAAAATTGTATTATAATTTTTAGGTCATATATATAAAATATATTTTCCTTAAAACTATCCTTATTACCTTCCATGTAAAGAGTGAATTAATCACATCGCTTCATGAGACAGTAGTCCACCGTACACACGAATGAAGTTATCATATTTCCAAAGAATGGAAAGTAAGAAGTAACATGTTATATGATGATACATAAGAATAATAATTTAATTAATATTATATATAAATAATAAATCCATAATTATATCCATCCGTGAGAGATGGTGATGGAAAACTAATAACATTGGTTCATAAGGTGGTAGTTAGTCGTACACACAAATGATGATTTCACATGCTATTTGATGGAAGTGAATATGGTTTTAGGTCATGATATTAACATAAAAAGATATAAGTATATGTAATTTACTTATTTTATTATATCATAATTTTTTAATAAAAATTTAATGAGGTGAAAAAATAAATAAAATAAAATGCTTGGTTAGGGACATTACGTCTTCTTTGGACAAATTCATTTGGTTTACACAAAAGGAATATTTAATTGGATTTATAACTAAAATAAGGATTTTATAATGATATTGGGGAATTAAAGAAGTAATTTTGGTAGGGATTTTATGAAACAATTGATTTTGTAAGTGTGAAAAGGAGAGAAGAGGGGGTGACCTTTTATAAGTGAAGTGAGTGGCACACTTGTATTTTTTTAAAAGAAAAAGGTGTAATCAAGTTTTTATTATAAAAAATGGCTTTAAAATAGTACATTATAAAAACTAAGAGGTTATAGGGTCAATATATGAATATCCAATGGGTTTTTGACAAGTTTATCAGTCATTTTATCCTCTATCCTTTTAGTTTAACCCTCACTAAACTTATTTTTACTATAACAATGGTAAATAATTTTTACTGGTTTCACTATTAATTATGGTCAAAAATTAATTTGACCATATTAGATAATATATATATTTATTACAAATTTGGAATCTATTTTAACAAATTCAATTAACCTAATTGGAAAATTAAAATTTAAAACAAAACCCACAGATTCTATGAAAAAGAGGGTTTCTAAGAAGTGTATTTTTCAAGCACAATATGATTTTATATTAACTCTATGTATAATAATAATTATTTTATAAATATAAATTAAAATTTATTTATATATAATCTATAAATTTCCATTAAAAAATTTCTCATTATGTTTTATTTTAATAATTCAAAATATAGAAACATTATTCACTTTAAAACAGTTTTTAGAGAAACCTATTTTTTAATCCCAAAAATAAACTTATACAAAATTTAAATATAAATTTGTTAAAAAGAAATTAAGTGGATTATATATAAATAAATAATAATTATTTTACTTTAATACATAATGGGGCATTTAAATTACATAATTTATTGAAAAGAAATGATAATTTTACAAGAATCGTTAATTTTCACTATTAAATGAGAATCAAAATTTTCTAAAAAAAATATCAAAATTTAACCATGAGTTAATTTTGATAGGATGATTTTAAAAATTAAGTTAATTTTACTGAATACAATTTATAAAATCTTTATAAATTAATTATAATATTTTCTCATCAAAAGTAAAACAAATGATTTTGTAAGAAAACATACTTTTGATGAATATAATTACTTTACTTAAAATGGATTGATTATTTACTAATAATTTATAAATAAATTTTTATTTATTTGGAAATTTATATATATTTCAAAAACTACTTAATACTATTCATACCCTCTTATTTAATAACTAGGTTATAATATTTATATTTAATATAATATTTTTTCATGGTTTGCTGAAGTTCAATGTTGTGTTTCATGCATGATATCAAAGAAACTCATTATTGTGTGTAACACTAGATAAAATCAGGGTTTCATATAATTAAATCTATGAAATTTTATAAATTTATTTGAAAAAAATAACATAAAATCTCATGATGTTATCATATAGGTTCCTCATGAGAAGCTAAAATTCCTTCAATTAGAACATCCATGGATGCTTTGGAGGAGATTCTAGAGGAGGATAACCCATAATTTGAGAAAGAAGAGCCTTTAGTAAAGAGACGGATGTCAATTAATGGGACATATTCAGTGCCCTTTATGTTCTCCCAATCCTCACAAACTATATAGGACCATTTATATTCCATTTATACCATTTCTCAATCAAACAGACCAAGAGTGAATTTCCAAGAGATAAAGAGGCTAGAGGCCGACCCTATATCTCTTCCAGGAGACTCGACCCTACCAGAGGCTTCTCTTTAACAAATCAAGGAGGAAATGACCATTAAGGTAAATCATGGTTAGATAAGTTACTAGGTTATAGTGTATCATTAAATTGCCCCAAAGATTCTTATAAGTGGGGATGCACTGATGGTTGGTGCCTCTATCACCATCGAAAATACAATTCCTGTTGAAGGACATTCTGAGGTATTTTTATTTGTTGGGGTGGCACACACTATAGAATCTAATGGAATTTACAAGAAGGGTGACTATCTATAATTATCCTTGAATCTATAACTATTGATTTGATATTTATTTATGAAATTATTTTTATAACATTACCATCCCAAATGGAGGTCCCCACTAAGGAAGCTCAGGTCCCTACATCCAGAGCCCTAGAGAAAGGTACCCTGGTCTATTCGAGTGTCTTTTTTCTAGATTATCTTTCTGTTTCATCGAGTTCATATGATATATACCAGGAGAACCTTGAATATTACTATGTTATCCATCATCAATCTTAGAAGAACACATGGAAGTTGATTTCCAGCACTCCCAAAGACGAGCTAAATGAACAAATGCTACTTCACGCTCCTAGATAGCAGGGGATTTAATTATCAGGAAATAAATCCAATTATAATGGATGTTATCTATGATCTTGAGTGATTAATAACAACCAAGTTATGTATTCATTAAGAAAAATAAAATGCACAATCTTCGAAACTTTAGGCTATGACGTTTCAATGAGATTCCCATTATACAGTCATAGAATTGGGGAAATGACCACTTATTGACCAAGAGGTTTATTGAATAAGAAAACTAAAATTAGATATAGAAAATGATAGGTTCAATATAGTTAATTATCAAATACCTTTGATAGATTCTTATAATGAGAGGCATAAAAATATTTCTGAGGTAGAGAACCTTCCCATCATTGAATAAATCATGAAGGAACAACTAGATGAATTTAATCACATCATTATAGTGCCCCAATATTCCCTTATTGACCTTAAAACCCTTATAGATAATCTATTACAATAGGGTACTTGTAACAAATATATACTCTAGCAAATGGATTCTCCTATAATTCTTTTGAAAAATAATTGAAAACTTATTTTTTCCTCAGCTAGCCATCTATTGTATAATCTTGATCATTACTTCATAATAACTTGAAATGATTTGAAAATTTATATTATGATATCATATATAATTATTCCACTGAAATATAAATAACAACATTGGTCATAATTCTTGAATACTCGATTCAAAATGATCTTCTCCTTAGAGTGACTCATGAATGGGTATAAAAATAATATTTCATTACTTTAACACTATATTTGGTCAATGTGGATGGATGATATCATGTCACACTTTTTTATGATTTTATAGAAGTATATATACCAATATTTCATGAATGTAAGGGTTGTCTATTTTTTTCCAATCCTAAGGCCTAGAGATCATAGCTCGATTGATGTTGGGGCCTTATAGAGGGCCCCACAAGCATTGTTTCTTTTCTCTTTATTGTCCTTAATTTTGCCAAAAAAATTTCATGATTAAAAACTAATTGGAAATACTTTTATTCTTTTTAGTATGCCCTTTTTTGGTTTTTGAGTTAACAAGTTTTGTGTCTTTTCAATTTCAATTTTTTGATTTTTCCTAGACTATGAGAAGTGTGTTTTTAGCGAGTGGAGACTCAATTTTTGTATATAACTCCCTTTGTGGGTTTTCATTAAAAAAATTTATACGTCTCTTTGGTTAAGTAGTTTTATATTCATTTAATTCATAAATATTATCACTTTTGGGTAAGTTCATATATCATTGTCCAATAGTTTCATAAATTTAAGGTTTCATAGATTTAACTAATGGAAGCTATTGTTTATGGTCGCATTACAATGGCCAATGATTTTTATCCTAAAAATGAATGTGATAAAAAAGGGTTTAATATAAAGGATACTGAATATTCTTGAAAATTTTAATTATGTAGTATGTAAATCATAAATCAAGAATCTCAAATCCAGAGTGGTGGAGTGGGACACCACATGTTACGGATGAATACAGACTATGTTCAAAATACGGATCCTACTGTATTGATGTTAAGGGAAAAAGAGACACAGGGACCTTATCATTAGGATGTATATTCCTCTAGTTAATAAGACTTTTCAGGAGTTCATATATTGATCTATTTTGGGGGAATAATATGTATATTAAAAAAATGATCCTTTAAAGTCAGATGTTCTTATCACAAATAGTCATGAAGATTTACAGGGATTCAAAAATTTGCGTCATAAAGTAAACTCATGGAGGAAGGAATATTCAAGAAGGATTCAAGAACCTTTTTAATTACATACCTATGTATAAAACTAATATTCAGGGTGGGAATACAACATATGAAACCAATCATATGAAAGTTTGCACATGGTTTAAAGTCACGATGCATAAAAAATGTAATGGGATTAATAAACTGAATAGGTATGCTAAGGATTCTCAAATGCCCTTTGGAACATGAATAGTGAAATTGTAAATCATAACTTTAATATCTTAGATATGGAAAGGTGGTATGGGATAGGTACATAAATAATGACCAAAGACCATGTTCAAAAGGAGAATTTCATTGTGATACTATTAAGGCATACTAGGATAAGAGAAAATTCTCCTAAGGATAAAAATGCATCAGGATGATGGGCCATGTTAGTGGTGAATATGTAGATCCATGATGGGGTCATAGTATGTATATTAAAAATAGATGTGTTATTTTTATTAGATTCTATTATCACTTATATTCATAGATGGTTTTCTAGAATTTGAGTTTCTCAAGTCACGAAGTGTGGAATGATGTTCAAAAATAATGACAGAGGCATTTAAAATTTTTCTTACCATGACTGATAGATTGTGACCTTATCGAGAGGAAAGGACTAAAAAAAATTCATATATCAATAAGAATTCCATTACATATATCTAACTCATATGAAAGGAAAATGGGATTTTTTGTGGAGGAGACCAGGATAAGGGATCTATGTGTTGATATGTATTTCATCAAAATGAGAATAAATCCATAGAAAATTCTCTAAAAGAAAATCCACACATAGATCTAAATCGTATGAAGGGAGGAGGTAATTTTTTATTTGTTGTTGGGCCTAGGATAAGGGATCATAATTTCACTGTATATCTCATCGAAATAAGAATCATGATACATGTAGTTCTATATAAGAAGTCCCCTGTATTGATCTGACTCATATACATGGGTTGGGAATTCTATTTTTTTTATTTTGTGGTTGTTCCTAGGATAAGAAAATCAAGTGTCACTACATATCTAATAAGAATGAGAATTAAACCACACATAGTTCTTTTATAAAAGTCCACTACATATATTTGACTTATATGAAGGGGGATGGTGTTTTTTAGACATTACAACTAGAAGAAAAATAAGGGATCCATATGTTGTTATGTATATTGTTAAAATGATATTTAATCCATACACAACTCTTTTTTAGATAAGATCCACTTCAAATATCTATCTTATGTGTAGAATATATCATTAATTCATTGAGGAAAAAATGGGTTGTATTCCAAATAATTCTATATGGATTGGGTTCTCATTTAGGGGAGAAGGAAGACATAAGAAATGGGTGACCCTAGATAGTTTAGGTTCATGTGAGATGAAAATATACCTCACTATTTAGCACCATATGATAAGGATTTTTTCATGTAGTATAACATCATGTGACTAGGACACTAGCCACACAGTTTAACGTTATTATACGGGGATGTGAGTGCTATGTAGTTTAAAGTTTTACTACTAGAAATTATGAATGGAATTTTAAGGTCATGTATCATTGAATAAGAGTTGTTAAATTTATGAAAAGTATTTCTTTATAATATTTTCATTGGTTAACTGTATCATACACTTTTCATATATTATGACCAAGGAACATGTTTCATTTAAATAGAATTTGTGCATGACATAAGGTCCCTTCTACTTTTGTTCATTTTTTTGAGGTTTCATCCCAAGAATCATTGCATTTCTGAGATCCAATACCAATTCCACTTGATTTAATGAACATTAGAAAGATTTATTATTAAAGTCTCATGCTAATTAGTTTGTATAAACCTTCAAATAGTGTAGGGTACATATCCTTTTCTCATCAAGTTGTTCTAAATCGTCCAATGGATTCTAGAATTGTTCATCCATGTAAAACTAATTGAAAATGGAAATAAAGAGTGAATGTAATTGGACCTCAATGGGTAGAATTCCTTCTTTCCTATATATGAGTGAATACAGGGTTTCTTTCCTAGCTCTATGGGTTGTGGTGCGATAAGACCACAAGACATGAAAAATTTTATCAGGAAAATATTTATTGTCTATATCCAATATCTTATGGAGTATATTGGATAGAGTTTATTGGAGGCCTATATATATATATATATATATCAATTTTATAGTGTATAATAGTGGGATTATTGGTTAGAATTAATGAAATATTATAGAAAATACATTTTTAGTTTGGAAGATTAGAAATTATGGCCATTATTTGTTTGTATTTTATATTGGGCACCAAATTTTTTAATAATTTTTTTCTTCAAAAAATGTATGATACCCTTTTTTACAACCTCTTTAAGGGGTATAGACTCATAACACTTGGATAATAATTTTTTTGAAGTAAGGATGTAATTGAAATTCCTTATTTTTACTAGGGGGATATAGCCCCATGAAATATATTCCCCAAATATAAAATGTCCACAAATATTTGGTATCATACAATAGTTATAGTGGTTGATGAATGAAGTTGGCATGTATCTAACATTAATGAAATTTCATGGTGAAATACATAAAATCCTACACTATTGATTACTATAAATATTCAAACCTCCTAATATAATGGGAAATCTTGGTACCCAAATGATGATAACCACAAGCACATACATGGAATTCCTGCATAATAGTGATAGTTTCCCATACTTTAATGCACATGAGGAAAATTTCATTAAAATATCATTTATAAGAAAACAATTTAGAACTTGGGCCATTATAAATGGTAAATTTTATTTCCCATTGTCAGATTTAATATTTTCATACTCTTTCCAACAAAATAATCCCATTTTATAGTTAGTCCAATATGGGGGAAATCTATTCATTTGAAATATAATTTTTCTCAATGGTGGAATTTACCTCATTGATATCTTCCATTAATTTCTAATAAATGGTGAAAACATCTTTCAATATGAAATTATGATGACTATTTAATCTTGATATGGATATTCTAAGGCTATAGTTGTGTTTTCTAATGCATATTATTGGGAATTTTGTGAACATGAGACATGGGTAAGTGTTGGTCATGAGGTAAATTCTTCCCTCAACCCCCACAGATAGTCAAGTAGGGGAATCAATTCTTCTTTTTTGAGGAATAATCACCATTAATCTCCTTGATTAACAAATTTGAATACCATTTTACTTTTAGGTGGGATATCAGTATCTACAATGCCAATTCAAAGGTGAAAATTTGGGATTGGTATTCTTCCTCATTACTTGCACATCCTTCCAATGATAAGAAGGAACATGGAAAACTTTTCTTAGCCGTGGAGATAAGAATGACTCCCAGACTAACCCTTTTGAGTTTGGGGTCTTCTGTTATTTTCCTTGTTTGGATTATAGAAGATCCATTAAAGTAAATATCCCTTGTTTGAGGGTAGTATTGAACAAATACGACTTCTTTATTAATAAATTCAATGTCTAATGTTTCTTTCGATGGATGGATGCATTGTAAGAAAATATATTTCTGTATGTCTCTTTATTAATTTTTTCTTTATGAATTGGATGTCAAACTACTAAAAGATGACCTCTCGCCATGAAAAAAATCCAGTTAACATGGTAGGATTGATGATAAATTTGAGTGTGTCATTATAAGAGACCATGTGTACCACTTGGTGCTGTAGAAAGTTCCTCAACTTCAGGAATACAAATATTAACATAAAGAATATTTTTTTAATATCTAAATATATATTCTTAGTACTAAGTATAGTTCTAATGAGATAAAAGAGAGCCTCTAATCTTGATGCGCCCGTAAAGGGCTCCCAGCCTAGGGTTTTCCTCTCACTGTTGCTGCTTCTTCGCTGCAGAGGGAATGTAGTTCCTCTTTGAGCTCGGTGGGTTGGTGGAGGAACCCTACTACAGTGGCGTCTCCTCTCATGTTGTGAAGATGCTCTACGGGCTTCTGTGGTTTCTTGTTCAGATCTGCAGGTGTAAGACCGGTATTCGTCGATGAAATACTCTTTGGAGCGCTCCTGGTTTTGTTCTTGGCAGCTCGATGTTTCCCTATGGTGAGTTTCTTAGCAGTTGAAGGTTGCATCGGTGGTTGTGGGGTTCCGAATTTTCCCAGGTTAGTGTGTTGGGGTTTGTTTGTGTCTGATGCGGTCGATTTGGGCGGTGGTGGTGGGATCTTCAGAAACAGGGTGTTGATGGCGGTGACGTTTCTTGCGTGGTTTGATTCAGTTTTTGGTGAAAGCTCTTTTAATTTCATAGATTTGATTGTGTCCAGTTCGAATAAGGGTTCTTCTCATTTCATCCCATGTCATGGCGGGGTGGAGTTTTATTGAGTTTGATTTCTGATGGATTAGGAGTTCTTCATTGCTTTTTGTGAGGTGGTAAAGGTGTTAACCACGATGGTCTGTGGGGTTGTATGTGTGGTTTTTGTGGTTTTGTGAATGGATGAATAGTTGATGGGTTGTGTTGCTGAAGTTGACACCGAAGGGGATTCTGGCGGGCTCTACAGACATGGTTGATTTTGTCTGTGGAGTGGATGGTGATTTTGTGGTTGAGTTCTCATCGGTGATGGTTGATGAAAGATTGTTACCGGATCTCTTCTCCAGTGGAGTGTTTTACGGATGGTTGGGTGGCACGAGATGGTGGTGTATCACGAGCTACGTGGTGTACAGTGTATCAGTCAGAGATTTGCAGCTTCAATGGTGATGATGGCGGATGGCAGTGACACAACTCCAGCTGACCCGATTCTCCTCGGGCTTGGTGTGGGTTTTGAATTTGAATTTCTGTATAACCATCATGTTATTTTGGATTCCTGCTCGGTGTAATATGGTTTACCTCTTTCCATAAAGAGGATTTCTGGAAAATGAAATAAAATAATTTTCAGTCAGTAATGAGATAAAAGTGATTATTATCATTACTTACATCATTTTTCTAAGTAAGGAAGGTGCCTAATAGTATCACTAAAACATTAACATATAAAATGAGTGGATTTATTTCAACATCTATATTAGTACCAATTTCATGAAAATGTATTTTTTAAGACTATTAAAATATCTCTAAAAATAATCTTTCCATTGATAGGTGACTCCTTTCCTCAAAAATTTAGTGAAGGGTAAGGACTTACCTACAAGGATTTATATTAAGTTTAAGATGTAGGAAAAGAATTCCTAAATTACTCTTAACTCATTGAGGTTTCAAGGAGTCATCATGTCAAGGATAGCCTTGATTTTCTCAAGATCGATTTCAATTCCATGTTCATGTAATATGAAGATAAGATAATTTCCTATGGTAAACCCAAAAGTTCATTTCATTGGGTTCATATTTAAAATGTACTATAATATTTTATTGAAAATAGACTCAATATCTAAAATATGATTAGTGTTTTATTAGGATTTAACCACTAGATCATCAATGTAACATTCAATGGTCTTTCCCAGGAAGGGTTTGAAAATATGGTGCATGGAATGTTGATATGTTGATCTAGCATTATTAAAATTGAAAGGAATAACTTGATAATAGTATATTCATTAGGATGATATGGAATTAGTGATTTATTTATATTTAAGAGCCATTCATATTTGGTTATATCCCGAATATCTCTCAATAAGGGAAAAAGATTTATAGTCAGTATTTGCATCTATTTAAAGTTACAGAATATGGATCATGGAATAATCTTTTAGGAAACCGTAGTTGAGATACATGAAGTTGATACAAACTATGATCCATTTATTTTTCTTTTTTGGTAGGGAAAATTTTGGAGATCCAATTCCAATATTGAACCTCCCAAATGAAGTTGGGTTTTATAAGCTTATCAAATTTAGCTTCAACCTTAATAGAATGAGTTAGATGCATCCTTCTGGATGCCTACTTGTAACCATGATGACCATATAGAAAACCAAAGTAATGGTTGGCTAAATTGAGATGATGGGAAAAAATTCTATATAATTTTAGGTGAAGACATATCAAAATTACTTCACAAAATAAGTATAAACATCATGTTCTTCGGAAGAAATGGAAGTAATAATTAATATGGGTCATGGATCTTCTTATGTTCCCAGATTTATTTTCCAAAGATAATAAATAGTGGTATAGAAAACCTCCTTAAATTCTAGATGGGAGTTTATAAGATCCTCTTCTTCTTATCCCTCCTCTTTAATTCCACTAGGGGTAGAAGATATATCAATATCCCAATATTCTGTAAATGGTATAAAGACTTTCTCACTCTCTATATGTGATATGAGAGACTCTTATAATTTAGTTGATTATGTAAGGCTCTTTTGAGAATATGGGGGTAAAAAGAGGTAATTTTCATTTGGGGGATTATTATCATTATAAGGATCATACACTTCTATATTATTTGGTTCAGATGATGTGACTGATATCATCAAGACTGATGAAGAAATTCCAAAATTTTAAATTTTCATTTGGATTTAATTAATGGGAAATACATATTCATTTCTAAGATATTTAAATTGGTTGAATATGAATATTTATAAACTGTTTGGAGTGGAAAACTGAGAGAAATCCAAAATCATTGGTTGTTTTCCTTCTCTTTAGTATAATCCCTCATCATTATATTGATAATCCCATGATTCAAATGGATCCTTATACCAATAAAATGTCATAATTTTTTCTGTCAATAAAGTATTTATGAAATTAATGGTATGATGATGGAAATTCCACATAATAATGTTACCAAGGGGTACTTAGAAGGGAATTGAAATTTTTATTTAGCTAGAAAACCAAGAACTCAGAGTTTGATATAATTTACCCATATTGGGATATGATCTTCATTCACTATAAAAGTTTATTCTCACTTTTATCATAACCTTGATGTGTTAATGTAGATAAAGAAAAACTATATTTTCTATAACCCAACTGATGAAGCAGCCAAATCAGAATGAAGTTAATTCCTAAACTATTATCAATGAAATTATATCAAATTTCAATGTCATCCAATTTTTTAGATATATACTATCACCAACCAACTTGGGTCGACCCTGAACCGGTCAACCAAGTCGGTACGCGGCATAGCCCATGAAGAAAAAAAAGGGAAATCAGGCCAAGGTGTCGGCTGAGATGGACTAAGGAGGGCGGCTGCAAGGCAGGGAGGCGTGACATGACGTCAGAGGGGTGAGGTCTGTCAGACAGTACACCGGTGCAGGGCAGCAGGGCCGGTGGGAGGCCAGTGCAGCAAAGGAGATGCGCTGGAGGAAAGGGACGCTGCTCTGCTGTGCACAACCGAAGGGCACTGCAGGGGGGAGTCATGGGATGATGGAGGAGGGAGGAGGGCAGTGGCCAGAGGGGGAGGCGGCAAGGTGGGTGTTGGCCAAAGGATATAGGAAGGGGACGTTGAGGTCTCCAGGTGGTGGAGATGCGGTGCGGTAGGGGGTGAGGCCTTCACGACGGGGAGAAAGAGAGGAGAGGGGGGTGGGAGGAGAAGGGAAGGACACAATTGATAGAACATCAAAACTACCACCATTTTCATATAAAAAACGCCGCAACCTCAGAAGAACATAAACCACATCACACTAAGAATTGAGATTAAAAAAAGGCCCTTTTTCACCATTTGGGTTCTCCGGACTATGCGCCAGCTTTACTTCGGGACCTATGGTTGGAGCACTAATGATTGAAGCATCTCTTGCCTCACAGTCAGGCTTCAAAAATTTCTAGACATAACACATGAACCAGAATTTAACCCAAAACACTTCCATAAAAACAAAGGTTTAAAATAGGTTCAACCATAACCATTCTTACAACTAAAGGAAAGGAAATACCACAAAATGCTACAGGACATGACCGCAACATCAAAGTAACACTACAGAGAGAAAACCTCAAATTGATCCCCAAACATCCCCCTACTCCTACTAATATGCTGAGGTGACCTTCGAAGATTCATTTTTGGCTTCAACATGCTTCTTGGAAACACCTCAATAGAATCTTTCTAAGTGACCCAGGCGTCCACGGGTGTGGAAGGGTCTCAGAGCACTTGGGAATGCCAGCCTCTTGTGACCCCGCCTACCACACTGGTGACATATCACGATATTGCATTTTGAAGAAGTTGAATGAAGGTCTGAAGGCATCTTGATCCCTATACCATCACTGCCAGCATCAGGTCACTTCTCATTCTTCTTATCACTATCCTCTACACTACTTCCTAAATTTGGAGGATTCTCCCCTCTCAAGTCCTCCTGCTATCCCAGATTCTACCAAAAAGGATTTCCCCACAACATCTGAGAATGTAATTAGGTTGAGATCTGGCACTTTTGACCACAGTTCAGGTCAGAGTCTAGTCTCAAATTTTTGAGCCTTCCCAAGATCATTCGCAACAAACCACTAATCATACGATACTAGGTCTATGAAACTTTGATATAATTCCAGTACTGATTTAACATTCTATTGAAGACAACCAACTCAATCCTTTTCCTCAGCTTCTTCAACTCAGAGAAGTGTTATTGGATGAACGATGACTTGAAAAACTCCCATGTTAGATCTTTCCGAGGTTTATTCTGAGACACAGACGTCCACCATTTCCAGGTTGGACCTTCAAGCATAAAGGTAGCCAACTTCACGTTTAATGACTTAGGCAACCCAATGAAACTGAACTTTATCTGAATCTTCTACAACCACTCCTCCTCCTAAAGAATATATTCTTGACCATAAATGAGTGTAGGACCCAACTTCTAGAATTCCAGAACATAGTCTACAGGTTTATCAACTGGAGGTTTTTCTAAGGATGCACCACAGTAAGCTGCACCTTGGACATCCATCAAACCTTCGTGGGGGTGAACACTAAGGAAAAAAAACAAGGAGCAGGATCAAAACATGGTCATTTCCATTTAAAATTAAAATTTTTATAATATCCAAAATAAAACTTTATAAAACAACCCTTTTTTGAAGTAAAGAAGACCCAAACAATCCACAAGGAAAAATAGTGTCGATGGGTGACTCGGGCATATGGTAGGTAGCCATATGCCAGTCACGCCACCATCATAAGGAGAACTCTAGGGTAATGTCTCCGGATCTACATAGATTTCTAGACCATGCGAGATCACATAGGTCATTTTCCAGACACCCCTTTCATTTACCAATTCTAAAAAAACTATAAGAATAAAGGACATCAAAAAACATGAATATCCCATGGTAATTCAAGATTTGGAATGAGCAAGGGTTTATGACGTCCTTTCTGTTCCAACACCACAAGTCCCAAAAAGTATACTCATTTTAGAATGAAAACCCCAAATAAAAATGAGTTCTATGAAAAATGAGGTCTGATCACGATCCAACCACCTCTGATACCATTTTGTCCCGAATCAACCTGGGTCAACTCGAAACTGGTCACCCAAGCCGGTCCGTGACATGGCCCGAATAGGAAAAAAAGGAAATCTAGAAAAGGTGTTGGTTGGGATGGCTATAAGAGGGAGGATAAAAGGTAGGGAGGCATGACAAGACATCATATGGGTAAGGCCGGTTAGGCAGGACACCGGTGCGGGGTAGCAGGGCTGGTGGGGGGCCAGTGCAATAAAAGAAGCTATGCGGGAGGCACGGGATGCTGCATTGTTCTTCATGGACGAAGGGCGCTACAGGGGGGTGTCCTGGGATGATGGAGGAAGGTGGAGGGAAGTGGCCGGAGTGGGAGGCGGCCTCCCGGTTCTGGCCAAAGAAGATAGAAAGGGGAGGTCGAGGTCGCCAGACGGTGGAGAGGTGGTGCAGCAGGGGGCAAGGCATTGACAACAGGGAGAAAGAGAGGAGAGGGGGGGGGGGGGGCTATAAGGGACACAATGGGTAAACCCTAAAAAAATAACAAAAAAAATAAAATTAAAAACAAAATGAAATTAAAATAAAACAAATTAAAAAAATAAGAATAAAATCATAATAATAATAATAAAACTTTGATAACTATAATAATGGTAGTGGTAAATCTTTAATAACATTAATAATTTATTTTAAGACACTATGTATACTAATAATTTTAATCAAACTTTAATAAAAATAATAACAAATTTTTATAACACATTAACTGATAATATATATATATATATACATTGTCACATTTAATAGTTTCATTACATCGTTGCCTAACCAACTAATTTAATTAACCTTAAAGGTGGGTGGTTGTGTGGTCTCCCCTCACAGCTCATTCGACAATGTGTGGGCTGTGTAGTAGCTCATGCTCACTCCTGCGGTGACCACACGGGTAACCAAACAATCTGAATGACTTCCACTAAGATGCAAAAAGTTTGCACACAAGTCTAGAACCCACAAACTTCTCCAAACAACAAAAATTTGAACCAGGAATCACCAGAACTTTGAAAAAAAACACCTGACACCAAGATAAATAATAAGAATTAAATAATTTGAAAAATTAGGGTGTGAAAAATCTCCCCACCATAACACTTTCCACCCCCATAAATCCCAAACGAGATCTAGAACCAAAGATAAAACTCCCTAAGTGTCACTCACCCCCAAAAATTAAGTTCCTCTAGTTGATCGATCCCAACAGACACTGAAAATCCATGACACACATCTTATCATTAAAACACAATCACCTTAACTATCCCCAAATATAACTCAAACCATCAATTTAAACCAAGGAATGAACGAACGTAAATCCCCTCTGAGACTTATCCCTATAATCATAGTCCCACGAAACCATTGGGTGTACTCCAGTCCCAATGTTTACCCAAGAGTAAAAACTTAAAATTAAGTGGTTCCACACGAGACCACTCACCACCAAACGATACCTGAAAAAGGAATCTAATACTGACATGGGGAGGCCTAAACAGAATCCCCACCATAAGAACTGATGAGATTAACCAAACTTGAAAACTCTCTGCCTGGATGAAAAACCCCCACCAAAAAAGTGGGGGGGGGGGGGGGAATAAGGGAAGGGCGTTACTGATAGAACATCAAAATGACCACTATCATCATATCAACAACGTCACACCCTTGTAAGAACATAAAACATGTCACACTACGGACCGAGATTAAACTAAGGATATTTTTTTCACCGTTGGGGTTCTTCTGACTATGTGCCAGCTTCGTATCGCGACCTATAGTTGGAGGACTAATGATTGAAGCATCTCCTACCTCGCAGTCAGGCTTCAAAAATATCTAGACATAACACATGAACCAAAATTTTACCCAACACACTTCCATAAAAAAAGGTTTCAAAGAGGTTAAACCATAAACATCCTTGCAACAGAAGGAAATGAAACACCACAAAACACTATAAGAGATGACCACTACATACAAGGAACAGTACAAAGAGAAAACCTCAAAATAATCCCCAAAAATCACCCGACTCCTGCTGACGTGATGAGGTGACCTTCGACGAGCTAGGTTTGGCTTCAACGTGCTTCTTGGAAACACCACAAAATAATCACTGCAATTGACCCAGACATCCACAGGTGTGGCGGGGTCTCAGAGCACTTGGGCACATAGGCCTCTTATGACCCCACCTACCACACTGGTGGTAGATCACGACGTTGCGCTGTGATGAAGATTATTGAAGGTTTAAAGACCTCTTGATCTCTCAACTAGCACTACCAGCATCAGGTCACTTCTCATTCTTCTTATCACCATCCTTTGAACTACTTCCCAAAGCTGTAGGATTCTCCCCCTCAAGTCCTCCTGTTAACCTAGCTACAGCCAAAAAGGCTTGTCCCACAACATCTGATAAGGTAATTAGGTTGAGATCTTCCACTTTTGATCGAAGTTCAATTAGGAGTCTAGTGTCAAATTTTCGATCCTTTCCAGGATCATTCACAAAAAACTACTGATTATACATAACTAGGTCTATAAAACGTCAATATAATTCCATTATTGATTCAACACCCTGCTAAAGACAACACAACTACATCCTATTCCTCATCTTTTTCAACTCAGAGAAGTGTTGTTGGATGAAAGATGACTTGAAAAACTCCCATGTTAGATCTTTCTGAGGTTTATTCCGAGACATAGACTTCCACCATTTCCATTTTGGACCTTCAAGCATAAAGGTATCCAACTTCACCTTTAATGACTCAGGAATCCCAATGAGATAGAACTTCCTCTCAATCTTCTACTACCACTCCTATGACTCAAGAGGATCTGCTTGACCGTAAAAAAAGTGGAAGACACAACTTCCAAAATTCTAGAACAGAGGCTATAGTTTGATCAACTAGAGGATTTCTAAGGATGCACCAACTGAATCTGCACCTTGGGCAACCATCGAACCTTTGTGGGGGAAAAAACTAAGGAACAAGAAAATAAAGAGCAAGATAAAAACAAGGTCATTGCCATTTCAAATTCAACTTTTCACAATCTCCAAAATAAAACTTTACAAAAAATATTTTTTTTGAATTAAAGAAGAACCAAAAAATCCACAAGGAAAACTAGTGCTGATGGGTGACTCGGAAATATAGATGGCGGCCATATGCCACTCACAAAACCATCACAAGGAGCACTATAGGGTAATTTCCCCGGCTCCACATGGCTTTCCAGACCATGAGAGCTCACAAAGGTCAATTTCCCAACTCCCCTTTCATTTCCCAATACCAAACAAACCGTAAGAATAAAGGACATCGAAAAACCCGAACATCCCATGGTAACCTGAGGTTCAGAACAACCAAGGGTTCATGACGTCCTTCTCATTCCTACACCTGAAGTTCATAAAATTATACTCCTTTTACCATGAAAACCTCGAATAATAATGGGAACTCTGAAAAACAAGGTCCGCTCAAGAGTCAACCTCCTCTGATACCATTTTGTCACAAACCAACTCGGGTCGACCCTGAACCGGTCACCATAGCTGGTTCGTGACATGGCCCAAAAATAAAAAAAATGAAAATCCGGCCAAGGTGTCAGCTAGGATGGCCAAAAGAGGGTGGCTGTAAGGTAGGGAGGTGCGATGTGACGTCGGAGGGGTGAGGCCGATTAGGCAGGACACTGGTGCGGGGTCACAGGGCCAGCGGGAAGCTGGTGCAGCAAAGGAGCTGCACGGGAGGCGCGAGACACCGCATTTCTGTGCATGGCCGAAAGGCGCTAAAGGGGGGGGGGGAATCATGTGATGATGGAGGAGGGCAGAGGGAAGTGGCTAGAGGTAGAGGTGACAAGGTGGGTGCTAGCCAAAGGAGGCTGGAAGGGGAGATCGAGGTCTCCGGGTGGTGGAGATGTGGTGCGGCAGGGGGCGAGGCCTTCGCGATGGGGAGAAAGAGAAGATGGGGGGGGGATATATGGGACACAAGTGGTAAACCCTAAAAAAATAACAAACACAAATAAATATAAAAACAGAATTAAATTAAAATAAAACAAATTAAATAAATAAAAATAATAATAAGAAGAAGAATAAAATAATAATAATAATAATAATGAAAATTTTATAACTATAATAATGGTAATGGTAAATCTTTAATAACATTAATAATTTATTTTAAGACATTATTTTAAACTAATAATTGTAATCAAAATTTTATAAAAATAATAACAAATCTTTATAACACATTCACTGATAATATTTATATATATATATGTATATATATATATTTATCTGCATTGCCACATTTAATGGTTTCATTACATCGTCGACTAACCAACTAATTTAATTAACCTTATAGGTGGGCGGTTGTCCAATCTCCTCTCATGGATCAGTCGAATATACATAGGTCATGTGGTGTCCCCTGCTCACTCCAGTAGTGACCGCACGGGTAACCAAACTATCTTCACGACTTCCACTAAGATGCACAGAGTTCGCGCACTAGACTAGAACCCAAAAAAATCTCCAAACTTCAAAAATTTGAACCTAGACTCACCAGAACTTTGGAAAAAAACACCCGACACCAAGATAAATAAAAAGAGTAAAATCATTTTAAAAATTCATGTGTGACATATACAAGGGTCTATTATTTACCTACATATATGTTTCCCTATCCTACTTCGTGAAGGATATGGCTACATGAAATTCTATGAGATCGATATCTGCATGATATAATTCAATGGTAGTGACCTCAACATAGAAATCTTACTAGATTAAGAAGGACTCCAAAATTGATTTCCATATCTCTTGGATAAATTAATGGTGTCTAGGATTGAATTATTGGATGTAACCATAGCCAATTATTTCAAGAATTCATATTTAGGGGCTAGAGTTTTATGTATCCCAAAATGAAGTTGGTCCGTTGAATGTGCCTTATGTTAGAGTTGGTTTCATAGAACTAGTTGTTTGTACTTTGATTACATGAATATTTAATGTATTTAAATATTAAATATCTTATTACATATTTTTTATTTTTCTTCATGACTATGATGTAATAATGTCCTATAGTATTTGTTGCATTGATAAGGTCATAGTAGTTCCCCATTATGATGAGAACCTTTAAATGATATAACAATATTCTTAAATATAGTTCTTTAGTTGGATGACATACTATGATGGGACACATAGTATACAGACCATTAGGTGAAAGTACTTGTAAGCATATGAGACTTCCTCTCATGAAGTTCGTACTTGGTAATCTCCAAGATGGGAGATTATGAGAATGGACCCGCTAGTAGGAATTTTGCATGTTTTGGTGCCATTAGATATTCTTATCTACGATCATGTGTAATAGTCCTTAGAAATTAATATTTTCATTAATATGTGTCATGAATCTCACACTAGGATTTACTTATGAAAACTGTCATTCCATATGTTGGTGGGAAGTAGTGTACGTTGGGTGTGTCAAAAGTGGCATTTTATTAATGGATAATTCAAGGAATGATTTGTACCTTCCATTTATGGAAGTTAATATCTCAAACCTTTGATTGAAATAGGACTTTCATGCAAAATTCTATGGACATGTTGTAACGACGATTTTATTTCAGGTAGTCAAAGAACGATCTATCAAGCACAAAGTTTGATGAAACTATCATGAAACCTTCTTGATGAGATATCGAGACAAATAGATTATATTGAATAGTGAGCCTTCGTATGTGGATGTAGTTGTTGGGTTTTTAAGTAATTTCTCTTAGGTGACTTGACTCATTTATAGATAGTACTCTTGGACTTTAGGCAAGCCCGCCTAATTCCAATGAGAAAGAATCCTATAGAGTCACACACTAAGTGTTTCTAGTGGTCTCAATTAAAATCTATTTGAATTTAATTAGTAGAATAAATATTTTTCTCAAGATAGTGGAATAATTTTAGTCAAGTTAAAATGATTTCATAAATGAACTAAATATCCATTCACTGGATTGTGGGTAAAATATATTTATTTATTTTATTGAACATTTAATAAAGATTTATTTACTAGTTTTTAAATAAAATACTTTTTTATGAGAATAAATTATTTATTTAGGTGTTCAATAAATGGAAATGGTGTTTGAGAGGACCAAGGCTAGTCTGGTTGTAAAATAATTATTTATAAGATGGTAAATAATTATTTAACTAGTTAAAAAAAGTTAAAATAATAATAATGCTGCTATTATTCTGTGATGCAGAATTTTATTTATAATTAAAATTTGTGCAAGTTGGCACACCATAAATAATGACATGGTATTACTATTAAAACCATGGGTTTTCTATAATGTTAGGAATGTATTTAATTACTATTATGCAATTAAATATTGTAACCAAAGACCCATATCGATAAACAGATATATATATATATATATATATATATATATATATTGTTCCATGTAAGGAATTGCACACCTGGTGAATTGATAATTGTTGAGATAAATGATTTCTATCTCGAATCCTCTTTTGGAGCCTCTCAAAAATGAGATACATTCTTCAATAATGAAGAAGAAGCGATCCAAAATGACCAACACAATACACTTGCTTCACTGCACTAGCACTAAGAGAACGAGTGGTGTCGATTGAAATCCATCAGAGCATGTGTGGATCACCGCTAGAGGGATTATGATTTGGATCCTCACAAGTGCAATGAGATAATCTGAAAGGTTTATTCTAGATGATGATCATCATCATCATTTAATAAAGTACTGAAGATCCAGGTATTATTTTCTTTATGAAATTAATTAAATTAATTTTAAATTTAATGTGAAATATCCTCTCTAAAGGTTTCTAGCCTCTTCTTTCATTATCTAAATATTTTATTCTATTATGTGGAGACTAAAATTTATCATTGTATTGATCCCAGAATAATCATTGATCATGGTAAAAACTAAAGTTGGTTATTGTTCCAACCATGCTTCCGCAATCCCTAGAACCTTCAAGTGGCATCAGAGAGGTTACATCATAGTTTATAATAATTTAAATTATTTATTAATGATTTATAGTTTAATAAATTAGTTTTTTTATTCAACGTTAATCGTTCTTGTAATCTAGATTTCAATATCTATTATCCTTCTTTTCGTTTCTCACAAATTTCACAGAAACAAATTATTTTTTAATTAAAATTAAAATGGAGAACTCATTAAGAGGGACGAACGATTCTTCTCAGGTGACATGAAAGTACATGTCGTGTGTTTAGACTTACACAATGTGTTCTATACCATACATTCCATGTAATATGGACTACATTCCGTGTAGTCATGTTCAACACATCGGGAGTATTTCGACAATTACTCAAGTCATGTTCATTTATTGCATGCGGTGTAGTTAATTTTTCAGACCATGTTGACCAGGACAGATAAGCCCACACTTACCAGATTACACGTCATGTGGACCACTACACATTCTGTGTAGTCCCTTCTAGTAAGTGAGCCAAATTGTGTATCCCATACATGGAGAATCCAACTGGTAAAAAAGTAACGTGGAGACAACACGACATGTAGCCCACTGTATATGCAGTGTACCATGAAATTTCTAAAGTACGCTTCATATACCGAGTCCATAGGCATGTACTTCAGAATAGATAGTGAAGGTAGTACACACTGTGTAGTTGAAACTACACGCCGTGTACTTTACCAGATTACACAAAGTTAAAACATTAATATTTGTCTAATGTTCAAAACTACTTATCATGTATAAATCATACTATAGGTTGTTACTCTTTCCATTGAAGCATCATGTATTCCATATGATAAAAGAGTAAAAAAATATATAAATATAATACATGTTGGGTAGATTCGAATGGGTATTCACCAGCTTACCTCCAAGGTGCTTTTATGTACAATGATGAAAATCTCAAGGAAATTTAGAAAAGGATTAAGATAAAAGTATTGATTAATTAAATACAGTAATTAATAAATTTTAGCACAATTTATCTTAATAAGAATGATTAAATAATTGAATACCAGTTTTATTAAATATGTAACTCTTTGCATGTATGTGGGTGATCATTAGCTAGACCAAGACCTTTGTATGTGATTTTTTTCCTTTTAATTATTTTTTAAGTTAATTTTTGTCCTACAAGCCATATCTCCCCATTAATATGTTGGGCCTACATACCCATGGTTTATTTTATTTAAACCCCCCCTTTTTACACATCACCTACATGTGAGTTAAAAAAAATCATATGTAATGGATGGAACTCCCAAGATAGTGAAGGTTGTTCAAGCTGGAGCTGAGAGGAAACCAATCCCCAGAGATATAAAGGTGGACAAGTGGAAATATGTAAACATGAACCCAAAAGGTTCAAGGTGTTTCTATCCTAGGCCAGGGTTAGTTTATCAACCACTAGATAAATTAACCATTAGAAAATTTCAAGATCATTCCCTTTGATTTATTTTATTTCATCCAGTTTCAAGGTTTATCATTATAAATGTTTTCTTGTGATCACATAATTAATGAATTAAACAAGCATGAAAGATGGAACTAAAATAAACCAAGCTTATGCATAAATATTATAAGCACATGGTTAATCACATTAGTTAAGTTCCACTTATTATTAAAATCATGTGATAATGATAATAATCTATTCACGCATAAGAGATAAAAATACCTCAAATAAAATATTAAGTCATACCAAACCTTCCATTACTTGATTAAGGGAAAAACTCAATAAAACTATGTGTTTGACCAACCCTTGTTGGGACACTAAATTTATACAAGAATACCTTAAGAATGGTTTTAGGTTGACTTAACCATATTACATCAAGAGGAGTATCCCTTGCTAGACGTGGTGTAATATTGGAGGCAAGAGTTGAAAAAATCCAAAGTTATGATTTCTAGATTGGGGGGGGGGTCCACTCAACAGATCAAGGAGTTTCAAGTCTGCAGTTGGAAAATACTTTCCTACCTAAATACCTTCAAATATCTTGACCAACCCATTTTTGGGTTATACGAAGGGGAATATGGATCCTTGCCACTAGAATGTCATGGAAACTGGACATTCCAAGTTTAATGGTGAGGGCCATTAGGACTTGATAAAATAGTGGGAGACTTGATAAAATTAATTTATTATTTCTCATAAAATTTAATCAAGAATGTAATAATGATATGACCTATTAATTTTATAATAAAATGAAAAAATCTTAAATCACACTATCCTGGCAATAAATTATGTATAAATACAACATCCTCAGCAGTAGTAACTTCCAAGAATGGTTTAGATGCCTTTGAGTTATTCTGTTCCATGAAACAAAGTCTTACGTTCTAGAGTCATCATTACCTGATCATCCAACCCAAGAGGTGAGTTACTAAGAGTCCATGGTCTATGAGAAACATATGAAAAACATGGACAAAATTCAATGTTTGATGATATCATTGATGTCTAGTGAAATCATGAAGTCTCATGAAAACATGGATGCCTATAACATGATCGAGAACCTTTGTGGTCTTTAGCAGGAGAGATAAAGACAAGAATAATTTGAGATCTCCAAGGCACTCTTTCAAAGTAATCTTAGAGATGGTTCCCCAGCTGGGTCTTTAGTAGTCAATCTCATTTGATACATTAAGCACTAGGGGGTTCTAGGGTTTAAACTTTCCAAAGAACTGAGTACCAATCTCATTCTTGCATCACTCCCTCATAGCTTCTCTATCTTTGTTGTTAATTTCAATATGAAAAACATTGAGAATCCTCTATCTGATATTCTTATCCTCATTCTGCATGTGGAAAAATATATAAACCACTAAAATCCTTATGTCCGTATGGTGAATAAGAGGAAAGGGAAGGCAAAGAGATTTAAGACCAAAGCTTCTTCACGCCCTTCCATGAAAAATAAGATCAAAGGGGAGGAAAGAGAACATGAAGCAATTTGTTTCGCATGTGGCAAGAAGGGCCACTGGAATAAGAATTACACCCAGCCTAAGAAGCAAGGGGAAGATTTAGGTGTGTTTTTTATCGAATGTTATCTATATGTTTCTACAAATTGGGCATTATATATAGCTTTTGGTTCTCACATATGTATAAAAATATAAGAAACAATTTGATTAAGGAAGATTGACTGAGGGGTGGTAGATCTACGAGCATCCAACAAAGATAGACTTACTGTTGTAGATGTTGGAAACTACCACCTTACATTACCAACTGGGATGATCTTGGTATTAAAGAGTTATTATTATGTGTCATATGTTACTAAAAACATTATTTCTATATCCAGATTAGATACATATGGGTTTGTTTTCATGTTTGTAAATGAATGTTTCTTCTTTTAAGAAGATATCATTTGTTTTGGTAGGGCACATTAATACAATCGTCTTTATGTGTTTGATTACACAAACTAAGTAATGGCAATCAATAATAAACATACTTCACATAACTCATACTACACCCAAATTTGGAATCACATGCTAGGTCATGTAAATGAGAAATGATTGAAAAAGTTACATCAAGATGGATATTCATATTCTTTCGAACTAAAACCACTTGGCATATGTAATTCATGTTTATAAGGAAAAAACACCAAATACACATTTAGAGGTCAAGGTGAAAGGGCTAAATATCTTCTTGAATTGTTTCATACCAATTTGTGTGGAACATTTCCAATTGAAGAAAGGGGAGGGTACTCATACTTCATAACTTTTAAAGATGATTTTAGTATATATGGATATATCTACTTAATGAGGTATAAGTCAGGTTATTTTGATAAGTTCAAAGAATACAATAATGAAGTTGAGAACCTGCTTGGTAAGAAGATTAATAAACTCTGCTCATACCGAGGTGAATAATATCTTAATCAAGACTTCATTGATTACTTATGGGATTTTAGAATCCTATCCCAACTCACTCTTCCTAAGACGCCCTAGTGTAATGGTGTGAGTGAATGGAAGAACCACACCTTGTTGAACATGGTGAAATGAATGGTGAGTCATGCGTGTCTTACATTATCCTTTTGGGGATATGCGTTAAAAACAGTGGCACACATACTAAACCAAATTTACATATTTTGGGAAGCAATTCATTTGTTAAGGCCTCTTCTGGTAAAAAACTTGCACCCTGAGGCACAAAGTGTACCTTTATAGAATACCCCAAGGAAACAAGGGGATATTACCTATAAAACCCCTTATATGAAAAGGTTATAGTTTCAAGAAAAACCATATTTCTTGAGAGGGATAACATATCCAAAATAGATAGTGGGAGAAAGATAGACTTCGATGAAGTCGAGGCTCAAGGTATACAAGAGTTGGTACAGGAACAGATTCCACAAAGCCCTATGGAAGAAAGAATATTTCAAGAGACATAAGAACTACATAGGAGTACAAGAGAGGTTAGAGAACTGGAACAGTATGGATTTCTAGTTACCGAGGAAGGTGAATCATTTTTAGTTGATAATAATGATCCTCTAACCTACAAGGAAGCAGTAAGTGTTACAAATGTTTCCATGTGGAAATAATCCATTAATTATGAAATGGATTCCATGTACCAAAACCCAGTATGGATTTTGGTAGATCTTCCAGTTGATATAAATCTTATTAGTTACAAATGGGTATTCAAGAAGAAACTTGTTATAGAATGATAAGTTAGTACCTATAAGGCACGATTGGTTGCAAAAGGGTTCAAGAAGCATCAAGGAATTGACTACGATGAAACCTTTTCACTAGTTGAAATGCTGAAATCCATCACATTTCTATTGGCCATTGTGTCTTACGATGACTATGAGATTTTGAAAATGGATGTCAAAATAGCATTCCTTAACAGGAACCATCAGGAAGATGTATACATTACACAAACTGAAGGGTTTATGAATTAAAAGGATTCCAATAAGGTATGAAAGTTTCCAAAATACATTTTTGGATTAATGTAATAATAGAGGACATGAAACATTCATTTTTATGAATCCATAAAAAAATTTGGTTTTATGAAGAACGAATGTAAGCCTTGTTTCTAAAAATGGTTTAGTGAGAGTGTAGTTGTTTTCCTAGTAGTATAAGTTGATGACATATTACTTATTGGAAATGAGATACCAGTCTTATAGGCTGTTAAGTCATGGTTAAATCAATGCTTCTCGATGAAGGACTTGGTTGATACAACATATATTTTTGGGATCAAGATATATTGTGATAAATCCAAGAGATAGCTGGGCCTATGTAAAATTACATATATTGATAAGATACTGAAGAGATTCAGATTGAAAAAAATCCAAGAGGGTATTGTTTCCAATATCACATGACATTCATCATTCCAAGAAAATGTGTCCTCAAACACATGAGGAATGAAAGATAATGTAAAGGAATCCATACACATCAGCGATTGAGTCAGTCATGTATTCCATGCTATTACTAGGATTGATGTCGCCTATGAATTGTGTGTGGTAGGAATATATCCATATGAACCAGGTGACCACCATTGAATGGTAGTCAAGACTATCCTAAAGTATATGAGGAATACTAAGGATATGTTTTTAGTTTATGGAGGTTAGGGGGAACTAGTCATCATAGGATATGCAGATGTTAGTTTCTATACTGATCAGGATGACATGAAGTAGAAAATGAGATACATATTCACTTTGAATGGAGGTGTTGTGAGCAGGAAGAGATCAAAGAATAGTGTGGTTTCAGATTATATAGTGGATTCAAAGTATATAATAGATTTTGTGTCACTTAAATAAGTGGTTTGGATGATAATCTTTGTCTAGGAGTTGGATGTGTTACCTAGCAGTAAAGGTAACATCACACTATATCGTGATAATACTATAGTGGTGGCTCTTGAAAAAGTGCTAAGGTCACATAAGTAGACGAATCACATACTTAGGAAGTATTATCTCTTGAGGTATTTTTCTCATAGAGGTGAATTTTTAGTGAACAATATTTACATGAAAGAAAATATGGTAGAACCCTGACTAAAGCCTTGGCTCAGCAGAAACATGATCATCATGTGAGTTCTAGCAGAGTGAAATTCGTAGGTTGTTGTCTCTAGTCCAAGTGGGAGTTTGATAGAGTAGGTGTCCAAGAACCAACTATTTGTACTTTTATTACATGGATATTTAATGTATTTAAATATTAATCATCTTATTACATATTTTTCATTGTTCTGCATGACTATGATGTAATAATATCCTAGAGTATTTGTTGCATTGATAAGGTCATGATAGTTCCCTACTAGGATGAGAACCTTGAAATGATATAACAATATTCTTAAATATAGTTTTTTGGTTAGATGTAATACTATTATGGGACACATAGTATATAGACCATCAAGTGAGAGTACTCATAAGCAGATGAGACTTCCTCTCATGAAGTTTGTACATGGTAATCTCTAAGACGAGAGATTATGAAAACATACCTGCCAGTAGAAATTCCACAAGTTTTGGTGTCATCTGATATTCCTATCTGCGATCATGTATAATATTCTTTATAAATTAATATTATCATTAATATGTGTCAGGACTCGAACACTTTTATTTACTGATGAAAACTATCATGCCATATGTTGGCAAGAATTTGGGTATGTTGGGTGTGTGATGAGTGTCATGTTATTAATTGATAAGTCGGGGAATGATTGATCCCTTACATTTATGGAAGTCGATATCTCAACCCTTTGATTTAAATATAACCTTCACACAAAATTCCATGGCCATGGTGTAATGAAAAGTTTATTTTAGGTAGTCAATGAACGACGTATCAATAAAAATGATTTATTACACTATCATGAGACCTACTTGATGAGATATTGAGACAATAGGATTATATTACACAATGAGCACTTTTATGTGGATGTAATTGTTGCAACTTTATGTTCTTTATCTTGGGTATATTGACCCGTTTCTAGATAGTACTCTTGGACTTTAAGTAATCCCAGATAATTCCAACAAGAAAGAATCCTATAGGGTCACACAATACGTGTTTCTGGTGGTCTCGGTTAAATTATATTTGAATTTAATTGATGGAATAAATATTATTTTAAAGATAGTGGAATAATTTTATTCAATTTAAAATTATTTCATAAATTAAATATATATTTATTCACTAGATTTTGGGTAAAATATATTTATTTATCTTATTGAACATTTAACTAATATTTATTTAATAGTTTGTAAATAAAATATTTATTTAAGAGAATAATTTATTTATTTATTTATTTAGGTGTTCAATAAATGGAAGTGGAGTTCGAGTGGAACAAGGTTAGTCTAGTAGTAAAAAAATTATTTTCCAGGTGGTAAATAATTATTTAACTAGTTGGCACAAGTTAAAATAATAATAATGCTACTATTATTTTGGGATGCAGAATTTTATTTATAATATTATTTTGCATAAGTTAGCACACCATAAATAAGGACAACATATTATTATTAAAATAATGGATTTTCTATAAGGTTATGAATGTATTAAATTGATGTTACAAAATTAAATATTGTAACTAAATCTCCATGTTGATAAAAAAGAGACGTACGTCTATTGTGCCATGTACGGAACTTTATACCTGATGAATTGAGAATTGTTAAGCTAAGAGATTTCTCTCTCGAATCCTCTTCACACCCATCACAATAATGAGATACGTTCTTCAAGACTAAAGAACAAATGACCAAGAACAACCGAAACAAGACACTTTATTCTTCGTACTAGCACTCGAAGAACAAGTGGTGTTGGTCGGAGGCCATCAGAACACAAGTGGATCACCGCTAGAGGGTTTGTGGTTTGGATCCTCACAAGGGCAATGATAAATTTCAGAAGGATCATTCCAGACGATAAAAATCATCAATAAATAAAGTACCGAAGATCCAGATTTTGTTTTCCTTATGAAATTAATTAAATTAATTATAAACATGATGCGAAAGATCCCATATAAAGGTTTCAGGTATCTTACTTATTTATCTAAATCTATGTTTCTATTCCATAGAGACTTGCATTCATCATCATATTGATACCGAAATAATCATTGATCATGGTAAAAATAAAGGTTAGGTTCCATTCCAAACATGCTTCCACTGAGCCCAGAACCTTCACCTTATGTACTAAATTGTTTTAGGTAGATGTGTTAGGGGTTTGAACAGGGTTTGAATGTATGCCTATTACTAATGGATTGGGATGAAATTGTCTAGATACTCATTTGGGATGATCAGATAGTTGAAAAAATGTTAAAAATTCTTAAAAAAAATTAGGTTTTGATTACTATTGAAAGATGTTGAGGTGTATCGACGCTCCTAATAGGATTTTTGATGTACTTCTGCTTCAATTTCAACCATGTATATGGATCCGACGAAGATGTAGCTGGGATATTGTGCTCGACCATGACAACGTTTTACCTTGTTCCCTTAGATTATGTGGCCTCTGATTTTATATCCCCAATTAGGTATGGGAAACTTAGATTCATATACATACTCATCACGAAATAAGGGGGCTATTAAATGAATAATGTTAATAGAACTGAAGAGAAGTTTTTTATCTAATAAGGTTTCCATTTAGTAGAGTCATTCCCATTTTATCACTACTAAAGGAATGAAATCTGAGAGGATCATGACTATTTTGGGAATTGATATAGTTTCATCTTTCTATACTTTACTCATGTCATGATAGTCAAATTGTATTTTATAGGACTAACTCTCTAAAGACTATAGTTTGGGGGAAGTTGTTCCCTCCATACTAGGAGGGAGTGGGGACTTGACTGGTTGGTTTATCTATTCCATGAGGATGTAATGAGCTCAATTGAGCACCCTTATAGTCATTTTGGCATTAAACTTCTACACACCCACACTCATAACTTATTTTCATCCAATTTATTCCTCTATATTTCCAAAAGAACATGATACTTATTTTGGTGTCTTTCCCAATTTCACTTATCCAGAATCAACCATCTTTTGGACGACGTGTTAAAAAATCATTCCTGGATGGTGTATCCCAATGATTTGTGTAAGGGGGAATAATTAGGGTGATCACTGAGGATAAATTGATCAGTCTATCTAGGATCCCATAATATTATAAAATAATTCTTCATAGTTGTTATAAATTAGTTAGGGACCTTCTCATCTCAGAAGGAATATACATTATTATTCTATTGCTCATATGATGGATTGTTAAGTTCTCTTCTCTCATCCTGATGAGGATGCTACTATTATTTTTTCTATTTAGAAGGAGGTGTCGTGTGATATAGAATGGGCATAAATTACAGAGTTTGCACTGAGGTCGGCTTAAGTTTAGTAATTTCGTTTTCAAATTTTCCAATTATTTTTCCCTAGGCTGCCAGTGTTGGTATAGAATTGGTTCTAGCTCGTTGAATAGAGTTTTCAAATATTTTTGTAAACAAGAAGTGTTCAAAAAATATAGATGGAAATTTTATTAGAATTATTGGAGTTTGTATCTCACCATAGAGGTTCTCTATACATAGTCTTGACAACTGTTTGTGGGAATGTTTGAGATTCAAGGAGCAGCTCAAACCTGTTCACCTAGAGATGAAGTACGATACTATCTCATTCTCATGTTTTTTGTAATTTTAAAGGTCAAGGATTATGGTATGTTATATTATATATATAAATTTATAAATAAATTACCAGTAGAGGCATTCCCAACCTATTATTAAACTATCCAAAACACTAGTATACTAGTTGAATGTTAGTCACACTAGAGTTTGTATGAATCATCTGAGATTGGATGATTTTTAGTGCTCAAGGGTTCCCATCATAGGACCACACCATGAAATAAAATGGGTCATGTGTTAATCTAGATCCCCTATACCATTGAAATTTTAAAAAGTGGGATTTATGAAATTGGATGGAGGAAAAGTTGCATCTAGAAATTTTGGGAAAGGTTTTATTTTTAGATATACTAGTACACACCCCCATTTTATAACTTCAATTGAGATATCAATGACTCAATAATATCAATGAGTTATGATAAGACAACTGGTTGTGCTATAAATTGAATAAGGGTAGTGATAAGTGGAGACTAACATGATGGGTTTTCTTGCAATCATAGCTAATAGCCAGTATGAACTGTATTAGGGTAGTTCACTTGACATGCCCCCGGTTACTATCCTAATAGAGGGAACTCATGACATCATTCCACCATTAGATCTTTGTAAATTGTTTTTCTAGATACTAGATTGAGATGATGACCTAGATCTACTATTTTTGGTATAACATGCTCCTCCTGTTGAGGGATATCTTTTGAAAGAGTAATATGTATCTCTTCCTAGAGAACAACCTGAGTAGGGATATTTTCCCTAAGAAAATCAGGATTGAGTCTCCTCAAATACTTCAATTATACTTCATATTAAGTGAATATTTCCTTAATTACATAGGTTTTAACTTATTTAGGTAATGGTGGGGATAAAGCCACACCTTTTCACAATTCTTTATTTGAAGCATGATAGAGAGGTGGCAGCTGAGAATTTATGGGAGCTCCCAAATTTATATTTTTCCTTTGATTTATAGTATTTAAACAATCATCAATAATTTTACTATGAACTAAATTTTGAACAGAAATATCATCATCCCATTGTCTATTATTAGGTTCACACTCTGTATAATCAGCAAGTCCAATGCTAATAACATTTACTAATGCATAGTTCATTATTGGTATCACATCATTATAAGAAGGATAAGATGACTGATCACTCCAAGAGTATCTTTTGAGTGATATTTCATAATATTTTAGAGAAATTTATCTATTGATATGTCTCTTTTTCTTGAATTATTTATGGGGATTTATTTTTCCTTCCATGATTCTCTAGGAACTGCTTTTCAAAGGTTGATCTGGAGAGAGTCACTAGAAAACCTTGTTGTACATGTTCCTAAGGAGAAAAATAGGTCACAATATGAGAAAAACCATGGAGACTTATCTTGTGAAATACCCATAAATCATAAAAAAATATAATTTCATGAGAGATATATAAGTTGAGGTAAAAATTCCCCCATACTTGAGGGTTAGGTCTGATCTTATTCGAATACTATAAAATTTTGGAATTGTTGGAGACTTAATGATCTTGAGGCGGGTGGAGGTGGTAAACCCCCCCCATCCATATGAGATAGAGATGTTATTAGATTCTTATTTCTATCTAAATTTCTTCTTCCATATTAATATTTCAAATTCTTATCCTAGCATGAGTTGTGTGAAATGTTTGTCTTAAATGTAAGTTTCTTTCTATCAGAGGAAACACTAACACTTGAGGTTTTACTTTCCTAAAATGAGAATCTTGCTTAATATTTTTATATGATTAACTTAATAGTATTTTTATAAATATCTCTCATAGAGTTTTACATTTATAAGATTTTTTATTGGAAAATCCTTACTTGGAATACAAGTTATTTTATGTAAAACTTGATTCTAAGAGTTGGCCCGAAGTTATGAAATTACATGATGTGACCATTGGATGGATTTATTGGCTAGGGAGTGAGGTGAAATTAAATGATCCAATTTTACCCCATCCTCTAATATAGAAACTATATGAAGCATCAATAATAATCTCATGTAGATTTATGATAGAATTAAGGCTTTCACAATGAATATTTTCACGTTGCATTCCTAATTTTAGACATTGCGTGTCTAAAAGTATAAAAAAGTCAATATGTTAGTGATGTTATTATATTTACTTTACATAATTTTCATATCCTTCATAAGGTATGAATTTATTTTTTAAGGGTTGAGGATTCATCCATATATTTAGATGAATATTATGTACGCATTCTTAATATTTTTTTTGAAATGCTATACTGAGGGGTAGTCAAGGGATAGAACAGGAAATTTATATTGTCTAAGGCTAGTTGTTTCTTCATAATAAATTTAATTTCTTCATCTAATGAGATTTATTATTTAACTTTTTACAACTAAAGTGGTCATTTTATGGCTTCCCTATCATAAAAAACTAGGTTTACTAGAATATTATTAATTGTATTGGATTTTATGTGGTCTAAGGGTGGTTTAGAGAATGATTATTTCCTCAGGATGTATTCTGGATAAGAAATATTATCTATTTTCAAATTAAAATAATTAATTGTATCTAGCCTCATTCTCTAAAGTGCCTCATGATGTGAGTACCTTCTCATAGTTGATTTAGAAAGGAGAGAACATTATCTATTAAATGAAATATCATTATAGGAAGGACCATCATAGTGAATACCATCTTGGGGAGGACTACCATCATGGTTTAATATTTGACGATAGCGTGAGACCCTAAAACATATAAAATAGGGAGGAAATAATGGGTAGATAATGTTAAGGGGAGGACCTACCTCCTGAAATTTAATAACCCTATGAGGTTGAAATTACCAATGAATATCATCATGGGTATGGCTACCATCATGGTTTATCTTCTATTCATAGAGAGGGACCCTATAAAATATGTTCTAGGGAGAACCTTCATGGTGGGAAGTGGTAAGGGGAGGACCTTCTTACCATTTAATCTTCTAATCATAAAGAGTGATTACACAGTACTCATTATAATATAAGTTCTCATAATTGATCCTAGTATGTCCAAGAAGAATACTTTCTTGAAAACACTATAGGGAGGCCCACCTGGGTTACTAGTACCAAAAGTGTAGGGAGGACCTCCACCACTATATCTATTAATTTCTTGATCTGGTAATGAGTCAATTGGATTTTTTACCACCATTTATAAATGTTTGAGTGTCTGAAGAGCACTGACATTAAGTATAGAATAAATGTGGGACTGGTTTTGGGACTCATATTTCCCTTTGTGAGAATTATTCTTAGATTTCCTCCATTGGGAAATTGGAGATGCATGTTGTGAACAACATTCATGTTTGGGATCCCACCTAGGTGACCCCAGTGTTGTTTCTAGAATAATGTGATATGTTTTTTTTGGATTTTGGTAGGAATGTTTTTATGCCTTTATGTGTCTATTATAAGGGAAGGATTTTATCTAGTTAGAATGGGAATGTGTGGTTGATCCTATTATATATTTATCATATGGGTGTGTTGATAATCCTCCTGGATCAGAGTGGGAATGTGTGCCTACTCCTAAGTAACCCTTGAATATTTTTGATAAGTTAAACTGGTGTCGAAGGTAAGAAAATGTTCCTGCTACCTGACTATTTTTGATACCAAGATATATTGAGACATTTATAAAATGTGGAAAAGGATGTATTCCTTAACCTATATGGATTCTGGGATGTGATGATGATATTCTGAAACTAGAACATGAATATTCACCCATTCCTTGGTCTGATTAGGAATGTGATCATAATCTTATCCTCCAATTTCGATCAGAATATATTAAATAACACAATGTGTGGGGGTGGGAATGTGTGCTTGAACCATGTTTGTTTTAGGGATATTTCAACAAGTTTCTCTAGGTGATAATAGAATATACTGATAGACTTGTTATATGAGAGCGTGAATATGTTCTTTCTCATAGGTTACCACCAAAATATATTGGTGGGATTATTTTGTGGAATTCGGTAAGTGAGCCTGCATCTAATTGTTAATGGTATGATACCTTGGATGTTATTTCTTGGGTACTTAGGTATGATCTACCTGAGTTGGGAATCATGGGGTGGAATCATTAGTGGGAGGCTTAGGGATTGGTGCTTCACAACATTAATTGTGGTGATTATTGGTATGTTTCTTTTTGGGGTGACTCCCATGTTGCAGTAATGTTTCTATCGACCTCTTATCCCACTTACCTAGGATAAGAGAGGTTATTGATGATATATTCTAGGTTGGGGCTCCCAAAATTGTTTGAAATGAAAATATGTGTCATTTTATTCTTCACCACCAAACATCATTGTGAAAATGTTTTTTCGGGATTCATGTCCTAGAGGGATTCACACAAAAAAAATCTGGATAGTACTGTTTAGGTGGTAATCCTCATTTTTTTATTTTCAACCTCTCATTGAAGGTGATGAGTGGGTGAAATCATCCTATTATTCAATGAGGACCCATCTCAGGTAGCTACTGATTCAGAAGTACATCATGTTTGAGATGACACAATTTATATTTAAGAGAGTTCTGGTGGATACTGTGGTTGAGAATCAATGAACATAAATAATAAAACCAGTCCTAGAAATATCACAAGTAAAAAAACACATGCATGGATAGCTGATTTCTAGGTTAAAGGCTTCACATAAAGTCCATTTTTTCAAAGAATACATAATGAAAAAATGGCCCAAAATGTAGGAAGCCTAGTTATTTTGGTTATTGAAAGAATCATTCCATGTTTACTATTTTTTATTACATGAGGAACACAAAAAAAATGGCCCGATGTTAGATGGTGGAATACTATGAATGATTGAAGGATTCACATTGGGTTCAATATTTTTGTTTTCAAATTTATGTGGATGGATTTATTCATGTATGGGGAATTACTCTCATTATTTGGATGGTTTCCAATGAGGTTTATTAATGGAACTAGAAACACCTAATGAATCCTGAATCTATGATATGTAATGATTGTACATTCTAAATGTAGGTGGTCATTGGCATGTATTTTTAATGATTTTTAGTAACTCACATTGGATTAGAGGATGGGAGTCCTTACTCATCGCACCCTATTCGGGGGAAATATTTTTGACTATAGGAATCTATTATAGATTTAAGTGAGGTTCTTGAATCCTTCCCAAATCCCAATAGAAGTCTGGTTACCCCTATGTTTCTAACTAGTTATTAGTATGTGTTGACATGAACATATATATATGAATGGTTTATCTCATTAACGTGAAATTATGTATGAATTAGGGGTTCTATTTCAATAATACCATATGTATGTATCATAGGTTCTCCATCTTGTTTCATTATTACTTGGTGATGTTTGGTTTTAGGGGACTATGGTTTAAAGTCACATTGTTGGTCACTATAGAGTTTATATCTATCTAGGAAGGTGGTGATTTATTCATTATTGGGATCAGGCCCACGGTGGGGTTTCCTATGTATCCTTGGGAAAGTAATCAAAACCCATGTAGTTTGGTGTGATTAATGGGACACATCATACCTTTTAAGGCCATGTGAAAAGGATAGATCCACAACATTTAATCTCATGTGATAAGGACGAATAGATGAAAGGTTTCTAATAATGGTTGATGTTGGACTTAAACTTAAGGAACCGTCTCTTATTTATCTCAAAGGGAATGCAAAACAAAGTTATTGAGTTGGTATCATAGGGAATATGGCCATATGAAGATGGATACCACTAAGAATTTGGCCTGATGAGGATGGGATGATATGACTTGAAAGGATTGTGGCACTCCTAGTGGGGTAATGATATTATCAAGATTATTTATTGATAGATATGGTAATACAATTATTGTTTTTTGGTGTGAACATCAATGAGGCATTCTACATATCATATGAAGACACTAATAAAAGTCCATGTAGTTCAATTGAATGTTGGGGATTACTTTTAATTGGGAGGCCTATATATAGACGAGGTTTGGTCTTACACATGGTAAGAGAACCAAAGATGAATAATTGGAAATGTGTCCCTTTAAAGGGGCGTCTGTCAGATAATATGACCATTTTATAAGAATATGGAATGTTTGGGTCCTACACCTATTGAAGAGGCCCAAAGGGATGGATTATCATAATTCTAGTGGCATGATCACCACAGATCTCTAAACCCACGCAGGTCATGAATGGTGTGAGAAATAAGGTAAAAATAGAATTAATCACGTTGTATGAATTCATAATTGTATGAGACTTAATCATGAATAGGAATTCCAAAAATAAATTCGTCCCACATACACTAATGGACAAGGGAGGGTATATGGAGGGATGGTGGGATATGTCATCTTGTATAAAGACTATGAGGTTACTTTATTATGGATACCCTATAGAATACAATCCCCACCCACTGATGGATGGGGGTGTCTATGGTGGGGTATTATTTAAGAAATATTTTGGGATTACTCCATGGGGGATTCCCTTTTTGGTATTCTTATCTATTTATAGATCCTAGATTAGGTATTATGCATTTACTAATTGGAAAAAAAAGTTGTGGGTGTTTCCCAAGCCACTTCATGTTTTAGGTAGCATGAATGAAGTAAGTGTCATTGCTTAAACTAGGAATATTCACACCACTTCCCCTAGGATTAGGGTCCTCATTACCAATGGTATTAATGATTGAAAATAACTTGAGGACCCCATCAATTAGATAGGATAAATGGGGTAACCTTTTCTAAGGGAATACATAATCAAATGGTAGGCACACTGGTGTGCCCTATACACAGACCATGTAAATATGGTGGTTTTGGGAAAGGCCTTAATGATAGAATTAACAAATAAGAGACTTGGGTATTGAAATATGTAAATTTAAGGAAGGTGAAATATTAGGTGAATGTTCTCTTAGTTGGGAATCCCTGGGTGAGTATTTGCTTTAGTTGGTAGATCTAGGATTATAGACACTTAGGTGAGTATTACTAGGTGCCCAGTTTCTTATGTGACCAGCCCCAGGAGGTTGTTCGCTCAGGTGAGTAGCCTTAGGTGGTTAGCTTCCTAGGTGAAAATCCCTGGGAAGTTTCTATCCTAGTTGAGAAAACCGATGTGGTTGGTCTCCCATGTGATGAGGCCCGAGTTGTTGGTTTCTTAGGTGAGGGGCCTCAGGCAGTTGGTTTCCCATTTCAAAGATTCATATAATAGATTACTGCTACATAAGTTAATTTTTCTATGTGTTAGAGTGTTTTAGGATACCTAGAAGAAATGCTGAAGGCCTAAGAGAGGTGTCTCCAAAAAGTTTTCTATATCTTTAAAAATTAGAAAACTCATGCACTGTATAGTTGATAATGTGATCTATTTATACGAAAAAACTAGGGTCTGGGTAGAGGAGACTTGACTAAGTAAGGCGATGCATGCAAGTGAGCTGGGTGATACAAAATGAGTGGCCAAAGGAGACTTGGGAAATGATAAATTAATGACCACAGATAATATCGGTGAGGCAGGTTGGGAGAATGAAGGAGACATGGGAAAGGAATTCATAGAAACCAGAGGAGACTCTCAACCTTCTCTTTATTTCCCCTTTGTCTTAAAAAGAGACCACCAACAATTTATAAAGGATTTATTTCATTGGAAAATATTTTAATGGATCATATTATATGTTTTCTCATGAAATATAATTTTAGGGTGATTGAATTTTGGGTGTCAACCATTTATATTCTTGAGTTCAATTATGGTTATACCATATTGAAATGTTATGAAAACCATTTTTCTTTCTATAGGTTATTTATGATGTGATGAATGATTTTTTCAAATGGAATACACATTTATGGATGATTTATGGGTGGGGTCCTATTTATACCTAATATTAATTGGTAAATGTTTTATACCTCATGGGATAAAGATGTTGAGAATGACCATGATTTAGATTACCTATGTTAATGAGAATGATCATAAGCATGATGGAGATTTTTTATGTTCATACGATTAAGTGTGAACATGATGTGGACTTTCTACTTTCATGAGTTTTACTGTGTACATTATGTGAATTAGATACATTAAAAACATTGAGTATGAACATAATTAAAATTATACATGTTAAAATGATTGATCATAAACACAACATAGATTAACAATGTTTACAAGACTGAGCATGAATATAATGTGAATTAGCTATATTCACAAGATTGATCATGAAAATGATACATATTTTAATCATTCAAAAGATTGAGTGCAGAAAGGATATATATTTTCTACATTCACATGATTGAGTGTGAACTCCAAGTGGCTATCTATGCACATGATATAATGAATTCCTATTCTTATGGCTATACCAAAATTATATGTTATATAATTATGTTATGCTCCATTGATCATGTTTATTATATAATTTTTCCCCATAATATTTTCTTGTTATATGTTGTTTATTTTAGATTACATGTCCTTATATAATGAATTATGGATAACTATTATTATTTCATGTTCTTTTAATATAATATTTCCCAACTGCTAATCTTTTTTCCATATGCCTATGATCTAACCATTGATTAAATGTTGATAATATTTCCCTTGATGACCATTTGTGATCGCCCCTTTCTTATGTTTCCATTTCCATGGTTCTGAAGATGAGTATAACTTATGATAAGTCTATAAGTGATTCAATTATGGTTCAATTATGGATAAATGTTCACAAGTATCATAAAATAAGTTTCTTACATAGTTGATCCTCAAAGAAACTAAACCTTCTATTCTTGGGATTGTTTGATTTTTGTAAGATGCAATGTTTAAGTAATGGAAATGATGTAAAATGAATATAGGTTCATATCACATGGTATCCAATATAGCATTTAAAGAATGTATTTTTAGCACCAAATTCATGTGTGTGGGTTTGGGGTGCCTTACATTGTTAGCGATTTATTAATGATGTTTCACTCCCTAATGAAACATGATTTTTGACATTCCAATACATATTCCATGAATCATTATTTATGATCTATGATTTATTAGGTTTTATTTTTGTAATTTATGATTACTTTCTCATACTTTATTCTCATATGATGCTCATTTATGATATTGTTTGTTATCTATCAAGTTTACCTTTACTAAGAATATAAGCCCACCCTTATTTTTCAATTTCCCTAAGTTATGAATAATGGTATTAAGTTTGATAATTCTATAATTCCCCCTTGGATGGAAATGATAGTGGGTGTTTTGGAATATTTTTCAAAAATAAGTTGATTATGTATCCAGTCTCTAAACCTTTACATTTCCCATGCATAAATTATTATTATATATATGAATTTTTCATCTAAAATGAAGTAATAAATATGTATATGATGCTTGGATCAATTTATTTGGTATCAAATCAAGTTTTAACTATTTTTTTGATTAGTCTATGGAGAATAATGGTGTAGAATGTAAAAAACCTATGGTAAAAGTAGTATAGGATGAACCTAGAATGTCATGGATTAAAAGTAGTTTTCATAATTTATGAAATATATGGATTTAATTTTCTTATAATATTATTTATTACTA
Organism: Viscum album; assembly: GCA_963277665.1. NCBI lineage: Eukaryota > Viridiplantae > Streptophyta > Magnoliopsida > Santalales > Viscaceae > Viscum > Viscum album. The sequence goes on from OY728148.1 coordinate 419,012,610, forward strand.
TGAATAATTTTTATTTATACTCAAAACAACCACATTTGTTTTAGTCAATAGCTAGAATGAGGAGGAATCAAGTGAACAAAAACTGTGACAGCAATGAAATAACTATCCTCATGAGTTACCAATTGGTATGGGATATGGAAATAAATGCCTTGTGGATATCATTACTACCCTATAAATTTAGGTTTATTACTACTTAATTTAAGCCAGATCATGTGTATTTTTTTTTCTGTTTAGGTTGTCAGGGTAGGTTAGAAGTGGATTTGGGAGGAATGATCTAGACATGTAGCTAACCAGAAGTTATAGGGAGCATTTCACAATAAGAAAAATGTATCATGCCATTGAAATTTTGAAACAGAATCATGGGGTTATGCCTAAATTGGTTCATAAAATGAACCATATATTGATACTATGAATGTTTTAGGGGATTTTTAAGTGTTCAAAGAGTTATTTTCCCTCTAAACCACCTTAAACCTCCCCTTACTTTTCTCAACTCCCTTATAGGATATTATTGTGAAAGGGCCTTCCTTTGAAGGTTTTGTATATCCTCTTATATTTCTTCACCATTTAGATTTTTTATTATGGTGGTCATCTCTTGCTAAGTCTAATGTTATTCAATCCCATGATCCTTGTTTCTTATATATCTTACTTATTTCTATTTCTTAGAACCTGAATATACCATTTTGGGATTTATTTTAGAGATTTGGCATACCATGATTGTTTTTGGGTAGTTATTCTTGTTGTTTTGGTTCCACGATTCCTGAATTAATACGTACTTACCATTTTATGGCTTTTTATGATGTTTTATGAATTTATTTTTATATAGGTGCATATATAGTCTGATGAGACTTCTACTTGTGGTATTATAGTGATCGAGTAAGCTCGTATAGATATAGTAGGAACTTTAGAGTAGAGCGTGATAGGATATGGCCCAATTAAAGTGGTGATTCCACTTGGATTACTGAGTGATATAGAGGATTTCTATCCAAGAAATGTTTACTTGAGGGAGCCGTTTGAGCATGATAATGGTTAGAATAACCATGAAAAATAGTGTAGAGTATCTAGTGAAGAGTTACCTAAATTTTGTGACTTTTAGTGCTTAATTGATTTTGGATTCCTTCCATTTTATACTAACACCCTAGATTCCACAGGGATGCATTTTTGTTCAAGATAGGATCTCCTTATAATATTCATGGATGGGTTAGTGTGTTGAGGTGACCTCCATGAAACTATAGGGATGGGTCATATTGCTGGTATGGCCTCCTTGAGTGAGAAAATATGTGTTGGGGTACTTGATGAATCTTTAAACTATATTTTAAGGTGAGGTATGTTAATGTTTGTGTTATAGAACCAACTATTTGTACTTTTTATTACATATATATTTGAATATTTAAATATTAATAAAACATATATTTATATATTGTTCATTATTCTACATTACCTTAATGAAATAATGTAAAAAAGTATTATTTGTATTTATAAGGTCATAGTAGTCCCCCACTAGGATGAGAAACATGAAATTCCATGATGATATTATTAAATATAGTTCTATGATCAAATAACATACAGTGATGGAAAATACAGAATATTGAATGTCAAGTGTGAGTACTCATAACAATATTATACTGCTTCTAATGAAGTTCACACTTGGTATTCTCCAAGATGGGAGATTATGAGACAAGACCCACCTGTAAAAATTATTTATGTTTATGTGTCTTAAGATATTTCAATCTATGATCATGTGTAATGTTCCTTAGACATTAATATTGTTAATAATGAGTTCATGACTCACATACATTTATATATTAACCAAAATAATGACACCATATATTCATAAGAAATAGGGTATGTTGGGTGCCTCATGAATGACATGTTATCAATTAATAAGTCGAGGAAGAATTTTTACCTTCTATATTAATGGAAGTTGATATACTGGACCTTATATTGAAACATAATCATCACATTAAATTCCATGTCCATGGTATAATGATGAGTTTATTTCAGATAGTCAATGAAAGATGTATCAAAGACATAGGTTGATGAAACTTGTGTGATACATTCTTGATGAGATATTTTCACAAAAGGATTATATTAAATAGTAATCATTCTTGTGTGGTTTTTGATGTTGTGACATTAATTTATTTATCTTAGGTTCCTTGATTGGTTTTTAGAGAGTAATCTTATGCTTTATGCAAGCCTGTCTAATGTCGATGGGAAAGAAACCTAGAGGGTCACATGGTAAGTGTTTCCATTGATATTTATTAAATTACATTTCAATTTAATTATTGTAATAAATATTATTCTCAAGACTGAGGAATAATTTTATTAAATTTTTATAGATGTCAAAATATTAAATATATATCTATTCTATATACTATGAATAGAATATTTATTATATTTATTGAATATTTAATAAATATTTATTTTAAAGGAAATGAATAGATATTTATTTATGAATAATTATTTAAAAAATATTTATTGAGGTATTTGATAAATCTTAAAGAGGATGAGCAGACCAAGACTATTTCTGGTGATAAATATTAATTATAATCCAACAAAATCATATTTATCACTATACCAGTAAGAGAACACCATAATAATGATAATAATAATAATATATGGAATGGGGAGTGACAATGTTTATTATATTATTTATGGGTTTTTTTTAATCAAATAATATTTTAGCCTAAACCCTAAATTTATAAATATATTTCTATGTCTATTGTGTATGGTTAATTGAAAATTGAGAACCATTGCACACAAAAATATCCCTCTATATTCCTCCTTCTATCATCCTACCCAATGCATTTATTTCACACCATGTGTAGACCCATCCTACCCAGAAAATGTTTTTTTTCAGAATACATGATGTGTAGTTTGTGCGCACATCCTATAGTATACATGGTTTAGTGATGAGATTCATGCTACTTGGGTGGTCAAATGCATGGTTTATAACTACATGAGACCGAAAACCTATATAATTAATGAAACAATGGTGTATAGGTAGCATACATGAAATTTAACTCATTAATTTATCCATAAAGATAACACACCGAGTCATTCAGCTGGTTATATGGGCTCACAGAGAGAAAAACACACACCATGTAGCTAGTTAGTATAGGCCATGTAGTCTGGCCGAGATACAAACTAAAAAACTATATGTCTATCCTGGGTACATGATAATCAAGGAAAATGATGTGTAACTTATAAGTACATGTCATGTAGTCTCCCAATAAAGGCCAGAATAAAATTACATTAAATTAATTAATTTCAACATTAAAACCTAATCACACTATTGGCATCAAATGTGTTTGAATATGTAATAATGGGTTTGAATAATTAATTAATCATCAAATTATTTATTTTATTTATTTATAATTATTTTTAATGATATTTATTTTCCTTGAATTCATTTATAATGGGTATCTCTAAGAGACTTTATATGATCAATAAGACAAAATTAATTAATTAATTAATATATTTATGTTTATATTAATAATAAAGAATGAATTTTTGTGAATTATAGACAATGTAATTTTGTATAGTTTTTTCTTGTGTATGATCATTCATGAGCTTTTTACAGACCTGTGAATGAGTTGGATTAATTTAATTTAATTTAATTTCATGGTTTTTAAATTATTAATTATTAAATTAACTTTGATAGTCTATGAGTCATCCCTATTTTATTACACAAGACTTACAAGTCAAATGTTGTTTATGTAATTCCCCTTTATATCACACACTAAATCATTCTTTTTTATTTTCAAAAAATCCACTTCGAGGAAAAAGTTGGAACCGAACATGACCAAAATCACCAGCATAAAACATATCCAAAATTCAAAAAGTCCAAGAGTGAAAATTTGAAATGTGTATCATCACGGCGGGAAGCATCGCGTCAGTGAAAGATCTCGAAAATAACACACCCGCTGCATTAGTGAAGAAGCCCATCAAAATCACTGATGCCGTAATCATCACCCGTTGTCATCGTCCCAAAGTTTCCGACCACTCCGAACATCATCGCTCTAACTCTCATCACCAGAGTTGCCACATCGCCGCCAGGAAAACCACCTTCTTCATCATCAACCATCATCGCCTGAGCCATAAATTGGGGCACATAACCAGAACATCCACCAATCACCACCACTGTCTTCATATTTCCATCGTATAAATCCAACATCACCACCATAAAACCATCATAACAGAACATCAAAACCATCTGAACCTTCAAAAGTGGGCCATTTTCCCTCTCAGAGACCCTACAACACTCAATCCACACCTCCCAAAACATCCGTGAAGACCCACGCACCAGACCGACTGGGAAAGGAGTGCATGAACAGGGTGTCAGAGCAGGGATGAGAAAATGGAGACCTCGGTAGGGGACCAAGCCGGAAAATGCATCGTTCCCTCGAAACTGAGATCCAGTAATAGAGAAACATAATCGATCCCAAACAACAACACCAAACCAAACCAAACCACTAACCACATCCACAAAATAGAGAGTGAACCAAACAGATCCAAAACCAAACAACACCAAAAACTAGAAACATAGATCGACATCTTTCAAATAGTATTTTGATCATTCATGAAAAAAAACCAGAAAAATCTCAACATGGATTGAGTAGGAAATCTCGAGAAATCTGTCAAACAAGAACCCGAATTCATAGAAGAAATCTGAAGCCAATAGAGGAACGTATGGAAAGTCATTGACCGCCAAACCTCATAACCCAAAACCTCTTTGAAAACATCGATCCATATCTGACTTGGAGTGTTAAGGAGGAACGAGGTGTCAGGGTCATGGATTGGTCGACCAAGGGTTTTGACTGTGCAACCTTCATTGCGACCAACACCCTCCATCATATGAGAAGACATCATCGAAAGGAAAAAAACGGAGCACCAACGAGAAAGCGAGACTATCGATAGGAAAGGGGGAAAGTAGATATAGAAACAAGAAGAACTGAGTGGGGAGGAGGGGGAGGCACCATATAAGACCCACAAAATCCTTCCCCTCCCAATCATCGCTGAGGAAAACTCTAAGGCCGGGGGAGAGAGGAAATAACGCCACTCAGAGGTTTTAGATTCATCATAATTCCCCTTTATATATCCTTTGGTTCCCATAAAATACATTTGATTTATAAACATATGTAATAAAAGGAGTATCCTAATGTGCATGGGTGTGGTACAAGACAAAACCGAGATGAAAACAACCTAGGTGATACATAGGTGGACAAGTGGAATATTAAAAATCGTGCTAAACCCAAAATAATGTTTTTTACCTAGGGCCATAGATTGATTTATTATCCTCTTAATAAATTAACCATTATATAATATCATGATTATGTTATTTATTTATTTTTTAGTTTTTTCTTATGCAATATTTATTTTATGGATTCAATATCATGATCACATAAAGAAATGGACTAATATGTAAATGTGGAATTTAAATATATGGATTATATGTAAATGTTTTATCAAAACATGGTTAATCACTTATGTAAAATCCACTTAATATTAATAATACATGTAAAGGATGAAATAGAAAATATTTATGCATAAAAAAACACCAACATAATATCATGTCAGACTAAGTCTTCTATTGATTAATTTGGAATAGAACCAATCGAACTAAGTGTTTGAAAACCCCTTGTTAGGACACTAAATTTTGTAAGGGGATTTCTTATAAAAGATTTTGGGTTGACTTGACCAACTTAAATCAAGTGCAATATCCAACTATTGAATAGGTGTAACTTGAAGGTTAGTGTTGAGGAAACCCTAATTAAAATTTCATCACTGGGGAATCTATTAAATAGATCAAGGTGCTTCAAACCTATAGTATAAAAAAACTTCCCTACCTAAATACATTTGAGAAATTAACTGATCCCATTCTTGGGTTTTGATAATGGGTATAAGGACCCTTTACACTAGAAATTACAAGTCTAATTATGAGGGTTAATGGGACTTGATAAAATATTAGGATACTTAAGAAAATTAATTTCATTATGTCTGAAATAAATTATAATCAGGTTAAGTACTAATAATCTGCTCTTTTATAATTGAATAATAAATGGAAAATTCATAAACCACATTATACCTACGTTCAATTTTTGATAAAGGAAATATATTTTCTAGAAGTAACTTCCATTAATGGTTCAGATTTCTGTGAGTTTTATTACACCATGAATGAATATATTACATGGTAAAAACCTCACTTCCTGATCTTCTTATAAATTAGGTGAATGATGAAGAGTTTTTTTTCTATGGTAAATACTTGGGTGATGTGGTCAATGTTCATTATTTATTTTTTTCATCCATGTATAAAAAACTCATGAATTCACATGAATACATGGTTTCTTATAGAATGATCAAGAACCATTATGGTCTATATGAAGAGAGATTAGACATTAATGATTTGAGATATCGAAAATGTTATTTTAGAGTAATATTGGAGAAAGTGTGCCATCTTGGACTCATGTAATCAAACTCATTAGCTTCATTAATATCCTATAGGTACTAGGGTTTAAATTTCCTGAAGAAAAACACACCAATCTCATTATTACACCACTTCCTCAGTAATTCTACATCTTTGTTATTAATTTCAATATAAAAAAACTAGGGAAGTGTCTTTCAGATATTCTTACATTGCTTCACCAATTTGATAAAAGGAAAAATCATGAAATTATTTCTATCCTTATGGTGAATAAAAGGAAAGTCTATGAAAGGAAATCCAAGTCCAAATCTTATTCAAAATTCTCTTATAAAAAGATAGAGATTAAGGGGTGAGCAATAGAACATGATGTTATACGTTTCACATGTGGAAAGAAGGGCCACTAGAGGAAAAACTACACCCTAGAAAATAATAAAGGGGAAACTTTAGGTGAATTTTTTAACGAGTGAAATTTATAAATTTCCATAAATTTGGTATTAGATAAAACATATGGTTTTCACATATGTATTAAAATATAGGAACTAATTAGATTCCAAAACATTTCATGAGGAGAGGTATAATTATGAGCAACCGCATTGTCAGACTCACTACTGTGACTATTGGGGATTACCACCTCACATTTCCAACATGAATGATCTTGGTTTTAAATGATTATTATTATGTTCCATATATTACCAAAAACATTGTAAATGGATCCATACTTTATACTAATGGATTTATTTTCATGTTTAGGAATATAGTTTTTATCTTTTTTGAAGATAACATTTGTTATGGAAAGGAATATTTAGATAAAAATATTTATGTGCTAAATTAAACAAGCCAAGTAATAGCCATTGATAACAAAACTACTTCAAATGAATCATACCACCCCCAACTATGGAATCACTTTATAGTTCATGTAAGTGAAAATAATTTGACAAAATTACACTAAGATGGATATTAAGATTCTTTTGAACTAAAACCACTTGGTGTATTCCATGCATGTGTACAAGGAAAAATGATTAAAACACCATTTAGTGAAAAAGGTGAAATATCTAAGTAGAATTTTTAATTAGTTAATACTGATGTGTGGGGACCATTTCCAATTGAATCAAGGCATGGATACTCGTACTTCATAACTTTTACTGATTATTTTACTAGATATGGATATGTCTACTTAATGAGGTATAAGTAGGATTCTTTTGATAGATTCGAAGAATATAAGAAGGAAGTTGAGAACTATATTGATTAGAATATTAAGAAACTCTACTCAGAACATGGTGGACAATAAATTAATCACTAATTCATTAATTATTTATATGTTTTTGGGATTTTATCAACAAATAAATCCTTATTATACACCTCAATGGATCTGTATATGCAAAAGGAGGAACCACAAGTTGTTTGACATGGTGAGACCAATGATGAGTCATGTGAGTCTTATATTAGGGATACACATTATAGAATATATATATATACTAAACCAAGTTATAATGAACATTAAAAATATTATTTCATATGATCATTGATTTATAAGAAAATCATGTTTTCTAATTTAAATGTCTACGGTTATAAAGCGTTTTTATGGACTCTTTAGGGAAAAAATTTGCACCATGAGGCACTAAGTGTACCTTATAGGATAAACCATGTAAACAATGGGGTTTTACCAATATGAAACCTCATAAAAAAAGAAATAGTGGTAATATAAACCATATTAATTGATAGGGATCACATATCTAAAAGAGGTAGTGGGAGTGAGATAAAATTTGATAAATTCTAGGATGAAGGAATATAAGAGTTGGTGTATGATAAAATTATATAAATCCACATGGAAGACAAATATTCATAGGCATAATTATTTTTTGTATTCATAAAAGAGAGGTTAGTGAACCTAAAAGATATATTGTTTTAGTCATAGAGGATTTTAACTCATTATTAGTTGATAATATTGATCCTCCAACCTATAAGGAAGTAGTAAGTGGAACAAATGTTTCAAAGTGGCAAGAAATTATAAAATGGATTCCCTTTACCAAAAACATGTCTGGATTTTGGTAGATCCTCTATAGGATATAAATATTATTGGTTGTGAGTGGGTATTCAAGAAGAAACTAGACATGGAATGAAATTTTTGTACTTATAGGGAAACACTAGTTGCAAATGGGTTCAAACAACATCAAGGAATAGACTACAACAAAACATTCTCACTAGTTTCTGTGCTGAAATATATCATACAAATACTTTCCATTGTGTGTTACCGTGACTGTGATATTTGGAAAATGGATTTCAAAACAACCTTCCATAATGGGATCCTTTAGGAAGTTGTCTATATGAAACAACCTGAATGGTTTGTGACTCCAAAGGATTCCAATAAGTTATGAAAATTGAAAAGAAAAATTTATGTATTAAAGAAAGAATTCAGGTCCTGGAAAATTTAGTTTTATGAATCTATAATGAAATTTAATTTCATGAAGAATGAATGTGATCCATGTGTTTATAAATGGATTAGTGGGAGTTCAGTCATTTTCTTAAAAGTTTATGTTGATGGAATAATACTTATTGAAAATGAGATACTTGTATTACAATTTTTTAAATCATGGTTAAATAAGTGATTCTATATGAAGGAATTAGGATAAGGAGCATATAATTTTGGGATCAAGATAAATAAGGATAGATCTAAGAGACATCTCAGTCTAAGTTAAGGTAAAAATATTAACAAGATACTAAAGAGATTCAGTATGGAACAATCTAAGAGGGGATTATTTCTAATGCTGCATGGTATTTATCTTTCTAAGAAAAAATGACCTCAGACACACGAGGAAAGGAAAATGACGGTAAGGATCCTATATGAATCAGTGATTAATCTATTCATGCATTCTATACTATGTACTAGGTTATATGACTCTTATGCCATAAGTTTGGTAATAAGATATCAAGTTGGCCTAGGTAACTACCATTGGATGATAGTTAAGACTATACTTAAGTATCTGAGGTATACTAAGTATATGTTACTAGTCTATAGAGGACATTAGGAACTAGTCATAAGAGGAAATTGAAATTATAATTTCTAGAAAGACCAAAATGGTCTAAAATAATAAATGGTATACATTTTCACTCTCAATGGAGGGTATATGAGCTAGAATAGAGCAAATAAATCCATGGTTGTAGATTCTATAGTTTATTATGAGTATATTATATCTTATAAAGTTAAAAAAGTAGTTTGGATATGAAAATTAACCAAACATCTTGATGTAGTATCTACATGTAAAGATATTATCACACACTATTGTAATAATACTACAGTGGTGGCCATTGAAATGGTGCTGAGGTCACATCAGTGGATGAAAAAAATAATTTAAAAGTATCATCTCTTGAAGTATTTTACTCAATGATGTGATGTTGCGTTGAGTATAATATCCATATAAGACACCATGGAAGACCCCTTGACTAAAGACTTAACTCAATAGAAACAAGATCATCATGTGAGGTCTAGTGGATTGAAATTCCTAGGTAGTTGGATCTTGTCCAAGTGAGATTATATTAGAGATGAGGTTCTAGAACCATCTTTTATTTAATTTGGATTACATGTATATTTTAATATTTTAATATTAATAAAATATATTATTATATATTGTTCATTTTTACAAATTAATTTAATTTAATAATGTATTGGAGTATCAGTCACATTTATATAGTCATAGTAGTTCCCCTCTAGGATTATAACATTGAAATTACCTGATAATATTCTAAAATTTAGTTCTACAGTTGGAAAAATTCTATGATGAGACACATATAATGTTAACTGTCAAGTGCATGTACTCGTAAGTAGATGATATTTCTTCTCATGAAGTTCACATTTGGTAACCCCAAAGATAAAAAATTATGAGAAAATACTAGCCTTTAGTAATTCATCATGTTTATGTTTCATCAGATATTTCTATATGCGAGCATGTGTAATAGTCGATATACTTTAATATTATTATTAATTTGTTTTGTGATTTGTGTACTTTGATGTACTCACAAAAATTGTGATGGTATATGTTTAGGGGATGTAGGGTATGTCGGGATCATCATGAATGACATGTTATTAATTAATAATTTCAGGAATTATTTCCCTTCCATTTTAATAGATGATATAATATTGACACTTTCATTGAAATAGAACGATCACATTAAATTCCATATCCATGGTGTAATAATGAGTTTATTTCAGATAGTCCAAGAAATTCATATTAAGAATAGAGGTTGAGGACACCTGCATATGACCTGATTGATAAGATATTGTGACAAAGAGATTATATTACACTGTAATAATTTATGTGTGGGTATGAATATTCAAATATTAACTTCTTTCTCTTGAGTATGTTAACCCATTACTAGATAGTAATCTCAATCTTTAGGAAATCCCACCTAATTGTAATGTGAAATAAACCTACAGGGTCACACACTATGTTTTTTTATCATGATTAAAATCTATTTATGTTTAATTTTTGGAATAAATATTATTCTCATGATCGAGGAGTGATTTTATTCAAGTTTTATCAATAAAAAAATATTAAATAATAATTTATTCTATAGATTATGAATATAATATTCATTTTATTTATTAAATATTTAATAAATATTTATTCCACAAACTATGAATAGAATATTTATTTATGAATAAATATTAAATAAATATGTATTTGGGTATTCACTAAATACTTAAGATGGAAGAGTAGACAAAGATCATGTCCCGTGATAAAAATTAATTGGAAAGCTCATAAAATAATATTTATCATTATGACAGTGAGATCATTCCATAAAATAATAATAATTATATTATTGGAATGGGGTTAGGAAAGATTTATTATATTATTTAAGGATCATTGTGTTGTTAAATATTATTTTAACCTAAACTCTAACTCTAAAAATAGATTTTTTGTGTTTATTGTGTACAGTTAATTTAGAATTGAGATTCATTTTTCATAATATATTTCCCTCCATATTCCTCCTTCTCTCATCCTCTCAATAATGAGAAGAACGTGAGAGAATCATTCAAGTCTGAAGGAACTTGAATCGATCAAGACGAATGGCACAAGATGATCGATCCTCCATTCTATAACCTGGAATTCAATTAGTTGTGTTCAAAGATCAAAGGACCACATATGGATCACCACTAGAGGGTATCTACTTTGGTTCCCTTGTATGTGAATATGGTAATTTGAAAAGGATTTTGGATAATCAACATCTTCATCAAAGAAAGATACTATTGTGAGGTAACATTTCTTCAAATTTAATTTAAATTAATCATAAATTTTATTTTCATAAGATTCTCTCTGGGTTTTGAGATTTCTATTTCATTATTTGATGAAATAAATTTATTGTTCCTGATGTTTAGATCTTGAAAAAAATGGAGAATAATCCATCAAATATGACAAAAAACTTAATGGTTATTCTCCCCAAGAGGTTCTTACACTGTATCTAGAACCTTCATAATATGTGTGTGAAATTTTTTATTAACATTACTATAGAATTTCCTTCTGGTATAGAGTTAAATAATACAGGTTTGGGGATCATGGATGACTGGTTTACACATGATGACCTAGTGGGTTCTGTGTATATTCCTGAATTTATTTTCTATCAAATAATTTACCTTTATACACTTACTATATTTATGTTAAGAGAATTTTGGTGGTGTTCTAATTGGTTTACTATCAAAAACTACATGGTAATCTAGATACGTTCATATAATTCATGATGAAGGATCCAACTAAGGGTATGAGTTTTGTGATAGACTGCTGAGTAGATACTAGTGGAATTGGATAGAGACAATACTAAGATATTCTATTGTATTTTTTTTGTATATTTTCATATTTATTTATTTGTGTTGTTTTGTTTCTTTTGTACTTTTATCCATAATATGTGGGAATTCCTTTTGACTGATTTGTGTGACCAAGTATACCATCACTTTATATCATGTTATGATGAGGTTATTGTTTTTTTACTTTATTATTGTGATCATTATCTTTATTTTTTCTTTTAATTTGTTTATTTATTCTATTATATGTGTTACTATAATGGATATATGATACTGAAGGTATAGTCTACCTAGGGTGAAACTTAGGACCTCTCCACTTATTATCCACCTTTTAGGTATGAGTAAGATCACATGATGTCATGTACCACTCCAGCCTATATAGGGTAATTCCGGTCAGGGTGTTACAAATTTTCATTAAATAACTTTTTTCTTTTAACTTAATATTTGGGGGTTGGTAGAACATAAAGATAATGGATGAGACTCAGGTAGGGGAGCTAATAGTTTTTGTAAAAAACACACATTTTGTGGACCTTTGAGAATATGTGGATGTAGAAATGATTTTATTAGTTATGATGCTACCGTTTTATGCTATTTTGGGGATTATTAAATAGTTATAGTTTATGTGATTTTACCTCTTGGACCAAATAATAATAGAGGGTGAGATCATGCATCATGGAAAGGCATGTAGGTTCATATATAACATTTCACTCTGCGTAAGATTTATATAGGTTTAAATTAATTAAATTACTACAATCAAATATTCAATTTTTCCCAAATACATCATTGGTGACATTTAATTAATTTCACCAAATAATTCTTATATTACTATTAACATAACTGTGATTAACATGTAGGTACTGATAATTTGGTCTTAAATATGGGTTAAGTACTAAGATAGACATGACTAGTGGTTGTGGGTAGTTCTAGAGTGTGTTTCCTAGGACTTCTATGCATTCATGTTTGCACCTATTAATTTTTTAGTTTTTCAGAATATTTGAGCTATTAAGGATTTTTCTGAGTTTGTATATGAATTTTACAAAAATTTTCCTCATCAATAACCCATAGTTCCACTGAGGGACTAGAGTTACAATGTTCCTAAAAAATTAAATGCTTCTGTTTTACTTTCAAAAATCTTCGAGCATCCGGCTGACCATGCTCTAAAAGATACTCATGTATTCCAAGTAATAGAACCTCTTTGGTTGGGGGGTTTATTTATCATACATGTGGAAGCTAGAGGTTCACATTAAGGAAGATTGATAACAATTGATTATGATTGGGATTTCTAGATACAACACCCTCTAGGATTTCAGGTCATGGGTGGTCCTCAGGATGTCGAATAATGGATTGAGATAATTGAGGGGATCTTACACCTTATAGAGATTCCTAGTGTTCACCAAGTTAAGTTGGCAGTGTTTATACTACAGATGCCTATTATGATGGAGAGTCATGATGATCTAGGATCAAATACTAGAGGGTCTAACTTGGGTTTCTTTCAAGGACCTATTTTCTGAGAAATTATTTCTCAAATCACTAAGGTTGGATCAAGCTCATGATTTTATAAAACTCTATAAAGGGATGATTCTAAATGATGATAATGAAACTCATTTCAGGGTTTTGATTCATTTTTATTTGTTATTAGCTATGAGTGAGACTAAGAAATATAGTATGTTTAAGATCATCCTTCATTTAGAGGTGAGGAATCAAGTTCATAAATTTGAGATAACCTCATATTTAGATGATTTTTATAAGGATTGCACGAGAAGGTCTTAACAGAAGAAAAAACAATTTTGTTTTCACCCACTTCCAGTGGAAGCCTTCAGTGTGGTGTTGTGTGTTATTAATTTAATGGTAATAAGAGGATATCTGAGGAGTTGTGATAGTTCAATGACATGAAATTATTTAAAGTAAGGGGTTCATCTCATCTAGCTTCAATATGGACTCCTGTCTTTTGATTTCAATGTATATAACCTTGGAATTACTATATTATATGTATGAGTCAGATTAGGTATTTTAATTAATGCAGTAGGATGATACATATATGACAATTTTTTTGAGGTTATCCCAATTAGTTTTGAAAAGTTTTTTGGTAAAAAATAGTCCCTGAGGGCCTTATCGGTAGGACCATAGATTGATAGCTGGGTTTTTTGGGAGTTCAGGACATGGAACATGTATGAGATTTTAGAAGTTGCAGTTGTTGGATTGACAAGATTTACTTCCTATAGTGAGACATAGATCATGGGAGCAGGTCCATGGATCTGAGACTAACAAGGTGTATGCATTGGACCAGGATCCAAAAAATGGGAGAGAGGGACCTTTGATAGATAAAGATAAAATTTCAATTATTTTGACACTCTTTATAACATTTTTTATTAAATATGCATCTAACTCATTTTTACACCAAAGTTATTACTTTTTTAGAGTTTTTGGTGAAGTCTTTCACTAGTTAATTATCACTTGAAGCACCCCTTGAGAATATGTTAGACCATATTTATAGGTTACTAGTGTAACATCCCATGATCTGAAACTCTCTCAAGTAGCTGAAATGGGTTGGTTATGAGACCTCAATCACATATCCCCATATGCTAGAGGCTTCCGATAGTAGTAGGGGTGTAATAAGTATAGTGGGGAGACTATACCCAATGGATTAAGAGTTTACATTATAGTGAAAAATATAAATAAAGTAATAAATATCAATGTGAGGAAAAAATGAAACTATACAAAATAATAGAGAACAAAAAAAATAACAACTGAATAATCCAATAAATAATAAAGGAATAATGAAATTTTATGTTGGAATGTAACTAAATGTCATGTTAGAAGTAAAAAAACTAAAGGATAACACACTCAAAAAATACCCCATTCTCGAATCCCATGTCAGTCTCGTCTCAAAACTAAAACCCATCTAGAAAGATAACAATAAACAACAAGGTCCTTTTCCATTTTCTAATCATATATCCATGTAATCTTCTTGGATACTAAATGATGACCCAAATAGGGTGTGAGTAAAACATAGTAGGTTGACACCATCGTGTCAAAACAAACTAGTCTAATAAGAATTGTATGCAATAAAGTGATAAATGAGTGTATTAAATTAATTAAATAATTAAATTAATACCATATAAACCAACTTTGGAACCATGTTAGAATGTATTTGGGCATGTCTCACAACCATTACAACCATAACCATATAACCATGGAAATAAATAACCTACCTTGGTGCCATGTCAGAATATCTCTGAGCATATCTCGCAACCATTCCAATCAGAACATTATACCCATGATATAACAAATCACTAGGCCGATCCCATCATATAATCACATCTTCACGTGTAAGGGAATAACATGGTGTATAATAATTACAACATTTTTCAGGGCATATCCTAGTATATAAGCCTTACAACATGTGTAAGGTCATTTTCCTATATATAATTATTACAACATGTGACATGGTCATAACTCGATATATAATCATTACAACATGTGTCAAGGTCAAAACCCAACATATAAGCATTAAAAAACATGTCAGGGAAAAAACCAGGTATATATGCATTATAACACGTGTAAGGGTATAAATCCATTATATAAGTATTGCACCATAGGTCACAAGTGCATATCACAATAATAATCATATTACAATATGACCACATAAGAAAAAATAGTTAACAATTCTAATTGCCATTTGTCTTTAAAATTTCCCATTATTTCAATTAATCAATTAACCCATTCCATGGTGACTCTGCAACAAGAAATCACTTAAATCACATGTGATACTAAAAATCATATGTAATCCATTTCAAATTCATTATTGAAGCTTTGCTCACCCAACAAGTAGCCATTATCTAGGCCACATCATAAATTGAATCCAGAGGGATCTAACAAAGAATCAAACATAAAATTATCATCATTTAACTAAATTTATTAATTATTACACATATTAATTAGTGCAATCAAAATATTTTATATAATTAAAAATTTGAAATTAGACCATAGGGTTAAGATTCAGACCCCTTTCCTTTAACCAATGATCAGAAAATGCTTCCAATGAAAAATTACCTTGATAAAGAAGGTGAGGATGATTACATGGAGGATCCTAGGTAAAACATTATCAAGATAAAAAACCAATAAAGCACAAGGTCAATAAATTTTACCATATAGGACAGATAATTACGGGATAGAAGGGAAATACTTATAAAAACCACTTACTAGGGATCATATGCATGACCAAGACAAACAAAATCAAGAATTATGCTTCCAAAACACCTTGAACCTTCTATAGGATTGAAAGGAGGATGTTTAATGTGAGTTGGAAATAAAATTACCCACATATCATACTTGAAAATTGTAGGTTGGGAAATCACACAACATGTAATTTAGTTACATGGTGTGTAATTATTTTTAAGGGAATACACCAAAAAACCCATCATTGTAGATTTTTATTTAATTAACATGAATATTACACGTTGTGTAATTTTTTCAGGATGTGTAACCACTTCATTTCATGAATAAGTTCACGACAATGAGTCTGGTGACTTTTACATGGTGTGTAACCCATTTACATGGTGTTTAAATCTCCTATAGAAAGTTTTTCACTCAACTTACATATGAAAAACTAATCCCCATTTAATGATTCCCAACTTACCTAGAACCAATGGTAGCACTTGACCCATTTATACAAGAACTCCATTAATTCAAATAAACACACATTTCCTGACTTTACGTCATTTCCCCAATAAAGGATCTCCACATGGATCCTCTCCATTTTTATCATGCTTCCTCACAACCTAAGTCTGTGTTCATTCAAAAAAAATACATACATAAAGAAAACTAAAGAAACAAGGTTTAAAGTCAAGTAAAAACAAAATAAAAAGAATTTTATGAAAAAATAATAGGGAGATGTAATTGGAAAAATATGAGATCTTACAGCCTCCACACCATATAACATCTCATCCTCGAGATGCTCTAAGAATTGAAGAAGGGTATCATAGAATAAGTCTAAACACTATTATTTCATATCAAAATCCCTCTCCTAGGTCTCCTCTATAACTCTCCCATTCCACCATTACACTCGAACCAATGGTATAGTCCTACCATGGAGATAATTCTCACTATGGTGCACAACCCATATCAGATACTCCTCAAAGGATGCATCCAAACTCAGATTGATTTCTACTATGTCTATCCCATGAGAAGGGTTAGGATAATATCTCAAAATCTAAAACACATGGAACATGTTGTGAAAGGAACCATATTACTATGTAAGGGCTAAATGGTATGCCTTAAGACTGACCCTTTCCACTATCTCAAACCACCTCACAAACCTAGGTGTTAGCATTCCCTATTTCATGATACAACATTGCCCCAATCAAGGATACACTTAAAAATAAATGACGATTAACCACAAAATCAAGAGGTCATCTCCGATGGTTAGAATAATATTTCTTCCTCCTTTTTATATTCACAAACATTTTTATGATCTAATGAACTTTCTCAGACTTCTCTTGCTTGACACTAGTCCCAACAATTGTTGAATCACCTTCCTCCAGCCAAAAAAAGTAAAGGACAAATCCTTCTATACAAGCCTCAAAAGGTTCCCTTTGGATCAATTCCTATAATCAATTATTATTTAAAAAATACATTAGTTCCATATGATGCTCTTAAAAACCATGAAAATCCAAAACACATGCTCAAAACATATCCTCCAAAACCTAAATAGTTCTCTCAGATTCCCCATCAATCTGAAGATGATATGATGTGATCAAAAGAACCAGTGATCTCAAATCCATCTGAAGACTCATATTGAAATGAAATATGAAACTATTATATCTATTATATATGATACTCATCAAAACAATTCACAACTAAACTATCTTGCACACATAAATACTACCCATAAGATCAACTATGAATGTATCCCTAGTAATCAAGAAATGGGATACCTTCATTAGTCGATCCATAATCAACCATACTACACCATTATTATGGGTTTTCCTATGTAATACTATAAAAAAATACATAGTGACATCATCCCATTTCCACTGAGGAATATGCAAGGGATATAAAATCCCAACTAGCCTCTAATGATCATCTTTCACCTACTGACAAGTGAAAAATTTCCCCAAAAATATTTATACCTCCTTCTTCATTTCAAACCACCAATAATTTCTACAGATATCATGATACATATTTGAAAGATAAAGAATCACCAACCATCTATAAGCATGAATCCCCATCTCTAGATCCTCATGTAAGCCCGTAGGATGCCATACACAACCAAAAAAATAGAATTGGTACTGCCAAGATACCATCCTAATGGTGTCTCCACACATATAAGTTTTATCTAATAACTAATCCCTATAGATAAAATAACTACTTAATCTTGACACGGTCCAAAATCAAGAGTATAACAAATGTCTAAGTCAAAGCTATTGACCTTGGGACTTCTAAACATCTAAATGCATGTCTGAAAAGAGGTCCATTATCTGCCATTCATTACAAGACTTCCACATGCCTCTTTCTACATCCTTCATCTCAAATCACCAACAATGATGTTTCCCTTTTCTAGTGTGTAATACAATTTAAAGCTAAAAGATCATAGATACTTGACCCACCACTTATGCCAAAGGTTTAAGCCCCATTAAATCCCGAGGCTCTTATGGTCCATGTATACCAAAAATATTTCACCCAAAAGATAGTGTCTCCAACATATCATGGAATTTACAACTTATTATATCTTCAGATCGTGAGTAGGGTAATTCCTATCATGTTGTCTAAAATACCTGGAGCCATAATAAATCACTCAATCCTTCGGTATCAGAACTTCTCAGAGTCCAACTCTTGATGCATCATAGTATATGGTATATTTTTTACCTAGAAAAGATAAAATGAGGATAGGTGATGAGGTCAACCTATCTTTTAGCTCTTGAAAATCTCTCTCTCACAAGAATTAGACCAAAGGGACTTCACTCCCCTTTTGGTCAGCCCTGACATCGGTTCTACGAAATGTGAGAAGTCATGGATAAAGCACCAATAAAAACATTTTAAACCCAAAAATCTCTGAATCTTCAAGAAATTCTAGGGTTTCTTCCAAGATACCACAACTTAAAATATCTCTAGGTCCACCGAAAAACATTCCTCTGAAATGAAATGGCCTAAGAAGTGAACTTTATCTATATAGAAACTATATTTCATTAGATTTGCATAAATCCAATTCTCTCTAAACATACTCAAAACGATGTCAAGATGTTGGGAATTCTCATCAGCTAATTGAGAGTACAATAAGATATCATTGAAAAAAACAACCATAAAAAGGTCTAAAAAAGGATGGAGGATTATATTTATCAAGTTCGTGAATACTATTAGTGCATTAGTAAACCCAAAAAACATCACTACAAACTCATACAAGCCATACCTAATCCTAAAAGTAGTCTAAGGTATGTCTGATGGTATCACCGTTAAATGGTGGTACATTGATATCAAATTGATCTTAGAGAATTTCTTAGCATCTATCAACTTATCGAAATGATCTTCATTGCACAGAAGGAGATACAGGTTCTTGACAATAATTTGGTTCAATATCCAATAATTCAATCACAAGCATAAGGTGCCATAAACCTTTTTGGAAAATAGAATTATATAACTCTAAGGTGATGTACTAGGTCGTATAAAAACTTTATATTCTGGATATTCTAACTGAATTCTCAACTCCCAAATTTCTTATAGAGATATTCTATAAGGCAGGATAGAAACTGGATATACTCCTCACACCAACTTGATCGTGAAATTAATATATCAATGAGGATGTAATCCGTATAACTTCTTAAGAAAGATGAACTATAAATGATCTACCATCATAAGAATAGAATCATTCTTCCTTACATCACTTTCTATAGAAACACTATATATTTAATCGATGACACAATCCAAAATCCACAGAGTTGGTCATGCATGATCAGCCTAATGATCCCACTCACCAGGGTGTGAATAGATGACTCATTTTGGAGTTAGAAAGGTTACTATCCTTCTATAACATTATATATGATTCTGGTATAAAAATAGCCAATTAGTACCTAGAATCAAATCAAAACATTTCATTTCTTGAACAAAAAACTTCCAAAAGAAACGGTAACCACCAATATCTAAGGAACATGCCTTGAAACATTTGATATTCTCTAACTGTACTCCTAATAATGTATCGATGGTCAATGAACCATACAATATTTTCATAAAAATACCAAAACATTTTCAAAAATATAAGATAAAAAAGGAATGTGATTCTCTAGTATCAAATAAAACACAAGATAAGGTTGATGATACAATAATTGTACCTCTGATGGTAGATGATCATACATACACAATAGTTGGTGTAGTCTACATAATTGTAAATATGACTTTCCCCTATACCCTAAGAACTATTTTGACTACCATAATCTATTTCCCCTAATTGATATTACTACTCTTTCACTGGGGTACCACATTCCTTGTCCCAGCCTGAAAGGCTAGTGGAACTCCAGCTACCATCCTGATGAGGGATAACTAAGCACCTTCTTGGCTGAGGTTCCTATTGTAATACTCTACCACTGGTCTACTATGGAACTTTTTCTCCCAAATTTGGAATATAACCCAGTATTCCATGGATACAACACTCAGCTACCAGGTAAGTATACTACAGGTGCTTGTGTCCAAACATGGAAAAGGTTAGAACTGCAACTGAATGTTCTCTTTAGATGGTTTTCCACTTTCATAACTTCTATTCCCACTACTTCCTTGGAATATACTATCATAGAAATGTTTTTACCTCTGAAGAATATATACTAGTTCTCTCTACTAAAATAGTATAGCGATTTCTTAAGGCCTCTCTTAGATTCCCTTCTATGATAGTTTATTCATCCATCATGTCCTCAAAATTGGTCAAATGAAAAAAAATCACATATGAACTGATATCACAGTGAATACCATCTTGAAAATGTCTCACCTTGAAGATATCATTAGGAGGCAAAGATGGAGAAAAATGCTACAGGTCTTTGAAACATCTATCATAGTTCAGCTCTAAGATTCTCTCTCATTCCATATGTATGAAAACTTGATCCTTTCCATCTATTAATGTATCAGGATAGAAATGGATCAAAAAATTCATCTTGATGTCCTTCCAAGATATCTCCTCCTACTTTCTAGATTTCTCTAGAATGTCCCACCAATTCTTGGATGGTCCATGTAGTATATATACAACAATCTTCACCCTCCCATTTTTGGGTATATTGAGGTTCTTAATGATCGTCCAGAATAACTCGATCCAGAACTCGGATGCTGGGGGCCTCCATCCCCAATGAACATAGGTGGATACAATAGTTGAAACTCTCTTGTCAGGTCATACATCAAAGGCATGGTATGAAAATTATCTCTTTCCATGGATCTCATGACCCTCAAGAAGTTTTCATGAAGCTAAACATCTATCTAATCCCTAGGAACAATATGAAGCTCCAGCTAAAGTAATTTATGAGCATTATTATTTCCACTATCCTGATACTCAATTAGAAGATAAAGAGGATGAATTTTCCCTACAAGACCAACGCACACCTTATAGTATTGGGTGACAACACAATCAACCACAACAGGTGACTACAACAAAGAACCAATAACTTATGGTCTCTTTAGACAAGGCTTAACATATATTTTAGCATGAAATATTGATTCGTTAATTTAATTTATTAGGTATAACAGATATATCACATCATAATATATATAGGAAATGTATCACATAAATATAAATATGTTTATATCATGAACCATGAATGTCAATATATATCCCAATGTACCTATTATGATGTATGCACAAACATCTCACACCATACAAGTCTATGAATATAAATATTAAGAAAAAATAATATCAAAACACATTTGAATCATTCATGGTGAAATAACATCAAATCTAACAAGTGAACAACATAAAAAACAATCCCAACCCTAGGCACTCAGATTTCACCCCATGCATGGGTCAGCTACTCCAATGCATAAGCTCATTACCAGGTCCCAATACATCCTAGTCTCCTTTATACTTTTCTTATATAGTGAAGAAATAGAAAATAAACCTGTAGCTCTGTTACCACTTTTTAACATCCCCCCATCCGAAATTATCTCATGTGGATGAATATGTTTTTTATGAGACCTCAAGAACACTACCCCATATACCATAGGTTAACAAATAGTAGTTAAGAAATGATATGTATAGTGGGGATACTATACCCCATGGATTTATCTTTTACAATACAGTTGAAAAATATAAATAGAGGACTAAATATCATAGTGCGGGAAATAAAAGAAACAATAAAAAACAACATAAAACCAATAATAGAATCCAACTGAATAATCTAATAAACAATAAAGTAATAATGAAATGTCATGTTGGAATGTAACTAAATGTCATAATAGATGTAAAAAATGATAACAAACTCAAAATACCCCAATCCAAAATCCCATTCCAGTCCCTTCTCTGAACTCCAACCCATCCAGTAAGCTAACGATCAACAACAAGTTCCTTTTCCCTTGTCCAAACCTAAATCCATATAATCTAATCAGGTAATAAATGGAATCCTGAATAGGATGTGAGTAAAAATTGCTTGGTTGACACCACTATGTTTAAACAAACCAGTATAATAATAAGTATGAAATAAATTGATAAAAAATTGTATTAAATTAATTAAATAATTAAATTAATACCATAATAACCCACTTTGGCATTATGATGGAATGTCTTTGAGAATGTATCACAACCATGCCAACCATAACCATATAAATAGGGAAATACATTATCTGCCTTGGTGCCATTCTAGAATGTCTATGAGCATGTCTCACAACCATTTCAACTACAACCATTCCAACCACTACCATATACTCATGGTATAATGAATCACTGGGCCAAGCCTTCCATATAATCATCTCAACATGTGTCAGGGCATAGGCTTATATATATGGATTGCCACACATGTCAGGGCATATACTAGTACATAAGCATTAAAACATGTGTTAGGTCATAGTATGGTATATAATAATTAAATTATGTTCCTGGGTCATAACCTGATATATAAGCATTACATCATGTGTCAAGGTCAAAACCTAGTATATAAGCATTGAAAAAATGTGTCAGGGTCAAAATCTAATATATAAGCATTACAATATGTTTTAGGGTTAAAACCTAGTATATAAGCATTATAATATGTGTCACAAGTGAATATTATAACAATAAGCATATCATAATATGACCACATAAGACCTAAGGGTTAATTATTTTAATTTCCATTTTTCTTTCAAATTACCCATTATTTAAATTAATAGATTAGTCCATTTTCCAAGGTGAATATATAACAAGAAATAACCTAAATCATATTTCATTATAAAAATCATAATTAAGCCATTTCAAATTCATTATTCAAGGTTTTCTCACCCAATAGGTAGTCGTAAGCCAGGTGACATCATCAATTGAATCCAAATGGATCTAATGAAGAATACGACATAATACTATCATCATTTCCTTCATATTATTAATTATTGTGCACATGCGTTAGCACAATCAAAATATTTCATATACATAGAAATTGGAAATTAAAACATGAAATTAATATTTAAACCTCCTAACTTTAACTGATGGTGAAAAAATGCTTCAAATGGAAAGAACCCATGAGGAAGAAGGCATGTATGATCGCAAGGAGGATCCTAGATCAAAACCAATCAATATTAAAACCAAAAAAACACACAGAAAAGATACTTCACCACAATGATTAAAGAACAAAATGAGATAAAGGAAAAACTAAAAAACAATTATTAAGGATCATATGCATGATCAGGATGTCTAAAATCAAGATAAGGTGCTACAAAATCACCTAGAATATTCTCTATGGTTGAGAGGAGGAAGATTCATATGAGTTGGAAATAAAATCATCCACATGGAATACTTTAAAACTTAAAGTTGAGGAATTACATGGAGTTTAATATAATTATTTGATATGTACTTATTTTTATAGGAACACACCAAAAAACTCATCATCATAGATTAATATTTAATTTTCCCGAACATTACATGACATATAATTGGTTCACAATGTGTAACCACTTCATGTCATGAATCAGTTCATGAAATGAGTCTGTTGACTTTTACATGGTGTGTAGCCTATTTACACGGTGTGAAAATGTCCCGCAGATGGGTTTTCACTCAAATTACTTATAAAAACATGAACACCATTTAAGGACTATCAACTTACCAAGAACCCATGATAACACTTGAAACATTTATAACTGAACTTCATTAATTCAAATAAACATACATCTATGGAATTTAAGTCATTTTCCCAAAAAAAGGCTCTCTGTGTGTATTTTTTCAGGTTCTCTCAAGTTTTCTCACAACCTAATTCCATTTTCATTCAAAAAAAAACAAACATTCATGAAGGAAAATCAACCACCAAGGTTTAAAGACAAGTAAAAACTCAATAAAAATAAGTTTAATAAAAAAATCAGTTAGATTAATACTTGAAAAGAGATGGTATCTAATACACAGAGTGTCCTATAGTGACATCTGGCTATATACATCCATGGGACATCCTGATTTTTTAAATAACTTTATTCGATGTCATTTTTGGAATTGATTGGTTTATGTGTGTTTAGGATCACATCAATTACTATTAGAGACATGTAGATTTTACACCCTAAGGGAGAGGGGTATTTTTTATTAGTGATTGTAATCTAGAGGAAGGTAGAATATGAAATGACCTTATCCAGATTAGGTATATTATCAAACATGTGGAAGATATAATAATTATAGTCGATCAAAAAATTATTCTCTCCATTCTTCTTATCATGATAGATTTTTACTTATATGTATTCCAGAAATATTTTTTATTACTCCCATAAAAGAGGGGAACTAAGTTTGAAATTAAACTTGTGTTAGATTCAAAACATATATATATTTCCTCATATTGTATGATACTAGCTAAGTTGATATAGCTCACGATATATTGATAACTTGGAGGGGAAATAACTCATTCACTCAAGAAATTCTATTTGGGGTGCACTAATCTTATTCTTCAAAAATGTGGATGGAAATATTTTATAGTGTGTGGATTTACAAAAACTGAATCGGTTCATGGTGAAAAAAGGTGTCCATTGTGAAGGATTAATGATTTATTAAATTAATTGAGTAGATCCTGATGGTTCTCTATGATTTATTTTCAATTAGGATACCATAAAAATGGTTTAGGGATGAGGATATATCAAATAAAACTATTAGAAGTAGGTAAAATGTTTATGAGTATCTCATGATTCAATTTTGTTTAATGAAGTCACCAATGGTTTTCATGTATCCCTTGAAGAAAGTTTTTCACCCTTACCTGGACTCATTTATCATGGTCTTCATTGATATTATTTTGGTACAGTCATGGGCCCTAGAGTTATATACCAGGAATATTGATAACATTGTGAGAACACTTTGAGAACATCATATTTATGATATGTTCTCAAAGTGTCACATCAAGAATAAGGATGTACACTTCCTTTTACACATGGTTTCTAATATAGGAATATTTTTTGATTTAAAGAAGGTGGAGCTAGTAATATCTTGGTTAATACCTAGAAATGTGTTCAAGTTTCATAGTTTTCTCTGGTTGGATGGATATTATAGGTGGTTCATTCTAGACTTCTCTTGTGCGATGGTACCTATGACTATGATTTTTAGGAAGGGAGTAAAGTTCATATGGATGGATCAGTATGAAGCGGATTTCTAGGAGCTAAATAGAAGGGTTACGTCTACTCTAATCCTTATTCTACTAGACCTTATAATTTTCTATACAATTTACCTTGATTCTTTAAGATTTTTTTTGTGGGATATCATGATGTTGGGAGATATAGTGGTCACTTATAGATCTCATTAGCTACTACCCCATGAGAGGAACTACCATACTCATGACCTAAAGTTAGCTTCCCTAGTTTATGCATTGAAGTATTAATTCCATTATCTTTTTTGAGAGGTTTTTGATCTATAATAACTATAATATATTTTATTATATATTTTCTTTATATTAATTGAACCATTGGTAGTATATTTGGGTAAATTAATTGTATATGTTTGAATTTGATATGGAATATACCCTTAGGAAGGGGAATATTGTCATAGATTCTCTTTATTGGAGATCATAGGAATTAGGGACATGGACATGAGAGAAGGAATTAAATCCCATGATATTTATAGTGGATTGGAAAGTGGGGGGGTATATGAGGATCCTGGGTTGGTTCCCTATGCTCTTATGATCACCACTAATTCATTAATTGATCAATAAAGGGATAGCCATGAGTTGTATTTAGACTATCTGGTGATGTGAGAGTGGTTAGTGGGAGATGACCCTATTCCAGGATAGTCCATAGATGGGAATGATGTGCTTCATGTACATGGAAGGGTTGTGGTACCTATGCCCATGAGGGAGGAGTTGATGAGGTACTCTCATATCTCACAGTGAGTGTTACATCTAGGATCTAGCAAGGTGTATTGGGATATGAAATTCTTCTTATAGTGGGAAAGTAAGAATTAGTATTTTCAATGTTTTCAAATCATTGCCTTACTTATTAGAGGGTAAAGGAGGAATATTAGTGATTATGTTAGCTACTTTAACCTCCTCTAGTTCCTAGGTGTAAGTGGGATAAGGTGGAAATAAACTTTATCATAGGAATACCAAGAAATCCAATCAGTTGGGATATAGTGTAGATAACAGTTTATTTACTGACAAAGTATTCAAAATTTTTGTCGAATTGGGTGAATCAGTTTGTAGATGAGAAGGGAATAATTTTGTGTGTGGGAAATGGTTCGATTTCATGGTGTTCCTATAAGTATCATATTAAATCTATATGTGTGGTTGAAATAGTGATTTTAGAAATTCCTACATAAGTACTTGGGATCATATATGAATTTGAGTAAAACTTATCACCAATAGACATGCAAGCAATATGAGAGGATGATCCTAATTATGGAAGATATGATCATATATTATGCACTTGATTTTTTTGGGTCATGTTATTACCAACTAGATTTGGTATAATTTTCTAATAATAATAAATTTTAGTTTTCTATTCATATAAATAATTTTTAGGATGTATATCGTTGACCATGTTTTCTTCACTATGTTATCTTGTGAGGGGTGAATCTGTAGTGATTGGGTTAAACCTAATGAAGGATTATTTTGAGTGGATGTGTTTGGTATGAAATAATATGGGTACTTCCTATAGTAGTTTTATTCATCTTCACACTAGAGGTGAGATTTTTCCATGGTTGACTGGGTATTCTTGCGGGCTTCACCTCAGTGAGGGAATCAAAACTTGAGAAAGAAATGGAAGCTATTGAAGTAGTTTATTTGCCTATTCAAGATTGTGTATGAGACTAGAATGGTGGATTATTGGTTTAATATTCCTCTATGTCATCAGGGTATGAATATTTTTTTTCATGTGTTGTATGTTTTTAGATTTGAGAAAAAGCCTGAACACGTGATTGATAGTAATGATGTTGAGTTTGAGGAAAATTCTTCATCTGATGAACTTCCAGTGCAGATTTTGGACCAACGTAAGAAGGTTCTGTGAAGAATGAATGTTTCTATTATTTGTGTTTTTTGGTGGAATGGGAACATTCAATAGGATACTTGGTAGTGAGAGTCAAATATATAGTAATTATGGCTGGATATTCATAGTGGAGGCCCATAGAGATACTTCTCAATGATGATAATCCCTTAGACAGGGAGTTTGTAACTCCCCTCATATTTCAAGTTCATTACTACTTAATTTTAGACATATCATATGTATTTTACATGATTTTAGATATTTAGGGTGTTATGTTAGCTCATGAGTGGTTTTGGGAGGAATATTATGCACTTGTAACTAATTATGAGTTTAAAGTCGGCATTCACCACATGATATTTGTAATATGCTATGAAAAAACTGAGGTAGAACCTTAAGGGTCTCTACCAAAATAGTTTCACACTATAAATATTTCATAGATATTTTTTAAATGGTTGAAGGTGTTATTTCCACTTTAAACCCATTAAACCTTCCCTATTTCTTCCCTTGTACCCTTATAGGATTTTGGTGCATAAGGGCCTTCCTTTGAAGGTCTTTTCACTACTCTCCTTATTTCTTAACTATTTGGAGTTCTATTTATTATAGTGATCATCCCTTGGTAAGTATAATTCCATTCAATATATATATTTTTTTATTTTTCTATTTTTATTTATTTCTCATTTTCTATAACCATAATTTCTTATTTTTGGATTCATTGATGGGATTTAGAATTTAGAACTTGTTTCATGTAGAGATTCTTAGTGTTTTGGCTTCACCACACCTGAGGTATGAAGTAATTACAATTTTACAACATTAATATAAAGTTTTATATATTTATTTTAATGTGGGTGTGTATATAGACCTATGGAACATCTTCCTATGGTATTATAGTGAGTGGTAAGGGTCATAAAGATATAGTATACCCCTCAGTCGGGGGAGTGACATGCTATGACCTGATTAAAGTGGAATTTACACTTAGATTCTTGGTTGACATATGGGTTTTCTACATGGGAAATGTGGACTTGATGGGGGTGTTCAAGATAATATATTATTATAATGATGGGGGAAATGGTATAGGGGTATTCATAATGAGTCCCCAACTTTTGTTAATTTTACTACTTGATTGTTTCTTGATGCGTAATATTTCATTTAACCTACCAAAAATCCATAGAGATGGGTTAGTGTGAATGATAAGACCTATTTTTAATTTTTAGGGATGAGATGGTGTGTTTAGGTGACCTCCATAAAACTACAGGGATGGGTTTATGTGTTTGGATAACCTCCATGAGTGAGAAAGGATAGTTTGGGGTGCTTGATGAAGTTGTGACTACTGTGTTAAGGTGCGGGCCATGTGTGAATTTGTTCTCGATGTTCCAATTAGGTTTCTTTATAGAATTTATCTGAAGCAATTTTGGTTGGGTTTTGTGTCATTTTGTTTAGAACACAATACACCTATAGGTTGTGTGTCTATTCCAATATTTATTTTCTATTAATGTATCCACCTTTTCACACTTTCTTCATTTATGATAAATTAATATTGGTGGTGTCCTATTGGGTTTATTCTCATACCCTACATGGAAATATCGATGATCATGAAAACATAATGAACACAGATATAATAAATTGAAAGTGTCTCACACTATATTTCTGAGTAGATGCAGGTGGACATGGATAGAGGAGATACCAGGACATGCCACATGATCTTTTTTAGTGTCACCTCTTTATTTTTTTCCTTCTCTTCCTCTTTTACCTGAACCCACCACATGTGGGGATCCATTTTGGATGCATTTAATATCACAGTATTCTATTATTATATAACATGTTATAATGAGGTTAATGTATTTTATTTAATTTAATGATTCTTATCTCTATTTTTTATTTCATCTTGTTTATTTCTTATGTTATATGGGTTATTCTGATAGAAATTTGATATAGAGGGCATAGTATCCCTAAGGTTTTGTTTAGGCCCTCATCACAAGTTTGTTTCATCTTATGTATGAGGATGAACATATGAGGTCATGTACCACTATGAATAAGATATATTGATTCAGGTCAGTGTGTAACAACTTTTCTCACCCTACTCTCTCAAGCTATGAACAATAACATGAATCACAATGAACTTACTAATGAGAAAATAAAGGAACGAATCACCAATGAGTCTTTTATATAGAAACATCCATATTTCTTTAGTGAGTCTTATTATCCACTAATTTTTGAGTAGTGGATCCACAAGTTGTATAAGATATTTTCCATTATCTAGTGGTCAAATTATGAAAAGGCTATGTTCTCCATGTATCTTTTAAAAGGTGAAGTAGATTAATGGTGGAATCTTATCAAGAATATGAGATAAGAGTAAGGAATTGACTCCATGAAATGGGAAGGGTTTAAGAAGTTTATTTTCAATATGAATATTCCTCAAACTATTCACACTTAATAGAGAGGTAAATCTTAGAACTATAGAAAAAGGATAATGAATCCAGGGGAACTTTAAGGAAATTTTTTCAAGACATTCATGGTATGCTTCTCATTTTATCATTGACCCTAAAAGAAAAATCGATTGATTATTTAGTGGATTAAGATGAATTATCCAAAAGGTATTGTCTATAAGATACTTTTATAGGTAGGAAGAAATAATTTGATGTAATATAAAGGTAGAAATGGAGATTTGAGACTCCCATTAATTTTATGGTTTCAGGGATAATAAGAGAAAGATGGATTTTTGAAAAAATTAAAATAATAAAACCCATGGAGGAAATAAAATTAGGCTTACTTTATATAAAAAATACAATAATAAGCATAGTATAAATTACCTTAAGGGGAAAGGAATGTTATTTAAGGGTGGAAAAGAAGGATATAAAGAAAATGAATGTTAAAGAGACACAAATAGGATTATTAATGATATGGATAAAAATAAAGATCAACCAAATACCCTACCCACACTATAATTCCCCAATTGAAAGTAGTATAGACATTATGCCAACTAGTGCCTGAATATGAGGGTTAATGATGAATATTTGTGTTAAAGAACTCATAATCCAAGTGAAAAATCTAAAATCTATGTAATCCCATCTGCTGAAGTTGACCATAATAATAAAGAGGTTAAAGGTATACTTATTATCCACTCTATAACTAAAAATGTCTTATTTGATTCAGGGTATACCCACTCTTTCATATCTATAGAATTTTATAAGGGTATTATATCACCACATAAAAGAAAAAGGATTAAATAATCAGTGAAAAATTATAATGGTATGATGATTTAACCTTAGGTATATAACTCCTCTACATTATAAGTTTTTTAATTGTGCTTCCTAAAACTATTATTATTCTATCTGTAATTGGAATTGATGTGATTTTGGGCATGGATTGGTTCTCTCTATATAGATCCTATATCAATTTTTGGGTAAGTAAATTTAAATTTTATATCCTAAATCAACTTATGATAATCTATAGATGTGAGGATGAATATGAACTTCCAATGAAATTAACATTAATTATATGTATCATAACACCTAATAATGTGGTGTATCTTGCTCAAATGATTAGGGAGAAACTCAATATTGATGATACTCCCCTTATGTGGGAATATGATGATGTATTTTATAAATAGTTTCCTAGTATTCCCTCAAATTATGAAGTTTAATTTTCAATAGAACTCACACTTAGTGCTATGACTATATCAAATACTCTTTGTAAAAGGACCCCAATTGAGTTCTAGGAATTTAAGAAGTAAATAAAAGAGAATCCAGATAATAAATTGATACACCCTAGGGTCTTTGAGATTGGATACACCCATTCTTTTTAATAAGAAAAAATATGGGTCAATGAATCTTTTCATTGATTATATTGAACTTAACAAGATCATAATCAAGAACAAGTAACCTCAACCATGTATTAATGATTTGATCAATCAACAATAAGGAGCTCAATACTTCTCAAAGATTTAACTTTGACCTGAATACCATCAATTAAGGATAAAAAAAGGAGGGTATTCTAAAGACATAATTCCATATAAGGTATAGGCACTATGAATTTATAGTGACACCATTCATACATAAAAATTCCCCCACTATTTTCATGAATCTAATTAATAATGTTATTTAAGAATACATCTATCAATTTGTGATGATCTTTATAGATGATATTATTATATATTCTAAGACAAAGGAAAATCATAAATATCATTTTAGGATTGTGTTTATGACCTTGAGAAAGGAGAAGCTATATTCAAAATCTAGATAGTGTGGATTAGGGCTACAATAAGTCTCATTATTGAGTCATGTAATTTCAAGCGAGTATATATTTGTAAATCCTTAAAAGACTAATTATATTGGAAATATCTCTGACCAACCATGGTAATTGAGATCTCTATTTTTTCGGTACATATTGGATACTATAAACAATTTGTGGAAAAATTATCATGGATGTAAAATACACTAATCTTGTTGACATGGAAGGGTTCCAAGTTTCATTGGATAAATTAATGTGAATAAAATTTCAAGGAGATGAAGAGAAGGTCATTTAATTATTTTTGCACCAATATTTGTGGGTTTCACACTTTTCCAACAAAAATTCAAATATTTTGAAATAATAAATGGAAATAGAATACCAAAAACCTTGGATATATAAGATATCACTTCTGTACATACATTATACTAAGAATTTTATTCTTTGTAGTTAATGGTTTTCTATTACTACCCTTTTCCAAAAAAATATGGATAGACACCAGCCAGTAAGGCCAATTTGACCACATGGCCATGTGGGACCAGAGGTGAACCAAACTAAGTGGGAATCAACCTAGGCCAGCCGGTGGACTAGCAGAGGATCATAACTATCGCAAGAAGAAGTCATGCCCATGTACAGGGCCCACTGTTCGCAAGCCCGTACGGAGCGTGTGCACAGGAAAAGACATTAGATCAGTGGGTCGAAGCCTATGGTGGAAGTGATGCAGATGGTACAAGTTCAGACCCCATTACCGAATCAAACTAATGGTAGCCATGGAATGACTTATATACCAGAGAGGAAGTGGTGCATGAATTCAATGTGGAATGTGATATTTTTATGAAGATTGAATATGGGAAATCGAATCATGCCTCCTAGTGATCCACACTATCCAACAATTCCTCCCACTGATCCTGCCCATCTACTTAAATCTAACACCTCACGAGTTCAAGTCAGGTGATCTCACACAATGCAAGTCTATCATCTTCAACCTCCCACTCATTTGTTTCCCTCCCGTGACACTAGTTCGATATGGTGACTCGAATATAGTCTCATGATCATTCAAAAATCTTCATTTCCACCATCTACAGACCATCACTAATATCTAAAAGATTTTGAGATAATGAACCGAAGCCTCCACGATATTTTATCGAGGAACCAGTGTCCTTATGCAAGATCCCCCGACAATGATCAAGGTTGTTTCATGATCATCCTTTGATAATGTGACCAAACTGAATATATAAGAGCCATCACAAGTAGTTTTATGACATGTAACCCCTTCCACCTCTAATGTATTTTCTATTTGATTTAACTCATATTTTCTATGGTTAACATAGCTTCACATAAGAATTCTGATGCCATTACACAATCATCCTTTGATCATGAAACTAAAGAGAATACATGCGATGAATACTTCACAAGAATTACATCAACCGCAAACCCATTACACCTCTATTGTATTTTCCATCTTAATTAACTTGGATTTTCTAGGATCACATGATGCCATGAAGATAAATAGATTCATCACATGATCAGATGAAATGATCATGGGATGAAATCTCCACCGCTTCAAACAGTATACACATCCTTCACCCCGAGTAAATCAGTGATACCTTCATCCTCCCTCACCTATATAAACCATGGTCCATCCAGAAAAAACACAAAATTAAAAGATTCAATAAGGGATGAAGGAATAAGTATCTAGAAAAGAATGGGAAGCTGACCATCATCACCAAAAACCCCCACCAAGTAAATTAGGGTCCTCTCTCCTATAAGAATCCTCCATAGGATATAGTCATAAGAACTCCCAAAGATAATGTCATACGATTTAAATTGTGGATAAGTGCCCCTATAGTGGCCGAGAACTACCCATGGATACACATCCTCTTCGTGATAGCCTCCTTTTTTATTATAAAATCACAAGGTACAATAAGATTTTCGCACATGATTCCTCAGGAATCATGAAATCACATTGGAGTATCCACAAACATGTGCCTTTCATGCATCATTAGATGCCTCCCTTGAAGGAAACTACGGCATGCATACACTATGCACTAACTATCAATACCTCCTGAAGATCCTTTTCCTAGTTCCTACGATTGCATGATCCATGGAATCTCATGCGATACATGGTGCACCCATACCAGTGCCCACGAGTACGATCCAACATTCATGAAGAGTGTCGGTCCTCGCAAATACTATGAGCATACTTATCTATTGTTGATCACATGCAGCCTCAGATATGGTTTCCTTGGCCTATAAGTACCCCCCACGGGTCCTTATAATGGTACAGAAAACCATTTCAAGAACCTTTGTTGAAAAAATCTAAATCACATGATGAGGGGGTTTCATGATCTCGCAAACCCATGGTAATGTGATATTCCATCCTTGGAATTCAATAACCAAGACAAACGGTCCTTGATATGGGTGATATGCATATGTGATTCCCTCATGCACCCTCTAATAGGAGACCACACTGGGATCCTTCAGTAATTCATGTACGCATTTCCTAGTACATACTACCTCAACAAATAGACCCACTCATGATCAGAGAATCCATCACAAGACCCCATTGAGGTCATGCGAGTCGTGGTGAACAATCACGCGAGATTTTGGGAGGTGCAATATAAAGCAAACCCTTGGCCTTGAAATCTTACTTGCGGACCAAGACGTATCCCATATATGTGTTTTCAATGCCTCTTGCATGAAATTTTGAAGATCATGTGGTTAGGTAGTGGACATGAAATCCCTCATGCAATGCAGAAAACCCTTAGTTTGGGAATATTTCACACAACCCTCATGCTTAACCCTTGGTCTTTGTCCATGCATTTTCCCTCACCATTGATTTCATTCCCTTACCCATGCACGTGGATGATTTGATATACATCCCCCATTCATGACCATATCAACCTTTGAAATACTTCTTTGTAATAATGTAAATCACATGAATGATAGAGTTCCATATGAATCCATCATGAGTGCACCCTCCAACATGTGTACGACATCAACTTGGTGAAGAGTTAATGAGAAGGCCCTCCTATTATTATGAATCCCTTTAAATGGAATAATAATCCCCAATGGGGCTTAAGACATGGCCCCTTTGAATATGTATGTCAACACTTGAAGGGGAGTAAAGACCCTATACATATTCGCGAGACCCCACCACATAAATGGTTCAAGGATACACAATATGAAGACCCTACAATGGTCTCATGATGTCCTTGGAAAACCTTGGAATGACATGTTGATCGTAAGATATGCCTCAGACAATTTGGGATGACCTACTAAAAAGCTTTTAACATGTCACCATGGTCATGGGACGACCCAAGGACCCTTCAATTTGATCATCTGATGGCCCGTTGACACATCCAAATTGTCATAAGATAAGATCTATACATGATAGTATGACCTCATAAGAAATCATATACATGTAGAAATGATCCTATGACAGTCCATGGACAAGTCCATATTGAAATTTGACAGTCCTAAGACAAGTCAGGTCGATCATGTGATAACACATGATCATGTCTATAAGGACAAGTCAATTGATCATGTGAAAGACCCCATATATTCCTTCTTTGGTCATTCGAATCATCTTTGAGATGACACTTTTCCCATTCAAAGGAATTAAAGGAATACAAATTGACTAGTAAGAAACCCTTGGATGTGTCTATTGTGTCAGATTGGTTCCCCAACATATCAAGTAGACAAACAATAATTTCCCAGTAGATGACCAAGACATGTCAGACAAATCATATAGGGCATGCCATCTTTTTCTGATATAACTACTTGTACTCAAGCCATGTGGATCCCATCTAAGAATCTTTAGTCGCATTCCCCTTTAATGATGTGATTTTCCTTAATGAGCTAGTCTCATGACTTCGTATGACCCTACATATATCATGGCCTCATATTGGATATCATGTTCATCACCATAATAAAGAATGAGTATACCAAGTAGGTATCATCAGAATTTAATCCCCAACCAATGGGGAAACCACATAGTATAAGACCTGAGGAATGACATGATATGAGTATACCAATCAAGAAGCCTCATATTGTATGCCCCGACCAACTAGAAAGCCTTAGAGTATAAGTCCTGAGGAACGACATGATATGAGTATTTCAATCAGGTAGCCATATAGTGTATGCCCCGACCAAACATGCAGCCTCAGAGTATAATCCCCAAGGAATGACATGATGTGACTATATCAATAGAGAATCCTTAGAGTGTAAACCCCATCTAATTGGGCAGCCTCAGAGTGTAATCCCCGATTACTGACATAATATAAATATTTCCCCAGCTATAGGGCATCCATTTCGGTGTAAGACCCTAGAATTTGTAAAATATTAGGGATAATTATAATGTCTCCGAGCATAACCACCTACCTCATCCTATCAGCGGGTTAAGGGAAAAGTTAACTATGAGAACTATGATTCCCACCATAACTGGGATATGCAGGACACCATCCTAAGGCCTGATCTTCATACCATATCCTCTATGAGATGGGAAACCATACCTCTCAAAGTGAAACTCTAATGTGTAATCCCCATACGAATGTGATCACATGCAATGTATCTGATCTACCAGTATCTCATGTTTCTCACATTGATCATGGATCATGTGAACATAGAGACTAGGGATGATTTTAAAAATAGTATGATGAGAATTCCCCCATTGAGGATTTACCATTAGGATTCGATCCTGATTACATATCATCTCCACCCAAAGGGCCATATTCTCGAAGAAGTAATACAGGGCAGTCTCATATGAATAAGTCCAACCTAGGGCCTCTAATGTAGAATATATCATGACATATATGTACATAAAAATAACTAAATAGACACTCATTCATATCTTAAACAGGATACATAGGACACCTCACTGAGGCCCATGCCTGATATTCACATCCTTACCGTATGATGTCAAAATGTATGGATAGGTCCGATTATACGACCTTAAACTATGTCAAAAAATACATGGTTTTTTATTTCTATTTTCACAGGATACGTAGGATGCCTCTTAGAGGTTCAATCCTATCTCCAAGACACCAACCATCTCCCTGGATAATAATAAACTCCATAGTTATTGAACATAGCCATGGCCCAAATTATTATGAGTATATAAGTGAGGGATAGAGGTCCCATGATATATGTGTGATTGTCCCTATAGATACATGTTCATAATCAATTCATTGAAATAGGGGTATCCGGACCCGTATTGGGTTTTGAGACGGATTTCAAGAACATATATTAAATTTATAATATATTCCTAGAGTAGGAAAAAATTCACCCCAAAAGGGTGTGATGTGCCAAACCTCCCATCCTCTTGACCAATGTGATTCCCCAAGTGTCACTGGGTCAAAAAAAATTGATGAACATAGGTATTTGGAAACTAGGTCCATACCCAGTTATGGATGAGGGAACCATTGGTAGTTTCTAGATAAGATGAGATTGATGGATAACCTGATGCGTGTGATTGAGAAGGGCCTTTAAACCCCCCCCCCCCCCACAATCAAACTATTGAGAGAAACCCATTCCACATCTTAAAACCTGATGAAAAAATGGTGAAACCAATTTTAATACCATTAACTATGACATCACTTTCACAGATTGAAAAGTATATATTTACCAGTGCCCATTAGGCCAGTTTATTCTATGCTCATTACACAATAAAATGATGAAATTTACATTTTTCTTCTAAATTCACTAAAAGGGACTACCTATTTACCTTTTACCTATGAATGTTATTGATTTAACATGCACTCTTATGTATGATTCTACACTAATAATGTTTTTTGAATTATTTCTAGGACTTCTCATGATTCCATGTAATTGAAATGATGTCAACAAATGTGCAAATGAATTATAAGGTTACAGGACAAGTTGCTTTGTCTTTAAGGTCCCAACATACATTATCACCAACAAACCACTTACAATATTGGTTGGTGAATATATTGGTCTAGGAATACCACATCAACTGGTCCATAATGACTATAGTATTGACTCATGAAATCGTTCTGAGTATGAGTTCTTGCCGTCCATCTTTCCCGTAATAGGTCGTAGGAGAGGAAGTGGACCTTGTTTCCACATTCAACCACTTTGGGAACCTATAACTAGAATATAGAAATGTACACCTTCCTTATTCCAGGGAGGTGAATGAGGATAGTAAACATGGAAAATCAATCACATAGGAGCTACCTAGGAAAGATTTGATCCATTATAATCATCATAGCTGATATGCATCCATGAATCCATAAGGAGTTATAGAAGAGGTTGTGCCAACACCAACTATCTAGGATGGGGGACCTAGCAGGATATCCCACCTAGGGTATCCAAACAATAAAATTCCAGAGAATGCTCATATCCCCGCTACCACCAATCTATATGAGGTCCACCAGTGTATCCTAATAGTGACCCAGATTTAATATTAAATCACTACTATCCAGGAGCATTTGACTTCATGAAAACGAGCCTTAGTGCCTGTGGAATCACAAGAAATGCTCCAGCCTGCATAGTTAGGGAAATTTTCATCATATTTTACCTATAGATCATCTTAATCATGAGAACCAACCCCCCAAATGGTATCATGGTAACAAAAACCTCATACAATACCATGAGAATCGACCTCCAAAATTGTACATTGGGCATTGACCCATCAAACTAATTACTACCTAAAGGAGGAGCATTAACCTTCTTGTGTCCCAGTCAATATGATATTGATCAGATCCAGAGACTCCTCATCGGATCTATATGAGAATTCTCTTTAAGGTTAAAATCATACCCTCCTATATTCATCTGAGTCACAATAGTTTTCCTACCTCTTACCACTAGAATAAGAGAAGAAAAGCTCAGTGGTATCCACTAGGCATCTAAAAAAGGTATTACTGATCATTTTGGTATTCTAGGAGGTAAGGAAAATGGATCATATGGACATTGAAATTAGTGGATTAAGTCTCTAGGATCATCATCTGAACTCCCATAATCCTCTAATCACCCTATCACTGATAGAGGAAGGGGTGCTTTCATGGCTCTTACAAGCCAAACCCTTGAAGATGAAAAGACGGTTTCTACAGCGGAATATATTTCATAACTCTAACAAGAGAATATGGATCTCCAGGAGATAATTGTGGAAATACTCCTAAGATATTTACTAAGTATGATGTTCCTATGTCGGATTATAGAAGACCATATTGTAGTGAGGTTCCCTAGCCCACTGGTCTATGGTCATTTTCATATTTTTTATCCCCTCATCGAGAGAGATCCAAACATTCTTCCACCTCACCCCAACCCATAGGGTTGGGGTAATTTCCATATTTTCCACATACTCATTAGGTGTATTATAGAAACCATATGACCTCATATGACCCCATAAAACCTCAAGGAGTGTGAGGATCTTTTAATAAATGGGAAGTATCTTTATCATCCAAGAACCCCAAGGCTTCAGCACCTACCCCCATATAAATAATGATTGAGGATCTATACCCCAGACTCAAGATTCATCCATGCACCCACACTAGTGGTTTAATGGATAGCATGCAAGATAACCACACTGATCACCCATCTCTTGAAGATAGGAATCAAAAAGTACATTCCTTTCAAACCAAACATGTTCTTTGGTATGTCAACTATTCCATGTAGAGTGGTTTGATAGATTTCCTGATGATATGGATTTCAAGAGAGGAAAGGTTGGTAGGCCATGAAAATAATTTCCCCAACCATCAACGTCTCAAGAACACAATAGAAGATTTATTTTCCTTTAAAGATTGGCTTCAAGTGTAGATAGACATAGGGATACAAGAACCACCAACACCTGAATCCCTGCTCATGTTACCTAATCACTCTAAGAAGAGATCACCGATTATGAAGCATATCATGATTCACCTACCTCCCAGGGGGAAATGACCATATTTTAATGTGAAATTGGAAAAAACATATTGTTTACCAACATATCATATATCCAAATAGTTTGACTATGTCATGGAAAATAGTTTGATTAATATAACAATAATGAGGAATCTAGATGATGTAGGATTTATAGGACATGATGATTACTTCCCCTACAATCAATATCTCAGGCACACAATAAAAAAATTATTTGTCTTCATGGATTGGTTGGAGGAACATGTATATGTAATATTGATAGAGTTGAAAGATCCCAAATCTCATGAAATATTGATAAGAGTTTTCCAAGATACTTTGGAAGATCCACTCTTCTAATAGGTTATTTAACCATCATCCTTACCATAAGATGTCAAGCTGCATGACTAGTTTCCTTAACACAAGAAAATAGACTACATGTTTTTATTACTCACCGTAAGATATTAAACTGCACAAATCCTGTTCTAACTACGTGAAATTAAATTGAATTCATTACATACTTACCACATTATGTTAAACTACACGACTCTCTATAACTATGTATGACTTGATTCTCATTTTCAATGAGATACGTAGGGATTCCTTGATCCCATATCTTGTTCCATCCACCACATGAGAAAAAAATGCCGCAATAC
The DNA here is from genome assembly GCA_963277665.1 of Viscum album. NCBI lineage: Eukaryota > Viridiplantae > Streptophyta > Magnoliopsida > Santalales > Viscaceae > Viscum > Viscum album. The sequence goes on from OY728148.1 coordinate 419,053,141, forward strand.
TACTCTAAAATTCCTACACATGGGACCCCCTCCATTCCTCATTTCCCACACCGAGCATGGATCATGTGGGATTATGAATTTATATAAGGTATTCCTCACACAAACCTGGTGTATCATCTTCGAAAGGCTCATCTTGGTCCAAAATCTGAGACCTTAAAGGGAATATCATTTGTCCTCACCACAAGATGTTAAACTACATGGATCTTAAGAACTATATGTAGTTTGATTCTCATTATCATGAGATATGTAGTGACACCCAAACTTCCACCCTTGGGCCCAACCACCATGTTACCATCAATTCATGATGGTTCCCATTGGTCCTAACTACAAGAAATTAAACTACAAAGTCATTCAAGAACTACGTATGACTTTAGTCTCATAAAAAATGAGATACATAGGGGTGTCTGGATTCTATATCTTGACCCAGAAAACCATATTCACATCCTTACCACAAGATAAAAAAATGCATGGAACACATCCTGGTTATAGAATGATAAACTGCACAACATCTCAATCTCTAGGAGACGTCATCAGTATCTGATGAGAAAGTCAATATACCACATGCTGATAACGTCCCCTTTGATACTTGCGGAGCTGTATATACTGAAGAATATTTCTACAATAAGGGAGGTAAAAAACCAATGGTGGATGATGATATATAGATTGAAGCTCCCAATGGATTGGGGGACCGCCCTTGTGAATCTATAGAGTATGCTCAATATTGACTAGGTGCTCCCCATAAGCCTAGTCATGGTAGTAGATCTAATCCCAGAGGTCAAAGACCCACTTCTCCTCAATGACAATGTAAAATGAAATCATCTTCAACATCCTTATACAACAACTCTCATAAATGGGGATTCTAATATCTCCCCTCATAGCCTCTCTCACCATGATAGTGACATAGGAGCCCCCAAATTTCCATATTCATTTAAAAGTGTCTCCACAAGATCCAAAATGATGGATGATGAGGATGATCTCAAGAACACCACTCAGTGTTTTAAGAAGGTGTATCTGCCACCATAGATGAGATCATGTAGATAAATCTGGTAATTGAGGAAGACCCATGACCTAGACTGGTTAGTGATGCCTTGGCCCTTGAAGAGTGAGATATGTACATTGAATTTCTGAAGCATTACTGATATGTGTTCATATGGAACTACAGAAAAATGATTGTACTAAACCCATATGTGTCTACGCACCATCCCAGTCTACCTAATGAGCAATTAGGCTTCAAGCCAACAGGAAGATTCAACCATCTCATGTCACCAATGTAGAGTCGAAAGTTGAAAAATTGATCAAATCCAACTTCATTCAAGAAAGTAAAATACCCAAAATAGCTTTCCAACATCGTCCTCATTAAGATAGGATGATGAATTCCAAGAATCCCTTGAAGGTATTAAGTAGTACATGATGCACCCACAAGTCATGATGCATCTTGTGGAAGAGAGGCCACTCATCTTATATGTGATCTCCATGAAATTCTAATTAGGCTCCCTCTTCTAAAACAAGAATTATTTGGGAAGTAATAATAGTCCATTACCTCAGCCAAACTATGCTAGGTACTGAGACCAGATATTCTGATGTTGAGAAGAACTACATTACACTCATCTTAATAGAGGAAAATCCTTGTTTTATTTCATTACAACACATCTTTCCCTGATAAATACATCAAAAGTCACTGAGATTTCAGATGAAGAAGAATTATACACCTATGACACTCCCTAGACATCGGAGATATATTTTGACAGCACCTCATGAAGTCCTATCAACCCAAGGAAGGATAACCTAATGATCAATCAGGTTGGATTAGGGGTCAGATTTGTCCCCCCCAAATAGATCAGTCCTGACCTACTATTTTTCACTATCCTAAGTCTTCACAAATAATGAGGCAGAATACCAATACCTCATAATTGGCTTAGAATTGTCCCTACAGCTACAAATATCCTACCTAAACATAAAAGGGGATTTGGAGTTAGTAATAAAGAATTCCAATAGAGAATTTTCCATAAAAATGAATAATTGGACCCTCCCACTAGATATGTTAGGGGATTTATTTCAAAGTTATATTTTGAGACTGAGTTGCATCATGCCCCCCAGTCACATAATGTTTGTGCTGAAACATTGGCTAATACAACCATCTTCTTGGTCAACCCCGAACCGAAAGAGGAAATCTTCTATATCAAGAATTTAAAAATGATTTGATCATCCACATGAGAGTAAGTACCATCATTCATATTGACCACATGATGTTAAATTGTTTGGAGTTAATAATTTCCACAAGATGTTAAACTGCAAAATTTCCTAAGAACTATACATGTCTTGATTCCTAAAATCACAAGATACATAACAACGCCAGAATCTCCATTCTTGTCCCCATCCATAGGATTATTTTTATTTCATGACAGGTGATCCAATATCCTTACCACATGATGTAAAACTGCACGGACCCAAAACTACCCCCCTCACAATGGCTGACCCAATGTACTTACCACATGATGTAAAATTTCATGGATATGTGATATCCATATCCATTCACGTCGATTCACGTAAGTCCTTGCTGCATGAAATTAAACTTCACAGCTCTTCTAGAACATTGAATAAATTGATTCCCATTTCTGATGAGATATGTAGGGATGCCTCGATCCTATATCTTGGTCAAGACACTACATGATATGAAATTACATTATCATACCCCCTTCTATATTTTCATTATAGGGAAACCAATTCTATTCTTTGTTTCTCACACCGATCATAACTAACACGAGCCTATGAATTGTGGTAGGGACTTACCCTCACAATAAATGAATAAAGGTACAAAAAGTTCTATTATGATCCCTAGTCACATGTTTCTAAAATGAATGGTAGATATCCAGGACGTATAATGTTAAACTGAATAGTTTTCTAAGATTTACATGTGATTTGATTCTCATTATTATGAGATACATAGTGATGCCTAGACTTCCACTCTTAGGCCCAACCATGATGTTCCCATCAATTCACATTGGTTTTCCTCTATCCTCACCATATGATGTTAAACTACATATAATTTAAATAACTATATATGGTTTTGTTCTCATCTTCATGAAATACATAGTGACACATAGATTTCTATCATTGATACCAACCAAAAAAATTTCATTTATTCACATCAGTTCACACTCATCCTCACTGCCTGATTTTAAACAAAATGGAATATCAAGAACTATGTGCAACTAGATTCCTGTCATCACAAGATACAAAGTAACACCTGGATCTAAAATTCCATGCCTAGCTGTAATGGTCAATGAAAAAAATTTCCACCTCTATGTATGGTTCATACATGTGTAGAGTATTTTCCATTCAATAACTATGTGGGACTTGATTCATTCTCTCAAAGGATATGCAGTGACACTCAAATTTCTAACACCGAGCCCAGTAACAACAAACAAATATAAGACCCCCACCTTGCGTATGGTCCAGACCTATGTAGGATACTTAATTTAGAACTATGCATGGCTTGATTCTCATCCTCATGAGATACACAGTGACACCAAATTCTCCATATTTGGGACCAACCACAGCATGTACACACTTTCATGTCAGTTCCTACATCCTTACCATATAACGTCAAAATGCATGGATATACTTCCTTACCTCATAATGTTAAACAACATGGAAGTATGTCCTTATCACGTGACATTAAAATTCATGGAAGTACATCCTTAACAAATGATGTTAAACTACACGGAGGTAGGAATTCCCTCACTACATGATGTTAAACTAGGGAAACCATCATTATTCATGCTTCTTTATCAAAGGACCACAAGAGCCATACCCCCAAAAAACCAGAGAAAATGGTGCTTACATTATCTCCTTAAGAACCGAAATAAATACATAATACTCCATTGATCAAGAACCTCAGGTTTTATAAACCTTTCACTATGCTTTAAAAAGAAAATAGATCACTATATTTAACCATGAAATTGATTCAAGGGCTCAGACCCACCAACTAGAGACATATTGTCCCAATATAAAGGGATTTATGATTCTTGTGAGCTTGATGTCACTATAGAGGAACCTATAATCCGATTGTATTTTATATTATCCCCAAAATTATTGTCTCGTATCATCAATCATGACCTAAGAACCTTGATCCATGATTTACAACACTCTCACATCTCAACCATAAGGATGTTGGAGTACTCCTGACCATGGGAATCCTAATTAGGATCTTTTGTAACATCTCCCATGTTAGGTCTGTAAATATCATGTCCTTAAAATTTTAACACTTTGGTCAAAGATGTACGACCTTAAACTATAGCCTATAATAGTCAAAATAATAAGACATTAAACTGATAAGATAAAGAGACACAAAACTTATCATGTTGAAAACCCACAAAGTGCTACCTGAGATAAAGTTAAGTCTTCACTCACTAAAATATTAATCTTCAGAGTTCATGAAAAAATTAGGGCATAAATAGATAAGCATAAGTCTCATAGGGTCTAATTTGTAGCCCTAGTAAAATTTATGATATGATCGTTGAAACACCTGGTATAGGAAAAAAATTAGTGCAATGATTTTCTCACATTTCATTTCCATGAGAATATGTTCTACAGGTGGTGATACAACTTTTAGGGTGCTTAAACACTTCTTGGATATTACATTTATCATAAATCCCACTTCATGATCTAAAGCTTCTCAGGTCTTCACCAACCATTCATTTCCCATGAAAAACAAAATATATATCTCTACTTGGCCATGATATTGATGAAAGGGCTCATAACCAACAACCAGAGATATCTTGGCCTAGTATAAAGGGCTTTATGATTCTTGTGAGCCTGGAGTTATCATGGTAGTACTTAGCACCCCATTTTGTTTTAAGATATCCCTAGTGTGACTATCCCATACCATTCTCATGATCTGAGCACTTTAAACTAGGATTTATAATATTGGTATCAGACTATTCAATGAGATCTCACATCATTGACATTTCATCACAATGTTTGGTACCCTTTGCAAGGCCAAAATGTGATCCTTTATTCTTGATCCTTTTGATGTCTCACTCCTCGTGATTCGAAACCAAAAGTAATAAGTCTTGAGCTATTTAATTAGATCCATGTTTCCCTAAGGTTCCAGAAACCTTCTTGGATAGCCTACCTTCTATACCCAACATCATAGTCTTGATTTTTAATCCTTCAAATATATTTCATATCCTCTAGAAATGAAAAGATATATCTCAGTTCGACCATGCTATTGATGCATGGGCTCAGACCCACCAACCAGAAACATATCTTCCTAGTATAAAGCACATCCTAATCCTTGTAAGACTCAATGATGCCATGGTAGAACCTAAAACCCCATAATTTTATGGGATATACCCAATATGTCTACCCCATTCCATATTACCTAGCTTAGACTTTTTTATTGTGACTTACATTACCCACATTCCAACAATCCAGGTGGACCTAGATTCCCCATTATTTCTCCCTCATCCATATTTTCCCTTCAAATCTTCCATAATACCTTGTAAAAGAGTGGAGATATTATTTTCATGGCCATGATTATGATTCATAGGGTATTTAACCTACCAACTAAAGGCATATCCTCTTTATAAGAAATGATCTCCAATCCCTGTGAGCCCTAGAAACACCATAGTGGAAGTCAACACCCATAGTGTTTTGAGTCATCCTAGGACTTCCAGCTCCATATTCCATATGTTTTAAGCTCGAAGACATTAAATTATAGTGATAAAAAGGTCTAATATCAAAGACCTTAAATTATAGTGCACTGATGGTCTAGTTTTGAAGGGCCTTAAAATAGTAAGATAAATGTTTCTCACCAAGATGAAAACCAAATAAGGAAATTCTATAAAAAAATTGAGTATATTCTCACTGGACATACACTTTGTGCGATCCAGGAATTATTGAGCACCTATAAAAGGTAATAGAAACAAAAACTTATCAGGATGAAAACTTGTAAGAAGGCGACCTGAGAAAAATACAAGTCCATTCTTGATAAGTCTTACCCCATATGAATCTTTGTAAAAAGATAGGGAAAAAAACAAATAAAAAATATAAAAATTTCATGGGGCCTTCTATATGGCCTTAGAAAAAATTAATCTATGGTGGCTAAGTCATTGAATTAGAAAAAATTTAGAACATTCAGGAAGAATATCATGTCCAATTATTCCTTATAAATCAGAAGATCTCAAGAATGATAGAGTAGGTGAACCAATGAATAATTTCATGTCATTGGGAATTGATGAAAATTTCTCAAAGAGAAACCTGTTGAAATTCAAGCACTCAATTCTAGGCGATAAGATTTGTTTGGTGTTACACATAAAGGATGAACATTATGGATGGTTTGATCAACATCTCCACCAAGACATGGATCTCTACATGGGATTTTATCACACAATAGTGACATCCACCCTTCTACGTATGAGTTAGATCTATGTAATGACAACCATCATTGATTTATTTATCCATGAACCTGTGTCTTCTATGCATGAGTTTGATCTATATAGTGATGTATTTCATAACTATGTGTGACTTAATTATCATCCTCATGGGATACATATAGACATTCGAGTTATTTACTTTTGATCTAGCCACAAGATCCATTCCACCCAATCCCTTTCCTATTCTGGAATCCATATACATTCTAGTTTTAGGGTATAAATGATCCAAGTCAATTATACTTCTTATATTGGATTCATCCAAGAATTTGTGGCTATAAGTATAATATTCCTAACACTTGAGAGTTCCTCATACATACTCAGGAAAGATCCTCTCAAGATGTTTGGTGTCTTGAATCATCAAATATTCAAATATGTGACAAATTGATCTATGTTAACCTTAGAATCAGATTCTTTTCATTCTCATGAATCTCATTCTAAGGGGGAGGAGATTTTGTTTGCACCAATATTTGTGATTTTCACACTTTTCCGCTGAATATTCCAAGATAATAAAATAATAATTGGAAATAGAATTCACAAAGTCTTGGATATATAAGAGATCAGTTTGGGACTTACATTCTACTACAGATTTTATTCTTAGTAGTTAAGGGTTTTTTTATTACCACCCTTATCCAAAAAATATGGCTATATACCAGCAAGCCATGACAATTCCACCACAATCCCATGTGGGAATAGAGGTTGACCAAACCCGGTGGGTGTCAGCATGGGCTAGCCAATGAACCAACATAGATAGCTCCCATAAGAGGAAGTCGAGCCAATGTATAAGTCATGTGGTGCACAAGCCCTCAGGGCACATGCGCGCATAGCCTGATCCATTAGCTCGGTGGGATAAAGTACATGGTGGAATTGATGAAAATGGTATGGGTCCCGACTCTATTTTTGGATCAAACCAATAGAATCCATGGAATGTGTTATATACTGAAGATGAAGTGGTGTGAGAATTCAATGTAAGATGTGATATTTTCACAGAGATTGAATCTGGCCCATCTGATCATGCCTCCTATCAATCTGAACTGTCTGACCACACCTCCCATCGATCTCATCCATCCACTTCAATCTAGTTCCTTGATAGTTTAAGTCAATCAATCCAACACACTGCAAGGCCATCGTATTTAACCTACCACTCACTCTCTACCCTCTTGTGATGTTGGATCAACATGGAAACTCATAGGTGGTCGCATAATCACTCGAATCTCTTCATCACCAACATCATAAGACCTTATCTAATATCTTTGCGAATTTGAGACAACCAACACAAGTCTCTACGATCTCTGATTGAGGATGCTGGTGGCATTATGTAGGAATCGCCCGATAGTGATTGAGGTAGTCGCATGATCATCATTTGATCATGTGACCAGACCAAATAAAAAAAGGCATCATAAGTAATTTTACAATTGCGAATCCCTTCTACCTTCGATGTATTTTCTACCCGACATAACTTGGATTTTTTTTGGTTCACAAGGCTTCTCAGATGGATGTTGAGGTCATCGCATTATCATCATTTGATCATGAGATCGAGGTGAAGACAATCATTGAAGACGCCGCAAGCATTTTCATTACTGCAAACCCCTTCCGTCTCTAACGTATTTTACATTTAGATTAACTCTAATTTTCCATGATCATGTGATTCCATGGAGAGAAATAGAGACATCAAAGTATTAGATGAAATGATCATGCGATAAGATCTCCACCACATCATCCAGTGCAAACTTCCTTTATCTTGAGTAAAGCATCACCACTTTTAGCCTCCCTCAACTATATAAAACCTCCTCCATCCAGAAAAATGAAAAAAAGACATGGGAAGGGAGGAAGGAAGATGATTATGGAAAATAAGGGTAATCCAACCATTATCACTCGAAACCTCTTCCATGTAAATCATGGGCCTCTATCTCGCAAGAATATGCCATAGAATTTAGTCAAAGGAACATGACAAGATAATGTCATGCAATATACTTTATGGATAAGTGCCCCCTGATTGGATGATAATTCCCCATGGATTCACACCCTCTTCACGAGAACACCCTTCCTTGTCATACAATTGAAAGGTGTAGTGATAAATTCTTGCATGATTCCATTGGAATCATGTGATTGCATTGGAGTATCTGTGAAGATACGCCCTTCATAAATCACAGGTTGTCACCCATGAAGAAAACTATGGCCTGAATTCCCTCTAAACTCACCAACAAGAACACCGTAAGATCATTTTCCTGGGCCAGGAGACCACATGAGCCATAGAATCTCATGTGATGCATGAATCACACATATTGGTGTTGATGTGTACGATCCATTTTTCATGATAACCCTTGGGCCTCACAAATACCAGGAGCATATTTTTCCTATGGTGATCACATGAATCCATGGATTTGGTTTCCTTGTCCTACAAGTACCCATTATGGGTCCTTAGAATGATAGAGAAAACCATCATGATACCCTTTGTTAAAGACATATGAATTAAAAGGATATGGGGTCTTCATGATCTCACAAGCCCATGGTTATACGAGATTTCATCCTTGTATTTTGATAACAGTAGTGGAAAAAACTTTTAACACATTGGCATTTTTCACGTCGGTTCTACATAACCGACGTGTAAAGCATTAATGATCGATATATCACGTCAGTTATTTTATAACTGACGTTATATATTTATAGGGATCCATATTTTACATCGTTTATTTTATAACCGATGTAAAATATATGGATATTAGATTTTTGACGTCAGTTATTGTATAACCGACGTGAAAATCATTTCTAGCACGCTTTATCACGTCGGTTATAAAATAACTGACCTGATAAAGGAAATCTTAGAGCTTCACCACATCGGTTATAAAAAACCAATGTGATAAAGGAAAGCTCGGTGATTTACCACGTTGGTTATAAAAAAATGACTTTATAAAGCGAATATCAACAATTTATCACGTCTGTATAAAGCGACATATATCACATCGGTTATTTTATAAATAACATGTAAAATTGTTTTCTAAATTAGTTATTAAATAACCGATGTTATAAAAATTAAAAAAAATAGTTTACCATGTCGGTTATTAAATAACCAACGTGCTAAATATTTTAAATGATTTATCACACCCCATATTCAATCATTCTGTTTTCTTCGATCGAGCGACCTGCAACTCATCCCTCTCGTGCGGAAAACATAGAAATGATTCGTCGAAGTAGTGATCTCCAACATCGTTTTTCCAACATCATTATTTATATTTATTATTATCAGATCTATCAGTTGGACACACAACACTCAGGTAAGCCTCACACGACTCCTATTTAGTTTTTATTTTCCACGATGCCCTAAAATAATTTTTTGAGATGTTAATTTTATTTGTTCTTGTTATCATGGTAAGTTTCATAGTGTTAATCTATACCATGATAAATTCTTTTTTGGTAAAATAAGCTTATGGAAGTGATATCATCCAAGTTTACGATTATTGTGCGTTCTATCATGTGTGTGTGTGCATGTACAAGGTGTTTCCAAGGTGGGGGGGGTGTGCAAGTTGTTTGGGGTGTATAGGGGGGTTGGGTGGGCTGTCCAGTGGGGTGGGGGTGTTCAGGGGGTGTCAAAGGGGGTGGGGGTGGTGTCCAGGGGGGTGTAGGGGCTGTTCAAGGGGTTTGGGGGTGTCCAAGGGGGTGCGGGGAATGTCAAAGGGGTGGGGGTGGTGTTTAGGGGGTGCAGGGGATGTCCAAGGGGGTGGGGGCTATCCAAAGGGTTAGGGGGGTTGTCCAGATGGTTGGGGGTGTCTATGGAGGGGGGGGGGGGAGTCCAGTTGTGTGTGTGTGTGGGGGGGGGGGTCCAAGGGGGTGGGGGTGTCAAAGGGGGTGAGGGGGCTATCCAAGGGGGTGGGGGGGCTGTCCAAGGGGGTGGGGCCTGTCCATAGGGATTGGGGGTTGTCCGGGGGGCTGTCCAGAGGGTTGGGGGTGTCCAGGGGGGGTGCCCAAGGGGGTAGGAGGCGGGGGTGGTGTCCAAGGGGTGGGGGGGATGTATAGAGGGGTAGGGGCTATCTAGGGGGTGGGGGCTGTCCAGGGGGTGGGAGCTGTCCAGAAGGGTGGGGGCCTGTACAAGGGGTTGGTGGTGTCCAGGGGGTGCCCAAGGGGGTGGGGTTTGTGTCTAGGGGGTGGGGGATGTCCAAGGGGGTGGTGGTGTCCAGGGGGTTATCCAAGGGGTTGGGGTGGTGTCCAAGGGGGGGGGATAAGTGTCAGTTGGGATTGACTATTGCATCATGGTTTGTGAGATTATGACTTGATGATTTTATTGTTTCATGGATATTAGCCTATAATTTATTAGTTTTGTTTAAGGGGGTGGGGGTGGTGTCCAAGTGGGTTGGGGGTGGTGTCCAAGGGGGTTGGTACAATCTATGTTTGAGGATTCCACTATGATTATTAGAGATTCAAGCATTATGAAAAGATGAGGGGTTTTGCAATATGATTCTATTTGGTTATATATATTATGACCAGTCATTGACTATGAGAAAATTATGGGTTATGGGGGATACCATGTCGTGGTTTTCAAAGATAGGCAGTAATCCTGACCCCATTGTGCCGTGATGATAGGCTTTACACTGTGATTTTCTCCATCTGAGTTGTTATTTTAAATTTGATTTGATTGTCAGGTGTACTCTATTTTCTCCAATTTTCTATCAACCATTGGAGGCCCCATGATTTTCTTGGATTCCATGTAATTTACTTTAATAATTTACTTATTCCATGTTCTTCTTCCTTTCTTTTTTTCTTCTTCATCGACTATTTCTTCTCTTTCATTCCTACTATTATTAGGGATGTTTGTTCATTTTTAAATTTATGGTTTAATAGTAATCGATGTGTTCTTGGGTTATTAGGATGGATGGAGGGGGTGTCCAAGGGGGAGGGGTGTCTAGAGGGGTGGGGGGTTGTCCAGGGGGTGGGGGCTGTCCAGAGGGGTGGGGGTGGGGGCTGTTTAAGGGGGTGGTGGTGTCCAGGGGGTGTCCAAGGGGGTGGGGGTGTCCAGGGGGTTGGGGGTGTCCAGGGGGTTTCCAAGGGGGTCAGGGGGGGGATATCTAGAGGGGGGGGGGGGGGGGGTGGTGTCCAGAGGGGTGGGGGGCTGTCCAAGGGGGTGGTGGTGTCCAGGGTGTGTCCAAGGGGGTGGGGGTGGTGTCCAGGGGGTGGGGGGCTGTCTAAGGGGGTGGTGGTGTCCAGGGGGTGTCTAAGGGGGTGGGGGTGGTGTCCAAGGGGGTGGGGGTGTTGTCCAAGGGGGTAGGGGTGTCCAGGGGGTGGGGGTGGTGTCCAAGGGGTGGGGGTGATGTCCAGGGGGTGGGGTGGTGTCCAGGGGGTGGGGGCTGTCCAGAGGGGTGGGGGGCTTTCCAGAGGTTTCAAATCGTTAGGATCTGTATAATTTTCAGTAGTGAATGTATACATATTTTTAATATTTATACTTCATATTTCTTTTTTACGGAAGGGTGAATTTGGTATCCAATTTCACCAAGATGTATTCTTTGTGAACCTTAAGAATAAAGGATCTAAGATGAATTTAAAACTTTTATATCTAACTATATGTTATTTTTAAAATCATATTCAATCATATTTTTTTTAAATACGCATAGATTTGTTTGATATTTCAAAATTGTTTTACATTCAAATTATGATTGTTTTCATATAAACATATATTTTTCTTATCTTAAAAGGATGTATAATTTTGATATTTGTTATAGGTAATAATGAGTCGGAGTTGGATTATGGCACATCAAATGAGAAATGAATATGAGGAAGGTGTTTATGCCTGTAGAGACCCGAATCTTGACGTACATGGACATTACATTACTTTTGCAGAATACTTAGTACATAACAAAAACACACACATAAGGACCGTAATAGTTTAGTGTCTTTGGAAACTCGGAACGTAATCTTCTAATCGTGGTGAAAGATCTTCAACATCTCCCATAAAGATCTTCCTTTTTTTTCACCTAAAACCTTTCTTTATATCCTGGGGAAAACAAAACATAAAATGGTGAGCTCAAATGCTCAGTAAGGGTAAACAAAAGAAACATAAATCACATCTTATTCATAAGAACATAACATTTTGGAAATCTTAACATGCAAAAGAGATCATAATATCATAACATGGGATAAATCATGGTAGTGAAATGTAATCTCAATAATCATAAATTAAAACATGAATCTTTGTGGTGTACACACATAATCATAGAGAATCATTTCTTATTAGTCAAGACTCATTGCCAAGAATATCTTAGTGGACAAAGTCCATTTCTAAACTGAGTTCATTCCTCGTTTCAGTCCTGTTTCACTGAACCGGTTTAACCTACCGTTCCATACATGTCTATCTCATGAGATATAAAGTCTTTACCCAATGCATTGGAGGGAGATATAGGTCCCACCCATCTCATAATGATACCATTCTTATGTGTGCCACAAAATCATAAATCATATATCATTGCATAACTCATGTAATAAAAATGGGAATCTTAAACATCGTGACATCATCAAACAATTCATATAAGATAAAGGAATTCATAAATATAATTCCATCACAACATAATCAAATCAATTTAATAATAGGGATAGAAATATAACCCTTTATTATCTTAGATGGAAAATAATTTTGATAAAACACTTGAACTCCATTCTTGAGGAAAATATCCTTTCTATTTTAAAAACAATTTTCCTTTCTTAACATGTCATACAATTCTAAACTAAAAGAAGTTGATTAAAAATAAACTTGAAAACTTTTAAAGGATGATTCTTGGAAATAATGTTTTAAAAATCAATTCATGCCGTATAAGTTAAAAAAAATTCTTCGTACTTTTGTCAGAAAAGTCAAAAAGTACCTCGTACAAAAAATGACAAAAGATTCCTTTCATATCTTTTACTAAAAACTCACTGAAGGGTAAAATTGGATTTAAACTATTGTAGAAGGATATAAATATTACTTATTGAGGAAACATGTACGTGGATGATAAAATACAACCCAGTAAATACCAAAGTATAAAAAATCTCAGATAAAAATGAGATTCTGATATTTCCCTTACCTTAGGTCCGATTTGCTTCGTAAGTGTCCTAACCTCCTGTATAATGATTTAAATAATGTCATTGACTTATTCCAGAATCATAATAATTGTTATGATATCATATATGGTTCACATATGACTTTATTTTACCCGTTCTTTTGTAAATTCCATGTTAAAGAGCGTTTTGGGTAAAATCGTTTCATTAGTCATCCGTGTTTTGACTTGTAATTATTCATATGATTACATAGATCATGATTACATAATTAAAAAATATAAAACATGATTTATATATAATATATATTCAGAATATAAATATATATAATAGACCAATAAATGGAAAGAAATACACCGTTAATGGATACGGTAGGTCGTACGTATGCATGAACGCTGTTTTCGTTTCCTTATTGAGTTGAATGGAATTAAGTAGATGACATACATATATATACACATAAATCCAGTATCATTATTATGTCATATATTTCATGATTACTTATTATATATACTTTATAATCATTCATTAATGGTTAATGTGGAGAATGAATCTCATCGCGTCGTGGAGACGGTATTCCGTACGTACGCACACGCGATGATATCGTTCTCATGATCGTGGAATTGTATTGGAGTGTATGTATACTATTTCAGAATCAATATCACTTTACAATAATCATATATAGTTATTATGTACACCATGATACCCATCCAATTAAGGTGGTGGTGGAAAATAGATTACACCACGGCGTGGAGACGATATTCCATACGTATGCACGCGCGGTGATTTCGTTTTCCGTAGGATGGATAGATGGTGAAATAGTGTTGTTTCATACTTATAATAACATATCATTATATGAGTGATACTGATGTTATTACTTCATAATGAAACAACCTAAGAAGAAGAAGTGGCAGAAGAAATAAAGTTGAATGAATCGGTAACAGACATTACCTCTTCTTTGAAGCACCTCTTTGAGACCTCCTTTTAGGGAACTAAAATTGGTCTTTCAAGAATCCCAGGACCTCTAGGATGTTTCTAGGGAAGTTGAGAAGAGAATTTTGTAGGGTTTGTCAGAGCTTGAAGGCACAAAGTGGTGTGAGGAAGAGAGGGAGGAGGTGCCCTTTTATAAGGGAGGAGAGGGGAACCTTTGGAATAACTAAAAATATTATTTTATTATAAAGTCAAATTAGGTTTTTAATAGTTCAAAAATGATATATTTCGAAGATAAGGTGTGGATGGGTCGAAATCCTCTCATCCAATATAATTTAGACAAGTTTAGGTTCCTATTTTAATCTTATCATTTAGATTTAACATTAAGTTAAATAATTTTACTTTTACCGTGTCTTCTTGTGTTCTTATACTATAAGGTTAATAAACTTACTATAATCAGCCAAACGATTCCCAAGTTGTTTATTATTAATATATATAACCTTATCTAAGTCATTTCGCCAAACATTATATTTTTAGGAATAAAATAAAAATTAATAATATAATATTTTTTTAAAAACTATTTTATGTCAATTTTAGCACTGTTTAGAAATTGATTTTTTTCAAAATCATAACAGATTGATTAGTTCAAAGAAAGTTAATTAAATCAATAATAACATGTCATATTAACCTAGAAAATTATTTTAATTCATAAAAAGTATCAAATTACATTTATTTGGGTATTTATAACAACAATTATGTCAATATTTCATTAATAAGATAATTAATTCATCATCTTTGTGTCATAAATAAATTAACTTATTTAAAGTATAAAAATTACAAATAAAATATAGTTATGTAGGAAATATTTTTAGATTTCTAATAAAAGTTTATAGTCGAATTTATCTTATGTATAACTTTATATTAAAAATTATTTTCTTATTAAACTTTGATTTTAACTATTTTTACCCTTCTTTAAATAAATTAATAATAAATGTCCTAATCTAATTCAAGAGGGCCTAAATGGTCATATTTTATTCTTAAGGTTGTTTTTGGTCGAATTACACTTATCCAATAGAATTAGGACATATGTTGGGGTAATAATAATAACATTTTTACCCTTAATTACCCTATTTACTTTTAACCATGGTAAAAAAAGTAAAAAGATACTATTCACCAAAAATTATTTTCATCTCATTGAATAAAATTTTACTTACTGACATCAACAGTGTCTCTTGGATTTTTTAAATTCCACTCACAGAAGCGGTAAAATTATGTTTTATGAAAAATTCATTTTTTTAACTACCACTTAGTGGTTTCACTATTCATCAAAAAATGAATGTTTCCTGAAAAATACCAAAAATTAGGCCTAAGATATATTTGATATTATGAACTGAAAAATGATGACTATTTTACCAAATTCAAAACATATCAGTTGCATTACTTAATTTAAAAATTAATTCCTGTCGTCAAAACAAATAGCGTGTTCTTAAGAGATAATAACTATCAAAAGATTGAAACTTATTTATGTCTGGTTTAAATGTGAAATTATATCCAATGACCAACATTGTATTAAATTGTAAAAATATATTCTAAATATAATTTAAAACCACTCAAATTAATAATTTATCACTATTAATTATTTCGATTAAAAAAGTTGTTTTTAATTAAAATTTAGTAATTTTCACTATTCATCAGAATATGAATGTTATCCAAAAAGTACGAAAATTTCACCCTAAGCTAATTTCGATATTCTGAATCCAAAAATGAAGTCCATTTTTAAAAATAAAATTTACAAAATTTCAAAAAGTGGTTATTACTATTCATAACAGCTAGTTTTAATAATATTTTAATAGCATATCGTTGTTTAGTGAAACTCGGTATTCCGTACTACACACGCTATCGAGGAAGGTCACGATTACGTGTAATGAAAGGAAAGTCAAGGATGCGTGTTGTGAAATCTCCTTTTGGTGTAGCTTACAACACAATACATTAATGAAATTAAAAAGAATATATTTTTTTCATAAAATCTCGGGGTGTTACATTCTACCCCCCTTAAAATGATTTTCGCCCTCGAAATTCATCGGGGTTATAAATGGTTTACTACTTGAAAGTTTCTTTAATAGAAAACCACATTGTAAAATGGAATACCAAAACTTGTCTTTAAAAATTAATGTATGAAACTTAACGGTTACCCAAAATAACTCATCCCTGGGTTTCCACGTAGGTGAACATAGGTGAAAATATGGATATGGAAGAAAAATCTAACCATCATGTTCTGATAGAGAGTGGTAGAGAACATGGATATGAAAAATCCAACAATCATAAAGCCATAAATTTGTGACGATCTAAGGTACCATCTGATTCATCGGATATAAGGGCACTAGGACAACATTTTTGGTTTTCAAGATCATTTCCCTAAAGTTGATGAAATTGGAATTAGAAGAAATACTTTTGTGATTTTGGTATAGTCTCACCGTTGGTCATTATTTGGAAAATTTTCACTTCATCTCTTAATGAAATGAAGTTTAATTTGTCATTCGTGATGTGTTAGCAGATCATGTGATAGAATAATGGGTCATTCCATCGGCCTCAAATAAAAGGTTAGAAAAGTTATCAAAAAAATACATAAGTCCATATATAGTGAGATTAATCATATATGGTTCCTAAAATGGACTTATACTTATTATATCATACTGCTTAATATAATAAAACTAGTTTCTACTAAACAGGGACTTCCTGTAGGCTAGTGGTAGGTGATAAAGGCCAGTCGCACTTCGCTTGTGGGTTCGATTCCCACAGCCCTGTCCGACGCGATGGGCTGTCGCCCGTCCTACAGGTTGTCCTTTTTCTAAAGCTATATTACTATAACATCCCATCAATAATATCAAAAAAATTTCTATCCTAACTTATGGCCAACATAATCCATTCCAATCTTTAGGCTTATCTAAAATACTTCGGTCCAAGCTCATAGTGTAAAGAAAATGATTACTTGAAATGTCACATAACAATCACGTGAATTCCATCATTTATCCCCCATATATCATAAGATATATCTTGTTGGTCAAATTAAAAACATGTGAATACCTTAATCAAGTATTCTCTTAAAGAATGAATACCTATTGAACCTTATTAAAAACATGAATGCAGTCAAAAGTTAACTCTTTCCACATACCAAAATCCAAAAATTCTATATACTCAAACCATGATATAACCTTCTCCTTATATCAGTCATGAGCTCATGAATACGGTCAAACATTTGATTTTCTCATTTTCCCTTCATTATGCGCATAACATCTTTTTTTTCAAAAATATCTTAATCACATTCCATGGTTACCAGTACCATTGAAAACCACAATAGACCAATACATAAATATTCCAGTATTCCATGATACAACATTATTTTGGAATCCCATTACATAAACACTTAATCATTCCACCACATTGTTGTCATATTCAACATCTCCAATAGTGATCACATGTGACTTCCATTTGTTCTTTGCCTCAAGTGGTTTCTCATGTCGATCATCACTAACCCTTGGATTAGGGAATTTATAAGCATAATGCCCCATTTCCTTGCACTTGAAGCATTGAAGTGTTGTTGGTGCGTTCTCTGCAGTCTTTTCTTTATTCACACCATTAGCAACCCTTTTTCCATTACTTCGACACTCAGTTGCTCGATGACCTTCGTTTCCACACTTAAAACATTTTCTAGTCCCTTGAAGACAATCTCCACCATACTTCTTTCCACACTTTGAGCATAATGAAACATTTATCTTCTTTTCACCATTATTATGAGATTTCTCCTTGAACTCCATCTTTCGTTTCTTGTCAAAACCATGAGATGAATATGTAACACCAAATTCCATTTCTACCTTAATAGCACATCACACAATTTCTTCATAGCTACTGAAGTCTCTTATAGCTAATTCCCTTCGAAGATTTGGTTTTAAGCCACTGAATAATCGATCAACTTTACTTTCAGGTTGGATGATAAAGCCAGATGCATACCTTGCAAGCCTTGTAAACTTCGCTTCGTATACACCAACAGATTCATCATCCTTTTTCTTTAGTTCAAGAAACTCCTTCTCCATCTTTGTTCGAAGAATACGAGGGAAGTACTTATTGAAAAATAATTTCTTGAACTCATCCCATTCCATGGACTAAATTTCATCTCTTGGCATCGTATTCTTGATAAGATTCCACCATTGATCATCTTCACCTTCCAAACGATATACTGCTAAGATGACTTTATAATGTTTAGAACATTAAAGAACTGAAAATATCTTTTCAGTGGTACTGATCCATTGTTCAGCAACAAGTGGATCAGAAGACCCACTGAAAGAAGGTGGACGTTGCCTCATGAAGGACTCAATAGAATATTGTTCCCTTCTCTGCTCATTTGGATGTCCAGAATGATTCATATCTTGTGTAAGTATAGCAATAAGATTTTGCACTCCATCTCCCATAACATTTGTTTGTTCAGGAGGACAATCATTGCATTGTCCATTGCATTGGTCAACACGGTTCCTTCGGGTTCCAGTCATCGTCAAAAACCAAAAAAGAATAGTGTGAGAGGCAAAAATCATGCTAGGGAAAACAACATAATAAAGGGGGAGTACCTTCAATATCTAACATCTTAGGTTACCGTAATTCTAGTACTATAACCTATACTTATACTTAACCTTAGGGACATACCTAGACATACCTTAGAAATATATCTAGGGATATCACTAAAGTTATCGCACCCTAGTTTCCAAAGTCTGACTAAACCTTTCCTCTGATACCAACTGTAGAGACCCAAATATTTATGTACATGGACATTACATTAATTTTTCGGAATACTTAGTACATAACAAAAACACACACACAAGGACCGTAATAGTTTAGTGTCTTTGGAAACTCGAAACGTAATCTTCTAATCGTGGTGAAAGTTCTTCAACATCTCCCATAAAGATCTTCCTTTTTTTAACCTAAAACCTTTCTTTATATCCTGGGGAAAATAAAACATAAAAGGGTGAGCTCAAATGCTCAGTAAGGGTAAACAAAAGAAATATCAATCACATCATATTCATAAGAACATAAAATTTTGGAAATCTTAATCTGCAAAAGAGATCATAATATCATAACATGGGATAAATCATGGTAGTGAAATGTAATCCCAATAATCATAACATAAAACATGAAAATTTGTGGCGTACACACATAATCATAGATAATCGTTTCTTATTAGTCAAGACTCATTTCCTAGACTATCTTAGTGGACAAAGTCCATTTCTGAACCAAGTTCATTCCTCGTTTTAATCCTGTTTCACTGAATTGGTTTAACCTACCGTTCCAGCCATGTCTATCTCATGAGATATAAAATCTTTACCCAATGAATTGGAGGGAGATATAGGTCCCACCCATCTCATAATGATACCATTCTTATGTGTGCCACAAAATCATAAATCATACATCATTGCATAACCCATGTAATAAAAATGGGAATCTTAAACATCGTGACATCATAGAACAATTCATATAAGATAAAGGAATTCATAAATATAATTCCATCACAACATAATAAAATCAATGTAATAATAGGGATAGAAACAGAACCCTTTATTATATTAGATGGAAAATAATTTTTATAAAACACTTGAACTCCATTCTTGAGGAAAATATCCTTTCTATTTCAAAAACACTTTTCCTTTCTTAACATGTCAGAAAATTCTAAACTAAAAGAAGTTGATTAAAAATAAATATGAAAACTTTTAACGGAAGATTATTGGAAATAATGTTTTAAAAATCCATTCATGCCGTATAAGATAAAAAAACATTCTTCGTACTTTTTTCGAAAAAGTTAAAAAGTACCTCATACGAAAAACGACAAAAGATTCCTTTCATATCATTTACTAAAAACTCACCGAAGGGTAAAATTGGATTTAAACTATTGTAGAAGGATATAAATATTACATATTGATGAAAAATGGATGTGGATGATAAAATACACCCCAGTAAATACCAAAGTATAAACAATCTCAGATAAAAATGAGATTGTGATATTTCCCTTACCATATGTTCGATTTCCTTTGTAAGTGTCCGAACATCCTATATAATGATTTAAATAATGTCATTGACTTATTCTAGAATCATACTCATTGTTAGGATATCATATATGGTTCACTTATGACTTTATTTTACCCATTCTTTTGTAAATTCCATGTTAAAGAGCGTTTTGGGTAAAATTGTTTCATTTGTCGTCCGTGTTTTGACTTCTAATTGTTCATATGATTACTTAGATAATGATTACATAATTCCAAAATATAAAACATTATTTATATATAATATATATTCATAATATACATATATATATAATAGATCAATAAATGGAAATAAATACACCATTCATGGAGACGGTAGGCCGTACGTACGCATGAACGCTGTTTTCGTTTCCTTATTGAGTTGAATGAAATTAAGTAGATGACATACATATATATACACATAAATCCAGTATCATTTTTATGTCATATATTTCATGATTACTTATTATATATACTTTATAATCATTCATGAATTGTTAATGTGGAGAATGAATCTCATCGCGTCGTGGAGACGGTATTCCATACGTACGTACGAGCGATGATATCGTTCTCATGATCGTGGAATTGTATTGGAGTGTATGTATACTATTCAAGAATCAATATAAATTTAAAATAATCATATATAGTTATTATTTACACCATTATACCCACCCAAGTAAGGTGGTGGTGGAAAGTAGATTACACCACGGCGTGGAGACGGTATTCCGTACGTACGCACGCGCGGTGATTTCGTTTTCCGTAGGATGGATAGATGGTGAAATATGGTTGTTTCATACTTATAATAAAATATCATTATATGAGTGATACTGATGTTATTACTTCATAATGAAACAACCTAAGAAGAAGAAGTGGCAAAAGAAATAAAGTTGAAAGAATCGGTAACGGACATTACCTCTTCTTTGAAGCGCCTCATTGAGACATTCTTTTAGGGAACTAAAATTGGTCTTTTAAGAAGACCAGGACCTCTAGGATTTTTCTAAGGAAGTTTATAAGAGAATTTGGAAGGGTGTGGCTGAGCTTGAAGGCTCAAAGTGGTGTGAGGAAGAGAGGGATGAGGTGCCCTTTTATAAGGGAGGAGAGGGGCACCTTTGGAATAACTAAAAATATTATTTTATTATAAAGTCAAATTCGGTTTTTAATAGTTAAAAATTGATATATTTCCAAGCTAAGGTGGGTAAGGGTCGAAATACTCTCATCCAATATAATTTAGACAAGTATAGGTTCCTATTTTAACCTTATCATTTAGATTTAACATTAAGTTAAATAATTTTACTTTTACCATGTCTTCTTATGTTCTTATACTATAAGGTTAATAAACTTACTATAATCAGCCAAACGAACCCCAATTTGTTTATTATTAATATATATAACCTTATATAAGTCATTTGGCCGAACCTTAGATTTTTAGGAATAAAATAACAATTAATAATATAATATTTATTTTAAAAACTATTTTTTGTCAATTTTAGCACTATTTATAAATTGATTTTTGTGAAAATCATAACAGAATGATAAGTTAGAAAAAAGTTAATTAAATAAATACTATCATGTCATATTAACCTATAAAATTATTGGAATTCATAAAAAGTCTCAAATTACATTTATTTGGGTATTTATAACATCAATTATGTCAATATTTCAATAATAGGATAATTACTGCATCATCATTGTGTCATAAATAAACTAACTTATTTAAAGTCTAAAAATTACAAATAAAATATACTTATGTAGGAAATATTTTTATCTTTATAATGAATATTTATAGTCGAATTTATCTTATGTATAACCCTATATTAAAAATTATTTTCATATTAAACATTGATTTTAACTATTTTAACCCTTCTTTAAATAAATTAATAATAAATGTCCTAATCTAATCCATGTGGGCCTAAATTGTCATAATTTATTCATAATGTTTTTTTGGTCTAAGTACACTTATCCAATAGAATTAGGACATGTGTTGGGGTAATAATAATAACATTTTTACCCTTAATTACCCAATTTACTTTTAACTGTGGTAAAAAAGTAAACAGTTACTATTCACCAAAAATTATTTTCATCTCATTGAATCACATTTTACTTACTGACATCAACCGTGTATCTCGGATTTTTAAAATTCCACTCACAGAAGCGGCAAAATTAAGTTTTATGAAAAATTCATTTTTTTTAACTACCACTTAGTGGTTTCACTATTAATCAAAAAATAAAAGTTTCTAGAAAAATACCAAAAATTAAGCCTAATATATATTTGATATTATGAACTGAAAAATGATGTCTATTTTACCAAATTCAAAACATATCAGTTGCATTACTTAATTTAAAAATTAATTCCCGTCTTCAAAACAAATAGCGTGTTCTTAAGAGATAATAACTATCAAAAGATTGACACTTGTTTATGTCTGGTTTAAATGTGAAATTACATCCAATGACCAACATTGTATTAAATTGTAAAAATATATTCTAAATATACTTTAAAATCACTCAAATAAATAATTTATCACTACTAATTATTTCTATTAAAAAGGTTGTTTTTAATTAAAATTTAGTAATTTTCACTATTCATCAGAATATGAAAGTTATCCGAAAAGTACCAAAATTTCACCCTAAGCTAATTTCGATATTCCGAATCCAAAAATGAAGTCCATTTTGAAAAATAAAATTTAAAAAATATCAAAAATTGGTTATTACTATTCATAACGGATAGTTTTAATAATATTTTAATAGCATATCGTTGTTTAGTGAAACTCGGTATTGCGTACTACACACTCTATCGAGGAAGGTTGCGATTACGTGTAATGAAAGGCAAGTCAAGGATGAGTGTCATGAAATCTCCTTTTGGTGTAGCGTACAAAACAAGACATTAATGAAATTAAAAAGAATATATTTATTTTCATAAAATCTCGGGGTGTTACAATGCCTTTTTGGAATTTGCTAAACGAAATGTTCCAAGTTGTGACATTTTTTTCTATCCATGCCTAAAATGTTTGAATATGAAGAAGTTGAAAAGTATAGAGATAATAGATCATCTGATTTGTCATGGTTTTAATCCGAGTTATAGCCCTTGAATTTTTCATGGTAGAACTAGATGGAATGTTACTAATGATGATGATTCGCAAGATGGTAACTCCGATGGAATTGAAGAAATGATTCACGAAATTACAGAAGAACAAATTGAGATAGAACCTATGGTTGCACGTCTATATGGTGATTCTAAAAAACCATTGAATCCTGGTTGAACAGATTTTACAGTTTTTTTTGTGGTTTTAATATTGATTAACCGAAAGGCAAAACATGGATGGAGTGGGAGAATATTTATAGAGCTACTACAATTGATGAAATACATTCTTCTAAAAGACAACGATCTTCCAGATTCACATTATAAGGCCAATAAAATATTATGCCTGATGGGATTGGGATACAAGAAAATACATTCCAGTCCAAATGACTGTATGATATATAGGAAGGAATATGAATTTTTGTCAGAGTGTCCTAAATGTGGGACATCATGGTATAAGGTGAAAGAAAAATCATGGGCTGATGTAGAGATTACAAAGATCCCTTCAAAGGTATTTTGGTATATTCCTATAATTCATCTTTTCAAATGTTTATTTTCTAATTCACATGATGAAAAAAGGTCAAGATGTCATGCTGACGAGTGGTTATGTGATGGAAAAATACGTAATCCAGCTGATTGTCCACAATGGAAGAAAATAGATGAGTAGTATCCTCCATTTGGAAATGAAATTAGATAACTCAGACAAGGGTTGTGCACAGATGGAATGAATCCATACCGAACCCTCAGTAGCACACATATTTCATGGAATGTTTTATTTCTAATTTACAACCTCTCTTCTGAAGTTTGTATAAAGGGAAAATATGTCATGTTGAGTATAATGATCTCTGGTCCGAAGCAACCCGACAATGATATTGATGTTTTCTTGTCACCATTGATTGATGATTTGAAACTTTTATGGGAGGATGGTATTAGGGTGTATGATTATTATAAAATGGAATATTTTTAACTGCATGCATTGATTATGTTCACTATAAATGACTTCCTAGCATATGGAAATTTGTCTGGATATAGTGTTAAAGGGTATAAAGCATGCCCAATTTGCGAACAACAGACTTCATATTGTCAATTGCATCATGGGAGGAAAACAGTGTACATGGGTCATAAAATGTTTTTTTCCTATGGATCACTCTTATATAAGACTAAAAAAGGCATTCAATAGCTCACAAGAATTTGATATTTCTCCAAGACCTTTATCCCTTGATCTGTATTTTGAGAGGGTGGAAAACCTTGATGTGACATTGGGAAAGACACTGAAATTTGTAAATGATAGACATATTTGGAAGAAAAGGTCAATATTTTTTGAGCTACTGTATTAAAGATATCATGAAGTTAAACATAATATTGATGTCATGCATGTGGATAAGAATATATGTGATAGTTTGATTGCAACATTGTTAGATATTAAAAGAAATAAAAAATATGGGTTGAATGCAAGATTAGACTTACCATCAATGGGAATACATTTGGAGTTATCTCCCACTCCTAATAGAAGATTAACATTTCTTCCCCTGACTTTTCATACATTATCCAAGAAGGATAAAAATAGTTTATGTTAGTGTCTTCATGATATCAAAGTGCCTCAAGGTTATTCTTCAAATGTACAAAATTCTGTCTCATTGAAGGACTTGAAGTTGATAAGGTATGAAATCTCATGATTGTCACGTCATGTTGCAACAACTTCTACCAGTTGAATTGCGTGGAATATTTCCCATCCGTGTCAGAAAGACTATAATGAAGTTGTGTTATTTTTTAAATTCAATTTGTAATAAGGCGATTGATGTGAATGCTTTGAACATTTTGGAAAATGATGAAATTTGTATATTTTTTCAATTGGAAATGTATTTTCCTACAATTTTTTTTATATAATGGTGAATTTAATGATTCATCTGGTTCGAGAAATAATGCTTTGTGGACCTATATATCTTCGTTGGATGTATCTTTTTGAAAGATATATGAAAATATTGAAGGGTTATGTTAAGAATCCATATCGACGTAAAGCCTCCCTTATTGAAAAGTATATTTCTGAGGAGGTTGAAAATGTTTTTTTGAGCTACTTGGTTGTGGTGCAACACATAGGTTTGCCTCCATCTCAAAATGAACGAGTTAATAATGAGGAAAATGGGATTCATGGCTTGAAAGTCAAATCGTTGCCAGCTAAACAGATGAAGAAGTTAGAATCATACATCTTGAATAACATATCTGATGCTCAACTGTATATCACATTTCATATTAATGAGTTGAAATAATGTCATCCAAAGAAGAAAGAAATGTTGATTTTGAATGAGCACAACAAAACATTTTTGTAATGGTTTAAAAAGACCTTTCTTGGTAGATCATATGTATCAAAGAAATTAAAATGGGTAGTGGGTGGTCCATGTTTAAATATGATAACATGGTCCGGTTATGACATTAATGGATATACACTTCATACAAAAGTTCAAGACAACAGAAGTGCAGTTCAAAATAGTGGTGTATTGGTGTTTGCAGAAGCAATGCATTTTTCGAGTGCTAAAGACAAAAAACAAATTTCTACATCAAGTTCATATTATGGAGTTATTGAAGACATATGGGATGTTGACTAATTTAAAATTAAAGTTCCTATTTTTAACTGTAAATGGTTTATCGGTAACAACAGTGTCAGACATGATAAATTTGGAATGACAGTTCTTAATTTGAATAGATTGGAAGACACAAATGATTCTCTTATAATGGAAACACATGAAAAACAATTTTTCTATGTAGTAGAGCAATTAGATAAGAAGTGGGATATTTTTTTACAAGGGAAAAAATATGTTGGTGAGGATGAACTTGATGAAATGATGAATTATGTGAGATCCCTAATTCCATGGAAAGATTAACAGAAAATAATGATGATCATGTTGAAGACATGGTTTGTTCCATATGGAATGATCACAATGAAAGAATTTGGTAAAACAATCCATTTTTACATTCCTAAAATTATAGGTAACATTTGTTTATTTCTTATTTACATTTATTATTTTCATAAAATGTTAGATATTGTAAGTTTTTTCTTTATTAAAACATATATAAAAACAAATAAGTATAATTTTTTGTTTGTTTTAATTTTGTTTAGTTTACTTTATCATGTTTACCATTACATAAATTATATATCTATTATTTTTGTTCAGTGAAAATTACTTTTCCATGTTTACCATGTTTGCCATGTTTACCATATTTACCATCTTTACCATCTTTACCATTATTTAACATGCTTACCATATTAACCACATTTACTATTACATAACTTAGTACAATTTTCTATTTTATGTTTACATTATTATTGTAATATTTGAATTTGTATATTTTTGAACAAATGTTTGTTTTTTTGATTTGAAGGATAATGACAGGTCAATAAGTTGATCAACCACATGATTATGGAGATGAGCATATTGGTCATACCTCTGGGGAGAAACCTTCACATGATTTTCTTGATGTTACTCAATCTTCTTCATGTGCTCCCATTATGACAAAGAGTTCAAGAGTTGGTAAACGTGGGTGCACACGTTTACCAAAATTATCACTTTCCCGTACGCAGGATCAGAGGATACTCGTTGAGTTTTATGAGGATGAAATTCCTAGAGGTCCAAATGCAAAAGATTTTAAGAGTTTTGTATCAACTCAGGGTAAGACAAAAGTAAGCATTTTGTTTGATGACTGGAGAAGTGTGGACAAAGCGATAATCTATCAGTTTTCGGAGAAGATTTTGGTAAGATCTTTTTCTATTGTTTTCCTATTCTTTAAATGTTTTTAGTATATATAATATGTTTAACCTCTTCTTTATCAGATGAAATTTGATATTCCTGACACTAGAGGAGTAAAGACTAAATTCTTATCGATGGATTCTAGGAGATGGAGGGATTTCAAATAAACCCTCTCATATGATTTCATTTTTGGTCATAGGAGTCATGAAAATCCATTTCGTATATATCCTTTCATAAATAAAGACACATGGAAATAGTTTTTTTGAAATTAGAAGAAAAGTTTCAATTTTGGTAAGGTCAGTGTAAACTTTTATACGCTTTCTTATATAAATGATCTTATTAATGTTTTGTTAATGATTTCTTATTCTTAATTTACATCAAACAAGGAAATATCATTAGGAGATCCAATCTAAAAATTTATACCCTCATAGTTTATATCGGGGAGGGTATACATTATTGGAAGAACAAATAATGGAAGAAAAATTACAAAAACTAAGAGCTAAGTCTTCAAGCTCTGGAGAGGTGGCCCCTCCATCCCCTCAATTTAGACATGAAAAATTGAAGAGAGCTCGGATGAGAAAAAATGGAAATATCTTTCGGAAGATTCGAGAATCGTAGCTGAGAGGATTGTAAGATATCTATTTTATTTATTTAAGATAACTATTTTTCTCATATAATTTCAATCATTACAGAATTGTTCAATTAATTAATACAGGATTCTCTTGAGGAGAAGAGCTCACAGGGGGTATTTACAGCTGCTGGGAGGCATGATATTTTATCTACAACATTGGGAAAGCCCGAACATCCTGGTCGTGTGCGAGGATATCCAGCAGGTGTATCAGTAAGGAAAGTGTTGCCACGTTCATCAACTTCTTACACTGAGGTGTTTATAAAAAAATAGAATCCTTGGAGGTTGTAGTTCATTATATTAATGCGAAGATGGAGGAAAATATTAGAGCATCAGTACAGTTTATATTTTTAGACATGCAAAGACAATTTCAAACTGTAGCTCCCACTCCTCCTCCTCCCCCTGCAGACCCCATTATTTATCCTCCACCTCCGCCAGTAGCTCCCACTCCCCCACCTCATCCTGCAGACCCCATTTTTTATCATACTCCTCCATCGCAACTTCCTACTTATTGCAAGTTGTATGTTGATGATCCTTAACATCATATAGTTTCATATGGGTTAGTATATTGTATAAGAGATACAGTTCATCATCAACAATTAGAGGTAAAGAATCCGAGGGTCACTTTACATGATATTATAAATAGATTAGCTCGAGTACCATTACCTACAGATGAGGTGATGACAGTTGGACATAGTATCAACCATTTTTTAATTTGTCCATCCATACATCTTCAACACATTACCATAGAGGTATTTATGTTATATCTTCTATTTTTTTTATTAAAGTAGTTTTATCATTTGAAAACTAATATATTTTTCTATTTATTTTTACATGAATACTTCAAAGGTCAAGAAATATTTTATAGAAAACAAAAAAAAAACAAATGGCTGACATCAAATACAAATTCTATTAGTCTTGACAGATTTTCAAGATATTCAAATTTCTTGGCGGATCATTATGAGTTTCCAATGTAAGATCATGTTTGTGGATGTGCAATAACTGTGGGGATTGTGGAAACTGATATCATGGAGATTATTACTGGAGATAAGTTGGGCATCAACGTGGTGAAATTTTTTTCCATGTAAGTCTTAACACATTTTTCCTGCATTATATTTATTAAAAATTAATAGTTATGTATGTTTTTTATTAGGCATCTTTATAACATTTGTTAGATGAATGAGCGGAAAGATGTATATGGATTCATGGACCCGTACTTGATTTCCATTGAAGCATGTGAATTGGATGAGGAACAAAGAATGCTTAATATTGCTAAAAGACTTGAACAGAATATAGTTACAAAATGTTGGATGATGCTTTTTTGTGAGAGGTATGAAACACATCTCTCTCAAAGAGTTCATTATCTTTTAACATAAAAAATCACAAACCTTAAATTTTCATTTATCAGTGATCATTGGATGTTATGGGTTTTTTCCCAAGGGAGAAATCACTTTATTGGATATGCTCTGTCCATGGTGATGTGTGGGAATGTTTTAAGAAAATGCTGGAAAAGTAAGTTTAAATTTATCAATAGTTTTATATATTATAATGAATTTTAAATTTATCCCATTCGTATTATTTCCTAATAGGGGATGGGTCTAATTTTTAAAAAACACAAAGAAAAGGAGTACAAAGATCAAATATGTAAATATAAAGGTAACTATATATTAATAATTTATACTTTTTGATTTATTACATAAAAATAATATATTTAATTTACACTCATTCAAATATAATTGTCATGAACAACAATGTGTCATCGAATGCAGATATTTTATGTTAAGATTTATGTAAGAAATAATAACAACTAGAACAATTGTGAACTTTGACCTGGTATGATTTCCTTTTAAAATTTTCCATAATATTTCATTAGATTTATTCATTATACACGTTAACTACTATCCTTTTAATTTGTAGCTATTTGATGAAACTCAACCCTATAGTGCTCAAGATGTCAAACACTTACAAGTGGAATGGTCAAATTATTTTACAGGTTTGATTGAATTTTAGTTGTTTGTAGTGTAAAATGTAATTTTGAATATTTTCATTGTAATTGTGTATTTGGTAGTCATTTAGGTTAGATTTAGTTTTTTTAAGTTGACATTGTAGGTTTTGAATGTTATATATGTGAATGTTTAATTTTTATCTACTTCTTGTTTTGGTATACTTATGATGGTTTTTATTGTATAAATTTTGGAATGGGGGGAGGGGTTAAAAGGGTGTGTGGGGGGTGTTTAGTGGGGTAAGGGTATCCAGGGGTGTGGGAGGGATGTCCGGTGGGGTGGGGAGGTGTAGTGGGGGGGGGGGGCAGTCTAGGGGGGTGGGAGCGTTTCCAGGAGGGTGGGAGGGCTATCCAGGGGAGTGGGGGGGGGGGGGGGGCTTTCCAGGGGGTGTCCAGGGGTGTGGGGGTGTCATTTGGGGTGATGGGGGTTTCCAGGGGTGTGGGAGGGTTGTCCATTGGGGTGGTGGGGTGTCTAGGGTGTCCATGGGGATGGGGTGTTAGTCCATGGGGGTGGTATAGGAGGTGTCGACATCCCTCGGTGGGGCTGAAAGCCGCTGGAAGGTACTCATCACTCCCACATGCGAAGCTTGAGCTCTCAAAATGCTTCACCAATGATTTCTTCCCCTGTAAACATCATTCATTCTATCACTTTGATGCGAGTATAACCAGGGGAAACACTATCATGTGTGAAAGTGTTTTCCCCCTGGTTATACTGGCATCGATGTGATAGAATTAATGATGTTTACAGGGGAATAAATCATTGGTGAAACATTTTCAGATCTCAATATTCTGATGTGCGAGTGATGAGTACCTTCCAGCGGTGTTCAGCCCCCCGTGGGATGGCGGTGCCTCATCTCCCAACACCATCTATACAAGGGCTATCCATGGGGTGGGGTGGGGGGGTCCAGGGGTGTGGTGGGGGTTATCTAGTGGGGGGGGGGGGGGGGGGGTTCTGGTCTGGTTTTGGTCTGTTTTTGGTCTGGGGGTGTCTAGTGAGGTTGGGGGGGGGGGGTGTCCAGGGGTGTGGTGTGGGCTGTCCAGTGGGGTGGGAGGGTGTCTAGGAGGGTTGGAGGGATGTCCAGGTGAGTGGGGAGATATCCAGGGGGTGTCCAGGGGTGTGGGGGGAAGTCCAGTTGGGGGGGGGGGGGTTCTAGGAGTGTGGGAGGGCTGTCCAGGGGAGTGTTGTCCTGTGGGGGGGTGGGGGGGGGGGGGTTGTCCAGGGGTGTGGGGGGCTGTCTCAAGGGTGGGAGGCAGTCCAGGGGTGTGGGGGTGTCCCAGGGGTGGGGGGGGGGGGTGTCTCGAGGGTGGGGGGGGGAAGTCCAGGGGTGTTGGGGTGGTGTCCATGAGGGTGGGGGAGGGGGGGGTCCAGGGGTGGGGGGGGGGGGAGTTTGGGGTGTGGGGGTGTCTAGGGGAGTGGTGGGGGATGTCCAGTGGGGTTGTAGGGGGGGGGGGTTCTGATCTGTTTTGGTATATGTTTGGTAACATTTTGGTCTGTTTCAGGGGTTTGGGAAGGCTGTCTAGGGGTGTGGGAGTGCTGTACAGGGGGTGGGGGTTGTCCAGGGGTGTGGGGGGATGTCCAGGGGGTGGTGGGACAGTCTAGGGGTGTGGGGGTGTCCTAGAGGGTGGGGGGGGGGGGGGGGGGTTGTCTAGGGGTGTGAGTGGCTGTCCAGGGGTGTGGTGGGGGTTATCCAATGAGGCGGGGGGGGGGGGGGGGGGTTCTAGTCTGTTTTGGTCTGTTTTTTGTAATATTTGGGTCTGTTTCATGTATTTTGGATGGGCATAGCAGTGGTTTGGTTTTATTTTAAAAAATTGCTTTTTTTACATATGTTATGAAATAACCGACATAAAAAATGAATTGGGGGATTATTTTTAACATCGGTTATTTTGAAACCGATGTAATAAATTCATGGGAAATGGTTTTTACATCGGTTATTTCACAATCGACGTAATAAATGGAAATGGATAGTTTTTACATCAGTTATAAAATAACCGATGTCAGAGATATGTTTTCACGTCGGTTATTATATAACCGACATTAGAAACTGCTTGGCAAACATGTTTATCACGTCGGTTATAAAAATAACCAACGTGATAAATGATTTGTAGGAGTGATTTATGACGTTGGTTATTATATAACCGATGTGAAATGTTATATACCATGTCAGATATTAAATAACTAACGTAATAAACCATGACTCTGAAGCATTTTTCACATCGCGTTTTTATCAACTGACGTGAGAAATGCTTCGGATTTGTGTTTTTGACATTGGTTGTAAAATAATCGATGCAAAAAAATATGTTTATAATGTCTCCTGTAATAACGTCGGCCAAAATCCGATGTTAAAAATAAAAAATAACCACTGTAAAAAATGTTTTCTGCATTAGTGTAACCAAGACAGGTAGTCCCTAATATAGGTGCTCCACATATGCAATGCCGCCATGCATCCTTGAACAAGCGACCACGCTGGCCTCCTCTAGTCTTTTCTATATTCCCTTTACAGTACATACATCACTAATACAAATAGTTTTGTTAAAAGTGCTAAAAACCGCCTTTAACAGTGCTAGAAAAGCGCTGTTAATCATTTCAAAGATAGAGGGTCCCCTTTAACAACACTAAAAAAGCACTGATAAAGGGTTACATTTATTCGTGATAAAAAATCACTGATAAAGGTCCCCCTTTATCAGCCTATTTTTAGCGCAGATAAAGGGGTCCTTTATCAGTTCTTTTTTGAGTGCTGATAAAGGCCCCCTTTATTCGGGATATTTTGAGCGCCGATAAAGGACACCTTTAATAGCTTTATTTTGAGCACATATAAAGGCCAAGTTGCCTAAGTAAACCCATAACCTGCATAGAACCTGCAAACTTGAGACAACACCAGCACACACAACACCAAACATCACCTGCACACAAAATAACAACACAAAACAAACCCTACACACAAAGAAATCATAGAAAAAACAGAATAACGTGCATAAGAGTTTCACAAAAAATTTTATATACATTTACATAAAATGATGAATAAAAAAACAGAACACTACTATATGTATTTCAAACAATATTTTATATAGTTATAGTTATAATTATCCAAAAAATAGTTAAAAACATTAATTTTTCATCCTTTTTGCAACCATGATCCCCTCACAAAAATAGTCATGCATGGTATTATTTGCCGAAAAAGTATCCGAACTCAGGAAATAAATTCCACCTATATAAGAAAGGAAATATTTTGTTAGTAATAGAATAATAAAATAAGTTGAACATTAATATGAAATAATGCATTATTAAAATGTCAATTTTTAATAAAAAAGACACATTTGGGTAAGTAGGGGGACATAAGACTAGATGATACTTGATACATGACCTTGATATGGGTAGGTAAGTGGTCATGATAAGATACTAGAGTAATGAAAAGGAAACAATTCCACAAAGTAAAAAAATTAATGATTTTTAGAGGTTTCTTAGTGTATGAACTTTCCCACTTTCTCTTATTAGTCCTGTTAGAGGAAGGAAATTAAAAAGATAACTTGAGGTGCCAAATGTGGTGCTAATGGAGGCACAAATGGTGTTTCCATTGGATTAGAAACAACCAAATCCATGAGCTCCATTTGACTTGGACAACCCTGATCATCAGCCTCTCAATCACCTTTTGAACCAACTTTGGCCACCGGGTCCCTGGGAAAGTAAACTGGAGAGGTGGGAGGTGACCAAAATTTACCATCCTCTTGAAATATCCAAAAAAAGTGCTAAAGGCTTCTCCCCCCATGATGATAGTGACCGCTGAGCCGGTCCCTCTCCCACCAGAGGGGGAGGGACCTCTGTCATCCTCTAAAAGAGTGATGTCCACTTTCTACCCATTCTCCAAACCTGAGATCCTTTCTCCTTTCCCACAGAGCTTCCTATTCCCTAAGGTTCCCAAGATCTATGCAGGGAGCCCTAATTTTCCATTATCGGTCATAGAGTTCAACAATGTCTCGGTTCTCTTCAATCAGACGCTGGTATAGAGAGTTTTCCACAGATAAGACAATCACTGGACTCCTTTGATAGGTTCATTTTTGGTTCTTGGGATCCACAAGAGAGGGCGATCGTGGGTCTTCTTGACAACAGATGCATTTTGATCCATTTTGCGTCATAGGTTAACCTAATCAAATCTTGGTCTAGTGTGACACGCAGTTGCAATAGGTACCACTTCATCATCCAAAGGCGGTCTTATAACTTCCATAGGAAGCGTGACTTTCCTTCGGTGAAGATCTGGGTGACTTTCCCTAATCTCCCCATCCCTTTTCAAAATCCTTCCATCATTTGGATGCTTGGGAATCTCGTAGGGAGGTATTTATCCTCTGATCATCGAACCGCCACTGTGTGCTATCCTGCTAATCCCCATGTCTGTGTAGAATTGGATACCTCGAGGAAGCCTCCTGAGTTCGTTTGGATTACCATAAGAGAATAATACCGGTGTAAACAATAGGTCGTGTATGAGTCATGGGCTGACTTCTATTCTGGTTGCAAGAGTTTGAAACACTCGTTGGTGACACTTGATTTCTGCTAAGTAGAATATGGTTCCAGGTGAGGTTGTTGTTCATGATAGCCCCTTGAGGGTCAACTGCATTGGAAAAAATGTAGAGGGTAAATTGGATACTCTTGATCAATCTCACTTCTTGGGTACCGATAATATAGGTTTGCAGGAGGCAAGCAGGGGTGTAACCAAGCAAGGATGGGGGAGATATATCGTCACTAAGGAATTTTTGTGTGCTACAGGGTCTTAAAAGGAAGACTTTACCTGTGGTTCTGACTTAAATGAGGGTGAGGATATCTCAGACACTCAGTCTCCCTCTCAAGGTGGGGATGTCCAACCAGATATAAATCTTAATTCAGTTTTGGACCGTATTGTCTCTCATGTTTCTGAGGCACCAAGTGAAGAAGTAACGGTTCCAAAGCCATCTTTGTTTTCTCAGAGAAGAAGTTTGACATGTGTAACACCCCAAGATTTCATAGTAAGTTATTTTCTTTAAATTCAGTAGTTTGCGCTACACGCCACACCGAGTTTGAGCGTACCAAAACATACCAAACTAGCCGTTCAAAAGAGGTTATGAAAAATATTAACTGGATTGTGAATTTTATATACTCTATATAATTTTAACTTATTTATTATGTGTTTCTTTGACATATTATAATAACAAATTCAATTTTTCAGATAAAAAAGTTTTTTTTTCAAAAAATTCAATTTTACCACATTTTAACAGAGAACCCTTTTTAAATCCAATATTTGACCCTTTTAGATATTAAATTTGACAAAATAAAATTCTTCTTTATAATTGGGACATAAAAATTTACTTTGGATGAAATCTTGGTATTTTTCTAATAATATTCAATTTTTATGAATAGTGAGAAATACTGTATTTTAATTCAAAACTGCCTTTTAATCTAATTTATTTATAAGGTTTGATTATATTTTAAATAGGTTTTGAAGTGTAATTAGATTATATTTCTACCCTTTAATCCAATGTTGGTCACTGAAATTAATTTCACTTGGAAATTATACATAAACAGGAGTCAATATTTTGATAGTTATTATTTTATAAAAACACACTATTTGTTTTGACAACGGGAATTAATTTTAAATTAATTAATCTAACTTCAATGTTTTGAATTTGGTAAAATAGAACTCATTTTAGAAATTGGAATTTCAAATATAGATTAAGTTTAATTTTTTGTATTTTTTTGAAAAACTTCAATTTTTGATGAATAGTGAAACCACTAAGTAGTAGTTAAAAATCCGACATTTTCATTTAAATAAAATTTTACCATTTCTGTGAATTGAATTTTGAAAATATGACATACATTATTGTTATTAGTAAGTAAAATGTGGCTCAATAATATGGAAATAATTTTTGGTGAATAGTAATTTTTGACTTTTATTTACCGCGGTTAAATGTAAATAGGGTAATTCGAGGTAAAAACATATTACAATAATACAAAATTATCTTAAAACTTGTCCTAACCTTATTGGATGAGTCATGTCCAAGCATGGGCATCGTTGTGTCGATTTTGGGACCCCATGGAGCCACTTATGAATGATAATGACACTTTATTTTAATTAACTTAATGTAAAGGAAAAAATGATATAAACAAATATCTTTTAGTAAATCAATTATTAACAGAGTTTTATAAGTCAACTTTTAGACAATAAAAATTCATTGTAAATATAAAAATATTTCCTACAGTATGGTATTTTTTTATATTTTCTAAACATCAAATAAATTAAATTATTTATGACACAATAATGATGTAGTATTTACCTCATTAATTAATGATTTAAATAAATAAAATTATTAATATTAAAAAAATATTCAAAACCAGTCCAATTCTTAGTGGATGATTTTATTTAGACCATGATAAATCTCATCTTAGATTTTAATTAGTTTTGGACCTTTATAAACTGAATATAACTGTATAATAAAATAATATTTTCACACTTTCCTAAAGAGCTCGTCCTCCCCCTTATAAAAGGACACCACTTCTATCCCATTCCACACACCTCTAAAGCCCCTTGGCTCATCCAACCCCTGTAAAAACAAGCTCTAAAGATCCCTTTATTACACCTATTAGCCTTACTTTATAAAAAATTCACTTTAAGAAGTCTTTTTGGTTCAAACCAAAATAAGTTACCCAAATTAAAGGTAACAGTTTCTCTTAATTTATTTTGTTTTATTTTTTTTTATTTTACTTCTCCAACCACATAAACTATTTTTATACCTTGATTTTATAACAACAGTAGTATCCTAAAAATACTAGGATGTTGTTATTATAAGTATTTGAACTACACTTACACACACCCCTATCTAATGGGTGAAGAACATACTGTTTCTGTGGTTGGAAAACTTATGCCTCACAAAATGATGATTATTTCATTATCTCCAACTAACTATCATGGATTCCATTAAGATGGAACTATATTTATATATGATATATATTATTTTTATGTTTTCTTTGGGCTTCTGTATTTCCATTTATATCATACCTTTATGGTTTCCATTATGGGTAAAACACGATAATCTCATTTGAGGATGTGCGGACTACCACCCTCTCAAAGTGATTTGACTCATTAATGACTTGTGTGGGAAGTATAAAGTATGAAGTTAATAATATTATATATGATATTATAATATAATTATAAAATACCTATATATAATTACGTTTTAATTACATTAAAACACAATATAGAAATGAAAGTAGCGTTCATGCGTACATACGGCTTACCGTCTCCGTGAACAGTGCATTTAATTTCTTATCTCCAAATGTTATGTAATGTTATAAATACATATATATACTAGATATATAATATATATATGACATATAAATCATTTATATTATTCTTGATATAATATACTTTTGACCACAGGGAAAAATTTTAATTATAACAAGTTCATTTTTGACTCAAGTTCCGAACATCAATAAAATATCCAATATGAACTCAATTAATTAACTAATTGTTATAGCAAGGTAATAAGTAATATAAAAGGAATAATAAAATTTAATAATTCTCTTAATCAATTATAAATTAACTTAATTTTATTATTCAGGAAGAAAAAGGAACATACAAGACAATTCAGACTTCAGGTAAGAGGTTTCTTATCCCACTTTTAATTCTGTGAGATTTCCAATGTTCGTCACTTATTTATTACATGTAGTGTATTGTGTACTTCAATTTGATTTATTTTATCATTATTATATTTATATTCATGGTATAATGTGATTCATTTGGTGGTTATTAACTTTTTGTCATATAACTCGATTGATTACAATGAAGTTAGGATTTTTCATCTCACTTTTTATTCATGTGAGATTCGTGCTATATTGGACACTATTTCCTTTTGTGTTGCCTATGTACTGCCCATGATTGTATTAATTGTGTAATATAATTTAATTTATGGGTATTTACATCATCGTTGTATGATCCTTATTTCATGGGGTGTATGTATCGTAAGTTACCAAATCAGTAAGGGAATTTCAAATTTCAATTTCCACTCATTCGGATTTATGCATACTTCATTGACTATTTTACTCCAAGATTATGTGGGGAATCACTATTTATTATTTATGTAGTAATTTCCACTTCACATTTTTTGTATGTACTCTTGATATACATAATCAATCCATTGATAATTTCTCAAGTCATTGATATGAACTTGATAAGAGTAATCTTAACTCAAGTTCCACTCATTGAGTTAAACATTCAAGTCAATGGTGTTGTTTTTACAAGAATATGTGTGAATTTCCTATGATTGGTTTACACTGAATATCCAATAATATTGAGTTTATTTATATTTTTCACACATAATTATGTCATTGATTTATCCTTAACCTAAGGATACAGTTTTTATAAGGGAATTTATCTTGATTTACATTCTATTGAGACTTCTTGGTTGTTATGCACCAATTCACTTTTATATGGTGTATATACTATCATTTGTCATGGTATATCATGAAATCATTTATTCTCATGATATTATAAATTTTTTATTACCTCAATTATTTTTATTCAAGAGTATCTCATTTGGTTATAAAATCTAACTAAAATATT
Source organism: Viscum album (assembly GCA_963277665.1). Lineage (NCBI taxonomy): Eukaryota > Viridiplantae > Streptophyta > Magnoliopsida > Santalales > Viscaceae > Viscum > Viscum album. The sequence goes on from OY728148.1 coordinate 419,091,615, forward strand.
ATTTTTAAATGTGTTAAAGATTTATTCTTATAAATATTTATAATCAATGTCCATGTTTTAAAAATGGTTTTAAGGATTTATTTATATGGACATTAATGTTTTCAAATTAAAATCCCTTTTAAAAGTTTCCAAGAGGTATGGGACACTTTGATTTAAAAATATATTTTAAACGACTTCTTGATAAATAGTGAGACTTTTAAACGTTTTCAAGAAAAAGGGGAATATTTCTCTCAAATAGTTTTGATGATTATTTTCATCTATGTCAATATCCTTCATTATTCTAGATTGAGGTTAATTTATTATAATACAATATTCTATATTTTATTTAATTAGTTATGTTTGAATATGGATGTGCTATTTTAATACCATTGATGGGTTGTGGTTAAATTATTGACATTTCGTCTGCAAGTTTTAGTACGAAGGCCTAGATTATGTCTCACCCTTTCAAATGATGAATGCATTATACTTAGTAAGTGACTAGTAGAGCCCGCTATAGCTCCTTGATGCATTGGTAGGTCTCATGAGACAATTAGACTTGGAATTATTCGAGTCCCTTCCCAATTTTTGATATATGATTTTGGCCGATGCCTTAATAATTTTTAGACGTCTTAGACGGGTCCTTGAAAACATGTTTCAGAATATCCAGCATTATGCATTCCATTATTATGATATTATCTATTGATATTTCATGTGGTTATTCGACTAGTAGAATACCCATGACTATGTTTTATTATGGAATTATTTACTCAACTAATATTACTTCCATAAAGTGCTAGTGTTTATTATTCGTTAAGGCATGTGTTTTTAATTATTCACCATGCCTAATGTTTATGTTATCTTATGAAGAATTTCTTACTATTACTAAGCATCTGAGATCACCCCTTTATCATGTTTCATTTTATCAGGATATGAAGAAGTTAGTTGTGAGTGAATTTCAGGAATAATCTTGGAAGCTTGGATATTTCTAGTGGAATAAATTAGTGTTGTTTTTATTTTCAAGTTATAATGTTGAAATTAAGTATGAATTTTTTTCCAAGACTACTAAACTAATCGATCCATCAGAACATGATTCCTTGTAATCATCCTAATGTATTAAAATAATGTACCAACTACTGGATTCTGGGGTCGGGGTGTTACAGTTGGTATCAGAGAAAGTTTAGTAAAAACCTTGGAAACTAGATTTAGATAAATTATGATTAGATCACATTACCCTAAGATAGACTTTGAGGATTAGTATAGATGAACTTCCTATAATTTTGGTAATGTAGATATTTTGTGTATTTTTCAAGAAATACATCCCTATTTGGATACAAGCCGATGAGGCATCTCTAGAACAGATGTGCCTAGGAGTGAAAACTCTGACAAGGAGTTTCGGGCTTGACCCAGGTTATCCTGGTATACGACAACATGCCTTATTGCACTCTTGGTTACGACACTCCCAAGGGATATGCTTAGGATAATTCACATTTTCTTTAAAAACCAATTTGATGGATTTTAATATAAGATGAGAATAAGAAACCGTTGTTAATCCTAGGGTGTTTTAGATTGAAAATAAGGTGTGATGATATTTTTTAAATAATTTTATGTCTATTGTTACTCATACAATGATTTATGGTTTTAGTTAATGTCTAGATTCCAAGGAACTCATAGTAACATTGAACATGGTGTAAAAGGCGGGAACAATGGTGGAAATAAGAAAATAAATAGAATGTTGATAGATTTAAAATATATTGTCTTCATATCGAATCATTTTTCCAAAAACATGATCAACAAATATATTTTAACCAACTCTTGGACTCAACAAAGAAGAGAAAAGTGGCGAATGATAAGAGCTCCAGTAGTGAAGACCATGTAGAAAAGAAATCTCATTTTCCATCATGCAGGAAATGTGGAAGGTGAAACCTAGGAAGGTGTCTTAATGGAACAAATAAATGCTTTATGTATGGGAAATAAGGTCATAAAGTAAATAATTACAGAGCAAAAATGAAGAGTACTATGGAAGAAAATAAAAATGATCCTAAGAATCCAATTACGGCCATTTATCATAAATGCAAGGGACCTTGGAATAAACCAAGTTAATGACCTATTCTATAGGATAACCTCTTGGTCAAGGAAGAACCTATGTGGAAATAAATGGATGGATTTTTTTTAAAGATATTAGTGCTCTTTGTTGATGTTATTACTTTGGAAGACTTTTCTCTTGTATGTGTAACCCTGCAATTTGTTATGTGAAAATTATATTCGAGGAATAATTATATTTTCTTGTGTGGATATAGTTATAAATAACCATTTGGGTTTATATGATTCTTGAATTTGAGGCAATTACAAGTTATTAATTTTTGGGATAAAAATGCAAGGTATGAGATAAAATTAGTGGTTAAATTATTTTATGATTATTTTGAGGAATCTATCTCATTTTGGGAATATTATAAACATATATAGTTTCTGAAAAAGGACAACACGCAGACCATTTGACAAACCGTTACATCGGAAAAAGATGTGGGAATCAAACCCACAACTATAGTGTAATTGGGATTTATCACCTACCACTACACTACATGATGTTTCTAGTTAGTATGACTAATTCTTTTTAGTTAAATGATTTTATTGATCAATAATAAGTTTATTTGGGATCTTATGTCTTATCCAATGGATATCCTTAGTATAGGGAAATTATTTGGTGATTAAGTGATAAATGTTATTTTGGAAGACGTTTGCTCTATTTGGAATACTATGTGCCTAAGGAAAATAGAATACTATGGGATTTCTTTTGAAGAGTAATAGTGTTTTTTTACCTATGTTTTTATTTTGGATTTATAGATATTTGGGTTATTTATGGAAATGATTAACCTATCATAGAGAATATGTGATTAGGTTAATTACTTTTAAGTATGTGACATTAAGAGTAGTCTATATTATTTAGAGATACAAATTAACATGGAAGACTATGTAAGAAAATTCTTCTATGTTTTGGGTTTCAATAACAGTTTGGACTATGTTGAAAGATTTTATGGATAATTTATTGTTGAATGGTATTTATTGAACTTTGGGTATTGTTGGTTTAATTTTAGAAATTAAGATTAGTATTTATTTCTCTAAAGTATTATCCTTTTGGGATCATATGAACTTTTACTAACCATTTTGGTTTTGGTTAATCTCTAAAGAAAAGGGAAATATACAGTTCATCCATTGTGGATTATGTGATTCTCTATAATTTGATTCTAGCACTTCAAGTGTGACCAAGTTATCTTTAATACTCATCATTTGGAGTGGAAGATGAGTTTGTGGTAAGAATTAGATGAAGGATGATATTATACTTGTCAAGTATATTTTTGTTTTCTTATTCTATGAATAAATTAATGACTAAACTTTTGGGAAGGGATCTAAGAACCAAAAATTTGTTGTCGTAATGGTTTATGTTTTGTTGAACTGATGATATTTTAAATTGTCAAAGATTGATGGCTTGGAGGTCCTCAATTTTAAACTTGTTTGTGATTGATGACCTCAATCACTAACTATAAATATTTACATTTTCCAACAATTATGTGTCTCTAATTTCAACCCATGTTCTTTTAATCGAGATCATAATTTGGTGGTGATTTTTCATCTCCCTTTCCCTTTAATTAAGACTAAATTTTATTAACCCAATTTTCGATGTGGGATTTCCACAAAGGTATTTTTCTATTTTTAACCTTTTATTTTAGAAGAACAATTTAAAATTGTGAGGACACAATTTATTGAAAGAGGGGAGAATGTAACACCCCAGGATTTCATATTAAGTTATTTTATTAAAATTCAATAGCTTGTGCTACACGCAACGCCGAGTTCGAGCGCACCACTACTTACCAAAATAGCCGTTCAAAAGAGGTTATGAATAGTATTAACTGGATTTTAAATTTTATATTCTCCATTTAATTTTAAATTTGTATTATGTGTTTCTTAGACATATTATAATAAAAAATTTAATTTTTCGGATAAAAAATTTATTTTTCAAAAAAAATTAATTTTACCACATTTTAATGGTGAACAATTTTTAAATACAATATTTGACCCTCTTACATATTCAATTTGACAAAATAAAACTATTTTTTAGAATCGGTACATCAAAATTTACTTTGGATGAAATGTCAGTATTTTTCTAATAATATTCATTTTTTATGAATACTGAGAAATACTGTATTTTAATTCAAAATAGACTTTTAATATAATTTATTTATAAGGTTAGACTATATTTTAAATTTGTTTTGAAGTTTAATTAGATTAAATTTTTACCATTTAATCTAATTTTTTTCATTTGAATTAATTTCACTTTGAAATTATACATAAACAAGTGTCAATCTTTTGATAGTTATTATGTCTTAAAAACACATTATTTGTTTTGACAACGAGAATTAATTTTAAATTAATTAATACAACTTCTATGTTCTGAATTTATTAAAATAGATATAATTTTTGAAATTTTAATATCAAATATATCTAAGGATGAATTTTTGGTATTTTTATGAAAATCATCAATTTTTGATGAATAGTGAAACCACTAAGTAGTAGTAAAAAATCCAACCTTTTCATTTAAATGAAATTTTACCACTTCTGTGAATTGAATTTCGAAAATCCGAGATACATGGTTGTTATTATTAATTAAAACGTGGTTCAATAAGATGAAAATAATTTTTGGTGAATAGTAACTTTTGACTTTTATTTACCGTGGTTAAAGGTAAATAGGGTAATTCAAGGTAAAAGGAATATTATAATAATAAAAAATTACCTTAACACTTGTTCTAAACTGATTGGATGAGTCATGGCCGACCATGGTCATACTTGTGTCGATTTTTGGACCCCATGGAGCCACTTATAAATGATAATGACACTTTATTTTAATTAACTTTAAGTAAAGTCAAAAATGACATAAACAAATATATTTTAGTAAATCAATTTTTACATGGGGTTATATAAGTCATATTTTAGACTATAAATATTGTTTTGAAATCTAAAAGTATTTCCTTAATTATGGTATTTGTTTTATAATTTTTAGACATCAAATAAATTAAATTATTTATGACACAATAATGATGTAGTATTTACCTCCTTAATAAATGATTTAAATAAATAAGATTATTAATATTAAAAAAATAACTAAAACCTATCCAATTCTTATTGGAAGATATTATTTCGACCATGAGTCACCTTATATTTTATTTTAATTAGTATTGGACTTTTTTGAAACCGAATATCACTATATAATAAAATAATATTTTCACACTTTCTAAAGATCCCCTCCTCCCCCTTATAAAAGGACACCACTTATATCCCATTACACACACCTCTAAAGCCCCTTGGATCATCCAAACCCTACCCAAATAATCTCTAAAGATCCCTCTATTACATTTAGAAGCCTTAACTTAGGCATAAGTCACTTCAAGATGTCTTTTTGGTTCAAACCAAAGGAAGTTACCTAAATTAAAGGTAACAGTTTCTCTTAAATTCTTTTGTTTTATTTTGTTTTATTTTACTTTTCCAACCCACTAAACTATTTTTATTCCTTTTATTTATAAAAAAACCAGAATCCTCAATATACTAGGATGTTTTTATGATAAGGATTCGAACTACAGTTACACACACCTCCATCTAATGTTTGAGAAACATACTGTTTCTGTGGTTGGAAAACTAACATGTCACGAAACGATGATTGTTTGATTATCTTCTACCGCATCTCATGGAAGCCATTAAAATGGAACTTTATTTATATATGATATATAATATTTTTATGTTTTGTTTTTTTCTTTTGTATTTCCCATTTATATCATACCTTTATGGTTTCCATTATGGGTAAAACACGATAATTTCATTTGAGGAAGTGTTGACGACCGCCCCCTCAAAGTGATATGACTCGTTAATGACTTGTGTGAGGCATATAAAGTATGGAGTTAATGATATTATATATGATATTATACTTTAATTATAATATAACTATGTATCATTATGTTTCAATTCCATTAAAATACAAAATCGAAATGAAAGTAGCGTTCATGCGTACATACGACTTACCGTCTCCATGAACAGTGCATTTCATTTCTTATCCCCAAATATTATGTAATGTTATAAATACATATATATACTGGATATATAATATATATATGATACCTAAATCATTTATATCATTATGTAGATAATTTAATTTTGATCACATGGAAAAATTGTAATTATAACAAGTTCTTTTTTTGAATCATGTTCCGAACATCGATAAAATATCCAATATGAAATCAAATAATTAACTATTTTTTATAGAAAAGTAATAAGTGATATAAAAGGAATAATAAAATTTTAAAAATGTTCTTAATCAAGTATAAATTAACTTAATTATATTATTCTGGAAGAACAAGGAACATACAAGACAAGTCGGACTTGAGGTATGGGGTTTCTTATCTCACTTTTAATTCTGTGAGATTTCCATTGTTCGCCACTTATTTATTGCATGTGGTGTATTTTGTACTGAAATTTGATATATATTATCATTATTATTTTTATATTCATGGTATTCTGTGCTTAATATTGTGGTTATTAAAATTTTGTCATACGACTCGATTTATTTCAACGAAGTAAGGGTTTTTCATTTCACTTTTTATTCATGTGAGATTCATGCTATATTGGCCACTGTTTACTTTTGTGTGGCATATTTATTGTACATGATTGTATTCATTGTGTAATATAATTTAATTTATGGGTATTTAAATCATCATTTTATGATCCTTATTTCATGGGGTGTATGTTTCGTAAGTTACCAAATCAGTAAGGGAATTTCAAATTTCAATTTCCACTCATTTGGATTTACACATACTTAATTCACTATTTTACGCCCAGATTTTGTGGGGAATCACTATTTATTATTTATGTATTAATTTACACAACCCTTTTTTTGGATATACTCTTGATACACATAATCAATCCATTGATAATTTCTCAAGTCATTGATATGAACTTTATAAAAGTAATCTTAACTCAATTTCCATTCCTTGAGTTAAACATTCATGTCATTGGTGTTGTTTTTACAAGAATATGTGTAAATGTACTCTGATTGATTTACACTGAATATCCATTCATATTGATTGTATTTATAATTTTCACACATAATTATTTCATTGATTTATCATTAAACTAAGTATACAGTTTTTATAAGGGACTTTATCTATATTTACAATCCATTGATACTTCTTTGTTGTTATGCACCAATTCACTTTTATATGGTGTATATACTCTCTTTTGACATAGTATATCATGAAATACTTTATTATCATGATATTATAAAGTTTTTATTACCTTAATTATTTTTATTTAAGCGTCTCTCATTTGGTTAGAAACTCTAACTAAAATATCATTTTTAAATGCTTTAACGATTTATTCTTCTAATTCTTTCTCATCAATGTCCATGTTTAAAAAATGCTTTTAAGGATTTATTTATATGTACATTAATGTTTTCAAATTAAAATCCCTTTTAAAAGTTTCAAAGTGGTATGGGACACTTTGATTCAAAAATCTATTTTAAACGACTTCTTGATAAATAGCGAGACTTTTAAATGTTTTCAAGAAAAAGGTGGATATTTCTCTCAAATAGTTTTGATGATTATTTTCATCTATGTCAATATCCTTAATTATTATCAATTGAGGTTAATTTATTATAATAAAATCTTCTATATTCTTTTTAATGAGTTATGTTTGACTATAGATGTGCTATTTTAATACTATTCATGGTTTCTGGTTAAATTATTGACATTTCATATGCTAGTTTTAGTACAAATGTCTAGATTATGTCTCACCTTTTCATATGAGGAATGAATTAGACATAGTAAGTGATAGGTGGAGCCCTATATAGATCCTCGATGCATCAGTATATCTCATGTGACAATTAGATGTGGAATTGGTGATGCCCTTCCCAATTTTTGATATATGGTTTTGGCCGAGGCCTTAATCATTTTTAGACATCTTGGCCAAGGCCTTGACAAAATGTTTCAGAATGTATGATATTATTCATTCCATCATTATGAGAATAGCTATTGATATTTTATATGGTTATTCAACTAGAAGAACACCCATGACTATGTTTTATTATGACATTATTTACTCACATCTTATTCCTGAGATAAAGTGCTCATGTTTATTATTTCTTAAGGCATGTGTTTTAAATTATTCACCATGACCAATGTATATGTTATATTTCGCTGTATTTCTTACTCTTACTGAGCATCTGAGCTCACCCATTTCTCATGTTTCTTTTTCCCAGAATATGAAAATGTTAGTTATGAGGGACTTTGAGGAATAATCTTGGATGTTTGGATGTTTATAATGGAATAAATTAGTTTCATTTTATTTTCAAGTTTTAATGTTGAACTTAAGTGTGCATATTGTTTCCAAGACTACTAAACTAATCTTCCCTTCGAGACTTTATTCCTTTTAATCATGACAATGTACTAAAATAATGCACCAGCTCTTGGATTCTGGGGTCAGGGTGTTACTACATTAACGCTAAAATGATGTTGCACAATGAGGAGGATAAACCTTTAGGGAACATATTGCAGGAGTTGGACTTGCTGGATACTGCGGTGCCTCCACATAAAAAAAGGATGATTGATGAGGGGAGTGTTCCTAAGCCTCCTAGAATGCAGGAGGTGCACCAGTTATCTACAGTAGTGTCTCAACCTAGAAAATGGATTTGGGATGAGGGGAGTGTCTTTGTCCCTTTAGAACCAAAACTTTTCTATTCAAAACCTCTATCCTATCTAAAGACTGCATGTATGGGGAAGAACAGGAAGATACCCAATGACCTGGGCAACTATTTTGGGCCGAGGCCCCCCACAGAAGGCCTGGGGGTTGAGTTTTGGAACTGTTTTGATAGTATGGCTGTTCAAGATCATGTTGTGTCTCATGAAGAGGATGATTCAGGTGATGAAAGTTATAGCCAACTCTCAGTGGAATGTTGGGACCATTTTGAAGGGAAAGGTCCTAATATCCCTAGATGTAAGAAGAGACTAAAAGGGAAGCGTGACCCCAGGAAATGAATTGTGGTCTAGGGAAAAAACCCAAGGGATGTAAAGACTATTCTTACTTTCCCAAAATAACGGAAAATATGTTGACCACGAAAGGTGGGATCAAGAAAAGTAAAGACCTACAAGATGGGGAAAGGGGTGATCCAAGCAGATATCCAAATGTGATGTAAGAAGAAGAAATGGAGTGTCTGAAGATCATATTCCAATCCAAGGATGAAATTATTGAAAAATTCATTTGTCCCAATGCCACAAATGAGGATATTGTAAGAATTTATCATTCTTGAAGCTAGCTATGTGTAATGGTCTTGGAATTTGACTGAACAAATCACCAAAATATATTCTTGGAGAAGTGATTTGACTTTAATGGGATGTTGTTTGTAGAAGATTTCTTTGGGAGCGATAACACTCCCAAATCCATGTAACTCTATTTCCACTTGACACAAAACTCTCTAAACCTCTATGGTCAACGTATTCCTCCCCTAGTTGGCCTAGTATTTTAATGCGATGGGAAACACCAACATAATTAGATCATATCCCTCAACGACTGTAACTTATTTCACGGGAACCCCATACATTGTTTCCAAATCAATTGGAACCCTATTTGTTGATAACCCTAAATAGATTTATAAAATCTTATCTTTTTCAGCTCAACCAAAAACTATGTGGCAGTATATTGAACCAAGTAAGGACAACCCCAGTTCATCCAAAATCTTCCACCTAATCGAATAACCCACCCAAATAACCACCCAAACTTATAATTTGGATATATAATTCTACATTTTTGATCTGTAAATATGGGTTTTAAGCTTGAAATCATGTCAGAAACCTTTAAAATAAATCTTCATAGGCTTCAAAATTAAGTGCATGACTTGTTCAATGTCATGTGATCACATGACCATAATAGGATCACATGATCAAATGAACCTGGAAGATTTATATGATTACACGACCCTTGAAGCTTTATGAGATCATGTAAATAAGACAAGAATAAACAAGTAATGGTTCAAGTGAATTACTTTGATTATGTTATTTGATCATGTGATGAGATAACACGATTAGTTCACATGAATCATTCATACAAAGGAGCTTATGTGACACGATCACCTGAAGAGGCTTATGTTATGTAGAGAAAAAACTTAATAGTTCTCATAAAGCTATGAAATATTGAGTCATTAGTGAAATAGATTTCCCATTACTCTCATATCTGTAGGAAATTTCACAAAATACCTAGAGTATCTATGAATAATAAAAGAAAAATAGAAGGCCAAGGCAATCAGTCTTGTATTCACTTCCTTATAACAAAGTCCTTCTTTCTTCATTTGGAATTTTTATGTGAGGTGTGTATGCATCTGGGCATTGATGTGAAGCAGGTTCTATATGAGGTTCGTAGGCACCCATATTTTGATGGGCATGAATATGTATATATGATGGGGGTTTATTTGGGTAATTTTTGAGATGTAAGATCTATGGAAAATGATTTTACCGTGCAAACATCAATATTACCTTTGTGATTGAGCAGACACAATTTCGTTTCTCTTCCTGCAAAGGCATGTCACATGGATAGAAATATTCTAAATTAAACTAACCCAACAAGGAATAATGAATATCAAATCAACGTTTCATTATATATGTTTTTCATTAAAATATACATATTGTATTGTAACACTACCTTTACATCTTTCCAAATGGTTTATTTGGTCCAGATATAAGCTAATAATAGAGCTAATGATTATTTGTGCACTTTATTACTCTTGGTTAACTATCGCATAGAATATCATCTGATCTTAACTTCCGATCTAGCATCCCCATGATGCTCTCATCTGACACCATTTCTATGATATCATCATTCAACATTCACTTTTCCTTATCTTCCTGCACTCATTTACCTAGTAAATGGGTGAAAGAAGAGAAGGAAAAGTGAATGCAGAATGATGATATCATATAGATGGTGTCACATGAGAGAATCCTGGGGATGCCAGATCAGAATTTCAGATGAGATGCTATGCTAAGACCTAGTTAACCAATAGTAGTGAAGAATCCTTAGTTTTTTTATTAAATTTGTGAGTGGTGCACAACCAATATTCCTCCAACACACTGCATTAGTAGAAACAACTTCATAAATGACCAAAATATAGAATATAAATGATCCATTCCATAATAGTTTAGGTCTAGTTCTTTTGGAAACATAAAGAACTAGTTCATAAGAGTCTCTCATTAAGTTATGCTTTACTAGAAAGACAATCCATTTCTAAAACCATTATTCATAACCTAAGGATATAAAACATAATAAAGGGTGATCATATATGCTCAATAATTGTAAGAAAGGGAGATATCAATGATCATATAAGGATAACATAAGTAATAAGAATTCACCTTCATCCTATTTGTGTACAATATTCGAATAGGTATACTGCCTATTCGTTTCTAAACACATCTATATCATTTTGTGAATATGAGTTTTTTCAACATTCATGGTAATACTGAAAAAATACAATTACAAAAAGGATCAATAAATATTTTAAATATAATCATAATTATTTTCAAAAATACCTTGTAGGGATGCTAGTTTGTTAATGAAATACAATCTCTTTCATAAATTTACAAACATAATAACCATAGTCCTTTCCATTTGTTTGTTTTAGACACTGCAAAAACATCAATAAAAATATGTAATTTGTTTTTATATGTGTTTGGATAGTGCAATGTTATTATATATACCAGGATACTTTTATAGTTTTAGATCTTGTATGCATTCTTGTCCTTAGGCCCTGGATTCATTCCTTGAAGTAGATGATATTGATACACCACTCTATCATAACAGAATCATCATTATAAGATAATATAAATTATATAACTATATGTTTAGTTCTAAAATTTTGGATCTAGTGTATTAAAAAATAACAAATTCCATCATGTGTGGTTGGTTTGTTGCATATCCATGCATTGAATCTAGAAAATAAATATTTGGAGTATCCAAATTGACAACAATCAGTATCCAATTCTCCTTAAAAACAAAATAAACAATAATTAATAAAAGAAATGAAAATATAGTTGATATGATTAAATTGTAGAGTTTAACCCCTACATCGTTGGTATTAAAAAGTTTCTGTCATCTGTAATTTTGTTTTGAAATGATTTTAGCAGGGATGAAATTATCGAAGCCTCTTTATCAGAATCTATTTCTTCTTTTGAAGAGGTGATGTGAGGAATAACGAGTCCAAATTTTTATTCATGGGGAAATCCCTTCAATTGATTTTCATATATATTCCTATGAAAGATATGAAATGTATTTAGTCATAGTAATAATAGTATATTGGATTTTGTAAAATCAAATCATGAAAACATACCTTGTGTATACATTTACAACTAAGGAACCTAACCATTCATACTTGAGGATTTCATTTACATTTTAAACACTAATGAAATCCAATTTTTCTTCTCTATACATATTTTTTTTCAAAATAAACTGTGTGTGAATTTCCATCTATCAACTTTGTATCCACATGAGCCTACAATGATATTAACTATAGATATAGAACATGAAGGGTGAAGGCTCTCTCAGTAGACCGTTTCAATTAGTTGGTTGATCCTTGAGATAGTTTTGAGCTGATATTTTGTTTCACCCCATTTTATTTGTCATTTGGTAACAACATTCATCTGTTCAGATTTTTTTTCATTAAATGTTAAAGGTTCAACTTGAAAAATAAATTGGAAATGGATACCACCTTTTCGACATGATTTTTTACAAGAATTGATGGCCATACGATGAATGTTCAAACAGCTTGTTCGACTATATGAATGTCTTCATCATCATTTGGAACAGGTAGCTCGATACTCGGCTCATTAGCTACATTAATTGACACCCAGACATGATCTGTTAGAAGTTGTAAGTTGTGAAGAATGTCGTTATGAATATTGAACATCACATCTGTTGTAACAAGGAAATAGGTGTGAGTTGATAGATATAAATCACAAGCATTTTCACCCTGTATAATATTATTAGTGGAAAGGTATCAGTGTTTATGTGATTCATATTTCACAAAAATAATTATTATTACACTGATTACTACAACTAAGTCAGGTTTTTGAGGAGAATGGATCACCTCAAAGCTAGGGGTGGGGGTGGGGTGGGGTGGGATCTTCACGTATGGGTTGTTGTTGAGATATTTCTTCTCTTTTCTTCCCCCATTAAACTTCCTATCATATCTCTTTGGTATTGTAATTCTTATTGAAACATAGATATTTTTTCTCTCATCTTTTTTAATTTCATAAGTTTAATCCTCTACTTGTTTTTCCTTATGAAAATATGTTTGGGGTGAAACCTCAAAACCCGCACCACTGTCATGTCCATACTATTCTGGCAACTTCACGGCCATTGAAAGTATGTCTGCATCTAGTGCTGGTGTGGTTGATTCCTGTGACAATGTAAGATAGAAAATATAGGAAAATAAGTAGTAATTGTTATATAATAGCGATTTAAAGAAAATAAAATTTATATTATGTCATACTTACACATGTTTCCCACAATTTTTTTGTGATTTTATATATCAGTATCCTCTCTTTCTTTACACAATCCTCCTTCCATAACACAGGGCATGGGATGGAAGTTGCTTTTGATTTCGATTCATCAATCTTCTTATATATAGAGGAACATGGTTATAGTGTTTTTTATGTCACATAAAAGTATTATGGTAGATTTAAAATACATACCAATTTTTTCTCAAGTGAAGCATACCCCATACTTGCTTTATGGTAGGGGTATGCGGGTTTTGTTTCCCATTCTTTATTTTCAGCACTCGATTTCTATTTCATAAACAAAAAACTATCTGTCAAAATGATGAATAAAAGAAACGTCAAACAACGAATTAGCAGACACAATGTAGCTAAAACATCTACTCCCCATGAAGGTTTTTAAATTCATCCCAAGATCCTTGGGATATCAAGTTTTAATAAAGATGAGGTGGGTGCAACTTGATTTTCCCTTCAACATCATTAAGATGAAATTTTATTAAAATTGTGCAGAATCCTCTATGAATACTTCTTGAAAATATTAATACATATTCCTTGTGTGTGGAATATACAATAAATACACTCTACAATGGAAGATGGAGAGTAAGTCAATGTTTTATTATTTTATTTTATTTTAATAAATTAAATAAATGATATCATAATGTTACCATAATCTTTTCCCAGATTAGTGTCCTAATCCCTGTGACAATATGGTTCCACAACTGTACATTAATCGACATGCATTGTCGAATGATGATTCCAATGTAGCTACTAAATATGGCTTTGTTGGTGTTAACATGTTGGCCTCGCTTATTCCATCCAACCTCATATTTGATGCCTTTTTCCTTTTCCTTAATGATTTTGGCTAACACTATAAAACTATGGATGTCTTGTTTTTTTATGCCGTCAGGGTTCATTTCCTACCATTTCCTCAAAAGCATCATCATCATGTTCCTCTGGAGTGATAGCATCGACATTGGTACCAGCAAAAACAGGTTGAAAATCCTATTGTACCTCAGCACTAGGACTAGCAACAATAGGTTGAGAAACCTGTTGTTGCTCTGCACTGGGACCATTAACAGTAGGTTGAGAGACCTCTTGTGCCTCAAGATTGGGCGCATCAGTAGGTGTAGAATCATTATCTACAAAATTTGTTTAAAATTTAATTTATATTACATAAAAGCATAAGTGATCAGATAATAGCATAACGTAACAAAATTTATATTACAATAAACAAATCACATGATTATTGAACTCTTTTCTTAAAGGCTAAAGAGATTTGACCCATCTATCGACTATGTGAATACCTTCATTATAGTCTCCTACGACATAAAAAATTTCATCTACATTGGTACCTACGTGAAATGATTGAAAAGTCCCAATGAAAGTTTCATCCTCTATTAAACTTTCATCTAACTCTTCTGCTGTTTTGGTCGATAACAAAATAATTGACTAGTTTCAGTTTGCGGGATCTGGAATATAAAATACTTGCACTACTTGTGATTCCATTATAAATGGTTTGTCTTTCTCCCCTTCCTTACTAAAATCAATTTTCATGAATCCTAATTCATCTATTTTAACATCACCCTATTATCAACCCACTTGCATTGAAAAAATGGCACTTGGAATTTTGTATAATCCAACTCCCATATTTTTTTGAGGATTCCAAAGTATAACATATTTGCATAAATTAGATTTCTGTCCTCAACACTGGAAACATGAATCGCTTCAGCCATAATTATAATTCCACTTTTTTTCATGGTACTGTCTTCTTCATGTTCATTATTATAGAATGTATAACCATTAAATACATAAGCATTTTAAGATAATACATACACACTTGGTCCTCCGGCTAGCCATCGAAGTCGTTTTGAAAATGAGTCTGGATTTTCATCTAACTTCTTAAAAATATATTCTTGAAAGCATCCTGTAAACTATCAATTATATTTATCTGATGTCCATTTTTCATCCCCCGATGGATTCAAATGCCTAAGAATTTCTTTGAGGGTTTGAACATATAGGTCAACGTCGAAACTGTTATGAAAAACGTATAGGTGGGCCTGATTCTGATCTGTAGTATTGATTGTGACAACCTCTATTCTAGAAATTCCTTCACCCTCAAGCCGCCCAGTGTGACAAGATTTAGGTTGGCCAATGATTTCCACACCAGAAAGGTATTTGGTATAGAATTCAACAACTTCATCTACAATATATTGCTCCACAATAAAACCCTCTGGTTGACTTCAATTTTTGACACATCCTTTCAAAATCTTCATATACCATTCAATAAGGTACATCCATCTATAATGTACAGGACCGCATAGTCAAATCTCTTTCACCAAAGGAACCATCATATCAAAGAATGTCGGTGGGAAGAACATTTCCAATTCACATAATATGACGAAAATTTCTGTTTCCATAGATGGTAATTTTTCCGGGTCTATAACTTTTCTACATATAGCTTTGAAGAATAAATAGAGTTTCTTTAATCTATATTAGACATTCTTAGGAAAAATTTAATGTAAAACGATAGGAATTAGATCTTGCATCAAAACATGGAAATCATGTGATTTCAGACCCTTTAACTTTAAATTGCTCATTGACACAATATTCTTGATATTTTATGAATACCCCTATGGAAACATTACATTATTCAAGAAGTTAAAAAACTGATATCTCTCTTACCTAGAAAGAGTGTATGAAATAGTAGGAAGAAATTTTCGATTTTCACCTATCACTAGTGCCAACTCTTCTCATATTCACATCTCAACCATGTCCAATCTAGCCTTAATTGCATCCTTTGTTTTACCGAGTTCATTTAGCAACGTGTCATTGACATTATCATATAAATTTTTTTCAACATGCATAACATCAAGAAAATTTCCGACATACAGAAAATCGTAGTATGGTAATTCAAAAAAAAACTGATATCTTTTTCAACCGGCTTTCGTAAGGTTTTTCAAAAACAGTTTACTAAAAGTAGTGTCCACATCTTTTACTTTCACAAAAACTTGATCACCTGTAAGTGGATATGGTGTTTTACGTTATTCTAAACATCCATTTAATGATGTCGTCGAAGATCGGTACTTATGTTGTTGGGGTAGAAATCGGTGATGTCCCAGAAACATGGTTTTCGATGAATGTTTCAACCTAATGAACCGTGTACCTTGTTCATAAATAGGACACCCTTGAGTTCCTTTAATGCTATATCCTAAAATTTTTCCATAAGCACGAAAGTCATTTATTTTCCTGTACAACATCTATCTCAAATTGAAATCTTCATTTTTGTAAGTATCTTTCAACGTAACACCTGAATCACACAATAATTTCAAATCCTCGACCAGTGGAGCCAAATAAACATCAATATCATTACTTGGTTGTTTTGTTCCTGATATAATCATAGATAAAATGATTTATTTTCATTTCATGCATAACCACGATGGTAAGTTATATTTTACCAACATATCTGGCCATGTACTATGACTAGTGATTTGAAAACCAAAAGGATTCACTCCATCTGTAGATAACTCAAGACGAAGGTTTCTCGGCTCATTTCCAAATTCAGGATACTCATGACCAATTCTCTTCCATTGAGCGGAGTCTAATGGGTGACATATTTTCCCATATTTAATTCTTGTATTTGTATGCCATGTCAATTGTCTTAAAGTCTTCTCACTTTATATAAGAGCCTAAACCTTGTAATGATTTGAAAGTACCATACAACTTTTGTAGGACTGGATTCATCATTATTGTATCAAGAAACAACACATTTTTGGCATTCTTTAAGTGATTGCTGGTCCTTGTGAAACAATATACAATAATTCGGGTAGGGGTGTATTCTTTTAGAGATCATACCCATCGATCGTGGCATTCATTTGGCATCGTATGTTCAGTTCAGGTGCTCATTATTTTATGGGAGCATGTCATTCAAGAGAGCAAATAGTTATGTAAAACTGGCGTCACTCCACCTGTTGCCTTTTTTCAAATTACACAACTTCAGTACAACTAAAAATGCTATATATTTAGTGAAACCAGCATACAATGGTGTCTTTGCACAACTCTTTAACTTCTCAAACAATTTTGGGCAATCACGATGTTCATATTCAACTGTCCTTTTCATTTCCTCAATAAAATCTTCATCATCATTCACATATGCAATCACATCCTCCATACAATAGTGTTCATTATTCTCGCTCGTAATCATATCAGATGATCCATAAAACGTAGTGCTATCCCAACCACTACCTGCATTCATTTTCCCCTGTGTTTATTCCAACATGTATAACTATGATCTATTCTATGAAAAATTAGGTGTTCTTCCAACTCCGCTGGACAAATTTTTCATTAATAACAATAGCGTATACATAGAAAAAGGATTTGATAAGGGTCATATGCATGATCTTTTTCAACCTTGAAAAACTCTTTCACTCCATATTCATACTCGTTTTTCAACCGATTGGCGTTCATCCATTCTTTATTCATATTCATCCTATTTGATACAGTAATATTAATATTTAACAAAATAATTTCACAAAATATGTTCAACTAGGGTAATCATCCAACTAGAATAAATGGAACTAGCTATGGTAAAAAATAACCTTACCTCTCTATAAATTACTCAGGACCAAAGTAGATCACACACATCTTCCTAACCACCTGATCAATGGAACTATCTATGAGAAGCCCTTGTACTAGAATGTTTTAGTATCCCACATGTGATCTATATGCATTATTATAAACCAATTTTTTAATGTTCCTCTAGATACATAATGTCTCTAGTCAAGAACAATGGTACTAAACTAATAGATGGTATTATTTTAAATAAAATTCTTCTGGGTGTAAGGATTCATTACATGTGTTGTTATGGTTATTTTACTAGGTTGTCTATAAAGTGTCCCATACAGTCCTCTAGTGAAGTGAGTTTCTAAGATTCAGTGGAATTGTACTAGTAACAATGTGGTGGTTCCACTGAAATGGGTAAAGTTTTGATTGATATTCAATGGTAGAAGAAATAAAACATGGAAAAAAAATTCCATACCAATCATTCCAACAACCACAACACCATACAAATACACAATTGTTCTCACAATCGCAACACCATACAAACCAAAAAATCAAAATTTCAGATTTTACAAAGCATCCCTTATTAAATCCCATTTGTTAATTCAGGATTTATCATAGAAGTTTTATCATCCTAGGTCATTCAATCATTAGTCAGTATACATATATTACCAATTTTTATATTCAAATGTTAAATAGGAACCGACAAACATACAATTCATTTAGTGCACAAA
The DNA here is from genome assembly GCA_963277665.1 of Viscum album. Lineage (NCBI taxonomy): Eukaryota > Viridiplantae > Streptophyta > Magnoliopsida > Santalales > Viscaceae > Viscum > Viscum album. The sequence goes on from OY728148.1 coordinate 419,110,456, forward strand.
CAAGGACCAGCAACGACCATGAATTTTAGTGGGGCATTTTTCCCTTACATTTCATAGAATAACCCTCAATATCAAATAGTAATATCATGTAAACAAGAGAAAACCAATGAGTAAAAGGAGAAAACCCACTGTGAAGGTGTTGTTCAGCACGCAGCTGAGGTGTGTTCGTGGCAAAGGAGAGGCACACGATAGAGAAGATTTCCAAATGAAAAAGAAAACATAAAATTAGAAATCACATGTTAAATAAATTTATTGGTCAATAGTTGGATTTTATTTTCCATCTATGATATCTACTTCATGTTTATTTATTTTTGGCATATCTACTATTTTCCTAGATGTTCAACTTATGAATGAGACATGTCTTCTTTTCAGGACAAAGGTCATTTTTAATTTACTCTAATTTAGGGGTACAATATTCCACATTAATTGTATTTTATTTCCAAGGGATCATTTCTATCCCATAGGGATGATGAATGCCTCTTATGTTAGTAGAAAGTTAGTTCAGTTGTTGGTTATGAAACCAGTCTAGGCTGTATCATTACATTTCCAATTGTAATTGACACATGTTTATTTAAATATATCTTGGGGGGTTAGACACTAATATATAGAAGTAATAATAGAGGTAAAAATTATCCTAGGCTCTCCAATACATGTGATGAAAGATGAACCAAACACTGGGTGAGGTAGAACCAACCAAGAGGAGAGGAGGGGGCGTTGGCGTAGCACTGAGGGATTATAAACTTATGTTTTTCTGCATTACTATGGCTATACTTTTCTCTCATAGATCATGACTGATTATTGATGATTTCTCACTATTGAGAATATTTTTTACATGGATACACACATCCTAATTTACCTAAGGGTGAATATCCTCCACCAACTCAATATTTTTTTACCTCCCAAAAAAATTGATCACCTTGTTGAAAATCAAAATGCATTAGATTAAACTATTTCAATTATTTAACATGAATTGGGTGGGAAGATATATGATGACCGCTTTGAAAGTTTTTCATTGGAAGAGATAATGAACATGATCTTCAGGAGATATAACCATCCACACATGCAAGAATAGTTCGTATTTAATTAATTGAAAATTAAATACTATATGAAAATATGTATGGATTAAAACACCACTTAACTCAAACCCATGGGTAAAACCCCTATTCCGAGGCCAACATAGTATGAAAAAAAATATGTTGAGATCATATAATAGGAGAGATTATAATTTCCCATCAGAACCATATGAGAAAAAAAGATAAAATTGTTTTTGATTTCATTAAAATATAATGATTTGGTTCATTATAATATCTCGAACACAATGATTCCAACCCTTGAGAAGTCTGAGTGGCTAATTAGATTCCAAAATCTCACAATGATCACTGACACACCCATTACCTCTCAAATGAAAATGGATATTTATGCACATTTTATGACATACTCCCTACTATAAGGGTATCCTTATTATCACACCATGACAAAAAACCAACATCCATGTCCCATGATCTATTCACTACTGAACAAAATGACTAGATGTGGCCAGATCACTCATACCCATGTGCCAAAAAATGAACTACAACCTACCCTCATCCCTAAAACAATAGAAATGAAACCCTCTATAGTCAAAACCCATTAAAATTGGGATTACTTCCTAAAAAAACCAATGGCCCCTACCCTAAAAACAGATTCTTTTACACCACTCCTCAAACACCGAACTCAACATGTTCACTTCGGCTACACCACTAACTTATGAACCAACTAGTACTAAACATGACCAGTAATTAAATGACTTAATGAACCAAAAATGAGGTTAATACAACTAAATCAGTAACCATTCACCTCTTACATTCTATTTCCAACATGTCAAAGAATCCTCAATTCACCTCTTTAAAAATAATGTCGATCAGACCAACCAAATATAACCACACAACCACACACTACTCAAGCATTGTTACTAAAACAATGACCCCCTAACCATGCTCCCAACATGACACCAAAAGTGAAACCAAAACCATCATAACCAATAGGGATAGATATCAAACTGAACCTTCCCTATCAACCAACCTCATATCTCGGAGCACTCTAGGTGCTCCACTTTTTAAACTAAAGGAAACCCCACTCTGAAACAGAAAATGAATTCCTATTAGAGTTATCCTACTTAGGGATCACCCATATAAATTCATTTGAAGCATCCTGAATCAGACCAATCAACTCAAGCACAAGTATAATCCTCTAACCATAAAACTACATATAAAAGTTCATGAAAAAATACCAAAAAAATTGGTAATGGTTTGAACTCACCAACCTCAAAGTGGAGGAGGAGGATTCAACAACTAGAGGAAAAGGAGGAGGACACCACAGTGGCATAAGATGAGGAGAAGAAGTGTCGTGGTAGAGGAGGGATCATGAAGGAGGAGGAGGAGGCAATGAAATTAGAGGAAGAGGAGGATGGTCACAACGGAGGAGGGATTGTGGCGAAGGAGGAGGATAAGGCAGCAGCGACAGCAGTGACAACAGAATTGGAGGAGGAGGAGGAGGAGTCATGATGCATGGTTCAGCTTCCGCAAAGGATTGAATGCATGCGACAGAGGAAGGTCCTATTAGGGTTATTTTATAAAAAAACGTTGTATCATTTATCAGCTCTAGTTAAAAGCATTGATAAATGTATGTTTATCAGCACTAAAATAAAATTGGTGATAAAATATACCTTTATTAGCACTTTTTTGAGCACTGAAAAAGATACGCCTTTATCAATGCTAAAAAATCACTAATAAAGGACGTATTTATCAGCACTAAAATGTTTGCACTGATAAATTGGTGTTTTATCTATTCTTTTTTAGTGCTGATAAAGGAATATCTTTATCAGCACTGAAAAATCACTGATAAAACAATTATTTATCAGTGCTAAAATTATAGCGATGATAAATACATATTTCAACAATCCTTTTTAATTATATATATATATATATATATTAAAAAGTATTATCTATTTATAAATAAAATAAATATAAAAAATATAAAAAATATAAAAATAATAATAAATACAATTAATTAATCTAATAAATCTAATAACACTCTAATAAACATTATTTTTTAATATAAATATAATAATTTTATATAAATTAATAATAAAAACTTTTATCAGTGCTAGTAATAGCACTAATAAATGTACACTTTATTAGCTCTAAAAAAAGTGATGATAAAGGGTACACCTATATCAGCGCTTGTTTTATTGCTGATAAAGTCTACATTTATCATTTCTTTTAGTTAGCGCTGATAAAGGCCCACCCCTTTATCAGTGCTTTCTACTTAACACTAATAAAGGGAAGCGCTTCCCTTTCCCTATTTTGTGGTACTGCATCATCAATAAATAGACCCACTCATGGCCAGAGAATCCATCACAAGACCCTATCAAGGTCATTCATGTCATGGGGACAAATCACACGAGACTCTAGGATGTCTAGTACAAAGAAGATCCTCAACCATGTATCCTTCCTTGTGGACCAAGACACAACCCTTATATGTGTTTCCAGAGCCTCTTGTATGATCTTTTAGAGATCATGCGGTCACGTAATGGACATGAAATCCCCCACAAAATGTAGAAAACCCTTGGTCCTATGATGCTCACACACAACCCTCACGATCGACACCTGTTCTTTGTTTATGCATTCCTCTTCACCATTCATTGCAATCCTTTACCCATGCCCATTGATGATTTTATATACAGTCCCCATGCATGAACATAGAACCCTTTGTGATTCCTATTTTCAATCATGCAAAGCACTTGAATGATGGAGTTTCATATGACTCCATTATGTGGGAACCCTCCAACATGTGTATGGCCTCAACCCGATGAATATTTTATAATCATACCCTCCTATGGCCATGTATCCCTTTACATGGAATAATAATCACCCATACAGCTTAAGACATGGTCCCTTTAAATATGAACATCAGCACTTGGATGAGCACAAGGACCCTGACATATTCATGAGACTATGACCCATGAATGGTTTAAGGAAACATGATCATAAGACCCTTAAATGGTCTCAAAATTTCCTTTGGAAACCTTGATCATGTCATGTTGATCGCAAGACAAGCCTCAGACAATTTTGGATGACCTCACGACAACCTTTCGACATGTCACCATGGTCATTAGATGACCCAAGGACAAGTGAAGTTGATTAGGTGATGGACCCTTGACATGACTACATTATCACAAGAGAATCTCTAGACATGCTAGTACAACCTCGTGAGACATTATTGACATGTCATAATGATCATACGACTATCCATAGACATGTCCACATAGACACATGATTGTTCAATGATAATTTCGGTCGATCATGTGACATTGCATGATCATGTAAACTTGGAAAAGTTAGTTGATCAAGTGTGATACCCTAGATATTCCCACATTGGTCATGAGAAGTATCTTGTTCATGACACTTCACCCATTTGAAGCCATCTAATGCATGAAAATTGATTATACATACACCCTTGGTTGTGTCTGTTGTGTTAGATTGGTGCCCAAAAATATCATGCAGACAATCAAGTCTTTCCCAGTAGATGACCAAGACATGTCAAAAAAATACTCTAAGACATTCCAAACATGTCAGATATACCTACTTGGACACATTCCATGTGGATCCTGGCAATAAATATCCATTCACATTCCCCTTGGACAAGGGAGGTGCCCTTAATGAGAAAGGTTCATGTCTTCTTGTGTCCCTTCCAATATTATACCCTTAAATAGGCCATCATGATCATAATCATAATAAATAATGAGTATAACAATTGAAAAAACATAGAGTGTAGGCCCCAATAAATCAGTAAGACTTAGATTATAATCCCCCGGGAACGACATTATTTGAGTGTACCAATAAGGCAGCTTCAGAGTGTAATCCCCAACCAACCAGGAATCCTCATAGTATAATCCCTGAGGAACAACATGATATGAGTATACCAATAGGGTATCCTAAGAGTGTAATCCCCGACCAACTGGAAAGCCTCAGAGTATAAGCCCTGAGGAACAACATGATGCAAGTATACCAATCGACCAAGCATAGAGTGTAAGGCCCAATCAATTGGGAAGCATCAAAGCGTAAGCCCCGATTAATTAAATAATATAAATATTTCTTCTACTATAAGGAATCCATTTCATTGTAAGCCCCTAGAATTTATAAAGTCTCTCGGATAGTCATAATGTCTTAAAGCATGACCACCTACCTTGTCCTATCAACAGGTTAAGGTACAAGTGAACTATGGGAACTCTGATTCCCGCTATAACAAGGATACATTGGATGACTTCCTAGGGCCCGATCTCCATACCATATTCTCCATGAGATGGGAAACCGTACCTATCAAAGGAAAACTTTAATGTGTAATCCCCATACGAATGTGTTCACATGCAATGCATATTATCTACAACTATCTCTTGTTTCTCACACCGATCATGGATCATGTGAGCATAGAGACTAGTGATGATTGTACCAATAATAGGACGAGAATTCCCCTAGTGAGGAATCATCATTGGGATGAAATCTTGATTACATCTCATCTCTTCCCAAAGGTCTATAATCCTGATGATTCTATCCAGGGTGGTATCATATGCATAAGTCCTTCCTAGGTCCTCTAATGTCGCATTTCACATGGAATTTATGTTCATAAAAAGAACTACCTAGACTCTAATTTCTATTTTAAACAAGATACATAGGATGACACCCTGAGGTCTGAGCTTGATATTCATGTCCTTATCATATGACATTAAACTGTATGAATTATTCTAGTCATACGACCTTAAACTATGTCAAATGAATTTTATGGGTTTTGATTCATATTTTCACAAGATACATAGGATGCCTCTTATAAGTTTAATCCCATCTCCAAGACACCATCCATCTCCCTGGACAACAATAAACTCCATAGTGCTCGAACATGGCCATGTCCCAAAGCATCATAAGTAAATAAGAGAGTGATATAAGACATGTGATATACGTGTGATTGTCCCTATCAATACATGATCATAATCAAGTCATTGAAAAATGGGTAACCTGTCCCATATCTGGTTTTGGGAAGGATTTCAAGAACATATGTTAAATCTATCATAGATTCCTAGAGTAGGGAACAATTCCCCCCAGAAGGGTGTGATGAGCCAAACATCACATCCTCTCAACCACTGTGAGCCCCCAAGAGTTCCTTGGCCTAAAAAACTAGATGACTAATGGCCTTTGGAAAACATGTCCATACCCATCTATGGATGATGGAGCCATTGGGAGTTTGTAAGGAAGATTAAATAGATGGAAAACTTGATACATGTTATTGATCAAGGCCTTAAATTCCCCCATAATCAAACTGTTTTGCGAAACCCATTCCATGCCTTAAAACCCAATGAAGAAATGAACATGTTCTTTTATTACCCTATTGGGGAGAAGGTTTTGAAATATACAAATATTGACCAAAGAATATATTAGGATGTCTCTTTATGTGAAATAACATGGTGGTACCATATTCCTATCCTCAATTGAAGTCTCATGAAAAAATTAATAAATGATTTAAAGTTAACAGTGGTAATATTTTCTTTTAAAATATGGAGTCATTATATTTATGGTGAAAGGTGTGATATATATACTGATCATAAAAAAATAAAGTATATATTCACATAGGAAGAGTTGAATATGTAAGAAAGGATATGGTTATAATTTCCTAGAGATTATAACTTTTTGTTATATTACCAGACCAAGAAGTTGAATACGGTGGATGATGATTCGAGTTTGAAGGATCATACTTTTTTTTCTATTATAAAGACTGAAAAATATCCAATAATTATAAAATTTTAAAATATGTACTTTGAAATCACAAGAAAAGGGGAAAAATCGTACCTTTCTCATATGAATGTTCTACCATCCATCCATGCGAAGATTAAAGAGATGTCAAAGGAGGATATGGAGATGTAAAAGAAGGTAATAAATATTCTAGAGTTTAAGCATGGACATGATGGAATGATAAGATCTAGTACCTGAATATGTTTCTATTTAATAACATAATTAAGTAATGGTCTATGAGAAAAATCACACATCTCTTCATTCTCTACCCATCCTAGAAGTATAAATATTTACAAAGAACTAAAATGGAATTTACTGTATGAAAAAATGTTAAGAGACAATGTGGAGTATATATCTCAATGTTTGGTATGCCACTAATTTATGTTTTAATATCATAAGTATAAGGGGAAGATGAAACAATTTCCCATACCGGCATAAAAATATGAAAATATCACCATGGATTTCATTATTGGACTTTCCGAGACAGCTGAAGGCCATAACACTAAATAGGTTATAACTAATCACCTTACAAAGTCAGTGCATTTTATTATTATCAACGAAAATTTCTTTCCTGAATAACTTTATAGGATATACATAATGGAGATGGTAAGGCTGCATAGAGTATAAATATCAATTGTATTTGATTGAGATCTATATTTTACCTTGATGTTATGGAGAATTATTATGTAATACTTGAATGTTGAGTTGAAATTTATCATTGAATATCATCCTCAGGTATATGGTTATTCAGAGATGATCTTTCAAACCCTATAAGATATGTTGGAATCTTACTTTGTGGATTTTAAAGGTGATTGAGATCAACACCTTACTTTGGTTCAATTTTCGTACAACAATAGCTTCCACTAGATCATTTAGATGGATCCTTATAAATATATCTATGGTAAGAAGTGAATAAATTTAACTTATTGGGATGAAGTTATAAAACATAACTTATTGGGACTTGATCTAGCAGAAGAAATGCTAGAGAAGGTTAGAGACATTTAGCAGCACACCAAGGAATATCATAGTAAAAAATGAGTTATACTGAAAATAATCAAAGAGATATAGATTTCAAAGTTGGTAACAAATTATTCCATTAAATATCTATCTAAAATAGGGTTATGATATTTGTAAATAATTAAAATATAAGACCAAGATACATTGGTCCCTTTGAGATTCTTGATTGTATTATGACAAAATCTTATCTCTTAGTGCTTACAGAAAACCTCTCCCATGTTCATGATGTGTTCCATGTATCTGTTTTGAAGAAGTAAATGCCTGATATTTCAATTTTGGAAAACTTGGAGTTTTAAAATATAAAACATGATATTTCTTATGAGGAACAATTGAAAGAGATTTTTTGTTGAATAGATAATGTGTTTCAGAAAAAGACCACCATCCCAATCAATGTTTTATGGAAGAAACAAAAGTTTGAGGAAGCTACTTGGGAACCTGATGATTTAATGAGGTAGAAGTATCCCCATTTATTTTCATTAGAGTAACTGAAATTTTAGGGTGAAATTATTTTAATGGGGTATAATGTAACACCCCATGATTTCAATGCATATTTTCTTCTAAAACGAATTTTATGTGTTCGTTATATTTTGATGTATGGAGCACCAAACTGAATTGAATAATGAATTATTATAATAAAAAATAAAATATATTTCCAGATAATTAAATGAAATATAATTAGTAAAATCAATTATGTAATTATAAGAAGTTTTAATTAAATTATTCATGGCTAAATGAAAATGTTTTTTTAAACAATATTTTTATTTTAAATTATATATATATATAATTTAAAATATAAATTTATAAAATTTTAGAATTTGTATTTTAAAAAAAGAACTTCATATTTTGATTCAGTGTTTCAATAATATATTAGGGTTAATTTTTTGATATTTTCTTAAATGGTTTATTTTTATGTGAATTATGACAAATACAATTTATATAAATATTGTAACTTTTAAAACATAATTATGATATAAGCATGAATTAAAAATTTATCAAAACTTTATCTCACCAATTATTAATTTAAGGAGTAAATTAAATATTTTCCAAATGGTATGTTAAATTTGGAAATCCATGTTCGATCTTTTGGAACCTAGGATATATTTTATTATAATAAAAAACTATTTTTATCCCATTCCTTTAATTAAGAATTCAAAATAATCCATTTGGTTTTATATTTAATTTAAAGTCATAAAACTTTTATTTTTATACCAATAAACCAATATAATCCATGGTAATCAATACTATATGTGATTTTGTTGTAAATTAAATTTTTTTCTTAGAAGATATTAAAAAAAACCCATTTCTTGTAGTATTATGTGTTATTATATTAAAATTATAATTTTTCACCTACATAAATTGAATTTTATATATTTTTTTCAGATATGGAATCACAATATCCAAATTTGGTAATAAGAATCATTTAATTTTTGGTTATACATGATATTAAGCACAGTAACAGTAAAGTCATGACAGTAAAGGTTAAAATGCTTTAAAAGTAATGGATATAAATAAAATATAAAAAAAGTATATTTATGTGAATTTTTTTAGTTTATTTTGACCTGAATAATATTATATTATAATTTTGTTTTCTTTTGTTTCAATTTACCTTAATAAATAAATTTATAATATTTGAATGTTTAGAGTATTCATAGGGGTGATACTCCCCACACCTATAAAAAACCACACATCTGGTCACTTATTTACACACTTTGAGCACTTTATATCAACAAAGATCTACCAAGATACCTTCAAATCACCCTTTCCCATGAAATAGTGGTTATTTTATCACCAAAATATCAATCTAGTAAGGCTAAAAGAGAATCCTAATGGGGGATATCCAAGGAAGAGGTAATTGTCTTATCAGAGAAATTTTATGTTTCTTTCCTTTTCCACCCCTCTAAATATAGTATATCCATTAAAATATAATTACATCAGTATTATTAGTTTAATAAGATGTTATTTTTTTAATATCTATTATCTACCTTACTTCAATCCATTGTAAAATGAAAACGTTTCTCATGTGTACGTGTAGACTACCACCACTATAGATAACTTATTTCATTTTTCATCACTGCCTCATATGGATGATTATAAATATGGGTTTAATGAATATATATGATATATATGAAATTATTAATTCTATAAAAATTTTATATTATCATTTTATAATTTCATGTTCTCACTCATCCAGTTGTTATAACACACACTTGTTTTGATCAGTTTTACCACCTATATGAACGATGTTATAATGTTTATGTCATGAATGACTAAGGGATGTTATATATTAGTTATAATATGAGGTAATTATATATTAAATATGTTTTTAATTATTTTTGAATGATTATATACATATTTTTATTCACTAATAAAATCATTTATTTTTATATAATCATAATTGTTTTAAAAACTTGTTTTTTGTGATTCACAAACAAATCACTGACATAAGTTTCATGAAATTACCATGAAAATATATTACAATATAAAAACATAATATAAAACTTTAGTATAATTGTTTAGACAATTAAATCATGACCATGTTTCAGGGATTAAAAACACTAAATCAGAACATATGTGGAAAATAGAGTTGTTAAAACAAAAATATTATTATTAAGAAAGAATTATTACTAAATGGGTAGTACTAAATTAAAAGTGTAGGGAATATAGTAATATAAATATAAATATGGTTATTATATAGATTTATTCTAAACATTAATATATTATAAATGAGTTTATAGCATGTATGAGCAAGTGGAAGTCTTGGGTTAGTGTTTTTCATCTGAATTTCACTTTATTGAGATATGTTCTATATTAACCACCTTATTTAATTTTTTATGGTTTATATATTTCTTAATAATGGATTTTATGAAATTATTCATGATTATTATTGAGAATTTAAAATACCTATAATGTTTCATCTTTCCTGATTTTTTTTATTAAAAGGCTACAAAATCCATAAGGGGCTTTATTATAAAACATTATTTTAATAGTTTTAAAGTATTTTACACCACTATTTCTCTTAAATATACTTATAATTTATACTATTTCTATAATTTAATTATATATATTGAAATTATTATTTAAAATCATTTTAAAATATTTTTTAATTTCTTTACAAGGAGTTTAAAATGAATCTTTTTATTGTTTTACATACAAGTCATTTTTATTTTCTTTAAAAAAGTGTGATAAGAATGTTTTTTAAAGTTTAACACTTGTACGAATTCTCATAAAACTATGACCATTATTAATTATTATATTACTTTCAATGTTTCTATGGTTTTTCAAATAAAATAATTTTACCATTGTTTAAGGAATTATTAGTTTTTAAAATTTAACAAAAGAAAAGAACATTTATTCTTGTTTTTCACAATATATTTTGACTGATTTTTAAGAAGTGTTTGTCATCTATGTCAACATAATTAATTTCTTCTTATGATTATATTAAGATATTATTTAATGATAACATAAATGTTTTTTCTCTGGATGGATTGTGATGATATTATAATGAGGTTTTCATACAACTAGTATAATTTCTGTAGGTTAAATAAGCTATGATGGAATTATGAATGTTTGAATTTTACCACACTACACATATGTATGATATTTAATATGTGATAATTGGTCCTATAACTATATTTTCCTCATGTTAATTGGGTAATGTAATATCTCATTAGATGAATGGTAATGGTTAATGAACCCAAACCCTTAAGGGACTTTGTTCATTAAGTGATGGGTGGGACTATAATTATACAACACACTAGTTAATTATGTAATGCCTTATATCTTAGGAGATGACATGTTATAAAATAGGGTGAAAAAAATCCATTATGGGAATATATCTATGATGTGATGATGTTCTTGGAAGTGATCCTTGGAAAATGAAACGATTTCTTATGCTTATGTATGTTCCACTCCATGTTTCCATATTCTTATATCTATTTTAAGATCTAATGGATCATGATTGATTAATGATGTTTTAATATCTTATGAATCGTCAATTTGATATATTGAGCCTTATTTCATGACTCATGATTTACGATATATGAATTATTAGGTATGATATTTTCAATTTATGATAAAGTTCATATACCCTTATATCTATCTTATAATCACCTATAATCTTTAATTGTTAAACCCCATGTTTACCATTACAGGTAATTTGAGATCAACCTCTATTATTTTTCCATTTCCATAGGTTATGAAGAAAGGTATGATAAATCTATAAGGGAACCATGTGAAAAGAAAAATAGTGAGATATATTGAATATTGTTCATAAATAAGTTTATTATGCATCTAGTATCTAAAGAATATAAACCTTTAAAATTATAATGAATGAGTTATTATAATATGTATTAGGTTTTCTTATATAATGAAAAAATATTTATGTATGTTATGATTGATTCACCCCACTTTCTATGAGGGAAATTAAAGGTGATTATTGTGTTTAGGTGGGAACTAAGGATTTAAGGATTCTATAAAATAGGGATTGAAATTTAGAATTCACTATATTAAAAATGATCCAACATTAAGTATCCTTAAGATTATCTGATAAAATTATCATACTGATGAAGTTAAGTTGAAGTGTATCCCTTTAGGGATAGAATGTTTTGATAAGATTCTAGAAGTATATACTTTTTAAAAACATGAAATAACTGTAAATTTTGTAAAAATATGTCATTGAAAATTTATTAATGGATACTCTTTCATCCTTATTTTTAAATAATAAAATATGACATTTGGGTGGTGTGGAATGTTTCTTTGGAATGAAAAAATGAGGTGATTATGAAAATTTATAGGTCTAAATAAAACTAACACACTATTAATTTTTTAAAATGTTTTAAACTTTGTGTTACAGTGAGTGTAGTAATTTAGGAAGGTAAAATTTAATGTGATTATGTTTAAGAAATTTGTTTCAATAATAAAATGTTTAAACCACACCTAAGAACATATTTCAGAAATAGTATCATATCCTGATTCGTTTATGGATATCTATTTTTTAGATTACGACATCTTATTTTCTATACCTAGGAAGAATCACATAGAACTAGAGTGGGATGATTGATGAAATATTGCATTATGTTAATTTCATCCCCCCTCTCTCAATTATATTTCTATTTACTATTAATAAGGGGGTTCAAGAAGAAAATTAAATGGAATACATTGAAATGAATTTTATGTATTGATACTGATAATAAATACAAATGGGGAGATTATTGGAACCACTTTGTTTTTGTGTTGTATTTTTTGTTATTAATAATAATGTCAATAATAATAAGGTTAATATGTATTGGGATGTGTTGAAAAATAGAATCTTGGAAGAAGTTTGGATTTCCCTATCCTGTTGATGAAAATATTGAGGATCCCAAGCAAGGTATCTGTATATGTTAAGTTATGAAGATTGAAAAAAGACTAATTAATCAACTTTAATCGTGTAAGTAAGTAGATACTCTTATTAGTATGATAATTTAAGTTCATTCCACTATTTATATAGAAAATAAGATGTAAAAAATGTAAAATAAGAACTGAGTGAACTTTTACCGTTTAAAGTAAGCTGTTACCATCAGTAATTATTTTGGAGATCCATTCACGTGTAAAGGATTCTTAGATAAGTTGTTTATTATGTTTCATGAAGATTAATTATCTTATATTGATTTGAAAAAATATTTTATAGGATGAGGAAGCTACTTGGTATCTTATGTTTAGACCCATTTTAAACTCATTTGAATACGTTGAAGAGGGGTCTATGGGGTGTCATTATTGTTGAATATTATATCTCTTTAATGTTTTTAGAAATGTATTCCATGAAGTTCTATAACTATGGATATCAATTTTGGATAATGATATAACTTATGGAAACATACTTTGATGATTTTTTAGAAGTAAAATCTATTTAAGGTAGTGAAGTATCATTGCAATACTCTAAGGTGTATTTATAAGATGAATTATCTTTGGAATTTTTTTAGTTTTGATTGAAGTTGAAATGAAGTTTTTCCAAACCAATTTGAATTATCTTCAATGTGTTGATAAGTACAGAGTTATGTTTAGAAATTATATAATTGTAGGTTTCTGAAATATGTATAATACATGATGTGTAATATATTTCTTAGGTACTGAAATTTGGAAATAAATTTCTATGCATAAGAATAACTCCTTCAATTTTTATTATATATACAAGTTTATTTGGACAAAAAATATAGAATATTATAATTACATGGCATGAGTAATAGTATTTTACTCATTTTTATTACAAACTCTCTAAAAAATGGTTAATTATCATGATATGTTAATTTCATTTCCTAAGTTTATAATATTAACCTTTTAAGTTGATTATAAATTTAAAAAATTCATTGGATACATATTGGTAAATTAATTCATATACAAGAGTCATCATTTTGAGGGAAAATTGTGACAAATTAAATAACAACACTGTGATACATAATATTATTGTATAAAGGTAAATTATAAAAGTATAGTTGTTCATAGAGGTATTAAAGATTCTTGCAAAACTAGTAAATTGATAAAATGAAAAAAATATAGATAATACCTATGAAAAGGCCCCCTATATAATCTTATTATAATTTTATATATTCCTTGGAAGCTAAACTGAGGTACATAATATTAAAAATATCTTAATTAAAGGTCATAATTTTTCAAAAAAATTGAGTTATTTAGAAGTTAAAGTGATCGTTAGAAGTGAAAATTCCAAAATAAGAAATAAATTAAGGCAATTATTAACCTATTCTTTAGTGTTTTAAATATCATGATTATGGTTATGATCATGATTCAATCCAAGAAAAACTACAATTATAAGATGTTATTTCAAGTTAAAAATATCATGGTTTTGTGTTTAAGCTATTATCCAAGATATGATTTGAGGAGAGAAACAAGAAAATCCTTTTATTGGAGTTTGAGGTGTAGTTACATCATGAAAGGAACTACCAAACTATGAATACAAGAGTCAAAATTTGGAAATAAGTTCCAAAAAATGGTGTGTGATGTTGAAAATTTCATACGATAGTTGTATGTGATGATGTCATACTATGATAGTTAAATACCGTTCTAGAAATAGTTGATGAAGTATATCACACCTTGAATGGAGTTTTGACAATGCTCCCATGAATATATATAAATCAACCAAACTATGAGAGAATCCTTATTTACAAAATAGTCACATGTAATATTTTGATATAGTTATAAGGTTTGAAGTTTAAGTGGTTTTTGATATAGTTTTAAAGAAAAGTTTTAATGATAATTGAGGAGAGTCATGAGGTAGAAAAATAACATGAAATTTTGGATTTCAATGTTATAGAATTATTTATTATTCTAAAAATTTTATTTAGATTATTAAATTTTTAGAATCAAGGAGTTGACGCAGAAAAATATTGGTCAATATTCATGAACTTATTAAAAATAAAGATATTAGATATGATAGACTAAGAATCTTGGATATATATAAACTATTGATAATTAATAGGTATTTACAAATTAAAAAATTGAAACCAATATATAGGAATATACTGAGTATAAAAAGGAGAATATGAAAGAAATCATAACACTATTATTATCTAGAATATGTCTGGAGTCAAAGAATAAAGAGGGGAGTGAAAAAATATTTAATTCTTAGAAAGAAATCTATGTATTAAATATAGATAGAATAGACTACCATCACAATGAGATATTTTGTGTCGAAGTGAGAGAACATAAATTTTGCTGAGAAAGAGAACATCCTTATATATTTAAGAATAAAAATAATATAGAGGGACTGATATTTCTAATTCATATTTTTATTCAGGATGGAGAAGAAGGTTGAAGAAGTTAGTCTATGATATTCATGTATCACAATGTTTGGGGCCTATGATATTCCTATATCATTATGTCGGAGACAACCCTGTGATTACTGTGGATCCATCCCTTTATATTAATATACTTTGAGTAAGGTGATCAAATATATTCTATCTAAGAGAGACATAAAGACTTCACTACTATTATACTTCAATGATATACAAGATAAATTTTGTATTCAATGAGAAAGGCCTAGTTGTTTTCAGAGCATGCTATCAGAAAGTTAGTTTATACATTGTACTTTGTTAGTGCTAGGGGTATGGAAACAATGATATACCCTTGATATATATTTTACTTGATAATAAAATATAATTTGTGTGTGCAATGGATAAAAAATACCATACAATGAGGACATAGTGTTCTTTCTTGGAGGTGAACCTCATTAAGAAATATTGTGTGCCTTATTGTTTTGGTTTCTTGTTAATAATATATTCACGATAAATGAAGTTGGGAAGAGATAAGAGAGATATATTAATTGAAAATGTGTAGAGGTAAATAATCTAAAAAGTTAAAATTGGTAGTAACTCATACATACTTATTCTCCCTTCTCTTAGTTTTTTTCATATCCTGACTGATCTTACCAATTAGTATTAGAGAACATGTTTCACCTCTTATTGGGTTCTCAACAATCTATATATTTAAGGTACTTGAATTTTTTTAGATTATATTTATAAAACATTTATAAATTACACATTTAAAGATATATATGAGTTACCTATCAAAGAGACCATGAAACAGATATATGACAAGATATTAAAGAACATTAAGAAGAGTGATGCAAAGAAATTAATAAAGGCCAAATCAATGAAATAAGAGATCAATTAATCACTATTATTTAAATATAATAAAACTAGAGTTAATTTTTTTATATATATTGATACTTTTTCCATTAAATAAACCTATGGTGAAAAGACGCCCCTCTCATTTAAAGACAAAGTGAAATTATTTTACCCATGTTGAAATCCCAATAAAGAGTTATCTTGAATGGAAGAAAAATTTTAGGTGGTTGAATACACTAACAAGTATATGTAAACCACTTACACCTCATAAAGTTTAAGGTTTTCATATTATAATTAGTTAAAAGAAATCTCATTCCCAATTTTTTATATATATGATGAAAACACAACTAGGGAAATCAAATTTTTTAGGATTCACATGTGGATTTTTCAAAATAATGAAAGATAAGATCACCCAAATTAAGGAAGAATTAGAAATTTTGAAGAAAGATATATAAAAAAATGGTGTTAATGATTGTAAATACCTAAAAATAGGTTGTATCCTTAAATTCCATGAATGTGGAACTTGAAGAAAGGTGCTCCAGATTTGAGGATGAGTAGCTCAATACAACCCAAAATATCGAAGAATCTATAAAAGGGATTGAAGATAAGTTCCATGTTGTTTAATAAAACCAAAATACCAATATATGTATCTTAAAAATACTCAATTTTAGATTAATTAAAATAAAATAAATGATCTTGAAAAATAACTGTATTGAAAAAATAAAACTTTTCTAAGGGAGATGAAGTTGAATTAATCAATTGCATTGAAAATTAATAGATTTTGAGAAGGTCTGGGGCAGAAAAAAAATATCTTTCTAGCTATTTTTAGGTGTTTTTAAATTTTATTTTGGAGTTAGTTCATGAATTTAGGTTGGTAAAATATCATATGAATATGTTCAAAAAAATTGGCATTAGCCTAAAAATTCTTAAACATCCTATATGGAAGGATTTATGAGTTGGTATCATATTTTGATTGGTTTATTGAATGTTTTATTTCGTATTTTATACCCTCTTGTTTCTACACTATGTATGGGTCATATAATCTTAAATTGTGATAATTAATGGCACATTACTTTAAGTGAATTCATATTACCCTCCCTGAGGTATATTTATATTTATTTTCAATAAGGGGTAGAGATAAGAGAAAATATATATATTTTAACAGTTATTTTATGTATTGTTATAAAAAAATATAAGGGGTATGATTTTTGGTGCAAAATTTTCATTGAGTTTTATTTTTCCTAATAAGAATTATGGAAATAAGCATGATTTTAATATGTTTAAAACCCATCAATTCACTAGTATGTATTAATTTTGAGTTTTTTATATTTGTTTAATTTTCAATAATATTTTTGGGATTTGGGGTTCATAAATTTGGTTTTTTGGGAAAATATCCTTGGGAAAACTGTTTGTACACCATTAGTGCTATCCTTGAACCCAACAAAGGGAGGTAATTATGAGGGTTTACATGGCCATTTTTCATTGTTTGTGATTTTTTTTCTAATTGTGTGATATCACCAAGAAAACCATTCAACCTATTTTTTATGGGTAGTGAACCTCATAGTTGGAACATGATTTTCCTAATCGTGTTCCTTTTATATAATTCTTATAAAATTGTAAGATACCATTTTGAAATTATAATTTTATAACCCATCTTATCTCATCTTCTCCCCACTATCCTGGACTAGCCTTTATAGCCATGAATGATTATTTCTTCTTTCCTCCTTAGTGTTCTCCCTTTTATTTTTGTGGTTTATCTTGAGGTAAGACTTGTTTATCCTTGTATTTCTCCCCTTTTATTTTTATCCACCTTTTTCCCATTCCATTGGAGTTTTGGAACCTTATAATCCCATGGGGGTCCAAACATATGGTTAGGGATGGGTTTTTAATAAATTTTTAATGATATAATCTTTTTAGTATTCTCTCTTCCCATTTATAGAAATTTTAGATGGGGGAAATGAAATTTTATCTTGTTTAAGGTAGGTGTATCTACTAAGTTGGTATTTCCCTTATCATACATTAAATTCATGGATTTCAATTTTGTTTCGAATCCTTTATTATATTTAAATTATTTTTTGGGGGATGATGAATATTTATTTGATGTTGATATGGAATGAGTTGTGTTAAAAGGGTGTTTTCAAGTGGTTTTTTTAAAGAAAATAGATTTGGGTTCATGGGTAAAATAGACAAAAGAAGCCCTAGTATAGATTACACATTAGATTCCTTATTATAGAATGTACAGTTAACTAGAATATTTTTTGTTATATTGAAATCTAAGTTGTCTAGGGGTGGTTTAGAGAATGACTATTGACTTGGGCTATCATTTAGATGAGAAATAATATCACGTTTTAAAGAGAAAGAAATTATAGTTATCCCCATACTTTCAAGTGCCTTAGGATATGAGGTCCTTCTCATAGTTTATTCATTTAGTGGAGGATATTATTTCTGAAATGAAATGGGGAGTACCTTTTTAGTGAATACTATCATGGGGAAAACTACCATCATGGTTCAACATCCGACCATAGTTATAGATACTGGGACATATTCCCCCGGGAGGACCTCTAGGGTGAATAGTGAAAAGAGGCAAACCTTCTTATGAAATTTAAATATCACAGTAAGGAGGAACTTCATAGAGAATTACATCACGAGGAGGAATAATATTATGGTTAAGTTTCTGACCATAGGGAGGTACCATACCTCATATTCCCTATAGTGGTCCATGAGGGTGGATAATGGTAAGTTGGGAACCTTCTTATCATCTGATATTCTGATCATGAAGATAGATTCCATGGTAGTCATCATGAGAAGATTTTTTATGATCAATCTTAGTATGGAAAGAGATGATTTTCATGGTAAATTCTTCAGGGAGGACCTCCAGATATTCTAGTAGAAAAATTATGGGGAAGACCTATGTAACTGAGATAACTTCTTAATTAATTTAGAAACGAGTCAATAAGATCTTAGACCACCATTGATAAACGTTTAAGGGTCTCAAGAATAAAAATATTTAGTAGATATGAAATTTGGTTTTTTATAGACTTCATGTCTCCCTTGGAAAGATTTATTCTTATAGGTTATCCCTCAAGAAATTATATTCTCATGTTGTTAACCAAGAATTTCATGTTTGGGAGCCTACTTGGATTACTCCCATGTTGTTTACATAATATTCCAGAAAGTTATTTTGGTTTTGGAAGTAATATGTGTCTACCCTAAAGTATCCATTAGAATGGGATACTGATCTCTAGTTTGAATGTAATTTTCTCCCAATCCTGTTGTCTATTTATCACAGGGGTTCACTAACGACCCTCATGTATGGGATCATGAATGTGTGTCTTCTCCTAAGTAACTCTTGATCTTTATTGATGAGATACTTTGGTAGTGGGGGAATAAATGTGTTACTTCCATATAAATACTATCTCTTCCATGATATGTTAATATCTTTTTATAATGTGGATAAATATGTAAGCCTACCCCTCTATTACTGTTATGATGTGTTGGCAAGATTTTGAAATTGGAACATGAATGTGCACTCATTCCTTGGTTGGATAAGTCATGTGTTCCTACTCCTATCCTCGAGTTTCCATATAAATATACCAAATATCCTTATGTTTTGGGGCTATAATGTGTGTCTTCCCCCTTGTTTATTATTAGTATATGTTGATATGATTCTCTAGGTGATGCCATAATATATTAGAAGGCTTTCTTTGTGAGGGACGAAATGTGTTCCTGATAATAATTTTCCACCACTATATATTGGTGATATTCTTTAGCGGAAGCAGGGATGTGGACCCGCATGAAGTTTTTTATGGTATTTCTACCTTGATGGGTTTTACAAGGTTCTTGGGTCTTAGTACCCTTAATAGAGACTTGAAAGGTGGTTACCTTAGTTGGGCATTTAAGAATTAGTACCACATGACATCAATGAGTATTATTATTTTAAATAGACTTTAGTATATACTCTTATGTTGTGGTGAGGTTGTTATCAACCTCCTGGTCCACCACCCTAAGACAAGGGATGTTCTTGTAGCTTAGTTCCAGGGAGAGGATCCTAAATAGTTTGAAATGGTAACAAGTGTCATTTTCTTTTTCTCAACCACTTTTCATTAAAAATATGGCTGGTAAGTATTCATATCCTAGATTTATTCAACTACAACCAATGATATTAGGATAGTTTCATTTAGGTGGTACTCCTTGATTAGTGCATTTTCCACTTGTCATTGAGGGCACTAAGTGGGCGACAACATTCTATAATTTGATGAGGATATGACTTGTGTATCTACTAATGGATAAGATCATCATGGATGATATGAGACATTTAGGATTAAAGATATTTCTAGTGGATAATATTTTTCATAAAAAACAAATAATAATAAGAAAACCTTTTATAGAGGCATCACAAGTAAACAAATTCATGAATGGATGATTACTTTCATGGTTAAAAGATCCACATTATTTCCTTTTTTATTTTCATATAATAATGAATGAAAAATTTACCAACTTACGGGGAACCCTATTATTTTGATTAATTAAAGATTAATTTTGGGTTCCCCATTTTTGTTTATGTGAGGCATAGAAAACAATATGGCCCAATGTTTGATGATGAAAGACTGATAATTATTGAAGGATTCACATCAGGTTCACCATTTTTATTCTTGAACTAAAGGTGATGAATTTATTAATGTATAAGGAATTACTAACATTTTTCAGAAAATTTTTAATGGGGTTTATTCATGGAACCCAAAACACGCAATAAATCTTGCATCCTTGACAAGATACCAACCTACTTTCTAAAGGTAGGTAGTCACTGTGGTGTATTGATGATGATTATTAGGAAATCACATTGTTCAAGAGGTTGGGAGTTAGAGCTCATCACACCCTATTTGGGTTAATTATTTCCTACCATGGGAATCACTTATATATTTAATTCATGTTTTTAATCTTTCCCAAAACATAGTAGGGGAATGGTTACCTTCATGATAGCAATAAGTTATTTTCACGTAATGATATAAACATATGTATGTGTCAGAGGCATCTCATTGATATGAACGTCTATATGTATTGGAGTTTTCCATCAATTGTATAATATGTATGTGTCAAAGGTACTCTATCTTGTTTCATTATTACATGGTGATGCCTTGTTTTAGGGTACTATGTCTAAAGACACATAACTAGGTACTCGAAAATTTATATCCATCCTGGAAGGTGGTGATTGATTTAGTATTTAGATCAGGACCATGGTGAGGATTCATATATATCATTATGAAAGGAATAAAAACCCACATAGTTCTGTTCTAATTAGCATAACACATTATACATTTTCAGGTTATGTTATAAGGATATATCCATATACTTTAACATCATTATGTAAGGATGAATAGGTGAAAGGTGCCTAGAAACGGTTGGGGGTGATACTTACACATGAGTGACACTTTTTAATTGACCTCACAAGGATTGTGGCCCAAAAATACCGAGTTAGCATCATAAGGAATATGAAAATGTAAAGATGGATCATAATAGTAATGTGGCCCAATGAGGATGGGAATATATGATTCAAAATAAGTATGGCCCTCTGGTTGGGGGTTTGAACTTATTAATAATATGGTCTGATAGAGATGGTAATAGGGTTGATTATGTTGGGTTTTAACACTAGGGAGGAATCCTATATATCCCGTTGAGACACTAATCAAATACCACATATTTTTATTGGATATTGGAGCTTACAAATGATAAGTATTCCTAGATATATATTAATTTTGGGATTAAACCTTATAGGAGGCCCAAAGATGATTTACTGGGAATATGGACCTTTAAAGTAGTGTATCACAGGGAATATGAATATTTTAGAAGAAGATGGTAAAATTGGGCTTAGACATACGGTGGAGGCTGAAAACGAGTCATTCTCATAATGATAGTGTAATTATGACCACATAACTCTAAACCCATGTGAGTTATTCTTTGTGTTAGAAACAAGAGATAATAGAAGATATGTCAAATTGCATGAATACATAATTGGATGGGACTTACACCTAAATAGGAAGCTCGAAATTGAAATTCCTCCCTCATCTATTTGTGTATGAGGGGTATGACATGGAGATTAGGAGAGATATTACATCCTATAAGGTAGTATAGGGGCTTACTCCATGAGTGATTCCTCATAGAATCCACTCCCCACCCATTAAAGGATAAGGGAGGGGCTATTATGGGCTATCTAGATGGAATGAATAGGGAATTACTACATGATGGATTCAATTTTTAATCCTCTTTTCTATTTATAAACCCCATATTAGGGCTTACACATATACTAATTCGGAAATAAAAGACATGGATGCTGCCCATGCTGCATCACATTTCAGGAATCATTTATGAAGTAAGTTATATTCCCAAAAATTAATAAATTCCTACCATTTCCAATGGGCTTAAGGTTATCATTACAAAATGGATTCATTATTTTAAACAACCTAATTATCCCATCAGTTATAGAAGAAATGCAGTGAAAAACCTTCAATAAGGGAATGCATGATCGAAAGGTTGGAACACTAGTGTTCCCTATAACCCAAACTTGAAAATTTGGTGGCCATGGGGAATGACTTAATTATAGAATTCCCAAATGGTAGGATTGGGTAAAGGAGGATGGTAATTTAAGTAAGGTTAAACCATGGATGAATTTTCACTTTGGTGGAAATCCATGGGTGATTGGTCACTTATGTGGGCAGCTCTGGGTTCCTGGTTACTTTGGTGAGTATCCCTTGGTGCCTATTCACTATGATGAGTAGCCCAATCTGGTTGTTCACTTTGGTGAGTAGCCCAAAGTGGTTGTTCTCTTGGGTGAGTAGCCCTGAATAGATGGTCACCAAGGTTGGAATCCTTGAGTGGTTGGTTTCCTAGGTGACGATCCATGGGTGGTTGATCTCGTTGGGGGGGGGGGACCCAGAGTGGTTTGTCACTTATGTGATGGATTTGGATAATACCTTACTCCAACATAAGTTAATTTTGTTAAGTATTGGAGTGTTTTAGGATACCATGTGGATGTAATCATGTCATGAGTGAGGCATCTCTATAAATCATTCTCTCTCTTAAAAAAATAGGAAAATAATGCACTGTTAAGTGTCCTAGGGTTTCTATTTATAGGAAAAATTAGTGTCTGAGTAGTGGAGGAATAAGTGAGTAAGGTGATTTGTGTAAAAGAACTAATTTATGTAGTATGGGTGGCCTAATAAGACTTGGGTGAGGAAGGAATAGTTACCAGAGTTTATCTGGGTGAGATAGGTAAGGTGTCTAAAGGAGACCTAGGTGCGGTAAGACTATTGCCCAGATGAGACACTCAACCTTCTATTTCTTTTCCCTTTACCTTTAAAAGGGAGTGAAAAAATCACTAAAGGATTTAATTTCTTAGAAATTTTTTTCCATGACTTAGATTATATATATTCTTATAAAATACACTTTTATGGTGATTGAATTTTTGGTATTGATAGTTTACATTCTTGAGGTCAATTATGGTGATACCATCGAGAAATGTTATGAAACCAATTTTGTATTCTTTTAGTTATTTATGATGTGATGGATTTTTTTCAAGTGCCATATATATGTATTTATTATTTATAATTTGGTTTCTATATACCCCCAAAAATGAATTGGTTAGTTTTTTATACCTCATGGGAAGAATGTGTTGAGTGTAAACATGATATGAATTAGTTATATTCATAAGTTTGAGTGTGAACATGATGTAGATTTTTCTACATTCACAAAAATGAGTGTAAAAAATATTTTGATTTTATAAATTCACAATATTTAGTGTTAACATGATGAAAATTATCCATACTCACAATATTGAGTATAAACATGCTAAAAATTAGCTACGTTTACAAGTTGAACATAAAAATAATACAGATTAACTATGTTAAAAATATTGAGCATGAACATGATGAGGATTATATATGATCACAATATTGAGTGTGAAAATGATAAATATTAGATACATTCAAAATATTGAGTGTGGAAATTATGAATATTAGCTACATTAACAATATTGAACATGAACTTGATGTGGTTATCTATGTACACAATATTATGAATTCCAATTCTTATCGTATTCCATAATTTTGTGTAATATTTTTGTGTTATACTCCATGGATCAAGTTTATTATATCATGCTTCCAAACTCCTTAACCAGGGTATATGTTGTTCATTTGATCTGACATGTCCTTTTATTGTAACTTATGGATTACTATTGTTATTCCACATTATTTTAATAATGCATTTCTCCTCTGCTCATATTTTCTCATATTCTTATGATATAACCTTTGACATCATTGTTACAAGATTTACCTTATTGAGAATTTTTTCTCAAACCTTTCTTATATTTCCCTTCCCAAAGTTACAATGATGAATATAAATTATGAGAAGTCTATAAGGGACTCTAGTGTGGTTCAATTATGAATAATTTTTCAAAAGTATCATAAAATAATTCTCTTTTACAGTTGACCCTCAAGTGAAGTAAACCTTTAATTATTTGGATGTATGATTTTTTTGAGATGTAATATTTATGTTATGTAAATTATTTATAATAAATATAGGTTTATTTCACTATATAAAAAATCCATCATTTAAATAAAGTGTTTTTTGCACTATATTTGAGAGTACTGTTCTGGGTTGTTTCACATGGATCATTATTTATTAATGATGTTTCACACTCTAATTACACATGATTTTTTATATTATGTCATTACTCATGATTTATGATATATGAATTATTGGGTTTTATTTTTATAAGTTATGGTTAAGTTCTTCTACTCTTATTCTAATTTTATTCCCACTTATGATCTTTGATAGTTATATCCCATGTTTACCCCTAATGA
Source organism: Viscum album (assembly GCA_963277665.1). NCBI lineage: Eukaryota > Viridiplantae > Streptophyta > Magnoliopsida > Santalales > Viscaceae > Viscum > Viscum album. The sequence continues at coordinate 419,135,767 of OY728148.1, forward strand.
GAATATAAGCTTACCCTTTGTTATATTTACACATTTATAAGTTATAAATAATGGTATTATATATGATAAGTTTAGAAAAATACTCTTTTGGAGAAAGATAATGGGAGTTTTTAAAGATTTTTCATAAATAAGATGATTATGCATCTAATCTCTAAAGAATATAAACCTTTACAATTCTCACGAATAAATTATATATATATATATTATGTTTTTATAAAAAATTATATATTATGTATGTATTTTATGTTATAATCACATCATTTGGTATCAAATTAGAGTTTATTTACTTTTTTGGATTAGTTTATAGAGAAAAATAGAGTAGAACTTAAAACAACCTATGGTAAATGTTGAAAATGATGAACCAAAAATTTCATGGATCAAAAGAAATTTTAATAATTTAGGACATATTTGAAATTATTTTCCTCAACATATGACTTATTACTATGATTAATTTTAATGGATACTCACACTGACCGTTTTGGTTTTAGTCAATGGTTATAACTCGGAGGAATCATGTGAACAATTAATGTGATAGCCAATACAAGGAAAATCTTCCCAAGATATTAATTGGTATAGGAGATATAATGCAATATATTTTGGCTTTTATAAATCCCCCCGGATTTTAGGTACATTAATGTTTAATTTAGGCTAGATCATGTGTATTTTACTTATTTTTGTCTATTTATGGTGTCAGGGTTTCTTGGGAGTGGATTTTGGATGAACAAGCCATACTTAAAGCTAATCATAAGTTGAAGAGAGGCTTTCATGACATGAAACGTGTTTCATGTCCTAAAAAAGTTAAAATAGAACCCTGGGGTGTTATGCATAAAGTGGATCATGTTGTGAACCATATGTTGATTCTATGAATGTGTTCATGGCATCTTTTTAAATGGAAAAAAGGGAATTTCCTGAAAACCTTTCAAACACTCCTTCATTCCTTTGACCCCCTTATGGGATTTTTATATTCAAGTTCTACTCTTTGATGGTTTTGTATCTATTATTTTTGTTTCTTCCCATTTAGAGTTTTGTTTGTTTTGGTGGTCATCCCTTGGTAATTCTAATTCCATTCAATCCCTAGATCCTTGTTTCTTATAATTTTTATATATTTCCACATTTCTAGAACCATAATGTCAGATTTTGGGAATGATTTTAGATATTTGACAACCCAAGATTGTTTTGGGTGGTGATTCTTGATGTTTTGGATTTTTTGTGCCTGAGGTAGGATATTCTTACCATTTTACATCTTTCATAGGAAGTTGTATGTATTTATATTCATGCAGAAGCATGTGCAGCCTTGTGAGACATTTATTTATGGTATCAAAGTGACTAGATTAGTCTTTATATATGTAGTAGAACCCTTAGAAAGGAGTTTTATCAGATATTTAATAGTTAAAGAAGTGTGTCCTATTTGATTTTTGAGTGATGTAGTTGTTTTATTCAAAAGAAATTTAGAGTTGAGAGAGATTTTCAAGCTGAGTTATAATCGTAATGACTAGGAAAAATTGTTTTGGGGCTTGGTTGATGAGTTACTTATATTTTGTGACTTTTAGTGGTTAATTTTTTTCTTGATTCCTATTTTTTATATGACCTCTATGTAATCCATAAGCATGGGTTGGTGTGCATGATATGACCTCCCTAAAATAATCATAAATGGGTGGGTGTGTTGAGGTGAACTCCCTGAAATTGAAAGGATGTGTCGATGTGTCAGGATGACATCCTTGAGTGAGAAATGAAGATTTAGGGAAATTAATTTGGTTGTGATCAGTGTGTTAAGGTATGATATGTATACAGTATTAGTTCTATATATTTAGATATACTTTACTTCAAGCCAGGAGTCTATGTGGGTAGGGTGAGGGTTCATGGTAGCCTTGTTAGTGCAAGATGACCCAATGTGCTGTGTGTCTATTTCTTCATTTAATTTATGTCAATACATCTATCTTTTTAACAATTACTATGTTTATATTCATGTCATATTGGAGGCGCACTAATATTTTTTTTTCTCAAACCTTTCATATTCATCTCGATGCGTTTAGAAACATCATGGTGAGGGACCCTACCAAGGGTAAGTGTCCTATGACAGACTACTGAGTAGATAATGGTGGACTAGGATAAAGGTGATAATAGGACATACCCTAGGATCTTTTGTAGTTGGGAAACATTATTTTTTTGTCATATTCATTTTTTATATTCATCCAATGTATGTGGGGATCCTTTTTGTCTGCATTGTATAGCCTAGTATTCCATAATGTTTTATAGTATGTTATGATGAGTCTATTGTTTTTTATTTCTTATTGTGCTACTTATATTTTTGTTTTATTCCTCTTTTTTATTACTTCTATTATACATGTCACTATAGTGGACATATGATAGTAAGGACATAGTCTCCCCATTGTTCTGCATAGGCCCTTGACACTAGTTGGTGACCTCTTACGTATGAGGAGGATCACATAAGTTCATTTACCACTCCAGGCTAGACTTGATTCTGGTTGGGGTGTTATAAAATGGTATTATAGCCCCATTTTATTTTGAATTACTATTTGGGGATCTATATAACAGATATTGGATGGATGCGACTTAGGTGGGGGAGAAAATATTATTCATGGAAAATACCCATGCAGTGGACCTCTGAGTTTTGGGGGACACATGATTGATTTTTTTAGTTGTGATTTTGTGGTTTCATGCTGTTATTGGTTGTTATTGTGTAGTTATGGTTTATAGAATTTTATCAGTTGGACTGATTGAAAAAAGAAACCGATTTCATGCATCATGGATAGGAATGTATGTTCACATGTCACATGTTTAGTTTCTTGTGGTTGATACAGTTTTATATTATATAAATGATCAAAATCATACATTTGGTGTTCTCCCAAATACATAATTAGTGACATTTAACTAATTTGACATAAGAATCCTCATATTTCTATTATCATCATTGTGATTACCATTTTTGTACTAAGGATTTGATATTAGGCCTTGGGTATATATTAAGAGAGATATGCCTAGTGGTTGTGGGTAGTTCTACGTTGTTTTTCCCAGGATCATCATGCATTCATGTGCGTACTTATTAATTGCTGAAATATTTGAATTTTTGAGCCATTAAAAGTAGTTTCTATGTTTTTATTGGAATTTTAGAATATTCCACCTCATCAACATCCCATGGTGCTACTAAGGGATTGGGGTAAGAATGTTCCTAGAAGAGGGAATGCTCCTATTCTACCTCTTTACTATTGGGTCCCAAAGGGGTAATATAAATGGATGGGTTGGGGGAATTATATTTATTTAAAAATCAATATATTTAACTTTATATGTGGAAATTTATCATTAAAAATATTAAACAATTTAACCATACCAATATAATAAAAGACATAGGAAACAAAATGCAAGGAAGTAAAGGACGAACACCAGAATTTTATAGTAGTTTAGATCTAAATGATACTATGTATACTCTTCACACACCAAATTGATATGTGAAAACCACTATGGTATATCAATTTTGAAGGAGAGTTACAACTATATATATTAATATTTATCTCACTTATATGATTAACTTAATTATATTTTCTTTTATAGGTCTAGACAAAAACCCATCCTTTTATATGAGAAAATCCAACCTATACTTTTATAAGCTCAATACCAAACTCTTGTATTTTCTAGGTTTATAAATAAAATAATATTTTATAGGTGTATATCTGGCACATTATTTTATCAGTTTAGAACCAACCTAGAATTTCAAATGAAAATTTCCAACCACCTCTATTTTATGGGTCAAGCGGAACCTGAACTTCTAAGAGGATAGACTAAACCTAGACTCCTACAGGAGAAATCCTTTCCTATGATTTTTTATGTGTTAAAAAAACCTGTTATTATATAGGGATTAACTAAAACTAGTAATCTAATGTGATAGAATAAACCCAAATATAACTTTTTAAGGTTAATATAATTTGGGAAAGACACACTAATTGTGGAATATGCATCACATTCTGTTATAAAAAAAATAAAAAAATAAAAAAGTTTAACCTAGTGAATGATTATTGATGAAGATGCTGAAAATTGGATAAGTTTAAACTCATTACCTTCAATATTTTTAAACAATGAATATCAGAGAACCAATATTTTATTTCAGAAAGAAGGTAAATGATGAAGCTTTAGGACACAATTGTTAAATATGTACCTTGAAAATACAAAGTAGTGTCATGATCTATATATATTCACTACATTCATTCCTTAGTATTTCTATATAAAAAATGGTAAATAATATTTTCTTCATCTTCAAATCAATAATTATTCATTATAAATTCCAACAATAATGCATTTATGTGGAAACATATTTCAATCTTCTTCAATATATTATAAAAATGAAAACCATTCTATATACAAATTTGATAGAATAAAATAGAATTAAATACATCCTTAAAATCTAATAATAAATTACATGGAGAAATTCTTGAATTTATTAATGAATAAATCATTATATTTTAATGAAATTATAATTTTAACTTTTCACTTTTTTAAAATAGCCTTATTGGTCATGCTTATCTCCCAAAAAAATGTTTGGTGTGTATTTTTCATTTATGAGGTAAAATTAATATACACGTGATATATATAGAGACCCGAAGCTTGACGTACATGGACATTACATTACTTTTGCGGAATACTTGGTACATAACAAAAACACACACACAAGGATCGTAATAGTTTAGTGTCTTTGGAAACTCAGAACATAATCTTCTAATCGTGGTGAAAGATCTTCAATATCTCCCATAAAGATCTTCCTTTTTTTACCTAAAACCCTTTTTTATATCATGGGGAAAAGAAAACATAAAAGGGTGAGCTCAAATGCTCAGTATGGGTAAACAAAAGAAATATCAATCACATCATATACACAAGTACATAACTTTTGGAAATCTTAACCTGCAAAATAGATCATAATTTCATAACATGGGATAAATCATGGCAATGAAATGTAATCACAATAATCATAACTTAAAACATGAAACTTTGTGGAATTCACACATAATCATAGAGAATCATTTCTTGTTAGTCAAGACTCATTTCCAAGACTATCTTAGTGGACAAAGTCCCTTTCTGAATCGAGTAACCCTCGTTTCAGTCCTGTTTTACTGAACCGGTATAACCTACCATTCCAGCCATGTCTATCTCATGAGATATAAAATCTTTACCCAATGCATTGGAGGGAGATATATGTCCCACCCATCTCATAATGATACCATTCTTATGTGTGCCACAAAATCATAAATCATACATCATTTCATAACCCATGTAATAAAAATGGGATTCTTAAACAACATGACATCATAAAACAATTCATATAAGATAAAGGAATTCATAAAAATGTTTCCATCACAACATGATCAAATCCATGTAATAATAGGGATAAAAACAGAACCCTTTTATTATCTTAGATGGAAAATAATTGTGATAAAATACTTGAAATCCATTCTTGAGGAAAATATCCTTTCTACTTCAAAAACATTTTCTTTTCTTAACATGTCTTACAATTTAAAACTAAAAGAAGTTGATTAAAAATAAACTTGAAAACTTTTAAAGGAAGCTTCTTGGAAATAATGTTTTAAAAATCCATTCATGCCGTATAAGTTAAAAAAAACATTCTTCGTACTTTTGTCGGAAAAGTCAAAAAGTACCTCGTACGAAAAACGACAAAAGATTCCTTTCATACATATTAATAAAAACTCACCGAAGGGTAAAAATGGATTTAAACAATTGTAGGTGGATGGAAATAATATTACATATTGATGAAACATGGATGTGGATGATAAAATACACCCCAGTAAATACTTACGAATAAACAATCTCGGATAAAAATGAGATTGTGATATTTCCCTTACCTTAGGTCCGATTTGCTTCGTAAGTGTCCGAACCTCCTGTATAATGATTTAAATAATGTAATTTACTTATTACAGAATCATATTCATTGTTATGATATCATATATGGTTCACTTATGACTTTATATTACCCGTTCTTTTGTAAATTCCATGTTAAAGAGAGTTTTGGGTAAAATTGTTTCATTTGCCGTCCATGTTTTGACTTGTAATTATTCATATGATTACTTAGATCAAGATTAATTAATTCCAGAACATAAAACATTATTTATATATATATATTCAGGATATACATATATATAATAAGTCGTTAAATGGAAAGAAATACACCGTTCATGGAGATGGTAGTCCGTACGTACGCATGAACGCTGTTTTCGTTTCCTTATTGAATTGAATGGAATTAAGTAGATGACATACATATAAATATATAAATAAATCCAGTATCATTATTATGTCATATATTTCATTAGTACATATTATATATACTTTATAATCATTCATGAATGGTTAATCATTGATAATGAATCTCATCGCGTCGTGGAGACGGTAGTCCGTACGTACGCACGAGCGATGATATCGTTCCCATGGTCATGGAATTGTATTTGAGTATATATATATTATTTCAATATCAATATTACATTATAATAATCATAAATAGTCACTCATTACACGATTATACCCATCCTTGTAAGGTGATGGTGGAAAATAGATCACACCACGGCGTGGAGACGGTATTCCGTACGTACGCACGCGTGGTGATTTCATTTTTCCGTAGGATGGATAGAAGGTGAATTAGGGTTATTTCATATTTATAATAACATATCAGTATGTAAGTAATACTGATGTTATTACTTTATAATGAAACAACTAAAGAAGAAGAAGTTTAAGAAGAATGAAATTGAAAAGACCGGTAATGGATATTACCTCTTCTTTGGAACGCCTCTTTGAATCCTCCACTTAGGGAACTAAGATTGGTCTTTGAAGAAGACCAGGACCTCTAGGATTATTCTAGGGAAGTGGATAGGAGAAAATGGCAGGGGTTGGCCGAGCTTGAGTGCTCAAATTGGTGTGAGGAAGAGAGGGAGGAGGTGCCCTTTTATAAGGGAGGAGAGGGGCACCTTAGGAATATCTCAAAATATTATTTTATATTAAAGTCAAAATCGGTTTATAATGGTTACAAAGGGTATTATTTCGAAGCTAAAGTGGGGATGGGTCGAAATTCTATCAACCAATAGGATTTAGAAAAGTTTAGGGTATTATTTTAACCTTATCAATTAGATTTAACTCTAAGTTAAATAATTTAACTTTTACCGTGTCTTTTTGTTTTCTTTCACTATATGGTTAATACACTTACTATAACATGCCAAACGAACCCCAAATTGTTTATTATTAATATATATATCCTTATATAAGTCATTTTGCCAAACCTTAGATTTTTATGAATACAATAACAATTAATAATATAATATTTGATTTAAAAACTATTTTGTGTCAATTTTGACACTTTTGATATATGATTTTTCTGAAAGTCATAACAGATTTATATGTTCGAACCAAGTTGATTAAATCAACACTAATATATCATAGTAACCTAGAAAATTAGTGTAATTCATAAAAAGTCTCAAATTACATTCATTTGATCATTTATAACATCAATTATGTTAATATTTCCTTAAAAGGGTAATTACTGCATCATTGTTGTGTCACAAATAAATTAATTTATATAAAGTCTAAAAATTATAAATAAAAAATTATTATGTAGGAAATCTTTTTAGCTTTATAATGAATATTTATAGTCTAATTTATCTTATGTATAACCCAATATTAAAAATGTTTTAGTAAATAAACTTTGATTTTAACTCTTTTAACCCTTCTTTAAATAAATTAATAATAAATGTCCTAAACTAATCCAAGTGGACCTAAATGGTCATATTATATTCATAAGGTTGTTTTTGGTCGAATTAAACTTATCCAATAGAATTAGGACATGTGTTAGGGTAATAGTAATATCATATTTACCCTTAGTTACCCTATTTACTATTAACCGTGGTAAAAAAAGTAAAAAGTTACTATTCACCAAAAATTATTTTCATCTCATTGAACCACATTTTACTTACTGACATCAACCGTGTCTCTTGGATTTTTGAAATTCCATTCACAAAAGCGGTAAAATTTAGATTTATGAAAAAAATAATTTTTTTTAACTTCCACTTAGTAGTTTCACTATTCATCAAAAATTGAAGTTTTTCAGAAAAATGCAAAAATTTCACCCTAAGCTATATTTGATATTCCGAATTAAAAAATTATTTCTATTTTACAAAATTACCAACATATATGTTGCATTAATTAATTTTATAATTAATTTCCGCTGTCACAACAAATAGCGTGTTTTTAAGAGATAATAACTATCAAAATATTAACACTTGTTTATGTCTGGTGTAAATGTGAAATTACATCCAATGACCAACATTGTATTGAATTGTAAAAATATATTCTAAATATACTTTAAGACCACTCAAATTAATGATTTATCACTATTAATTATTTCGATTAAAAAAGTTGTTTTTAATTATAATTTAGTAATTTTCACTATTCATCAGAATATGAAAGTTATCCGAAAAGTACCAAAATTCCACCTTAGGCTAAATTCGATACTCCGAATCCAAAAATGAAGTCCATTTTGAGAGCTAAAATTTCTAAAATTTAAAAAGTGGTTATTACTATTCATAACGGCTAGTTTTAATAATATTTTAATAGCATATCGTTGTTTCGTGAAACTCAGTATTGCGTACTACACACGCTATCGAGGAAGGTTGCGATTGCGTGTAATTCAAGGCAAGTCAAGGATGCGTGTTGTGAAAGATCTTTTTGGTGTAGCGTATAACACAAGACATTAATAAAATTAAAAAGAATATTTTTCATAAAATCTCGGGCTGTTACATTCTACCCCCCTTAAAATGAATTTCGCCCTCGAAATTCGTCGGGGTTATAAATGGTTTACTATTCGAAAGTTTCTTTAATAGAAACCCACATCGTAAAAAGGAATATCAAAACCAATCTTTAAAAACAAAGGTATGAAACGTAACGGTTACCCAAATAAACTAATCACTGGGTTTCCACATTGGTGAAAATATGGATATGGAAGAGAAATCTAACCATCATGTTCTGATGGAGAGTGGTAGAGAACATGGCTATGGAAAAACCAGCAATCACAAAGCCATAAATTTGTGACGATCTAAGGTACCATCTGATTCATCAGATATAAGATCACTAGGACAACATTTTTGGTTTTCAAGATTGTTTCCCTAAAGTTATAGAATTTGAATTAGAATAAATACTTACTTTATTTTGGTACAATCTCACTGTTGTTCGTGCCTTTAACAATTTCCACTTCATCTCTTAAATAAATGAAGTTGAATTTGTTATTCGTGAAGTGTTAGCAGATCATGTGATAGAATGACGGGTCATTCCATCTGTCTCAAACAAAAGGTTAGCAAAAATTATATACATAAGTCGATCTATAGTGAGATTAATCGTATATGGTTCCTAAAATGGACTTTATACTTCATATATCATACTGCTTAATATAATAAAACTAGTTTCTAATAAACAGGGACTTCATGTAGGCCAGTGGTAGGTGATAAAGTCCAGTCGCACTTCGGTTGTGGGTTCGATTCCCACATCCTTGTCCGACGCGATGGGCTGTCGCCCGTCCTACAGGTTGTCCTTTTTCTGAAACTATATTACTATAACATCCCATCAATAATATCGAGAAAACTTCGATCCTTAAACAATACTAACTTATTTCCAACATAATCCATTCCAATCATTAGGCTTATCAATAATACTGCAGTCCACTCTCATAACATAGTGAAAATGATTACCAGAGATTTAACACCATCGTCGATCCCCATATATCATAAGATATGTTTTGTTGGTCACATTCCAAACATCCAAAGTCCTTAATCATGTATTCTATTGAATACCTTAGTGAAAACATGAATGCAGTTAAAATTTAACACTTTCCACATACCAAAATCCTCAAAATTCTATATACTCAAACCATGATATCACTTAGTCCTTATATCAATCATGAGCTCATGAATGCTGTTAAACATTTCATTTTCTCGTTTTCCCTTCATTATTCGCATATCATCTTATTTCCAAAAATATCTCAATCGCTTTGAATACCACATTAGACCAACACATAAATATTCCAATACTTTATGATACCACATTATTTTGGAATCCCATTACATAAACACTTAATCATTACACCACATCGTTGTCATATTCAACATCGCCAATAGTGATCGCATGTGACTTCCCTTTGTCCTTTGCCTTCAGTGGTTGCTCATGTTGATCATCACTAACCCTTGGATTAGGGAAATTATTAGCATAATGCCCCATTTCCTTGCACTTGAAGCATTGAAGTGTTGGTGGTGCGTTCTCTGAAGTATTTTCTTTATTCACATCATTAGAAACCCTTTTTCCATTACTTCGACACTCAGCTGCTCGATGACCTTCTTTTCCACACTTAAAACATTTTCTAGTCCCTTTTAGACAATCTCCACCATGCTTCTTTCCACACTTTGTGCATAAGGAAACATTCATCTTCTTTTCACCATTATTCTGAGATTTCTCCTTGAACTCCATCTTTCGTTTCTTGTCAAAACCATGAGATGGATATGTAACACCAACTTACATTTCTACCTTGATAGAACAACGTACAATTTCTTCATAGCTAATGAAGTCTCTTATAGCTAATGCCCTTCAAAGACTTGGTTTTAAGCCACTGAAAAATCGATAAACTTTACTTTCAGGTTGGATGATAATGCCAGATGCATACCTTGCAAGTCTTGTAAAATTCGCTTCGTATATACCAACAGATTCATCATCTTTTTGCTTTAGTTCAAGAAACTCCTTCTCCATCTTTGTTCAAAGAATACGAGGGAAGTACTTATTGAAAAATAAGTTCTTGAACTCGTCCCATTCCATGGACTCAATTTCATCTCTTTGCCTTGTATTCTTGATAAGATTCCACCATTGATCAACTTCACCTTCCAAACGATATACTGCTAAGATGACTTTATCATGTTCAGAACATTGAAGAACTGAAAATATATTTTCAGTGGTACTGATCCATTGTTCAGCAACAAGTGGATCAGAAGACCCACTGAAAGAAGGTGGACGTTTCCTCATGAAGGACTCAATAGAATATTGTTCCCTTCTCTTCTTATTTGGAAGTCCAGAATGATTCATAGCTTGTGTAAGTATAGCAATAAGATTTTGCAATCCATCTCCCATAACATTTGTTTGTTCAGGAGGGCAATCATTGCATTGTCCATTGCAATGATCAACACGGTTCCTTCGGGTTCCAGCCATCGTCTAAAACCCAAAAAGAATAGTGTGAGAGGCAAAAATCATGCTAGGGAAGACAACATAGTAAAGGGGTAGCACCCTCAATATCTAACATCTTAGGTTAAATTCTAAGATCTTTACCATAGTTCTAGGACCATATCCTATACGTATACTTAACCTTAGGGACATCCCTAGACATACCGTCGAAATATCTCTAGGGATCTCACTAATGTTTTTGCATCCTAGTTTCCAAAGGTTGACTAAACCTTTCCTCTGATACAAACTATAGAGACCCGAAGCTTGACGTACATGGACATTACATTACTTTTGTGGAACACTTCGTACATAACAAAAACACACACACAAGGATCGTAGTAGTTTAGTATCTTTGGAAACTCGGAACATAATCTTCTAATCGTGGTGAAAGATCTTCAATATCTCCCATAAAGATCTTCCTTTTTTTACCTAAAACCCTTTTTTATATCCTGGGGAAAAGAAAACATAAAAGGGTGAGCTCAAATGCTTAGTAAGGGTAAACAAAAGAAATATCAATCACATCATATAGACAAGTACATAACTTTTGGAAATCTTAACCTGCAAAAGAGATCATAATTTCATAACATGGGATAAATCATGGCAGTGAAATGTAATCACAATAATCATAACTTAAAACATGAAACTTTGTGTCATTCACACATAATCATAGAGAATCATTTCTTGTTAGTCAAGACTCATTGCCAAGACTATCTTAGTGGACAGAGTCCCTTTCTGAATCGAGTAACCCTCGTTTCAGTCCTGTTTTACTGAACCGGTATAACCTACCATTCCATCCATGTCTATCTCATGAGATATAAAATCTTTACCCAATGCATTGGAGGGAGATATAGGTCCCACCCATCTCATAATGATACCATTCTTATGTGTGCCACAAAATCAAAAATCATACATCATTGCATAACCCATGTAATAAAAATGGGATTCTTAAACAACATGACATCATAAAACAATTCATATAAGATAAAGGAATTCATAAAAATGTTTCCATCACAACATGATAAAATCCATGAAATAATATGGATAAAAACAGAACCCTTTTATTATCTTAGATGGAAAATAATTTTGATAAAATACTTGAAATCCATTCTTGAGGAAAATATCCTTTCTACTTCAAAAACATTTTCCTTTCTTAACATGTCTTACAATTTAAAACTAAAAGAAGTTGATTAAAAATAAACTTGAAAACTTTTAAAGGAAGCTTCTTGGAAATAATGTTTTAAAAATCCATTCATGCCGTATAAGTTAAAAAAAACATTCTTCGTACTTTTGTCGGAAAAGTCAAAAAGTACCTCGTACGAAAAACGACAAAAGATTCCTTTCATACATATTACTAAAAACTCACCGAAGGGTAAAAATGGATTTAAACAATTGTAGGTGGATGGAAATAATATTACATATTGATGAAACATGGATGTGGATGATAAAATACACCCCAGTAAATACTTACGAATAAACAATCTCGGATAAAAATGAGATTGTGATATTTCCTTTACCTTAGGTCCGATTTGCTTCGTAAGTGTCCGAACCTCCTGTATAATGATTTAAATAATGTCATTTACTTATTACAGAATCATATTCATTGTTATGATATCATATATGGTTCACTTATGACTTTATATTACCCGTTCTTTTGTAAATTCCATGTTAAAGAGAGTTTTGGGTAAAATTGTTTCATTTGTCGTCCGTGTTTTGACTTGTAATTATTCATATGATTACTTAGATCAAGATTACTTAATTCCAGAACATAAAACATGATTTATATATATATATATTCAGGATATAAATATATATAATAAGTCATTAAATGGAATGAAATACACCGTTCATGGAGATGGTAGTCCGTACGTATGCATGAACGCTGTTTTCGTTTCCTTATTGAATTGAATGGAATTAAGTAGATGACATACATATAAATATATAAATAAATCCAGTATCATTATTATGTCATATATTTCATTAGTACATATTATATATACTTTATAATCATTCATGAATGGTTAATCATTGAGAATGAATCTTATCGCGTCGTGGAGACGGTAGTCCGTACGTACGCACGAGCGATGATATCGTTCCCATGGTCGTGGAATTGTATTTGAGTATATATATATTATTTCAGTAACAATATTACATTATAATAATCAAAAATAGTTTCTCATTACACCATTATACCCATCCTTGTAAGGTGATGGTGGAAAATAGATCACACCACGGCGTGGAGACGGTATTCCGTACGTACACACGCGTGGTGATTTCATTTTTCCGTAGGATGGATAGAAGGTGAATTAGGGTTATTTCATATTTATAATAACATATCAGTATTTAAGTAATACAGATGTTATTACTTTATAATGAAACAACTAAATAAGAAGAAGTTTAAGAAGAATGAAATTGAAAAGACCGGTAATGGATATTACCTCTTCTTTGGAACGCCTCTTTGAATCCTCCACTTAGGGAACTAAGATTGGACTTTGAAGAAGACCAGGACCTCTAGGATTATTCTAGGGAAGTGGAGAGGAGAACATGGCAGGGGTTGGCCGAGCTTGAGTGCTCAAATTGGTGTGAGGAAGAGAGGGAGGAGGTGCCCTTTTATAAGGGAGGAGAGGGGCACCTTAGGAATATCTCAAAATATTATTTTATATTAAAGTCAAAATCGGTTTATAATGGTTCCAAAGGGTATTCTTTCGAAGCTAAAGTGGGGATGGGTCGAAATCCTATCAAACAATAGGATTTAGACAAGTTTAGGGTATTATTTTAACCTTATCAATTAGATTTAACTCTAAGTTAAATAATTTAACTTTTACCGTGTCTTTTTGTTTTCTTTCACTATATGGTTAATACACTTACTATAACATGCCAAAAGAACCCCAAATTGTTTATTATTAATATATATATCCTTATCTAGGTAATTTGGCCGAACCTTAGATTTTTAGGAATACAATAACAATTAATAATATCATATTTGATTTAAAAACTATTTTGTGTCAATTTTGACACTATTTGATATATGATTTTTGTGAAAGTCATAACAGATTTATATGTTCGAAACAAGTTTATTAAATCAACAATAATATATCATAGTAACCTAGAAAATTAGTTTAATTCATAAAAAGTCTCAAATTACATTCATTTGAGCATTTATAACATCAATTATGTTAATATTTCCTTAAAAGGGTAATTACTGCATCATCGTTGTGTCACAAATAAATTAATTTATATAAAGTCTAAAAATTATAAATAAAATATCACTATTTAGGAAATATTTTTAGATTTCTAATTAATATTTATAGTCGAATTTATCTTATGTATAACCCAATATTAAAAATGTTTTAGTAAATAAACTTTGATTTTAACTTTTTTAACCCTTCTTTAAATAAATTAATAATAAATGTCCTAATCTAATCCAAGTGGACCTAAATGGTCATATTATATTCATAAGGCTGTTTTTGGTCGAATTACACTTATCCAATAGAATTAGGACATGTTTTAGGGTAATAGTAATATCATATTTACCCTTAGTTACCCTATTTACTATTAACCGTGGTAAAAAAAAGTAAAAAGTTACTATTCACCAAAAATTATTTTCATCTCATTGAACCACATTTTACTTACTGACATCAACCGTGTCTCTCGGATTTTTGAAATTCCATTCACAGAAGCGGTAAAATTAATATTTATGAAATTTTTTTTTTAACTTCCACTTAGTAGTTTCACTATTCATAAAAAATTGAAGTTTTTCAGAAAAATGCCAAAATTTCAACCTAAGCTATATTTGATATTCCGAATTAAAAAATGATTTCTATTTTAAAAAATTCCCAACATATAAGTTTCATTAATTAATTTTATAATTAATTTCTGTTGTCACAACAAATAGCGTGTTTTTAAGAGATAATAACTATCAAAATATTAACACTTGTTTATGTCTGGTGTAAATGTGAAATTACATCCAATGACCAACATTGTATTGAATTGTAAAAATATATTCTAAATATACTTTAAAACCACTCAAATTAATGATTTATCACTATTAATTATTTCGATTAAAAAAGTTGTTTTTAATTATAATTTAGTAATTTTCACTATTCATCAGAATATGAAAGTTATCCGAAAAGTACCAAAATTCCACCTTAGGCTAAATTCGATACTCCGAATCCAAAAATGAAGTCCATTTTGAGAGATAAAATTTCTAAAATTTAAAAAGTGGTTATTACTATTCATAACGGCTAGTTTTAATAATATTTTAATAGCATATTGTTGTTTCGTGAAACTCAGTATTGCGTACTACACATGCTATCGAGGAAGGTTGCGATTGCGTGTAATGCAAGGCAAGTCAAGGATGCGTGTTGTGCAAGCTCTTTTTGGTGTAGCGTACAACACAAGACATTAATAAAATTAAAAAGAATATTTTTCATAAAATCTCGGGCTGTTACATATATCTCTAGATATTATATAAAAAAATACAGACTTTATAGTGAATAATGTTTATAAAAAGTAATATAGTTGTTAATTATCAATATTAATGTCCTTGAAAATAAATCCTTAACAATATATGAGACAAACTCTTCATATTTCAACTAGTTTGAATTTGAATGTCTGAAGGTCCAAAATTTCAGTATGAATATAGATACATGACTACTACTATGAAGATGTCATTTAATTAATCATAAAACAATATAAAACATATCCACATGAATTATAAAAAATTAATGAGTTATTTTTGAACTGAAAAAACATTAAAAATATTCAAAAATAAAGTTTCAGCAAATAAAAATGTGAAACATTATGCAAAAAAGATCATATTTTCAGATTTAGAACAACCTATAGATTCTCACATAACTATGTAGGTGAATTTTACTTTATGCTTTATTTTCACATACATGATTTTATCCCATAGGTGAAATATCCACATAACTGAAATATCCACGTTAAGAAATTTACAGGTGAATATACCACATAAGTGAATTTCACCACATTAACGAGTCTGTCTATATAGCATATTTTCTCATAGTCTAATTCATTCATCCAATATATTCAAAATAGAAAAATTCACATATCTAAACTATTAATATAGATTAATTCACATAATTAAAATATTCACACAACTGAATTCACATAAAAAAATAGCCACATAACTAAATTCACATATCAAAAATTCAAAAATCTTTAACAACTTGGATTGTAAAATTTCAGATCTAAATTAGTCCTTATAAATGTAGAATTAGATATTTTTCTAGTTTTAATATATTTAGATAATTTTTTATATTTTAAAATAATGATGAATTACATTAATTGGACTTCTATAGATCATATTATCACTAAACTTTAGTAGCAAATTAGTTTTGATAAAAATAAAAATTTCAGACTGAAAACATGTAGTTACTTGTAACCTAATTTAAGACATTATAAACATAGATATATAATTTTATATATTCTCGTGATATGTATATAATTTTTTTAAATTTTAAAAATATTAATATTCACTCAATTTTGAGTTATATATCCACATTTATATTTGAAATACAAAAGGAAAAAAAGTATAGAAATTTGGCTATGTGGATTAAAAATTTTCCACATGGATTTTCATTTTTCTTTGTGGATTTCAAATTCAGATACATGGTAATAGTACTTAGTCTATACAGGAATAGTTAAATTCATGTATAAATTATATTCTACGGTTTGAAATGAATTTTTTTTCCATGTAACACTTCATGAAACTTATAGAAAATGTCTTAAAAAATTAATATATATAATCTATGGATAATTTAAGAAAATAAATATAAGAATCAAAGTAAATACTACCTTAATCAATATATAAGATAAAAACATAAAAATAGTACTTAATTAATCTATGATATATTATAATTATAAAAATATTAATATTAATATAGTTAAATACTCATGTTAGAGTAAATAAAACAAATAATTTTTTTAGTTTTTAAAACACTAAGTGGATCAAGGAGGCACTAAACACAAATGTTCAGGAAGGTTAAGTCGAGTATAACCCAAATTATGATCCTATAAATTAGGAAATATAGCCTCTTTAGTTGGGGGTTTTTCATATTATGTTGGATGAAGGTGGAGGTGGTTATCAGGAAGGACCAAAGATGGTTGATTATAATTGATATTCTTAGCTACAAGACCCTCTAAACTTCTAGGGAATGGATGATACTCAGGATATTTAATACTAGGTTGAGATCATTGATGGGACCCTCAAACCTTATAAATATTCCTAGTGATATTCAGGTGAAGTTGGAGGAATTTATACTATAGGTAACTTCTATGAGATGGTGGGGCATGCTGATCTAGGATTGGAGACTTGATGGTCGAATGTGGGTAGATTTCATGGACCTATTTTTTGAGAAATTATTTCAAAAAATAATAAGGCAGAATTGAGTTTATTATTTAATGAAACTATAAAAGTTGATGAAATTGGTGTCTAATAATGCAACCCATTTTCTAATTTGATATGTTTTTCTCTGATGTTATCCAGGAGTGATTCTAAGAAAGTTAAGAAGCATGAGATGAACATTTTTCTTTAGGAGGTGCATCAGGTTCAGAAAATTGACCAGGATTCATAATTAGATGTAGTGAACAAGTCTTTCACTATTAACAAGGGCTTATTAGATTATAATTTAGTAGTGTTTACACCCTATTTTAGTGGAATCCTTTTGAGTGGTGTTGTGGCAGATTCTTCTCTTGGTAGGAAGAGGTGATCTGAGGAGTTATTCGACCGTGGTGATAGACAATTAGGGGAGGGTGGGGGTTCTTCACTTACAACTTCATGAGGGACAACTATATTATTCATTTAGTGTGGTAAACTAAAAAATTACCATAGTAAATGTATGGGTCAGTTTAGGGAGTTGCATTCTTGAGACATAATGAGACATCTATGAAGATTTTGTTTGAGGTTCTCCCGATCAATGTAGGAAGAGGTTCATGGTAAATTCAGGCATTAGGGTTCTTATCTAGAGGGACCTAGAATTATTTTCAGCCTTCTTATGGGAGGTTGGTCCATGGAGAATACAATGGTTTTTAACAGTAGTTGTTTTCTCCTCTATAGGGTTTAGTTTCTCTAGTGATCTAGGGATCATGGGGGCAGTTTCATGGATCCAAGGATAGTCAGTTTTATGCATTGTATTAAGCTCTAGAAAATGGAAGGGTGGGAACTTCGATGGTTAAAAATATAATTATATTCATGTTGAAACTATTTAGTACTTTTTTTAATATATAAGTGTCACAATCATTTTTTTCTACCTAAGTTGTTATTGGTTTATAGTTTTCAGTGGAGTTTTTACTCAATTTATTGTCCCTTGGAACACATCCATAAAAGTAGGTAGATTATATTTAGAGGTTTTTAGAGTGTCTATAAGTGGTCTTCGACTATGAACATCAGTGGGGATTCCTAAATTTAGATATGAAAAAATTTTATGTCTTTTTTTCATGGAATAGTTAATGTGTTTTCAAGTTTGCATCAGCTTATTTGTGAGACAGGTGGATTTTCCTACCCCATGGGATATGTGTATATTTTTATGAAGTAGTGAAATTTGGATATAGGTAGAGTAGGACCAGACCTTAGCCAGACTGGGGATATTAAGACACAGGTGGTGGGTATGGTCCCCACAGTAGATTAGGCAATGGTTACAACTATTATTTTTCCGATGGAAGATCGTTAATTGGATGTATTCTCATAATTTTTTTTAAGAATCCATTTTGATAGAATGATTGAGATATAAATTGAACTAGTTTTGGGTGAACAACCTATATTGATTCCCCCATATCACATAGAACCGTATGAGTTGAGAGAGCTCTAGGTGAATCTTGATAACTTGGAGGTGAAGGGATTCATTGAAATGTTAAATCCTCATTGGGGTGGTCCAATATTAGTCTATAAAAGGCTTATGAAAGCCTTATAATGTATAGGTATTATTGAAAAATGAATAAAGTTATGGGAAAAAATTGGTATCCATTACTAAGTATTGATGATTTATTTGATTAGTTTGTGGGAGCTTAATGGTTATCTAATTTTGATCTATGACCAAGCTACCATAAGCTATGGGTTGTGGTCAAGGATATGCCAAAGATGGATTTTAAGAGTATTTAAGAGTTTTATGATTATCTCATGATGCCATTTGGTTTGATGAATTTACTAATGGTGTTCATGGATCTCATTAACTATTTTTTTCTCCCATGCCTAGAATCATTTCTCAAGGACTTTAGTAATGATATTATGGTATACTCATGGAACCTAGTGTTACATACTAGTAATCTTGAGAACATTTTAATCACACTTCAAGAACATCATTTTTATGTTATGATCTAAAAGTGTAACTTCTATAACAAGTAGTAATGCTTCCTTAGGCATGTGTTTTCTAAGGTGGGAATATCTATTAATATGAAGAAGGTGGATGTAGTTTTGTCTTGGGTTTATCCCAATAATGTGTTTGGGATTTAGAGTTTTCTCAGGTTGGCTAGATATAATAGTCCATTTATATCAGACTTATCTTTTCTAGAAATTAATTTGATTGGGGTTAACAATAGGAGAGTAAAGATAATGTTTATAGAATAGTTTGAGGATGATTTCTAGGATCTGAAGAGGAGGTTTACATCCATTCTGATTCTGATTCATCCAAACCACGAGATTTTCTATATAGTTTATTTTCATGTTTTAGGATTTGGTCTAGGGGATTCCTTTGTAGTTACCCAAGATTATCATAAATAGATATTACACCATTTGTAATGAATATTAATTTAATTACACAAACACACGCCTGAGAACCATAATAGTTTTGTATCTTTGGAAACATGGAAACAGAAACAAGTAGTCTATAGGTAAACTCTATCATCTCCCACTTTGATCTTCATAAATATCACATTTATTATTCATATCATACGCAATACATTTAAATATAATATGAGGAAAGGAAACATAAGAACTGGTGATCTTAGATGCTCAATAAGGGTAAAAAAGAGAGATACATAATCATAACATGAACATAAGGTTATAAGAACATGATCTTATCATTTGGAAACCATACCCTGCATATCAAAGATCATAATCCGGAGTCATGGAATAATTATTTGTAGTTCATAAGTCATGAATCATAATGTAATCAAATAACATGAGCTATAAAAGCCTAACATATTTATAATACATATATTTTGGGAATATATATAAATATAGAAAATCATTTTCTTATTAGTCAACGCTCATTTAAAAGGATATAATAGTAGAATGGGATCACTCCACGAACCAGCATTGTAGTCATGTTTCATTACCAAGAGAATAATAGTGGAAAATTTCCCTTACTAAACTGGTTTCACACCGTCATTAAGTCCTATATATCTCATGATATATAAATATTTACCTAATGCATTAGAGGAATAAATAGGTCCCACTAGTCTTAAAATAAAAAACATATTTATGTGTGCCAAAATATTATAAAACATTTATTATATCATAATATATGAAATTAAATGGGTTTCATAGACATTTAATCATATCATAAACTATAGAAAAGACATAGGTTTCATAATCATTTTATTATTTCATCATAGTAAAACTTATGAAAAAATAGGAGGGTTTCATAAAAATTTTATCATGGTATAACCCATAGAAGAGAAAATGGTTTCATAAATATCATGTATTCATAAACATAAACCATCCAGAGAAATAATATTAATGGTACCATTGGATCATATCCCCAGTAAGGCATAGGTAACCTCAATGGATTCCTTATTAGACAGAAAATGATTTTGATCGGTAATTTAAAACATTTCGAGAGGAAAATATCCTTTATGATTCAATTTTTTTAAAACAAAATATTTTGAAAATAATTTTATTTGAAGATAAAATTGAAATTTTATAAAGGAAGCATTAAATAAAACAATTTTCATGATTATGGGAAGTTTCTTTCATGATATACATGTTAAAACCAAGATTCCTTTCACATTTTCTGTAAAATACAAATGGAATTTTTTTGGAAACTAACATGAAGATTGATTTAATTTTTTTAAATGTAACAAATATATAAAAATTTATTTTAAAAATTATATTATAATAATATTAATTTTTTAATGATTTTTTAGAAAACTTTGTTTTGGGAGAAAACTAATTTTTGACCAAAGAGAGAAATAAATTGGGAATTTATTAAAAAAATTTCTCAAATATTTTAAGTAAGAAAGTGTGTAAAAATAGAACCACTACTTGTAAATATCAGTAATAACTAGAGAAAAATAAAATTCATGATTTTATTGAGATTTTTATTATATGATTTTATTATAGGAAACATAATCATAAACAATCCTGACAAATATTGAGACTGTAACATAAAATCTTAACCACTTTAGTAACTTTGAATCATAATCACCATGAAGTAATAAAATACTATAGAACATAAAATATAATGGGGATAATTAATTCATGATGTTAAATGTTGAAGGGTATGTATCTACACCTTTCTAAAAAATATAGGTGCATAACATAATGTATGTCTAAAAGAAAGAAAATTGAGACAAAAATCCCTTACCGACTTGGTAACATTTGAACCCTAAACCCCATGAAAGATAGATCCTAAATTGGATAAGTGAATACCAATATTTTTAAGGATAATAATCAAATAATAAATTCATGGGGTGTATATAAACCACATAAATGAGACACTTAGAGAATATGTCTTGTGTCTTACAGAAAATACAAGTGAGACGGAAACCCCTTACCTTAAGTCTTGAATTACATTATTCACATTAAAAAATCATGTATAATAAATACATGTTTATTATAAATATATTAATGAAAAATATTTATATATATAATACAATATATTATTTTCTTATGAACTTTTATTATACATTAATTAATAATTCCTTGTTAATGTTATGTTTCAGTAATAACCAATTTATTTTATTATATTTTTTTATTTTTATTTTTTTGGTAATATTACAGTGATTATGATATAATCATCTAAATAATTTTTAAAATGGTATCAATATCATATATATTCATTATATATTTTTTATATTAACCCATGAAATTTATGATAAAAAATGAAATACACCATTCATGGAGATGTTAGGTCATACATACACATGAATGTTATTTCCAATTTCTTTTTGGATTGAAATAAAGAAAGGTACATGATATTTATTCATTAAAAAATCAATTTTATATCATATATATCAAATATTTTCATTAATACCATCCTTATTACCTTCCATGTAAAGCGTGAACAAATCACATTGCTTTGTGAGGCTGTTGTCCTCCATACACACGAGAAATGTTATTGTATTCACAAAAAATGAAATGTATGAAGGTTTGTGTATTATAATAACTATATTAGAATAAAAATATTTTAAATATCATATATAAACAAAAAATAAATCATTATTTACAACCTTTAGAGGTGGTACTGGAAAAAGGATTGACATTGGTTTGCAAAGCGATAGTCCGCTGTACACACGAATGCTGATTTTGTAACCCATTCGATGGAAGTATAGATGGTTGAAAGCCCGAAAATTAACAATAAAAATATTATTATATAAAATATACCAATTTTATTGTATAATTATGTGATTATAATTATTTAAGTAGGTTTAGGAAGAAATAAAATAAAAACACTTATTGATAAATGTTACCTCTTCTTCGGGTATCCTCCTTAGGTTTGCACAAAAAAACATTCATTCCCAGGATTTATGTCCAAATTAATTATTATAGTATTATATGGAAGAATTTGGGAAGGTATTTTTTTGGTTACTTAATGAAAAAGTGGGTTTAATTTGTGAATTGGAGAGGAGAAGTGGTAGCCTTTTATAAGTGAAGTGGGTGGCACCCTTGTAATATTTTGAAAGAAAGAATTCCACCCAAAATATTTCATGTGACAAGGCTATGACAATGGATAATTATTGATAAAATAAGTTAAAAGGTCAAAATATTTCCATAAATTGGTTTGGTACAAGTTTTGAGTTATTTTATCCCTTATTTTTTAGTTTAACCCCTGGTAGACCCATTTTTACCTTAACCGCGATAAATAATTTTTTATGTTTTTATTAATAATTTTGGTAAAATATTAAATAAACCTTATTAGATAATATAAATTATTCTACATTAAATTATGGAATCTATATTTCCAATTTTTTTCATAGAACTGAAAATTTTTTATTTAAAAATATTACTATAGACGTGAGGAGAAAACGGGTTTATTAAGATAAAAGTTTCAAAATTTACTATGTTTTTATATAATAATTCAATATGAAATTGAATCCAATGATCTAAAATGGATTAATGGATGTATTATTGAGCTAATTTTACTTTATATAAAATTCAAAATATAATTTGGATTTATAAATAAATTAATCCAAAATACAATTTTTAATTAAAATTTAGTAATTTTCACTATTCATAAAAAATGAAACATTTCAGAAAAAACCGAAAAATTCACCCTAAAATAATTTGGAAATGATGATTTAAAAAGTGAAGATTATTTTATCAAATTATTTTTCTAAAATTTTTAAAAATTAATTTTATTAAAGTTCTAAAAATCATTTTTTTGAGAAAATATTATTTTCGAAACATATAAAGACTTTATCTAAAATTAAGTACTTTTTTATCAATATGTTTTATTTTTGAAAAGAAATTATACATAATATTTAAAAATAATTTATTACTGTTCATATCAATATGTTTAATGTTTATGTTATAACAGTTGTACTTGATTAAAAATAATAATAGGTATATTTTTTTGGTAAAACTCATTGTTTCTTATAGAACAAGATAAACTCGACAGACTAAAAATTAACTTTTTCATTACCCAAAAACTTTTAAGGGAAAAGTGAAAAACCAAGATGTACATCAACAACCAAAAAACAAACAAAATCGTAAAAAACTCCTGAACAAACTATAGGATCAGCTTCTCCCCAGCAACAACACCATGACGACAAGCCTTCACCAAAGCATGACCCTTCACCTAGCAGTCCCATGCAGAAGTGCACGAGCACAAAACTAATGGAAAATACATTCCCTATCATCTCACAAATCCAAAATGAATTATACGGTGAATAATTCATACTCTAATCCCCATCTGAAGTGGATGCAAGTAGAGTGATGGTTGCATAGCACCAAACATCACACCAAATCCAAAGAGAGTTGAACCAAACACACACATAGTTCATACAGATTTCCACTCAAACCAACCAACCAAAACCACCAACTTAAACAAAATCATAAAATATTAACGTGATATTACTAGGATCCAGTTACCTAAACAACTTCAAAGAAAAATATGAAATCTGAAGGTATGATACCTCTATCATTAGCTTTTTAAACTCAGACGCCACCTGGTCTAAGGACTGTATGTACTCCTCAATGATGATATTACCATTTTTGAAGCCCCATAATATAATTAGATCTTATTTGTCAATCCATGAGTATTGATAGTCATTGAGGGACACTCTTAGGGCTATCCCCATCATTTTAGCTGCCTCCTCTTCAGTCGCATTAAACACCAAGATCTTCTTGGTCACTTCCTCTTCAAAACTTAAAAAAAAATCCAAGGGTTGACCACACTAGTCCCCTAGTTTCAGATGACTCAAAGTCTCGATGAATATTTTTATTTCATTTATCTTCTTTGAAGATAGAGTCTCCAAAAGAGGTGGTAATGAGGAGTATTCCTTCCTCCCCTTCCACCTCCTAAATCTCCTATTACTATTTGAGATTTAAGCTTCATTTTATGAGTGGTCAGGTTCACTCCCATTGGGTTCCTTCACACAGACCTCGTATCCCTCAACCAGGTTAGCTGAATCAAATCTCAAACCTATCGTTGTAAGGCCTTGAAACCTGTTACTCATGTGAACTGGGGTCTAGATCAAAGAATTTGAACCCCCTGATCTCCCAAAACTATTTGGATCAGCTGAATCCATAGAAAACTCTTACTTCCCCTTAAAAATATCACCACTTCTCTACCTTAACACCTCAGTGAACGGAGCATCCTAAATAACCTCTTCACTGCCGACCATATGTTCCTTAACCACGCTACTACCATTCCTTTTAATTTCCACTCAATCAACCTCATGTTGGGGTATTACATCAACATTCTGCACACTATGGTCGGAAGGGCCAACCAGGTCCTATCTCATCCTGCTAAATACCTCAGACACCTTCAGGTTAAACTGAGGTACCATAGCCTTATTCCCCATATCAATACTTGGAGAAACCTCAACAGTCGCATTGCAATCCACTATAGCGATGTCGGGCCGTTCCTCAATCTGTTGCAATGCTTTAGGTTCTCTACCTCTACCCTCTCTAACCTTTTCTACATGTTCCAAGCCAGCTTCCTTAGAAACCTATGAATCCTTACCACTGCCACTGTCTTCTATCCTTCTCCAGAACTGGGCTCCCCGATGAAAAACCTCCATAAAGTGTCTCGACCGCTTGAATATAGAACAAAGATCCTTTATAAATACCCTTTCCACCAGCGATGAAGACCCCTATCAATAAACATTAGAAGAGTGCCCCAAGAGAATGCTGTTAGAATAGAATTCAGTGCAGTTTTGATATATCACATGTTGTTTTCAGCTATACTCCTCACCGATTTTGATCCATACATAATCAAAGGGAGATCTAGACACATCCAACTCTACACAAACCCACATATTGATAGGGTGAAAGACTGACTCTATGTGACTATCTAAACATTAAAATATACTGATGAGATTACCAAGCATCCTGATAATAGATGTATTTTGAAATAGTAAAGGGAGGTTAGGGAAAATAACCCAAACCACAGAGGAAGGGAATTCACGCTTTATGGGGATCTCAAACGACTAGTGAAATAAGAAGAATTGAAACCCATTATAGCCAGAGGGGGACCTTGACCAGACACTGATGAGGTCCTCCTCCGATGAAAAACATATCATGATATGATGGTTGTCAAGAAATCCCACTATTTCCCTCTCAGAGATTCCATGAACTGAAGACTAACCTATCAAAAGAATCAACTGAAGGCCTCCGCTACTTAAACCAAACCTCTAAGTTGAGATTCAAAAGTTCGGAGGTTTGCATGAACTCAGAAGTCAAAATATGGAGATTAGGGAAACCATCATTGAGCTTCCGGACTTTAGGACATAATGATTCTTTTGGAAAATGAAGATGAAAATCAGGGTTTACAAAGGTGCTAAAAGAAGGCCCTTCATTAATGTTGGACTTAGAAGATCCCTCCCCCACTGGGGGGGTGGGGGTGGGGGGTGAGGGAACAGAGCTAAAGCTGCCGTCATCACTGATCGAAGAAGAGCCTCATCATAGGGTTCCCAAGCACCAACAAGATAAAATCAATATTTCATAAAATGAAAGATATCAAAGAAATTTAATTTATTTGAAAACAAATTAATTCATAAAAACTCAGGGTGTCACATTATACCCCACTTAAAATGAATTTATCCCTCCAAATTGTTTACTATAATATAATAAATGAGGATTACTCTTCCTAATCATATCCTCATGTTCCCATGTAACTTTCTCAAATCAGTGGTTTCACAATAAAACATTCACCAAGTGAGTGGTCTTGTTTGATAGAAATTTCTATGTATGATTCATAATGTCCACTAGTTTTTCTTTATAAGAAAGTCACATCTCTAATGGTATGACCTCTAAGTTCAGTACATGTGAAGGGTTATGTATTCATTTCCATAGGAGAGATACATGGAACACATCTTAGATTTGAGAGAGGACTGGTGGAAGTTCCTACTGATAGGATACCACCTCAATACAATCAAGAATATCAAAGGGAACAATATACATAAAACTTAGTTTCCCTTTATTCAAAAATATCACAACCTTATTACATGGATAAATTCATAAAAACACCTTATCCCCAACTTCAAATTCAAGATCATGATGATGATTTTTTGCACAACTTTTCTATCCACACTAAGATGCCTGAACATGTTTCTGAATGGATTTAACCTTATATACAATTTCATAAGTAATCTTAGTTCCTATTAGATTTTTTTCTCTAACTTCATTTCAACATGTGGGAGATCTACATTTATTTCTATATAGGACTTCATAAGGATCCATATGAAAGATTGTGTGAAATTTATTTTTTTAACAAAACTCAAATGAGGAAGGTTTTCATCCAAAAAACATTTTAAATATAAATAAAATGATATAAACACATCCTCTAGGGTTTTAATTATTCATTTATACTAAACATCTATCTGAGGATGATATGCAACACTAAAACTCAACTTCATATCAAGACCTTGTTGAAGAATTTTCCAGAACATTAAGGTAAAACTCAGGTCCCAATTAGACATAAGGGAATGTTGTACACCATGAAACCTTACTACTTCTTTAATTTATATCATAGAAAGACAATCCAAAGAGAAGTCATCTTTTATTCTTATGAATTTTGAAAACTTAGTAAGTTGATTAACTACAACTCATATAGAATTATTCCCTTGTATGTTTTGAGGAGACCAATAAAAAAATTCATAATGATTTTTTTCCATTTCCTTTTAGGTATGGGTAATGGGTGTAACTTCCCCTTATAATTTTGTCTTTAAGACTTCACATTTTTTCATAACAATCACCAAAATAAAAAATTTGTGTTATCTCTATTCATTCTATTCCACCGGAAATACTATTTCAAATATCTATACATATTTTTACTTCATAGATGAATAGATAATGGAGAACTATGATCTTCCAATAAAAAATTATTCTTTAAATAAATAATGGATAAAACACATACATGATTTCTAAAACTTACCATTCCATTATGATTAATGTTAAAATATAGAGCATTTTTAACATTATTTTACATCACTACATATTCTTTATACACTTATTTATTCTTCACGTGGACAGATGGTTAAACCTTCGATCGAGAAAGATAATATTTTCCCCTTTTTAATGTTTTCTATATCCATACTTTTCAAATCTATAAATATTGGATCTTTTGTAATTCTCATCATGGATAATCTAGAATTATCGTTTCGACTCAAATAACCAGCCACCTTGTTTTCCTTTCCACGGTGGAACTGTGTTGCAGAATGATAATCATTAATCATCTCTAATCATATTATTTTACACATATTCAACACCTTATGTGTGAATATATACTTTAAAACATTATGATATGTATATATATATCACACTTTTCTCTATAAAGATAATTCTACCATATCATTAATGTAAAAATTACAGCACTCAACTCCAAGTCACAAGTTGGGTAGTTTTACTCAGGAATCATTAATTACCATGATACATAAGCTATAACCTTGTCATTATGCATAAGAAAAATCCCAATACCTTCTTTTATGAATCAATATATATTTAAAAACCTTTTCTACTAAAGGTTAATGTAAGCACAGGTGTACTGACTAATATTCTATTTATATCTGTGAAATTTCCCCCACATTCATCAGTCAAGAGGAAGTTAGATCACTTTTCAGTTAGCTTGTCTTGGTGATTAGATAGTCAAAATATATTCTCCACAAATAATCTATAATATCCAACAAAACTAAGAAAACAATATATCTCAGTAGCATGGTTGGTTTGGGATAACATTCAATAGTATACATGTTTGATGGATCTACTGATATACCCTCACTTGAGATTATATGACCCAACAAATGAATGATTTTGTAGCCAAAATTAACACTTTGTAAATTTTCATACAGTTTCTACTTCCTTAGGGTCTTTAGTATAATTTTCATGTTGTATTAATGATCTTACTTGCACTTTTAGTAGATAAGAATATCATCTATAAAGACTAAAAAAATGATCAAGGTAATCTATAAAGACACTATTAATTAAATCAATAAAGATATGAGAGGTGTTAGTAAGACTGAATGGAAGCACTACATATTCTTTGTATTCACTCTTTCTATGAAATACTATATTGGGTAGATCCTCCTTCTTGACCCTAAATTTATGATATCTAGAATTAAGGTCAATATTGAAAATGTATTGATCCCCACACATTTGATAAAAAAGTCACCAATACAAGAAATAAGATGATTTTTTTGATCATCTTGTTTAGCTATTGATAATCAATACAGAATCACATTGATCCATCTTTATTTTTAACAAAATGAACTCGTGCAAACAAAGGTGAGACACTTTTCTGAATGAATCCCTTGTAAATGTTTCTGGGAATTTCTTATTCAATTCTTGAAACTCAATTGAGGATATTCTATAGGGAGTCTTTGAAATTGATATGGTACTAGGTATGAGTTTTATTGAGAAGTAAACCTCAAATTTTGGTGGAAGGTTATGAAACTATTTTGTAAAGGCATGAAAGAATTCTTGCACAACAGGTATATAATCTATGTCAAGTTTCTCCATAATCATATTAGATTAAAACCCATTTTAAATGGAAACTAATACCCATACAATGGATGTGATCTCTATTATAAGTTCAAACATATCATCAAATTGATAAAAAATCATAGGTTGGTATGTAATATCATATATGAATTCCCTTCCTTGATAGCTAGTGTATGATTTATATTGAGAAATAAAATCCATGACTAATAAGAATTAAAATTCAACTCGAGGAAGATTAATAGGATTTTTAGGAAGTAAATTCCCAGTAGAATCAACCATAGAGGAATCATATACTTGAGATAAAATCATCATACAAATAGGGGGTTTAAATGATAACCATATATCTAATAATTTTGATGGTATCTTTATACCCTTAGAAAATTTTTGAGATATGAAAGAATGGATAGAACTACAGTAAAATAAGACATTATCTTGTCTAGAGTGGATGGTAAGATTACCTTTCACCATGTTTTTATTAAAAACCATGTTAGAAACAATGATCATATGAGATTTCCCTTTATCTCTCAGCTTAAGAGGTTTATGGTGTCAATCATTTTCATAAACCTTCAGATCTGGGAATTGGTTAAAATAATTCTAGAACTCCTTATGTTTTAAACTCTTGAGTGTGGGTGGTTCATTATATATATATTTCTTTGTATTTTCATCATTAGATAACCTCTTACCATCACTTCAGAAATCAATTTACCATTAACCATCCATTAAATACTTAAAACTTTTACCATCCCCTTAAGATAATTTCCTTAATTTTTCATCCCACACTATGAGAAGAAAGAAAATATAATATTCTTATCTCCATGATTTTTAGATTTTATTTTGAATTCCATTTTTTACATTCTTTTGAAATCCATGAGATTTATATGTAACTCCAACCTCCATTTCCAGCTTGATAGCGAATATAGCAATATTTTAATATCTAAAAGAGTATATTATGGATAAATCCATTTGTAGACTTTGTTTTAAGACACTGAAGAATCAAACAACCTTACTTTCAGGTTGGATGATAGTACTAGAAGCATGCCTCGCAAGAATTGTAAATTTTTTGCTCATATCTACCAATAGATTCCTATTATTATTAATCAAACTGAAGGAACTCCTTAGCAATATTAAAATAGAAAATAAATGGATGTTACATATTGAAAAATAAGTTCTTGATATGTTCCCAACCCATGGATTCAATTTCATCATGTTGTATCATATTCTCAATAATATTCCACCATTGATCCACTTCACCATCTAAATGGTAGACATCCAAAATTATTTTTTCATGTTAAAAAAAAGAGAGTGTAAAATATATTTTCAATGGTACTAATTCGTTTCTTAGTGACTAGAGGATCAATGATTCCCTTAAAGGTATGTATGCATTGCCTCATGAAGGACTCACCATAATTTTTTCCCTACTTTTTTTGTTTGGAAGTCTAGAATAATTCATAGATTGAGAACGTTTTGTGAGACTGAAAAAATGTTTTCAATTATAGATATAATAAAATTTGAATAATCATGAGTTAAATAATTTCATTTTCCATCACACTAATCATTAACATGATATTTTTGGGTTCCAACAATTGACTAATACCAAAAATAATAATGTAAGAAATAATATTCATTATAGGGAACTAAATAATCCTAAAAATTAACTTATAGTATGTATAAATCATGAAAACTAAATTAATCAATGACACCATAGTTTTATTTTAGGTATATTATATTCATCATCTATTTAAATTATTCATGATGGTTCGTGAAGCGTTTGTGATTTTCTGAAGTGTATCCACATGGAGTGTTAAACCCGGTGTGTTGCAAGGCGTATTTCCATTAACTGAATGATGATTGAGTCTATATCAATGTTTCCTTTTCATAGAGATTACCCATAGGAACCTCTATGCTATACCCACAAAAATTTTTAGTATCCAGGTAGGGATGTAATTTCTTGGAAACCAATCACTCTACCCTTTACTAAAATTCGAGGACAATTTCCTATACTTTTACTCATCCTTAGACTTATCCATAAATATATACTTAGGTACATCACTATGGTTTTCTCATCCCAATTTCCAAAGGTTAACCAAACCTATCCTATAATAACAAATATAATGATCTAGTCTTATCATACATAGATATTAAATAATTTTTTTATGAATATTCATTACATTACACAAACACACACCTAAGGACCATAATAATTTAGTTTATTTGGAAACATTGAAACATAAAAAATAGTGGATAGGAAAAATATAATATATCTTACTAAAATATTTCTAACTAGAAAAATTCTTATAAATAACATATGTAATACATTTCTTTATAATTTGGGGAAAGGTAATATAATAAAGGGTGAGATCATATTCTTAGTAAGAGTAAAAAAGGGTTATATATAAGCAAAACATGAACATAAGGGTATTAGAACATGATCACAACATTTTAAAACCAAACCCTTCATATCAAAGATCATAATCTTGAGTCATGGAATAAATATTAGAATTTAAAATGTCATGAATCATAAGGGAATTAAATATCATTATACAGGAAAGAAAAACATTAGAATAAGACATAGATTTGTGGAATACACATAATCATAGAAAATAGTTACCATATCAGTCAGGGATTATTCCCAAGGATACCATAGTGAAATAGGTTCACTCCCAAAACCATCATAGGAGCCATGTTACACTCTCAAGACCATCATATCGGACAAGGTCCCCTACTGAATCGGGTTCACTCCATGTTCTAGTCATGTCTATATTGTGAGATATAAATCAGTTCCCGATTCATTGGAGGGAGATATAGGTCCCACCCAATCATAATTAAAACCATATTAATATATTCCACAAGATCATAAGACATTCATCATATCATAACCCATGAAATGAATTGTGTTTCATAACAATTTCATAATATCATAAAAAATATAAAATAGATAGGTTTCATAATCATTTCAACATTTTATCATAGAATAACCCATGGAAAAAAGTGGGTTTCATAAAAATTGTATCATGGTATACCCCATGGAAGATAAATGGGCTTCATAAAATTCATTCCATCATTAACATAAATCATATATAGAAGTAATAATAATGGTATAATTGGATCATATATCTATTAATTCGTAGGTAACAACAACATATGTCATCTTATATGGAAAATGATTTTAATTGATCTTTTAAATAATTTATTGAGTAAGATATCCTTTCAACTTTGAAAAGAACTTTTTAAAATATAAAACATTTTGAATATATTTTTCTCTGATAAAAACCTATAAATTATAAACTAATCTTCAATTAAAATATTGGCCCTGACAATGAGAAGTTTTGTTCATGTTATACATGTTAAAATAATGATTCCTTTCAAATTTTTGGTAAAAGACTAATGAGAATTGTTTGGAAAAGGACATGAATATTCATTTAAAACATTTTTTAAAAATTAGAACATGGGTAAAAATTCCTTTTAAAAATCACATAATAATAAAAAAAATTAAAACATTTTTAGAATACCTAGTTTTGGAAGAATGAAAATTTCTGACCAAAGAGAGAAATAAAGTCATATTTTCTTAACAAATCTCACTTATTTTAAGTAAAAGAGAGTGTAAAAATTGTACTATAACTTGTAAATATAATGAATAACATGAGGATTATAAAATTCAGGAGTTTATTAAGATATTTATCATAAAAATTTATCATAATAAAAATAATTCTAAATAATTCTAATAAACTACGAGATTGTAACATAAAATTATTACCACTTTGGTAACTTTCAATCGTAAGTCCCGTGAATGAATAAAATAATATAGAAAATAAAATATCATGAGGACAAATAAATTCATGATATTACATGTCAAATGGTTTGTATCTACACCTCGTGAACGAATATAGGTGCATAACATATCGTGTGTCTCAAAGAATAAAAATTGAGACAAAAATTCCTTACCGCTTTTTTAATATTTAAACCGTAAAACCTATGAAATATATATACTCAAATGGATAAGTAAATCTAAATAAAATTCAAGAGAATAATTGTATAACAAAATCATGGGTATCATATAAACTACATAAATGAAACCCTTGGGGAATATGTCACGTGTCTCACAGAAAATAAAAGTGAGACAGAAATCCCTTACTTTAAGTCATGACATCCATCATAGATGTTAAAAACTCTTATATAATAAATATAAATGAATTATAAATATGTTACAAAAAAAAAATTACATATATCATATCATATATTATTTTATTATAACCATTTATTACCCATTTATTAACAATTACTTGTTAAAGTTGCGTTTTGGGTAATAAGGGATTTGTTTTTCGTATATGTTTTGATTTTTTATGTTAATTCATATTAATTTTATAACAATTAAATAATTTAAGTAATTATAAACATGATATTAATATCATATATATTCATTATATATGTATTTATATAAATCTATAAAATATAGTGATAGAAAATGAAATACATCATTCATGGAGATGGTAGGTTGTGTGTATGTAAGAATGTTGTTTCTATTTTCTTATTATATTGAAAGAAAGAAATGTAAATGCCATATTATAATTGAATAAAAATTGTTTTGTCTAATATATCAAATATTTTAATTAATACCATCCATATTACCTTTAATGTACAACATGAATGAATCACATCACTTTGTGAGGCAGTAGTTTTCCATACACACGAGCGACGTTATCATATTTACAAAAAAAGTAAATTGTGAAGGTATGTGTTATATAATAATTATATAAGAATAATAATATCAAAAAATATAATTTATAGAAAACAAATACATAATTATGTAAATCATAGGGAGGTGGTAATGGAAAAATTAATGACATCAGTTCACGAGGCGGTGATCTATCATACACATGTATAATTATTTTATAACCCATTCGATAGAAGTGGATATGGTTGTAGATCATAAAATTAAAATAAAAAATTTTAGAATATATAATATACTAATATTATTTTACCATAATTTTATAACACTAATAAATGGATGTGGAGAAAGAAATAATACAAAAACACTTGTTGTTTAATGTTACCACTTTTTTGATTACCCTCCTTAGGTTTGCACCAAAAGCAATCCCAAGATGGACTTTTGTCCAAAACCATATTCTAGGATTATAGGAGGGAATTTGGAAAAATATTTGAATAGGTATTGGATTAGTAAAATGCTTTTATATTTATGAGGATGAGAGGAGAAGCTGTGGCTTCTTATAAGTGAAGTGAGTGGTAGAATTGTAATATTTTTGAAAAAAACATTTCCTCTCATGTTTTTTTCATGTTAAAAGGATCCAATAAAGAACCATTATCGATAATATAATATATAATGTCTAAATATGGCCATAAAATGGGTTTTGGAAAAGATTTGGGTTATTTTTAACCCTTATATTTTTAATTTAACCCCTTGAAAACCCATTTTACCTTAACCGTAGTAAATAATTTTTACTATATTTAATATTAATTTTAGTAAAAAATTAATTTTAAAATATTAGATAATATAAAATACACTGATTAAAAAAATAAACCCAATTTTCTAAATTCCATTCATATAAGTGGAAAATTTTAATTTAAAAATAACCCCACATACATGATGGGAAAGAGGGGTTTTAAAGAGAAAATGTTAAAAAGTTTACAATGTTTTAACCTAAAAATTCATTATGAAATTCATTTAAATATCCTAAATTGGATTATTAGATGTATAATTGAACTGGTTTTACTTTCAAACTAATTTAATATAAAATTTATCTTTATAAATAAATTAAGCGAAAATCATTTCTCAATTAAAATTAAGTATTTTTCACTATTCATCAAAAAATGAAACTTTTCAGAAAAAACCAAAAATTCACCCGATGGTAATTTTAAATTGCTAATTTTAAAAATGAATTTTATCTTATCAAATTAATTTTCTAAAAGTGTAAAAAATCTATTTTTTAATATTTAAAAAGGAATTTTTTTGAGAAAATAGTATTTTTAAAATATATAAATACTTTATTGAAAATTATGTATTTTTTATCAATATTTTCTATTTATATGAAAAAAATATACATAATATTTAAAAATTATTGATTACTATTAATATGAATGTGTTTAATATCTTGGTTATAACTGTCACATTTGAACAACTATATTTATAATATATCATGGTTTCGTTAAAATTCAGCATTGCATACAATACAAGTTTAACTCAGTGTTTCGTGTAATGCAAGATATCAAATAAATTTAATTTATTCAGAAAAGTAATAAAAACTTAGGGTGTTATAGTCTTGTTTTATAGATATAAAGTGGTAAATTATGGTTCTCTTTAGCTATGATCCCATGAGTGGAAGTATTCTACTAATGACCTTGACTTAGCTATTGTGGTATATGCTTCTTAATGTTGGCACTATTATCGATTTGTGGATCGGTTGGTCATTTGCACTAACTATATAAGATTATAGTATATATTTTATCAATGAGATGTAAACCTATAGCATACATGTCAGGTTGAGTACTTGAAGATGTTCGACATTAAGATGAAATATTCCCTGGGGAATGGGAATGTTGTCATAAATTCCATTAATAAGAGATCATAATAATTGGGGTAAGATTAATTAAAGGAGGAATGAAAGATTATGATAATGAAATAAGATTGGGAAGTGAGTGTGTTTGAGGATCGGGGGGTGGTGAATTTTTCCCCTATGATAATCACTTATTCTTTTGTGGATTGAGTAAGGGATAACCAAGAGTTGGATTCAAAATGTCTGGTGATGTAAGAATGGTTTAAGACAGATGATATTATTCCAGGATGATCCTTAGATGGAAATTATGC
Source organism: Viscum album (assembly GCA_963277665.1). Taxonomy (NCBI): domain Eukaryota; kingdom Viridiplantae; phylum Streptophyta; class Magnoliopsida; order Santalales; family Viscaceae; genus Viscum; species Viscum album. Next base: position 419,172,186 of record OY728148.1, read on the forward strand.
TCTTTATATACAAGGAAGGTTTATCTTTATCCTTTACATTAAGGGTAAATTGATGAGGGGATCACACACCTTGCTGTGTGTAACACCCCAACCCCAGTTACCTAGAGTCGGTGAATTATTTTAATATATTGGCATGATTACAAGGAATCATGTCCTGAAGGACCGATCAGTTTAGCAGTCTTGGAAAATAGATTACATACCTGAACGTTACATTACAAAATGAAAACAAAAACAAAATTTCCTCCATTGACCACATTCATATCCCTTAGACTATCCCTGCAGGTTAGTCATAATATACTTCTTTGAATCCTGGGAAAAATAAAACATAGAAAGGGGTGAGCTCAAATGATGAGTAATGATAACAATATTGCAGAAACTTTCATAAATAAGCATAATCATTTATGGCAATGTACAAAACTAAAATAAAATCATTTTAAACATAAACTTTAGAATAATATGGAAAAGATAAATCAAATACTTCCATTTACTTATTTACATGGATATTATACTAGTTGAGTAATGTCATGTAATATCGATAGATAATTTCATATTGATGGAATGCATAATGTCAGACTTTATAACCACATATTCAAGGACAATTTTCAAAACTACAAATAATATTTTGTCAAGTCCTTGTGCTAAGACACAAGATTTTCTCATGAGACCTACAGATGCATCGAGGAGCTATAGTAGGGTCCACCCATCACTTACTAAGTCCAATGAATTCTTCATATGAAAATGTTGAAAGATAACATAAACATTCGTATTAAAACTAGCATACAAAATGTCAATAATTTAACCATAAACCATGAATGGTATAAAAATAACACATACACAATCAAACATATCGTAACTCATTCAATAAAATGTGGAAGATTTTATTATAATAAATCAACATCAATCAAGAATAATATCTAGTAAAGGATACTGACATAGTTGAAAATGATCGTTAAAAATCTTTGAGAGAAATTTCCCTTTTTGCGAAATCATATAAAATTCACGCATTTATAAAGAAATTTATGTAAAATATATTTTTGAATCAAAGTGTCCCATACCATATTGAATTTTTTTAAAGTAATTAACATTGTAAAACAATCACGTCCATATAAATAAATCCTTAAAACCAATTTTTAAAGCATGAACATTAATGAGAACGTATTAGAAGAATAAATATTTAAAACATTTAAAATGATATTTTAGTTAAAGAGTCCCTTAAAAACAATCCTTTTTAAAATTATTTTATGAAACCTGGACTTGTATGATAAATATGTCCCAATAAATACTTACATATAAACAATCTTGGATAATAATGAGATTGAGAAATTAACCCTTACCTTGTTCTTTTCCTTGGTCAAGGGTACATTAACCTCCTGTATAATAGTTTAATAATTGTTATTAAATTATACAAGAACCACATACATAAATATTATATCATATATGATCTTCTAATTTTTCTTTGTTAATAATATTTTAGTAGTCTCATTGTTTAGGGTGTTAACTGATTCGTTTTTCCTTTATATGTTTTGTTGTGTAAGCCGTTTTTGTTATGGATAAATTTATTTGATTCATTCCAGAATTATATTAAGTTATTAAACATTATTATTAATTATAAAATGAAAATTATTCTTGAATGGTTACATTGGGTAATGAATCTAATCGCGTTCGTGGAGACGGTAATCTGTATGTACGCACGAATGCTACTTCCATTTCATTTTTTTATTTTAAAAGGAAAGAAACCAAAATGATAGATTAGTATATTATTATTCTAGTATAATAAAATATTTTATATATGTTATTTAAGTTTGTTAACACCATCCTTTATACGTTCCATGTATGGTATGAACGAGTCATATAACTTTGAGGGGCGGTAGTCCGCACTTTCTCAAATGAAATTATCATATATATACAACATGAAAAGAATAAAGGTATGCTATAAAAGAGAATTAAAGAAGATTATAGATAAAATAAATATCATAAATATCATATATAATTATAGTGCCATCATAATGTTCTCCATAAGAGGTGGTAGTAGGATATTGAACAATCATCATTCCACGAGATAGCAGTTCGCAGTCCACAGAAACATTATGTTCTATACGCATTAGACATAGTTGTGTGTTAGTGGTGTTCAAATACTTCTCATAACAACAACCTATTATATTTACGATTCTGTTTTTGTTATAAAATAATGGAATAATGAGAGTTTAGGGGGTTGGAGAAGTAAAGTTTAAAAAGAACTTAAGAAGAGATGTTACCTTTAAATCAGGGAACTCCCTTTGGATTGAACCAAAAGGCTTCCTTGAAGTGACTTATGCCTAATGTAAGGCTTCTAAGAGGAATAGAGATATTTAGGGAGATTAATTGGGTATATGTTGGATGGTCCAAGGGGCTAGAGAGGTTTGAGTAATGGGTTATAGGTGATGAATTTTTATAAAGGAGGGGAGGGGCTCTTTAGGAATGTTTGAAAATATTATTTTATTATATAAATATTTTAGGTTTATAAAGGTCCAAAATTCATTAAAGTAGTAGATAATATGACTCAAGTTCGAAATAAAATCATCCAATAATAATTGGATAGGTTTTTGTTATTTTTTTAATTTTTATAATCTCATTTATTTAAATGATTCATTAATGAGGTAAACACAACATCATTATTATGTCATAAATAATTATATTTATTTGATGTCTAAAAATTATAAAAAAATACCATGATGTACAAAATATTTTTATATTTCAAATGAATATTTATAGTCAAAAATATAACTTAAATAACCCCATGTAAAATTTGTTTTACTAAAAGATACATGTTTATGTCATTTCTTGTGTTTACTTTAAATTAATTAATATAAAGTGTCATTATCACTCTCATGTGGCTCCATGTGGTCCAAAAATTGACACAAGGATTTAAAAGTTCAGAAATTTATCAACCAATTGGAATAGGAAACTTGTTAGGGTAATTTAATATTATTATAATAATATATGTTTACCCTTATTTACTAGATTTACCCATTAACCATGGTAAATAAAATATTTACTGAAGTAAATATTCACAATGTCCAAAAAAAGTCACTTATATTCACAATTTGGACCTCCTAATTCGAAATATAGAATCAATTTTTCCAAATTCAAAACACATAAGTGGCAGAAATTAATTTAAAATTAATTCCCGTTGTCAAGACAAAGAGTGTGTTTTTAAGAAATGATAACTATTAAAATATTGACACTTGTTTATGTCCAGTTTAAATGTGAAATTATATAAAAAGATCTAAATTATATTAAATTATAAATATATAATCTAAATATACTTTAAAAATACTCATATTTTTAATTTAACCCTATAAATTATTTCGATTAAAAAAAGTTTTTTCAATTAAAATTTAGTATTTTTCTCTATTTATCAAAATATGAAAGTTATCAGAAAAGTATGAAAAATTTATCCAAACTAAATTTTTATTTACCGATTCTAAAGAATAATTTAATTTCATTAAATTTAATATATAAAAGTGTTAAATATTGGTTTTAAAAAAGGTTTTCCATTAAAAGGTAGTAAAATTGTATTTTTTGAAAAATACTTCTTTCATCTAAAAATACTAAATTTGTTCTTATATTATGTCCAATAAACACATTATATGTATTCTAAAATTATATGGAGTTTATAAAATTCAATGTCGGTTTAACACTATTCATAACCTCTTTTTGAACGGCTAGTTTGGTAAGTCGTGGTTCGCTCGAAATCAGTGGTTCTTGTAGGGAATGTTATTGATTTTTTTTTGAAGAGATTACATAATATGAAATATTACGGTGTTACATTCTTACATCCTTAAATAAATTGCATCTTCTCAATTTGAAAATTTTCTTAGAAAATAAAAGGTTAAAAATAGAAAAATACCATTGTGGAAAACTGAAAAAAAAAATTGGGTTAATGAAATTTAGTCTTAATAAGAGGGAAAGTAAAATGAAAAAGTCACCACCAAATTATGATCTTGATTAGGAGAACATTGGTGGAAATTAGAGACACATAATTTGGGGGGAAATGTAAATATTTATAGGGAGTGATTGAGGTCATCGATCAAAAAACAAGTGTAATATTGAGGGCCTCAAAGCCATCAATCTATGATAATTTAAAATATAATCAGTTCAACAAAACATAAGATATTAGGATAACACATTTTGGGTTTTAATATCCCTTCCCTAATGTTTAAGAATTAATTTATTCATCGAATAATAGGAAAAAATATACTTTATAGGTATAGTTTCACTATTGACCTAATTTCTACCACAAACATATCTTTCACTCCAATAGATAATAGAATTCAAAAATATTCTATTTATCCTAATCATATAGGTTCCCAAAATAATGAATTTATAATTCATTTGTCATAATTTTTTAAAAAAAACTACATTATACAAACCCAGACATCACTTAGTCAAGTTCTAGGTGATGCACCCTTGTCGCCCATCAGTTGCGGGTTCAAGTCTCGCTACCCTTCCAGAAGCGACAGATTATTGCTTGACCTCCTGGTTGTCCATTTTATGACAATCCAAAAATAATCTTAAGAAATGATTTAACCTTAACAATAGTATTCAATGTCAAACATAATCTATTCTAACCTTTATACTTGTCCACAATACTTATGTCCAAACTCACTGTCCAATATTTATAAGGAAGGTCACATAATATACATGTGAATACTTTCATTGTGTATCCTCTTAAAATGTGGTAATAAAATTAATTTCTAGAAAAACATATTTTAATAGGTATGTACTTCTTTATTCCTTCTATAAATCATAGAATACTATATATACTCCTTAAATCCAAAAATTTTGTAATCACCAACAATGATGGAATAAAAAAACCATTAATTAGTTCCAAGGTAGTCAATAATATTCAATATAATTTATCCAATTCAATAATCTCTTATTCCAGAATCAATACCACAGTATCAGGACCATATTAATGTTTATATTTCCTTCAACCATATATTTTCCAAAAATATAAACTTGATATTGAGTCACTTTTCTTGGTACCACACAATCTCAAATCCTAAATGAAATAGTACTGCAGTACAATCCATATATACTCCATAATTATTATAACTAGTACATCATTGATACAACACTCAAATGACATAATTTTTTAATATCAACATAATAACACTAGTCATTACTCTTCATCAGTGGTAATACCATAACATGATTATTATCTAACATCATCATTTGCAGTATACTCACATGAATTCACAATGTGTCCTAAATCATTGCAGATGAAGCATTGTACATTTGAAACATTTTTCTTACCCTTGCAATCATGTACTTGGTGTCATTTTTCTCCACACTTATAACAAAATCTCATTCCCTTCAAGCATTTTACAAGGTGATTATTTCCACAGTTATCACATATGATAAATCCTTCGTTCCATTATACCCTTTATTCATATTTCTCTCTATCATCATTTTCTTTTCTGGGTTCCCTTCAAAGCCATATGACTCTGTGAATTATTTACTTTTCTTATTAACAGATGATACTATTTATTCATTGATTCTAATACATGGGAGACTATTTACTTTCTAAATGTTGGCATAATACCATTAATGATATGATCCTTCTTACTCTTAAGATTATGCGTATTCCTGGAGTTCTCATTCAATCTACTGGGCACCATTTTTAAACAATGTCATATACTAGATTAGTTTATGAATCACGATTCATAATTCCAAACATGTATAATACCTAACGTAAATTGAAAATATTGTGAATATAATATATAATCATAAAAAATGTTTCCTTTGTGGAAATATTTACCCCTAAATCCTTCATAATGGATTGTAAAGAAAATTTGAATTATCCTAAGCATATCCCCCGAGAGTGTTGTAACAAGAGTGTAGTAAGGCCCATTGTCGTGTACCAGGATACCCTGGGTCATGACTGAAACTCCTTGTAGGAGTTTTCACTCCTAGTTACATCTGTGCCAAAGCTTCCTTTACCCACTCATATCCAGATTGGGATGTATTGCTTGGAAAATACAAAAAATATCTACATTACCAAAACTCTAGGATGTTCTTCTAAACTAATCATCAAAGTATATCTTAGGGTAATGTGATCTAATCAGAGTTTATCTAAATCTAGTTTCCAAGGTTTGTACTACACTTCCACTAATACCAAATGTAATTCCCCGACCCCAGTTACCCAAAGTCCGTGCATTATTTTAATACTTTGGCATGATTACAAGGAATCATGTACCGAAGGACCAATTAGTTTAACAGTCTTGGAAAATAGATTATATACATGAACGTTACAAAATGAAAAACAAAACCAAAATTTTCTCAATTGACCAAATTCATATCTCTTTGACTATCCCTATAGGCTAGTCATAATATACTTCTTCACATATTGGAAAAAATAAAACATAGAAAGGGGTGAGTTCAGATGCTCAATAAGGATAACAATATAGAAGAAAAATTCATAAATAAGCATAAACATTTAAGGAAATGTAAAAAAACTAAAACAAAAGCCTTTTAAACTTAAACTTCAGCATAATATGGCAAAGATAAATCAAATAAAGTCATTTACTTATTCACATGAATATTATACTAGTCGAATAATCTCATGTAATATCAATAGCTAATTTCATAATTATGGAATGCATAATGCTAGATTTCATAACCACATAGTCAAGGTCTCGTGCCCTGACTTCAAATAAGAATTTGTCAAGGCCTTGTTCCAACACACTAGTTTGTCTCATCAGACCTACTGATGCCTTAAGGAGCTATAGCAGGCTCCACCCATCACTTACAAAGTCCAATGAATTCCTCATAATAAAATTTTGAAACATAACATAAACATTTGTATTATAACTAGCATACAAAATTTCAATAATTTAACCATAAACCATGAATGGTATAAAAATAGCACTTCCACAATCAAACATATCATAACTCATTCAATAAAATATTGAAGATTTTATTATAATAAATCAACCTCAATCAAGAATAATATACAGTAAAATATGTTGACATAGTTTAAAATGATCATTAAAACTATTTGAGATAAATGTCCTTTTTTGTGGAATCATTTAAAAGTCAAGAATTTATAAAGAAAGTTATTTAAAAGATAGTTTTGAATCAAAGCGCCTCATACCACATTAAAACTTTTGATGGTAATTAACATTTTAAAATAATCATGTATATATAAATAAATCCTTAAAACCATTTTTGAAAACATGGACACTAATGATAAAGGTTTAGAAGAATAAATATTTAAAACATTTAAAATGATTTTTTAGTTAAAGAGTCCCTTAAAAAGTAACCTTTTTAAAATTATGTTCTGAAACATGTATATGGATGAGAAATATGTCCCAATAAATACTTACATATAAAGAATATTGGATAATAATGAGATTGAGAAATTAACCCTTACCTTGTAATTTTCCTTGGTCGAGGGTATATTAACCTTCTGTATAATAGTTAAATCATTGTTATTAAATTATACAGTAACTACATACACAAATATGATATCATATATGATCTTATAATATTTATTTGTTAATAATATTTTAGTAGTATTGTCATTGTTTCGGGTGTTAACTGATTCGTTTTTCCTTTACATGTTTTGTTACGTAATCCATAATTGTTATAGATGGGATGCATTTGATTAATATAAAAAATGATATTAAGTTATTAAAAATTATTTTTAATTATCAAATTAATATTATTCTTGAACAGTTATGATGGGTAATGAATCTCATCGCGTTCGTGGAGACGTCAATCCGTATGTACACACGAACGCTACTTCCATTTCATTTTTTTTATTTTAAAAGGAAAGAAAACCAAATTATAGATAGGTATATTATTATTCCAGTGTAATATAATATTTTATATACATTACGTAAGTTCATTAACACCATCCTTTATACGTTCCATGTATGGTATGAATGAGCCATATCACTTTGAGGAGGTGGTAGTCCACACTTCCTCAAATGAAATTATCGTATATATACAACATGAAAAGACTAAAGGTATGCTATAAAAGATAAATAAAGAATATTATAGATAATATAAATATCATAAATATAATATATAATTACAGTGCCATCATAATGTCCACCATAAAGGGTGGTAGTATAAGATTGAACAATCATCATTTTGTGAGGCAATAATTTTCCGTCAATAGAAACATTATGTACTATACCCATTAGATGAAGGTGTCTGTAAGTGGTGTTAAAATAATTCTCATAAAAACAACATAGTATATTTATTATACTAGTGTTTTTATAAAATAATGTAATAAATAGAGTTTATGGGGTTGGAGAAGTAAAATAAAAGAAAAGAATATAAGAAAAGATGTTACCTTTAATTTGGGTAACTCCCTTTGGTTTGAACCAAAAGGCTTACTTGAAGTTCCTTATTCTTAAAGTAAGTATCATAAGAGGAAGAGACAGATGTAGGGAGCTTATTTAGTCTGAATTTGGATGATCCAAGGGGCATGAGTGGTGTGAGTAATGGGTAATAGGTGATAAATTTTTATAAGGGAGGGGAGGGTCTCTTTAAGAAAGTTTGAAAATATTATTTTATTATATAATGATTTTAGATTTCTAAAGGTAAAAAACTCATTAGCTTTAGAGATAAGATGACTCATGTCAGAAATAAAATCATCCAATAATAATTAGACAGGATTTGGATATTGTTTTAATTTTTATAGTCTCATTTATTTAAATCATTCATTAACTAGGTAAACACTGCATCATTATTGTGTCATAAATAATATTATTTATTTGATATCTAATTTTTTTTAAAAAAAATACTATTATTTATGAAATATTTTTAGCTTTCAAATTAATATTTTTTGTTGAAAATATAACTTATATAACCCCATGTAATGTTTTTTTACTAAAAGATATATGTTTTTGTTATTTTTGTCTTACTTTAAATTAGTTAATATAAAGTGTCATTATCACTCTCAAGTGGCTCCATGGGGTCCCAAAATCGTCCCAAGGATGCCCATGGTCAGAAATGTATCAACAAATAGTAATATGATACATGTTAAAGTAATTTAATATTATTATAATAATATTTTTTTACCCTTATTTACTATATTTACCCTTTAACAATGGTAAATAATTTATTTACTAAAGTAAATATTCATAATGCCTAAAAATAAATTTATCTATTTACAAATTTTTTACATCATGATTAATAATATGGAATCCATTTTTCCAAATTTAAAACACATAAGTGGCGTAAATTAATTTAAAATTAATTCCTGTTGTCTTAACAAAAAGCGTGTTTTTAAGAAATAATAACTATCAAAAGATTGACAGTTGTTTATGTCCAGTTTAAATGTGAAATAACTTCCATTGACCTAAATTATATTTAATGATAAATATATAATCTAATGATACTTTAAATCCACTCAACTTTATAATTTAACACTATAAATTATTTTTATAAAAAAATTTATTTTCAATTAAAATATAGTATTTTTTACTATTCACTAAAATATGAAAGTTATCAAAAAAGTACCAAAAATTTATCCCAAATAAATTTTTGCCTCACTTATAGAGAATAATAAAATTTCCTTCAATTTAACATATAAAAGTGTCAAATATTGTCTTTAAAAAAGGATCACCACTAAAAGGCGGTAAAATTGCATTTTTTCAAAAATACTTCTTTTATCTGAAAATAATGATTTTTTTCTTATATTATGTACAAGAAACAAATAATATTGATTATAAAATTATATATAGTATATAAAATTCAAAATTTAGTTAATATTATTCATAATCACTTTTTGAACGGCCAGTTTGGTAAGTTGTGGTTCGCTCGAACTCGGTGTTTCGTGTAATGCAAGTTGTTGAATTTCTTTGAATATATAATGTACTATGAAATATTGGGGTGTTAAATTATGAGTGATAAATCCATTATCTACTAAGATGTATTGAGATATGAAACACAATTTCTAATGGCCTAGTATAAAGAACAATGTTATAGGGATTTCTCTATTTTTCTTACCTGTGAGTGGGAAATAGTGGAACATCATTGACTAGGAAGGTTGCTTCAACCTCTTCCAGTGCTAGTGTGGAAGTTTGATAAGGTTGGGATGAAATTTTTTATTATACTACCTAAGACTCCAAGGACTGATTCTGGAATGTGGATAGTAGATGATTGACTGAAAAAGGATACAATTTTTTTTTAAATTTTATAGAATCATCCTATAGATGAGTTGGGTAGACGTTATTATGGGAAATATTGTGGTTTCATGGGGGTGACTATGAGTATCATGTGATATGGAGATGTATGTTTCACATTTTTATTTTATAAAGGCCTACATAAAGCTTTGGGCTTATATATAAAGTTAAGTATAACATATCACTAGTAGGAATATGGGTAGTCTGAGAGGGAAATCACGATTATTGAATATATTCCTATAGATTTTGTAATCAATTTTAGTGGGTAATGGAATGGCCAACTATATATTGTATAGTTTTCCAATAATAATAGCTTTTTGGCATTGATTTAGATAGATCATTTTGATTCTCTCTATAGTTAACTGTGTTTTACATCACTATGTTAACTTGAGTTAGGAGAGTAGGTAGTGGTAGGTCTGAGTATAGTGAATGAGACTTTTGGGTGCGTGAAGTTGGTATGAAAGTGGTTGGTTACCACCCAGAGTAAGAGACATTCATATTTAAACCAATGGTGATGAACCTTATAGTTTTCCTGGTTAAATCAAGTGTTTTTTTGCGGGTTTCACCCGGGTTAGGGAATCAATGATTGAAAAAGAATGGGAAAATACAACCATATATTTGTTTATTTGATATTGTCAAAAAGATTGGAATGGTGTATTACTATTTAGATCTTACCCCAAAACATTAAGGTATGAATTAATTGTTTTATTTTTTTTAACTCCATAGGTATGATTGGGATCCTTTACATGTGATTGACTGTGATGATGTTGAGTTGGAGGAAGATGATTCCTTTGGGGAATGATTGGTAAAGATTGTAAACCAAAGAAATAAAGTAATTCAAGGGATAAAGGTACCTCATTTTTTGGGTTTGTGGTGATATGGCCACATCCAAGGGGATAAATTGGAGTGGTTGTTAGATATCCAAGAATAGTGGATGGTGTTTTACAATAGAGACCCTAGAGATACTTCTCTGTGACGATAATCCCTTATAAGGGGTATTTGCATCTCCGATCATATTTTTAGTGCATTAATTCATAATTTCATCCATATCGTGTGCATTTTACTTATTTTTGGATGTTCTGTTGTAAGGGGAGATTGTGAGTGGGTTTGAGGAGAATGATATAAACCTAAATATGAGTAAAAGTTGCAATAAGGATTTCACTACATGACACATGTGTCACACTATTAAAAATTTAGGACAAAAATTTTATTGTTATTCTTAAATAGGCTCACAATGTGAACCATTGATTCTCATTGTGAATGTGTCTTGGGGTTTTTTAAAAATATTAAAGGGGTTATTTACTTCTAAACCCATTACACCTTACTCCTTTGTTCCGATGATAACCTTATATGATTTTTGTGAGAAAGTTCTTTCCATTTAAGTTTTAGGATCTCCTACCATTTTTTATTCACTATTTTGAGTGTTGTTCAAGACGATGGTTATCCATTAATAAGTTAATGACATTAGATCCATATTTTATTGATTGTTTTTCAAGATTCACCTTTTCTATAATCCTAATGTTTGAGTTTGGGATAAATTTTAGGGATTCAGTGTGTTAGGATTATTTCAGGTGGTTATTCTTGGTGTTTTGGATTTAATATCCCTGATGTAGGAAGCCCATATCATTTTTCAACTTTTTTATGAAGTTGTATATATTGATTTTTATATAGATGCATGTATATCCCTATGAGACTTCTTCCTATAGTATCACAGTGATTGGGTTTGTTTTTATACACATATTATAACTCCTATATGGGGAGTGGTTGGATTTGAAATGGTTAACATATAATCTTCACTTGGATTCCTATGGGACATAGAAACTGTCTTCCAAGGAAATATGGTCTTTAGGGATCCATTTGAGCTCAATTATGGTTAGAATGACTGGAAAAAATGGTGTTGGAGATCAGATGAAAAGTTCCTTCAATTTTGGGACTTTTAATACTTGATTTGTTTCTGGATGACTATAATTTTATGTTACCACCCTATAATCTATAGGGTTGGATTAGTTTTCATGATAAGACCTCCATAGTGTGAGTCAACTTGTTGAGGTGACCTCGTTGAAACTGCTGGGATGGGTTAATGCATTGGAATGAACTCCTTGAGTGAGTGAGGATGGTCTATGGTGCTTTATGTGGTTGTAACCAATGTGTTAAGTCATGGGTCATGATTCATATTTTTCTTGATATTCAGAATGACTTTCCATCTAGTATAGAGAGAAAATAGGGAGGTTTGGGCTTTGTGGCATCCTGGTTAGTTCACAATGACCTAACAAGTTATGTGTATATTACTACGTCTATTTTCTATCGATGTATCCACATTTATACACTTAATAAATTTATGTTAAGGATCGATTGGTGTTGTAAAATTTAGTTTATTCATAAACCTTATATGAATATCTCTATGAATGTGTAATATTAATATTGACATGGGTAATGGTCCTATGACAGACTAATGAGTAGATGGTAGTGGATGGGGATAATTTCAATATCAGGACATGCCCTGAGACATTTCTTAATTTCACCAATTTAATTATTTTTTATTCTATTCCTTTTGTAAATTTATCCACCATATGTGGGGATCCATTTTGACTACTTTTTACAACCTTATATGAATTTTTTTATAAAATGTTATGATATGGTTATTGTTTTTTCTTTATTATTCCAATGTTTTTATTTATTGTTTCTTTTACATTATTTATTAATTTTGTTATATGATTTACCCTAATGAACATATGGTATAGAGGGTATTTTCTCCCCATGGTTCCACATATTCCCTCACCACAAGTCACTTGGATCTTGTGTATTGGGAAGTGCTCATGAGATCATACCACTCTGTCCTAGATGGTGTGATTTGGGATAGGGTGTTACAATTATACCGACCTAACTCTATAAAGATATGAAAAATAACACGAATCATGATGAAATTACCAATGAGAAATGGTTGGAATGACTCACTATTTAGTCTTTCACATGACAACATCCACATTTATTTAGTGGGGTTTTCAATCCATTAATTTCTTAGTAGTGAATTAGTATGGTAGAAAGGATATTTTATATTATATAGTGTTCAGAGCATAAAATTTTTTATGTTAGTTGTGAATCATTTAGAAGGTAAATCAGATCAATGATGAACCCTTATCAATAATATGATGCAAGAGGAAAAAATTGACTCTATGGAATGGGAAGCATTTAAGAAGGTATTTTTCAATAAGAATTTGTCTTAAACTCTATGCACTAAAATGGTGAGGCAATTTCTAGAAGTGAAGTAGATGTATGATGAATCCATTTTCACCCATGATGAAAATTTCACAATACATGAATAATACACTTTTGGTTTTATCGTTGACCTTGAACCTGAAACTGATAAATTATTTAGAGACCCTTAAGAAAAAATGATTTATTATTCTTATTTATATGCAATAATATGATACCATTTTCTTATATCTATGTTGTGCTCTCATAGTTCAATGCCTTCATATTTTGGAATATATTTTTTCCTAAATTAATACTATATTAAATATCTTACTCCATGTGAAACACTAAATTTAAATAACTTGTGACCTATTTGTTATTATGAAAATTTTGGAATAATAAAAACCATAAAAATAAAAATATTATAATAAATTAAAAATTTATAAAAAATATTATTAATAGAACTTAATGGTTTTAAAGGTAAAATTTTAATAAAATATTCACTCTTTTCATACTTTATTTTTATTTCAAGATTTAATTTTTATATATAAAATGTTAATTTTGTAAAATAAAATTTATTTTTGAATTAGGATTGTCAAAATTAGTTTATGATTTATTTTTGGGTTTTTATGAAATAATTGATTTTTATATAAATGGTGAAAGACAAAGAGATCATATGTCAAGGGGGAACAATGATGAGTTAATTCATGGTTCATAGAATAATGATAATAATATATCTATCTCAAAACAAATTGAAAGTATATGGGATCTATTTGTAACTTTGAATCAATGTGGGCAGAGTAAAGATACATTATTATTCAAAACATCCAACACTAGTGCAGAAAATGTTTTTTTATGGCAGTTATATTTTATTTTTTAACATCGGCTTTTGGCCGACATTATTACACGAGATGTTATAAACATAGTTTTTTACATCAGTTATTTTACATCCGACGTAAAAAACACAAATATGAATCATTTTTCACATCGACTGATAAAAACTCGATGTGGAAAATGCTTCACAGTCATGGTTTATTACGTCAGTTATTTAATAACCAACGTTGTATTTACCCTTTCACATCGGTTATTTTTATAACCAATGTGATAAAATTATCTGCTAAGCGGTTTCCAACGTTGGTTATATAATATCCGACAAGAAAACATATCTCCGACATCGGTTATTTTATAACGTATGTAAAAAACTATCAATTTCTATTTATTACGTCTGTTATGAAATAACTGATGTAAAAACCATTTTCCATGAATTTATTACGTCTGTTTTTAAATAACCGATGTTAAAACTAATCCCAATTCATTATTTACGTCGGTTATGAAATAACTGAGGTAAAAAGAATTTTTTTTAAATAAAACTGAACCATTGTTAGGCCCATCCTAAATACCTAAAATAGACCAAAAGGTTACCAAAATCAGACTAAAACAGACCAACCCCCCCACAGGACAACCCCACCACACTCCTAGACAACCCCCACACCCCTGGACAACCCCCACCCTCCTGAACACCCCCACACCCCTTCATTTTCACACCAGCCCATGGAAAACACTCCCACACCCCTGGATTGCCCTCCCACACCCCGGAAACAGACCAAAAAGTTACCAAAAACAGACCAAAACAAACCAGAACCCCCTCCCACCCCATTAGATAACCCCCAATACACCCCTGGACACCACCCACACCCCTAGACTTCCCCCCACCCCTGGACATCCCCCACACCCCTGGACAACCCCCACCCCTCCGGGATACCCCCCACACCACTAGACAGCCCCCACCCCCTGGACCCCCCCCACACCCCTAGACTTCCCCACCCCTGGATAGCCCCCACACCCCAGGACAACCCCCCACCCTTTTGGAAACCCACCATCCCCTAGACTGCACCCCACCCCCTAGACATTTCCCCACCCTCCTGGACACACCCTCACACCCCTAGATTTCCCCACCCCTTGGACAGCTCCCACACCCCTGGATAACCCCCCCCCACTCTCCTGTATACCCCCACCCCCTGGACAACAATCCCACACCCCTAGACGACCCTCCCACACCCCTGAAACAGACCAAAAATTCACCAAAAATAGACCAAAACAGACCATACCCCCTCCCACCCCACTGGATAGCCCCCACCACACCCCTGGACACCCCCCACACCTTTGGACTACCCCCACTCCCTGGACAGCCCCCCCCCCCCACATCCCTGTACAACCCCCACCCTCCTGGACACTTCCCACACCCCTAGACTTCCCCCACCCCCTGTAAAACACTCCCACACCCCCTAGAATGACCTCCCACACCCCTAGAAACCCCAACCCCCTAGACACCCCACCCCACTAGATAGCACTCCCCTAGACAGCCCTCCCACACCCCTATAACCTCCCCACCCCACTGGACTTCCCCCCACACCCCTGGACACCCCCTGTATATCCCATCACTCACCAGGACATCCCTCCCACCCTCTTGGACACCCTCCCACCCCACTGGATAGCCCCAACCACACCCTTGGACACCCCCACCTCACTGAACACCCCCATACCCAAAAAAGACCAAAACCCAACCAAAACTAGACCATAACCCCCCCCCCCCCACTGGACAACCCCCACCACACCCCTAGACACCCCCACACCCTTGGACTACCCCCACCCCTTGGACAGCCCCTGAATAGCTGGTGTTGGGAGAGGAGGCACCGCCATCCCTTAGGGGGCTAAACACCACTGGAAGGTACTCATCACTCTCACATGTGAAGCTTGATCTCTCAAAATGTTTCACCAATGATTTCTTCCCCTGTAAACATCATTCATTCTATCACATTGATTCCAGTATAACCAGGGGAAAACATCATCACACATGACGACGTTTCCCCTGGTTATACTCGCATCAAAGTGATATAATGAATGATGTTTACTAGGGAAGAAAGATTTCGGGAAACATTTTTAGAGCTCAAGCTTAGCATGTGAGAGTGATGATTACCTTCCAGTGGTGTTCATCCCCTCGAGGGATGGCGGCGACTCCTATCCCACCCCCTGGACTTCCCCCCCCCCCCCATCCCTATGGGCACCCTGTACATCCCCCCACCCCATGGGACAACCCTCTGACACCCCTGGAAAACGCCCTCACCCCACAGGACACCCCCACACCCTTGGACACCCCTAGACAGCCTCCACTCCCCTAGACATCCCTCCCACTCTTTTAGAAATGCTCCCACCCCCTGCACTTCCCCCACTCTCATGGACACCCAAGAAACCCCCACCCCACCGGACAACCCTCCCACACCCTTGGATACCCCCACCCCACTGGTGACCCCCACACCCTTGGAACCCCTCCCCCCAGACCAGAATCCATACCAGAAAAACCATCATAAGTAGACCAAAACAAGAAGTATAGAAAAATTAAACATTTACATATATAACATTCAAAACCTACAATGTAAACATAAAAAAACTAAATCCAACCTAAACGACTACCAAATACACAATTACAATAACAATATTCAAAATTACATTTTACACTACAAACAACTAAAATTCAATCAAACATGTAAAATAATTTGACCATTCCACTTGTAAGTGTTTGACATCTTAAAAAGTATTGGGTTTAGGGTCATCAAATAGATACAAATTAAAAGTATAATATTTAATTTGTATAATGAATAAATCAAATGAAATATTATGGCAACATTTAAAAGGAAATCTTACCAGGTAAAAGTTCACAACTATTCCCGTTGTTATTATTTCATATATAAATCTTAATATATAATATCTTCATTCGATGATGCCTTTTTGTTCATGAAAATTCTATTTGAATGAATGTAAACTCAATATATTATTTTTATGTAATAAATCAGAAAGTACAAATTATAAATGGATATTTACCTTTACATTTACATATTTGATCTTTGCACTCTTTTTCTTTGTGTTTTTTCGAAAGTAGACCCATCCCCTGTAGGAAGATAATACAAATAGGATAAATTCAAAATTCATTATAATATATATAACTATTGAGAAATTGAAACTTACATTTCCAACGTTTTCTTAAAACTTTCCCGCACATCACCATGGACATATAATATCCAATATTGTGATTTATCCCATTGGAAAAAACCCCTAACATCCAATGATCACTGATAAAAGAAAATTTAAGGTTATTGGTTTATTATCTTAAAAGATAATGAACTCTTTAAGAGAGATGTGTTTCATACCACTCACAAAAAAGGCATCATCCAAAACTATGTGACTATATTCTATTCATGTCTTTCAGCAATATAAAGCATTATTTGTTTCTCATCCAATGAACATGCTTCAGGAGAAATCAAATGTGGGTCTTTAAATCCATATACATCTGTCTGCTCATTCTTATCACAAATGTTATAAAGATAGCTAATACAAAACAGACATATGTATACATTTTTAATAAATAGAATACAGGAAAAAGGTGTTAAGACTTACATGGAAAAAAATTTCACCACGTCGATGACCAACTTATCTCCATTAACAAGCTCTATGATATTAGTTTTGACAATCCACACATTTATTTCACGTCCATAAAAAGGAGCTTCCATTGTAAACTCTTAATGATCCACCAATAAATTTGAATATCTTGAAAATCTATCTAGACTGCTAGAATTTGTATCTGATGTCATAGAAATTTGTCTTTGTTGTTGTCTATACAATATTTATTTACCTTTGATGTATTCCTATATAAATAAATAGAAAAATATATTAGTTTTCAAATGATAAAACAACTTTATTAACAAAAATAAAATAGAATATATAACATACATACCTCTATGGTAATGAGTTGAAGAAGTCTGGATGGCCAAATTAAAAAATGTCCGATAATAAGCCCAACTGTCGGCACCTCATCTATAGGTAATGGTACTCAAGCTGATCTATCTATAATATCCTGTACAATGAACCTCTGATTCTCTACCTCTAATTATTCATGATGAACTGTATCTCCTATACAATATACCAACCCATATGAAACTATATTATGTTGAGGATCATCAACATACAACTCTCAATAAGTAGGAAGCTACAGCGGTGGAGTAAGATAAAAAATGGGGTCCGCAGGATGAGGTGGGGAAGTGGGAGCTACTGGTGAAGGTGGAGGATAAATAATGGGGTCTACAGGGGGAGGTGGAGGAGTGGGAGTTGTAGTCTAAAATTATCTATTCATGTCTGCAAACATAGACTGTACTGATGCTCTAATCTTTTCTACCATCATCACATTAATATTATGAACTTCAGCCTCCAAGGATTCTATTTTTTTATAAACACTCTCAATATAAGAAGTTCAAGAATGTGGAAACACTTGTCTTACCGATATACCTACTAGATATCCTCATACATGACCAGGATCTTCGGGCTTTCCCAATGCTGCAGATAAAATATCTTGCCTCCCAGCAGCTGTAAATACCCCCTGTGAGCTCTTCTCCTCAAGAGAATACTGTATTAATTAATTGAACAATTATATAATGATTGAAATTATATGAAGAAAATAGTTAACTTAAATAAATAAAATAAATATCTTACAATCCTCTCAGCTACGATTCTCAAATCTTCCAAAAGATATTTCCCTTTTTTCCCATCCGAGCTCTCTTGCATTTTTCATGTCTAGATGGAGGGGATGGAGGGGCCACCTCTCAAGAGCATGAATACTCAGCTCTTAGTTTTTTTAATTTTTCCTTCATCATTTGTTCTTCCAATAATGTATACCCTCCCTGAGATAAACTATGAGGGTATACATTTTTAGATTGGATCTCATGATGATATTTCCTTGTTTTCTATAAATTATGAATAAGAAATCATTAAAAAAACATTAATAAGATCATTTATATATGAATACTTATAAAATTTTACATTTCCCTTACGAAAAATGAATCTTTTCTTCTACATTCAACCAAATGTATCCATGTGTCTTCATCTATGAAAGGATATATATGAAATGGATTTTCATGAATCCTATGACCAAAAATGAAATCAGATGAGAGGGTTTATTTGAAATCCCTCCATCTCCTAGAAACCATCGATACGAATTTCTTTCTGACTCCTCTATTGTCTGGAATATCAAATGTAATCTGATAAAGAAGAGGTTAAACATATTATATATGCTAGAAACATTTAAAGAATAGGAAAATAATAGCAAAATATCTTACCAAAATCGTCTCCTACAATTGATAAATTATCTCTTTGTCCACACTTCTCCAGTCATCATACAAAATTCTTACTTTTCTCTTACCATGAGTTGATACAAAACTCTTAAAATATTTTGCATTTGGACCTCTAGGAATATCATTCTCATCAAAATCAATGAGTATCCTCTGATCCTGCATACAGGAAAGTGATAATTTTGGTAAATGTGTGCACCCACGTTTACCACCTCTTGAACTCTTTGTCGTAATGGGATCACATGAGAAAGATTGGGGAACATCAAGAAGATCATGTGAATGTTCCTCCCCAGAGGTATGACCAATATTCTCATCTTCAGAATCATGTGGTTGATCAACTAATTGATCTTTCATTATCCTTAAAATAAAAAAACAAACATTAGTTCACAAATATAAAAATTCAAATATTACAATACTAATGTAAACAGAAAATAGAAAAGTATACTAAGTTACATAATAGTAAACATGGTTAATATGGTAAGCATGTTAATCAATGGTAATGGCGATAAAGATGGCCAACATGGGAAACATGGTAAACTTGGTAAACATGGTAAACATGGTAAAGTAATTGTCACTGAACCAAAAAAATAGATATATAATTTATGTAATGGTAAACATGATAATGTAAACTAAATAAAATTAAAACAACCAAAAACTCATACTTATTTGTTTTAATACATGTTTTAATAGAGAAAAATGTACAATATCTAACATTTTATGAAAATTATAAACTTAAACAAGAAATAAACAAATGTTACATGTAATTTTAGGAATGTACAAATAGATTGTTTTCCCGAATTGATTCGTCTTGATCATTACTTATGGAACAAACCATGTCTTCAACATTCTCATCATTATGTTTTGTTAATCATTCCATGGAAGTAGTGATCTCACATAAATCAGCATCTTCATCAAGTTCATCCTCAACAACATATTGTTTTTCCCTTGTAAAACAACATCCCACTGCATATATGATTGATCTACTACATAGAAAATTTGTTTTGCATGTGTTGGCATTATAAAAGAATCATCTGTGTCTTAAATTCTCTTCAGATTAACAATTTTCATTCCAAATTCATCGTGTCTAACACTGTTGTTACTGATATACCATTTACAGTTAAAAACATGATCATTAATATTAAAGTAATAAACCTCAAATATTTCTTCAATCACTCCATAATATTCACTTGATGTATAAATTGGGTTTTTGTCTTTAGCCCTCGAAAAATGAATTGCTTCTACAAACACCAATACACCACTATTTTTAACTTCACTTTTATTGTCTTGAGATTTCGTATAAAATGTATAACCATTAATGTCATAACTGGACCATGTTATCACATTTAAACATGGACTACCCACTACCCATTTTAATGTCTCTGATACATCTGATCTACCCAGCAAGGTCTTTTTAAACCATGACAAAAATGTTTTGGTTTTCTTATTCACAATCCACATTTCTTTCTTCTTTGGATGACATTGTTTCAACTCATTAATATGAAATGTGATATATAGTTGAGCATCATCTATGTTATTCAATATTTATGATTCTAACTTCTTCATCTGTTCAGTTGAAAACTATTTGACTTTCAAGCCATGATTCCCCTTTCCCTCATTATTAACCCATTCATGGTGAGATGGAGGCAAACCTATGTGTTGCGCCGCATCCAAGTAGCTCGTACAAAACTCTGCAACATCCTCAGAAATATAATTTTCAATAATAGAGGCTTTAGGTCGATATGGATTCTTAAAATAACCCTTCAATATTTTCATATGGCTTTCAAAAGGATACATCCAAAGAAGATATACAGGTCCACAAAGCATTATTTCTTGAACCAAATTAATCATTGAATGCGCCATTATGTCAAAAAAAGTTAGAGGAAAATACATTTCCAATTAACAAATTATATAAATTGAATCCTTTTCAAAAATTTTCAAATCATTCACATAAATCACCTTATTAAAAATTGAATTGAAAAAATAACACAACTTCATTATAGTCTTTCTGACACAGATGGGAAATATTCCACGCAATGAAACTAGTTGACGTTTTTGCATCATGATGTGACAATCATGAGATTTCATACCTATCAATTACAAGTCCTTCAATGAGACAAAATTTTTTACATTTGAAGAATAACCTTGAGGAACTTGGATATCGTGAAGACCCTAAAAAAAATCCAATTTTCTCCCTCTTGGATAATATATGACAAGATGGGGGAGGAAATTTTCATCTTCCATTAGGAGTGGGAGCTAACTCCAATCGTCTTCCCATTTATAGTAAGTCTAATCTTGCATTCAACTCATCTTTTGTCTTTCCTTTAATATCTAACAATGTTCCAATAAAACTATCACATATATTCTTCTCCATGTGCATGACATCAATATTATGTTTAACTTCATGATATCTCTTATATGGTAGCTCAAAAAATATTGACCTTTTCTTCCAAATATATCTATCATTACCAGATTTATGTGTCTTTCCCAATGTCACATCAAGGTTTTCCACCCTCTCAAAATACAGATCAAGGGATAAAGGTTTTGGAGTAATATAAAATTCTTTTGAGCCATTGAATGCCTTTTTTAGTCTTCTATAAGAGCGATCCATATGAAAAAACTTTTGATGAACAATGTATTATATTTTCCTCCCATGATACAATTTACAATATGAAGTCTGTTGTTCGCAAATTGGACATGCTTTATGCCCTTTAACACTGTATGCAGACAAATTTCCATATACTGGGAAGTCATTTATAGTGAACATAAGCAAAACATTCAGGTGAAAATATTTCATTTTATAAGAATAAAACACCATAATACCATACTCCCATAAAATTTTCAAATCTTCAATCAATGGTGACAAGAAAACATCAATATCATTGCTGGGTTGCTTCAGACCAGAGATCATTATAATCAACATGACATATTTGTGCTTCATACAAACTTCAGGAGAGAGGTTGTAAATTACCAATAAAAGAGGCCATGAACTATGTGTGCTACTGAGGGTTCGGTATGGATTCATTACATCTGTGCACAACCCTTGTATGAGATTTCTAATTTCATTTCCAAATGTTGTATATTGCTCATCAATTTTCTTCCATTGTGTTCAATCAGCTGGATGACGTATTTTTCCATCACATAACCGCTCATCAGCATTCCATTTATCCTTTTGGTGTCATGTGAATTTGCAAATAAACGTTTGAAACAATGAATTATAGGAAGATACCAAAATACATTTGAAGGGATCTTTATAATCTCTACATCAGCCTGTGATTTTTCTTTCACCTTATACCATGATGTCCAATATTTAGAACAATCTGATAGAAATTCATATTACTTCCTATATATCATACAGTCATTCAGACAAGCATGTATTTTCTTGTATCCCAATCCCATCAGGCATAAAATTTTCTTGGCCTTATAATGTGAATCTGGAAGATCGTTATCTTTTAGAAGAATGTGTTTCATCAATTATAGCACCTCTGTAAAAATTTTGTCACTCCATCCATGTTTCACCTTCAGGTCAATGAATCTTAACACCGCCGAAAAAATCGTAAAATCTATATAACCAGGATACAATGGTTTTTCAGCATCACCATATAGACGCGCAACTTTAGGTTCTATCTCAATTTTTTCTACTACAATATAGTGAATCATTTATTCAGTTCCATCAGAGTTACCATCTTGCAAATCATCATCATCAGTGAAATTCCGTCCAGTTTCACCATACCAAATCCAAGGGCTGTAACTCAGATTAAAATCATGAAAAATCAGATGATCTTTTATCCCTCTACTTTTCAACTTCTTCATATTCAAACATTTCAGGCATGGACTGAAAAAAATGTCACTACTTGGAACATTTAGTTTAACAAATTCCAACAAGGCATTAACACCTTGCTCATCTTCATTGCTCATTAGATGTTCCATATTCTAACTTCGACTCATTATTACTTATAACACATATCAAAATTATACATATTATTTGGATTAGACAAATATATTTTTATATGAAAAAAATCATTATTTGAATGTAAAACAATTTTGAAATATAAATCAAATCTATGCGTATTTAAAAAAATATGCTTGAATATGATTTTAAAAAGAAAACATAGTTAGATATAACAGTTCTAAATTCCTCTTTGATCCTTTCTTCTTAAGGTTAAAAAAGAATACATCCTGGTGCAACTGGATACCAAATTCACCCTTCCGTAAAAAATATATGAAGTATAAATATTAAAATACGTATACATTCACTACTGAAAATTACACATATCCTAATGATTTGAAGCCTCTAGACAACCCCCACCACTCCGGATAGCCCCCACCCCACCCCTTAGACACCACCCCACCCCCTGGACATCACCCCACCCCCTTGGACACCACCCCCACCCCCTGGGACACCCCATGGACACCACCCCACCATGGATAGCCCCCACCCCCTGGACAGCACCCCCACCCCCTTGGACACCTCCTAGACACCACCACACCCTTGGACACCCCCCGCACACCCTGGATAGCCCCCACCACTCTCAACAGCCCCCACCCCCATGAACAGCCCCACCCTCCTGGACACCACACCCACCCCCTACCTCCTTGGACACCCCCATGGACACCCCCAACCCCCTAGAAACCCCCACCCCCTTGGACACCACCCCCACCCCCTTGGACACCCCCTGGACACCACCACCCCCTTGGACATCCGCCCACCCCTCTGAACAACCCCCACCCCCTGGACAACCCCCACCCCTCTAGACAACCCCCACCCACCCCCTTGGAAACACCCTCCACCCCTCATAATAACCCTATAATACATCAATTACTATTAAACCGTGAATTTAAAAATGACCAAACATCCCTAATAATAGATGGAATGAAGGAGAAGAAGAAATGGATAAAGAAGAAAAAAAGAAACAAAGAAGTAAGAAAGAAGAACATGGAATAAGTAACTTATTTAAGGAAATTCCATGGAATCCATGAAAACCATGGGGCCTACAATGGTTGATAGAAAATTGGGGAAAATGGAGTAAACCTGATAATCAAGTCAAATTTAATATAAAAACCCAGATGGAGAAAATCACAGTGTAAAGCCGATCATCTCGACATAATGGGGTCTGGATAACTGCGCATATTTAAAAACCGCGATGTGGTATCCCCCATAACCGATAATTTTCTCCTATTCAATGACTGGTCAAAATATATAAAACCAAATAGAATCATATTGCAACACCCCTCATATTTTTATAATGCTTGAATCCCAAAAAATCATAGTGGAAACTTCAATCATAAACTATAACGACCACCGTGGACACCACCCCCATCCCCTGGGACACCACCCCCACCCCCTTAAACAACACTAATAAATTATATCCTAATATCCATGAAACAATACAATCATAATGTCATAATCTCAAAAACCATGATGCAATAGTAAATCAAAACTAACACTTATCCCCCACCCCCTTGGTCACCAACCCCAACCCCTTGGACAACCCCCTGAACACCACCACCCCCATGGATAGGCCCCACCCCCTGGACACCAACCCCACCCCCTTGGACACCCTCTGGACACCACCACCCCCTTGGACAACCCCCCCTCTGAACAGCCCCCACCCCTGGACAACCCCCACCCCTCTAGACAGCCCCCACCCCCTTGGAAACCCCCACCCCTTCTTGGACACCACCCCCCACCTCCTTCCCCCTTGGACACCCCCTTGACAGCCCCCAACCCTCTGGACAGCCCCCGGACAACCCCTTAAACCCTATGGATAGGCCTTACAACCTTGGACATCCCCCAACCCCTTAGATAGCCCCCTCACCTCCTTCAACACCCCAACCCCTTGGACCCCCCCACACCCCTAGACTGCCCCCACCTCCATGGATAGCATGGACACACCCAACCCTCTGGACAGCCCCCTGAACCCTCTGGACAACCCCACCCCCCTTGGACAGCCCTCACACCCCCTGAACACCACCCCTCCCCCTTTGACATCCCCTGCTACCCCTTGAACACCCCCAAACCCCATGGACATCCCCCCGTACCCCCTGGATACCTCCCCCACCCCCTTTGAAACCCCCTAGACACCCCCACCCCATTGGACAACCCACCCAACACCCTAGACACCCCACCTACATTTACAGCCCCCACCCCCTTGGAAACCCCATATACGCGCACACACACATGATAGAACACACAAAAATTGTAAACATTCATGATATAACTTTTATAGGTTTATTTTACCAGAATTTTTTTATCATGGTATTGATGAACACTATGAAACTTACCATGATAGCATGAACAAAGAAAAATAACAACTCAAAAAATTATTTTATGGCATTGCAGAAAATAAAAACTAAAAAGGAATCGTGTGAGGATTACTTGAGTGTTATGAGACAACCAGATAGATCTGATAATAATAAATATGAAGAATGATGCTGAAAAAAAGAGGCTAGAGGGAACGACTTCGACGAATCATTTCTAGGTTTTCCGCGCGAGAGAGACGAGTCGCAGGTTGCTCAATAGAATAAGACATAATGACTGAATACGGGGTGCGATAAATCATTTAAAAGATTTATCACATCATTTATTTAATAACTGACATGGTAAACTATTTTTTTAATATTTATAATGTCGGTTATTTAATAACAGACATAAACAAAAATTTATCATGTCGTTTATAAAATAACTGATGTGATGTATGTTGCTTTATACCGATGTGATAAATTGCTGAGATTGGCTTTATAACATGGGTTTTTTATAGCTGATTTTGTAAAACCCCGACCTGTCCTTTATCACGTTGGTTTTTTTATAACCGACGTGGTAAAGCATCGAGCTTTCCTTTATCATGTCAGTTATTTTATAACAGACATTATAAAGCATGCCAGATATGATTTTCACATTGGTTATACAATAACTGACATAAAAAATATAATCTCCATATATTTTATTTCGGTTATAAAATAAGAGACGTAAAATATGGATCCTGATCGATATATCACATCGGTTATAAAATAACCGATGTGAAAAATGCCAATGTGTTAAACATTTTTTCCACTAGTGCAAGCATGTGGAAAACAAATTTTAAGAAAGAAGTCCACAAAATCAGAAGTTGAAGAAAAGGTAATGCATGTCTTCCTTGGGTTATGAACAAATACACAATATTAAAAACATTATTCTGAATAATTCCAAGAAGAATGATACAATAATTAAAGGGATATAATTATTTCTATAGAAAAAAAAGGAAACACCATTTATTTGTGGAATCAATCCATGAGTCTTTGTGTTGAATGAGGTAACATGAAAAAAAATAATTGAATTGATTCAGGAAATAAATAATATAATTAGTTTGGTGAAGGAAATTCTTTATAATCCATGTCGAAGATCCAAGAATCATGGACATGTTTCTAAATAATGCATAATCATTTGTAAATCCCAATTGGAAATATAAATAAAAATTGAAGCAGCACAAGTGAAGGTATGTGATGAATGGAAATAAGTTCTTCCACATAATGAATTTGAATTTCATAAGAGGTTTTCAAAATTATTAATCCTAATAGTTCATAGAAATTTTCCATGGGGGTTTCTGAAAGAAGGACATAACTCAAAAGACTTATTAATCATATTACCAAATATAAAATAAATGATAATGAAGATTAATCTAATTTATGGAGATTCTTGTAATTTTTTAGCATATGTAAAGAATAAAGTTTCACAAAAATAATAATTTTGAAGAATCAAGGAATCCACATTTCCCAAGGAATATACTTAGAATAATAATAATGTCATCGTGAATAGTTCACACAAACATAGAGTTTAAAATAAAAGAGTTTCATGGTTGAGAAGAGACTCTCAACCTTATTTCTTTAACTAATTATTAAAATTGGTCCCATCTATTAATTGATATTTTTTATGTTCTATGTAGAGAATTCAAGGTGATGAATTTTTTTGGGGGGGATAACCGATCAAATGGTGATGCTTTCAAATCTAGACAATAGATTGGAATTAACCATTTTATAAATAATACAACATTTGGTATCCGAAATATAATCTGATGAATTAATCAACCTTCATGAATTCATGTTTATGTGTATACCTTAATGGGGGGAAATTTTTTAAAAGATTATATAAGGTAATAATTTATACAGATATTAAATATCTATAAATTTCACAAGAATATTTCATTTAAACTATATGAATGATTATTCGATCATACATGTTTTTGAAGAAGGAAATATAGTGTTTAGGAGAAGACTTTGAATTTCTCAGTGACATAAAAAATGAGTATATTTTATTAAGGTCATGGTATAATTGTAAATAAACATATAGTTTTTTTTGAATGTTTCTAAATTATGTGTTGAAGTGTGTGCATTAATTCATGTTGGTAAACATTCATGTGAATATGTTCAAAAATTGTTATTGTCCTTAAAATGATTAAATATAAGAACCCTAATATTAATTACACATTAATAAATTATTTATTACCTAATATTGCACCTAATACAACCCATAATATTGTTAATTATAGTATATTTGGGAACAAGGGGCATTACATAACAATTTATTACCTAATATTACACCTAATACAACCCATTAACATTATCACACATAAAACTACACGGCATAACCTAGGGACATACGTAAGAAAGGGGTGAGATATAAATCCCAGTAATGAAATAAAATGGAATAAGGTAATAAATGTTATAAAATATTCATATCAATGGGGAATAAAAGGATTGAGAATCATAAAAATGAATGATAGGATATTATATAGCATGATAATCATAAAGGCAACATAAGAAATTTTGAAAAAACACAATACACTGCATCATAAACATTGTTCAAGGAACACTCCCAAGACATCATGATGGAAATATTCCCATAAGGGAATAATTTTCACTCCCTATTAAAACATGATGTCTCATGAGACTAAACATTACCCAATGCATTGGGGCACTATATAATTCTGGGCACACTGATAACATTCATTTCATTCTCATGATTATGTGTGCCACATAAATCATACAACATATATTCATTCATCATCATATTTTATTCCAAGAATAAAGAGTGTAGAATAAATACATGTAATCACCAATTAAAATAATTATAGGTATAAAAATTTTAATACCTTTTATAGGAAATGTGTATGGTATTCACTACATAGTTGTTTTGGTATGGAAAATCATGGTGGAATTTCGGAAGCATAATGACGTCAGATAATAATTCATAAAAATGGGTTGATGAGAGATAAATAGGTATATAATAATATTTACATTAAATAGGAATTAATAGGGACATGAAAATACTTATCTCGACATTAGAAATATGGAAATAGAAGGCATATAATAATGAAGACACTTTAATAAAGAAGAGAATGTGAGGATCCCTTGCATGGGTGTGTGACTTTAAACGATTTAGAGTATCATATTAAGGGCTTGGGTAACATTCAGAGGACTATAGAGAGGTGAGGGAAGATTAAGTTTGTGATAAAAGTTTTTTTAGTGAGTAGAAATGGGATCTTGGTTGGGTTTATATGTGAAATGAGGGGGGAATTCATTATCATTTCTCAAACATAGGTTTTGGACTCTATATAATAAAATATCCAAAACCACAAACCTTACCATAAGTTTTCCCAAGTTTTCTTCCAAATAAGAGTGGTTTTAATTATTTTATACTTCAAAGAGATGAATTAATAAAATAAAACCCTTTATTATGTGGAGGTGAGTCATACTCTTAAATAAATGATTTTAAAACCTTAAAATGCATTAATGGGTTTGGAGGATTAATAAGGGATTTAAAAATTAAATAAAATAAACATAAATTAAATTATTTTAAATTAAAAACATATATTTGATCGTGGATACCATTTATTGTATACATTACATCAATTTTAGGTCATTATGATGTCATAATAAACAACAAATATTTATTAGGTATTTAATTTTTACATGAAAATTTGATTATATCATAAAATTATGAAAAATTAACTATTGGATAATTTTGATGTTATGATTAAAAAAAATATTAATTTTATCCAAATAACTTTATAAATATTATAATTTTCATTTTTTAAAATTATAATCATTGTTTATTGAGAAATACTGATTTTTTGAAAACAAAAGTTTTTGAACCCTTATAAAAACTACATTTGACTTCACAATGATTATATGATCATTTATATTTAATAAAAATAATTTAATAATAACATTTTATTAAAATGTTATTTATTTGAGAAATCTATTAAGTTATCAAAATAAATTTATCAATTGAATTTTAATATTCTCTAAAAATAAAATTTGTGTTTTATTGTAACAAAATATAAATATTTTATAAAGTAACAAAAATAGGACAAAAATATATTCATTATTCTATAAAAAATGTTCATATTAATATTGGTAGGGTATTGATACATATTCATTTAATACACTAGTAAATGCCCTTAGAGTAAGGTGCATGAAAGTGAGACTTTCATGGGGTGGTTCGACATACATGGTTCTGGTTTAGATCTCAACGAGCTAAAAATTATCCCATAAATAGTTTTGATCATTCCTAAGTTGTTTTATCTCAGCATGGAATTGATCAAGGGAAAAGACCAGTGATGATATTTCGCTCACAAGCTCTAATAAATGGACTTTATAGGGTTTGATTCTACTAGTTGATGCCATTAATTCCCTTTTCCGTGTCAATTGGATTTGTTAAAACCCTATATTTAAAATAAAAATGTGATATGTATTCAATAGCTATATTATCAAAGGTAATTATGATTAATGGCCATTTAAACCTGATAAGATATATTAAAACCAAATATGTTCTTGTGTTTTCGATAACCATATTATATAATAATAAATTTAATTAAATCATGAGGGGAATTTTATTTATAACAGCTCAGTTCGTTACACTAAACATTCCATATAAAATTATTTTAGAGTTGGTATCATATTTTTATTAGTTTATGGGAATATTTTATATCTATATTTGATCCTCTTATTTTATATATAGAATATGGTGCATATAAAATTAGAGTGAGATAATTGTTGGAACATTT
Source organism: Viscum album (assembly GCA_963277665.1). Taxonomy (NCBI): domain Eukaryota; kingdom Viridiplantae; phylum Streptophyta; class Magnoliopsida; order Santalales; family Viscaceae; genus Viscum; species Viscum album. The sequence continues at coordinate 419,202,780 of OY728148.1, forward strand.
CTTTAATTGAATTAATATCATCATATCTCATGTATCTTTATATTTACAATTAGTAAGGGGAAGAGAGAGGAAAATGAAAATTAATATATTGACATGTATTTTTTGTATTGATATTAGCAACAAATACAATGGAGAATATTGTTAGAATAACTTTTCTTTCAGTTTTATTTGTTTTCAGTAAGCATGAAGTAAATAAGAATTATATCAATATGCGTAACACCCAATGAGTCACTAGTATGTATTTATATTGATTTTTTTTCATTTTATTTTATATAGAGTTTTCAAGAGGCAGGGGTCAACAATATGTATTTTTTGGAAACATAGTATTAGGAACAAAATTTGCACAATGTTAATGATAACCCTCAAACCAACCGTTCAATAAGGAAATGATGGTTTCTAGTTCTATTTTTCATTGTTTTCACATATTTTTTCTAACTAAGGGTGATTTTTAGGAAATCATTGTGGCTTGTTTTATAAAGAGGGAGTGACACATGTAGTTGTCACACAGTTTTCTTAACCGTGAATCTTGTCTATAAATCCTGAAAATGCAGAAATGACTATTTTAATTTAATATTTTATAACCCCTATTCACTTATCTTCTCACCACATGCACTGAACAGCCTTCCCAGTCATTACATATAATTTCTTCTTTCCGCCTAGGTGTTATCCCTTGGATTTGGGTGGTTTCTCTAGAGAAAATCCTTATTTATCAATGTATTTATTATATTTTCTTCCTCTCCTACCTAAATCACCCATTCCATTATTGTTTTGGAACCATATAACCCCTTGGGGTCAAAGATAGAGTTAGATATGTGGGTTTAATGAAATTTATTATTGATATAGCATGGTGAGGATCCTCTCTTCCCATTTATTTTGGATTTATATAATGGTGATGAGAGTTTGTCATGTTTTGGGTAGGTGTCTCTAATTAGTTGGTATTTACCATGAAAAACCATAAGTTCAGGGGAATTATTATGTTTCTTGATGTAGATGGATCATGTGTCTCATTTAGTCCAATAGGGAAATAAGGGAAAATCAGGGCTATTTTTTCCATCTAGAGTTTCTATAGAGAGTTCTAGGTTCATTAGATCAATAGGTTTAATCCCATGATGGACCTATGGTTTGATTGATATATGTGGCTTATTATTAACCAAATTTACTATTTTAATGTCTTTGACACTCCTTCCATTCTACCATTATTTTTATTTATTCTTCCTTGTTCATAATATTTTATATTTTGGATTGTTTTTAATGAAACCAATGGTTTTAGATTTAAAATATTATAAATGAGATGGATTTAAAATATAGTTTCAAAATTGGCTTAATGGTTTCCATGGTGAAATAAATTTTATATATTCCTGGTGGTATTCCACTAGTATATGCCTTACACCCTACATATACCCGTAGGGTATATGAATATTTGGTTTTGTAGGATACTAGTAAATGAAAGCATGACATGTTGTTTTGGGGGATCTTATTGATGCTCAAGATCCTTCCTTGGTATAGAGGATCTTGTGATCTTGAGTCATAAAGAGTTTCAGATCATGTGGATCATTTTATGATCCTCAGTAATTTTAGGATATTTTTACCAGCTTATCCTACCTTGATTGTTTTTGATATATTTCTATATAGAAATTTGTTGTTGATTTATTTATTATTAAGGGGTGATGCTTATGAATTTTGGATTATTAAATCTATGATACTATGTTTTTATTCTTTATATTATTTGGTATTTTTTATTGATGTGAATAGTAATTACCTTTATGGAAGGGTCTTAATGGATTCTTGGTGGAATTAGTGGGATGTGGTTATTAGATTCTGAAGGTGAAACTATTACCAATGGTTTTATTTTGATACCCTAGTGCTTATCACAAAACCATGTCAACTAAGAACACTCTTTGAGCCTTTTGTGGAGTAGTCTTGGTGACGAGTCAGGTCAACCCAAGAAGATTCATTAAAAAATGGTATCAAAGAACTCTTGTTTTTATGAGTCTAAAGGTATAATAGAGATAATATCATCAGATCACAATTGGTAGGTGCATGTGTGTTCTTTTCTAACTATTCATTGTGTCAGACCATTAGTTACCATGGGTGGTTAGGAGTTTTGTCATGAATTTGAACGTGGTTGTGGGTAATTTTGTTGATATTTAATATTTTTTATTAATTATCATTAGTTTTGTGAAGCAAATGTGTGTTTTTTTTGAGAAATTTCAATTTATAGGCTGAAATGGGGAATGAACTCATAGGAACGTAGTTTAGCCACATTATTAAAATAAACTGAGTGGCACTAGTGAGACTAGATCTACAACTCATTCCAATGGTACTTGAATAGTTGGTACACATGTTTCCTAACTATAAATATAAACAATGAAAAATGAGAAATGAATATATTTTCAAAGTTTTCACCTATTTGGTATTTTTAAAATGATGTTATTCTAGTTATTACTTTTTTAAGAGTAATTTTGTGGATTTTTTTGTGTGGTTAAAAATGATGATTTTAGAATTTAAATTTGGTATTAATTGAGTTTTGTGTGTTCTGTTTTATATATTATACCTCCAAAAGGCCCCTATAAACTAAAGATAGGGAGAAATAGATCATGACCGAAAAGATAACCATATAGTGTATTTTTCCATAATTTAATCAGTCATCCATAACATCGAGTCTTTAGTCCTGAAGGGTGGAAGGGGGAAATGAGGACACTGAACAATGATCAAGAGTTTACTATGTAAAACCCACTGGTTATTCATGGAGATTAAGGACTAAAAGATCCCAAAGAATGGGTAGAAAGTATCGATTATGTATTTAATTTTTCATAATACCTCATATTCTTTTAAAGTCGACTTAGCCACCTATATGTTAGAAGAACCCATTCTGAAGTGGTGAGATTCCATAATTTCATCCAAATTTCCCAAGGATATCACTTGGGACACATAAAACAATAGTTTCTATCATAATTTATATAAAAAACATTTATTATTTTAATGTCCCATGTGTTTATGAAATTTGATCAAAGGATTCATCTGGTAATGGAGTATACCACTCATTTCACTGAGTTGTTTTATCTTTATTTTGATCTCATCCGGAATGATTAGCTAAAGGATTGAAATTTAAAGATGGGGTTTAATACTGAAATCTAATTAAGGATTATTATTCTTCTATTTCTGATTTATTCAAAGGTGTTTAAAAATATAGTTATAGAAGATACCACATTATCACGATTGATCGAGCTTAGCAGTTACTCTTTAGTGATAAGAGGTAATCTAAGTTCTTTTTCAAGCCTAAAAAGGAAGTGATAGGAATTACTTCAGGGTGATGGTAGAGGAACTCATTGTTCCTAGGGTTCTTCTCCTATTTTATCCTTAGGGTGTAATTCCATTACTTGATTCCACTATATGAATGTAGGAAAAACTAATCCATAATACCAAGAGACACCCAAGTAATGTTGTTGATGTGTGAATCTAGAACATATTCAGTAAATTTATAGAGGACCTTAATAGTGTAGACCAGTTAGATCATATTTAATCATGAGATATTAGGTTTGGTATGAGATATCTATGGGTGTAGGATCTCATTCTCAGAAAAATCGGAATTCTCACCAAACTATGAAAATGCGGAGCAAGGACGAGCCTGAGAATTTTTATAAAGATAAGAAGGTTGTAAAGGATTATAATTTTGGTCCATATACCATTAGATGAAAAATATTTATTTATTTTTCTATGGATTTGAATTGTTTGATACATGATAATACCATTAATTTATTTCTTCCATTTTATTGATACTTTTGGTTTTAGTTTTGAGTTGATACCATTTAAAATGGATCATTCCACTCTTTTGGGAAAGAGGAAGGATAAGGGCTTCAAGAGTCCTGAATTCCAATTATAGTTGTTTATGTCAAGGTTGTGTGGTATTTATTGGTCCTTGAACTAGAAATTTTTGTTTTCATAAATTGAATGGATGGGTTGGTTAGTTTTAATTTCTATATCAATTTCTATCATTATAGGGTTCAATTCCTATCTTATGATGGGAACCATCATGTCAACCAGGGTGAGTGGGATATTATGTGAAGAATATGAAGACTTGTTTTCAAATATTTTATATGTATTTCATTCATGTTTTCTAATTATCCCTTCTATGTAGTTGGGAATTATTCATTTTTTTCTCTTTTAGTGGTGCTAGATAGTTATCCAAAGGTATTTATAGATTTTTTAGGGATTTTTTTCTATATAGGGAGTTATAGTTCTCTATAAACTTACTTTATAGGAAAATCAAAATTTATTTTATTTCTTACTGGATAGTTTCTTATATGTTTAAGGAATTTAAGGTTCAGATAGAGGATCTTGATGGTAAATGATTTATATGACTAAGTGTATCACCTTGTATATCACTTGTTCTCTTAAAAAATAATTCATAAATACTTCTATTACATTGATTAGATTATTGGAATCTTAAATAGGTGATCATCAAGAATAAATAATTAGTTTAGGGGATCAATGTTATCTTTTATTAGCTTATGGGAGCTCACTGGTTTTCAAAATCAATTTTTCATCAATATACAATCAGTTGAGGGTTCAAAAAGTAGGTGTTCCTAATATAATTTTTTTAGTAGGTATGAGAACTATGAATATTTTTTTATATTTTTCAACCATACCAATTATCCAATTATTTTCATGGATTTGATGAATAATATTTTTAATTTCATTCTTGATTCCTTTATAGTTATGTTATTGGATGACATATTGGTTTACTCCAAGTTATTGAAGGATCTCCAGGACCATATTTCCATTATCTTATAAACATTTAAATATAATCTCCTCTATTTTGTTCTTTTTAATTGTTCATTTTCGATTCAAGAAGTGAGATTCTTGGGTGATGTGATATTTGAAAAAGGTGTCTTAGGGGATAATGAGATTATCTTGGTAGTTATTTCTTAGGAGAAACTCGAGAATATTCTTAAGATCAAGATATTATTAGGTTTAGAAATAAGTTACAAGAATTGAATTATTGATTTATATATATTATATTCACCCTTTTTATCATTAAATTTAATGTTGCTGATTTTTTATTGGTTGGAGAAGTGTGAGAGGTCTTTTGAGAATCTAAAAGTGAGGTTGAATTAATCTATAGTTCTGATTCTTACTGAGCTGATCTAGGATTATTACATGATTTTTTATTCTTAGAGTTCATAATGGGGGTTTGTTATAGTGAATGTTGAATAAGTTGTGGAATATTAATCTTTCTATTTATTCTCTCATGAGAAGAATTACCCCACTCATGACCTCATGTTAGCTTTTTTTATGCATGGCTTGGAAATGTGGTGCCACTATCATATTAGGGAACATTTTACAATATATTTATATCATAATATATATAATTATATCTTAACCTAGATTTATTTTAATCATTGGTAGTGATACTAGGTTAATTATTTCCATAATTTATATTTTAACATAGCTTATAACCCCGAAAAGTGGAATGTGGTAGCTAATTCTTTGAGCATGAAATTATCGACTCAGGTAGTGAGGGAATCAAATGATGATTAGAACCTAATTATCTTGTATAATAAGATGTATTTGGGTGTGTAAGTGGAATATGAACATGTTTTATTGATTTGCGTGCAATACACATATTCCATAGATGATAAAATTTAGCTTGATAAGGTAGTGGACCCTAATTGTTAGTAGATCAATAGAGTTTTAAATGGTGGAGAGAGCTTGATTGATTTATCTCGATCTCACAATGGTTTTATTATATAATGAAAAGGGATTTTAATTCCCATGGATTTGAGGAAGGAGTTGATGGAGGGTGGGAACTAGTCATGTTTTGCTGTTTATCTTGGGGATACCAATATGTTTTATGACTTGAGATACCGATACTCATGGAACCAGATAAGGCATCTAGATATTTATTTGATGTTTAAGAGACTTACCAATTAAAGAATTAATAACAAACATCAGAGACTGAAAAAATTATTACAACCCATTCTTATTATGTTATGTAAGTGGGATGATATTTTAATAGACTTCATGATCGAATTGCCTCAGAACCTTAGATGGGAGGATACGATATAGGTTATTATTGATCAGTTGAATAAATCATCTCATTTATTTTCTAATAAGAAGTTAACAAGGGTGGGGGATATCCAAGATATCATTAGGCTTCATTGAATTCCTTCAGCCATTATTTCTGATTGAGGCCCTCACTTCACTTAATGGTTTTATAAGATACTTCAAGATGTATTGGGATCTCAAATTTTTTTAAGAATTCTGTATCATCCACAGATAGATGGTTTGATGAAGTAGGCCATAAAGGTCCTTGAAGATATTATTTAATCATGTATACTTGATTTTGATGATTCTTGGCAGAAGTATTTATCATTGATTAAATAATATTATAAAAAATTATCAATATTTGGTTATGATGGATCCTTTTGATGCTTTATATGGGATAATGTGTTGATATCATATCTATTGGATAATAGTGGGTGAGTAATACTTACTGAGTATGAGCATCATTCAAGATATTATAATTAAGGTTCATTTAATTTAAAAAGGTTATTGATAGATCATACTCATAATAAATCTTATAGAGATTATCGATGATACCCATTTGATTTTTTGGTTGATGATTAGGTGTTTTTGAGGGTTTCTACTTGGTTGAGACATAAATAGTTGGGGAGATGGGGTAAGTTATCATTTAATTTTATCAGGTCATTTGATATCAAGGAGTATTTTCGAAAGGTAGTATAGTTGTTGGACATACTGTCCTATATGAAACTAATTCAATATATTTTTCATATATCCCATATAAACAGGTGCCATACAAAACCATCCCATGTGATAGTGTGTGAGTATTTAGAATTGGAGCCTAACACCATTATTGTTGAAGAACCAATTCATATCATGGATTATCAGAGTAATGTTATTCTTGGTAAATATCTTCCCTTGGTTCATGTGATATGAGAATATAGGGAAGATTGTCATGAAATATGGGAACATGAGAAATTAGTGATGAATCAGTGACCTCACCTTTTCTTGGATTCATAACCATAAAGACTTTTTGAGGAAATAAAGTGGTAAGATGGAAATAATTTTGATTCCCATTGGGTCACTCATATATATTTATTTTGAGTTTTTATTTTAATTTCACTTTCTTTAGAGTTTTTGGGATTTGGGGGTAAACAATATAGTTTTTTTGAATAATATTCTAGTTTTCAAATATATAATAGATTTAGTTCTAACCATTACTCCAACCAAACAAGAGTGGGGTAAGGGTTTTAGGTACTATTTTTGATAGTCACCATACATTTTTTTCTAACCATGAAAGATTTCTAAGAAAATAATGTGTCATATTTTTTAAATAGATATCAACCCACATGGTTGCTGAATAGTTTTCATAACTATGATGCCAAACTATGAGCCCATACCAAAATTATGAAAAATATGGAATTAGACATTTTACTATTATGATTTTATATTGTCTCTTCTATACTCTTCTCTACACTCATATGAAATAGCATCCCTAACCATGGAAACTTATTTATTCCCCCCTTGGTGTTCCCCCTTGGTTATTGGTGGTTCCTCTTGAGTTGAGCCTTGTTTCTCCTTATATTTCTAATCTTTTCTTCCTATCCTCCATTTTTCTTACAATAAATTAGATTTTTGTAACACTAGAAGCACATAGGTGATAAAATTAGGGTTAATGATTGGAGTTTAAGGAAATTTCTTGATTATATAGGATTTTGAGGACCCTCTATTCCCATTTCTAGTGGTTTTTAATGATTCCAAAGATATTTCAACATATTTCTGGTAGATGTATCCATATAGATGTTATTTCCATTTTCACATATTATGTTATTGGATTTTACTTTGGTTTGGTTCATTGATTATTTTTAAATAATATTATTGAGTTCTGGTGATTATTTTTTGATGTTTTTATTTCATGTATTGTGTTAAAAAGGGTGTTTTCAAGTGGTTTTCCAATGAAAATAGATTTTCACTTAGAATGTGTTTAAGAAATGGTTTCAAATGGAGTCTTTAAGGAATTTAATTGTATGGTTTTAAAAGTTTCTTACCTTTTATAGATGGTTTATTGATAATGTTAATGATTAGGAATGTGATTTTAATTATGTTGGTTATGGTTTAATTGTGGGATTCAAATGGGATACGTTAAGTGTGTGGGTAAATAAGATTAAAATATCCCTAGTGTAGATTATGCATTGGTGAGGGAATGTTTCCTAGTTTTACAGAGTAATCTAATGGGTTGAATTATCTTTCCTAATGGTGTAGGATTATGTGGCCTAGTTAGTCCAAGAGGGATACATGGGAGAGATAGGTTCTTTTGTGCTAGAAAAAGTTTCTATAGAGATTATGAGATTATTTAGATATATAGGATCAATAACATGCTGCACATATGGTTTTTATTGAGATATGAGACTAATTATTGACTAATTTCAATATTTATAAATTTATGATACTCATTCTATGTTTCCCTAAATTTTATTCATGTTTCATAGGTTTTATTATTCTAGAACTTGTATTATTTTTATGGAAAACAAAGGATTGGGATTTAAAATGTTTTAAATGAAAATTACGTCAAATAAAATTTTCAAACATTAATTAATATTTTTCATGGTGAGAGGAATCATATATATTCATAGTGGTATCGTTATGGGACATTCCTCACAACATAAATAAACATATTGGGTATATGAAGAGTTGATTTTTCATAATATATATAAAGACAAGAGAACTATTATGTTCCATATATCTTCCTAATTATCATAATCGTTCCTTAGTATATAGGTGGTGGTAACTATGGGTTATGAAGAGTCTAAAATCATGCGAATCATTTTGGGATGCTCAATAAGTTTTTTGTACTATCCTCTCTAGCCTTGAATGTTATTTGATATCTTTGTATGTGAATGTTGATTATAATTTTATTTATGATTATGGTGTGATGTTTATGAGTTGTGGATTATTATTTCCATGATATACTATATTTTTTATTTATATGATTTGGAATATTTTTATTGATGTTCATGGGAGTTCGACTAATGGATAGACCATATTGGATTCTTGATAGAATTTTTGAGATGTGGTTATTGGATTCTATGGGAGAAACTATTCCAAATGGTTTCATTTTGATAACTTAGTGCTTGTTTCTATCTCATGGAGATCCAGAATGCACTTTCAGTATTATTAAAGAGTAGTTTGGGTGATGACTCAAACTTCTCTGAGCTGTTTCAATAGAAAATGTGTCGGGAATATTTCAAGAAGAACAAGTTAGAAATTTTTTGGGGTTTCCAATAATATTGACGACAATATTATGGTTTCTAAGAAATTAACCTTTATATATTGAGTTATTAAATTTTAATAAGGATTAGAAAATCATCATGAAGCTTATAATTAAGTGGTTTTCATTATTTATATGAAAAAGTGTGTTACTATCATTTTCTATAAAACAAATAATATGTAATAAAATTAGAAAAAAATAAGTGAATGAACTACTTCCATTTAAAGAATGTTTCTTCCATTCAAGATTCTATAGGATTTCAATTCATATGATAAATATATTTGTATATGTTTTTTCCATTGTTCCATGGAGATTAATTGTCTACTTTTGATTCGAAAATCTAGTTGAGAGGATATGTAATATTATTGAATGATCATGTGGTAACATGGATTAAAATATTTGAATAAGTTGAATATGATTTAAATTCCTTGGATTTTGATTATTAATTAATATTTTATCTATATAAATATATCATTAATTTTATCTTTAAAGTTTCATCCTAGTTGTTACCAATATTAAATAATTATATTAATTATGGGATTACATTAGGTTCATTTTTAGTGAGTTTAATCTGGTTAAATTAGTAGAGTATAATGAAACAATCTAAGGAGTATTTATATGCTATATTAGATTTGGAATTGTTTGTATTATTGAATTATGTTGATATGTTCTTTTTCCAAAACAAATTGAAGAGTTTGAGTTGTATTGAGAAATATGGAGTCATGTTTTAGAATTCTGGAATTGAAGGATCTAGAAATATATCTATGTACATGGTATGTAATATATTTCTAAACCAAAAAAAATTGGAAAAGTTATTTCATGAATAAGAGTAATTCAATTAATTTTCTCCATATTTAAAATAGAATTTGTAGAATAACTAAAGAATTAATAAATGTTATGGCATTCATAAGAGTTGATTGATTCTTGTGTAATTGAAATTTTGTATAGTTTAATAAAAATCATAAGTCTCTTGATATGTAAAATTTATTTTCTGAGTATGTAAGATTAACTTTTTAAGTTGTTAATAATTTTGGTGAAGTCATTGGATACATAAAGTTAAATTACCTGATACATAAGATTAATTAACTTTATAAAAAGAGATAAACTAAAGAAATACCATGTGATATATAATATTCTTAATGAATGGGAAATTAGAAAAGTGTAGAGGTTTAAAATGATATATAAGATTATTCCAAAACATATAAAGTTAAAAAATGAAAAATTATGGAGAATATTTTAGAAAATTAAGAGTAAAATTACCTTAGGTAAAGGCCAGATAGAGAAAAATTTTGGAATTTGGAAATGTCATTAGAAGCTACATTGAGGTACATAGTAGTATAAATGAATTAAGTAATGGTCATCACTATTACAAAAAATATTAGTTCTATGAAAGTTAACAATGGTCATTAAAAGTGAATATTTCCAAAGAAGAAAAAATTTAGCAGATTATTAACCTTTTATATAGTGTTTTAAATATCTTTATTATGTTTATGATAATTGTTCAAGATAAGAAACATAATATTTTTAAACAATTGTTTCATGTTAAAAATATAAATAGTTGGTATTTAATCCATGATTCAAGAAAATATTTGAATAGGGAAACAAGTTGAGGCTGGTATTAAATTTTGAGGTGTGGCCATTCCATGGAGATAACTAACATGCTATAATAATGATATTTAAACTTTATAAATGAGTTACACATTGTGATTCATAATAAATAATATTTCATGTTAGAGCTTCATGCCAAGATATTATACCATGATATTTAAATAACATGTTATAAATATTTGATGAACCAAGTGACACTATGAATGATGTTTTCATAATTTTACTATTAAAATATATAAAGTGGACACACTTTGTAAGAATAATTTACACTATAAAATCCATGTAGCATGTTTTTATGCAATCATAGGGTTTGATGTGAATATAGGATTTGAGGCAGTTTTAGAGGAAATATCTCATGAAAATTGATGAAAATCATGAGGAAGAAGAAGTTGGAGAAATATGAGAAGTCAAAGATGGATAATTATTTATCATTCCACTACAATTATTTAAATTTATGAGGGTTGAGATTCGGGGAGAGTTTATGGATACATATTAGTCAATGTTATGAACTGGTTATATATAATTATATCAGACAGGATAGGATGCACATCATATATATATATTTAAATTATGAATAATTAAATGGGTTTTCAATATTCATAAATAGTAACTAATATCTATAAATATTATTGGTTTAAAAAAAGAGAAGAATAATTGAAAAATACTATGTTTTTGTTACTATATTGAATATTTTGGGAGTCAAAGAATAAATAGAGAAGATAACTGATTCTATATTCTCATAAATAAACCCATGCATCGAAGATAGAGATAACTGAATTCTATCATTATAAGATATTAAATAATTAATAGAGAGATATTCCACACTAATGGGGAATATTTCACCCTTCTTCATTGAAGAAGTAATAGAAGAGAGGGAGAACGTTCTTTCTATTGTTGATTATTATTCATGATGAAGAAGAAATCTAAAGAATCTTGTCTATGATATTCCATTATCATAAAAAAGAGTCATATGATATTCCAATCTCATTAGGTTGTATATCAACCTATTATTGATATGGATTAATCCCTTTATATTAATACAATTTGTGGAAAGAGATAAAATATAATATATATTGTAGAGACACAAATTGTTCACTATTAATCTACATCAAGTTTATACAAGATAAATTTTGTATTTATGGAGAAAATATTGGTTATTTCCAAATCAAAATATCAAAAATTCAGTACTTATATCATACCTAGTTATTTCTCATATTATGTTTCTAAGGATATACCCTTTCTTAAGATATCACTTGTTAATAAAAGGGAATTTGTCTGTGAATTTCATACTATCCACCATACATCGGGGAGCATTGCCATCTATCTTGGAGGATAAAATTATTAAAAAAAATCACATATTCCTTCTTATTTTTGTTTACATCCTATAATACATGCATGCTAAAAAATGTGAGAAAATAAAGAGATATCAATTTATTGAATAGGTTCATATTTAACTAAGGTAAATGGTTTAAATTGATAATAAGTCACACAACACTGATTCAAACCTTCTTAGTGTTGGAAATATTCCAATTGAACCTATCAACTGGTATTAGAGCATAGGTTCTACCTTTTCAAAGATTCTAAAAAATATCTATAATTTAAGTATTTGAGGTTTTTGAGATTATTCTGTAAAGTATTTATGATGTTTAGATTTTAATAATCCTAAGAGTTCTGAATTAAAGAAATCCTGGAATATATATATAATAAAACCTTAGATAATAGAATGTTAAGACATGAAAATAAATTAATAAAGGAATCATTAATGAAATAAGAGATCCATTAATATCTACTATTTGAAGGCAATAAAAGTATAGTTCATTATGTTATATTTGTTGAGATTTATTCTCTTGAAGAAACCAATGATTAGAAGGAATCCCTCTCATTTAAAGATGAAGATAAATTAGATTACATATATTACAATCCTAATAAACACAAATCTACCATGAAATCACAAGATTAAGTGGTTGAATTACCTAATAAGAAGATATAAAATAATTCCACCACCGAAGGTTCAAGTTATACATATGATAGTGAAGTAATTGATATATATTTCCAAATTTCTCCAACAGAGAAGCTAATAAAAATTGTTGAAGATCGCATTTCTAAGGATTTTTAAGATAAATCGATCCTTGATTTAATGTATGTCCTGTATAACCACCCAAAGAAGTAGTTACTTTTATTTTTTGATAATTTAAAATCATATTGGAAGATATCACCTAGATTCTGAAATAATTGTAATGTTTTGAGAAATATCTAAAAAAATTGTGTCGATGAGTCTAAATATCTCTAAATAGGTAGTATCCTTAAATATCATAATGTGGACCTTAAATAAAGGTGATTTATATTTAATTATGTATGGGTAAATATATTTCAAGGAGAAAAGGAATCCAAGAATGGGTTTCAAGAGAAGTTCTATGCAATATAAAAAAACAAAAGGCCATCAGAGATATTAGTAATACTCAATTAGAGATTAATGAAAAGAAACTAAAAGAGCTTGAAAACTCCTTAAAAGAGAAGGCCATAATGCATGGATATTTTTAGAAGAATATGGAGGTGGTCATAAGAGAATGTGAGTAAAAAATGATGTTAGTGGAGGATGATAAAAATATCCTCAATATGAAGTTTCTTAATGATTATGTTAAATTGGAAAATATGTAAGAAGTTTAAGTTTAGTATTCACATAAATTTTAAGAATGATATGTAACCACACATAATTAAAAGGAGGATTATTATACTGAAAGGACTCTATTCCATGAGAAAAAAGTTCTGAGATCATTGAATAAATATAATCATAGAAGGATAAGAAAATATAACCATCCACACCAAAAAATAATTTTTGTGCTAATTCTGGTCTCTTGTACACTGTAGGTTATTAACCCAAATATGTATATAAATTGATGATAAAATTTTATGGGGGACCTACCACTACATATATGGTGGATGTAAAAAAGTGTAGTAGAAGTTTTCCCCATAAGAACCCCTACCGTTGAATAAAAAATCACAAAAATAGGAGTAATTTTTTTTTTCAGACTACATTAAAGTTGAAAATCATGATTTAATAACTATTGTTGGTTTTTTGAATGTTTTTCCAATATGGAATTTGGATATTTTCATAACATGTCAACCTATTGAAGAAAAACAGATCCTATATCAATGGGGTTAACTATCAATTTAAATAAAGGTTTACAAAAGAAAAGAAAGAATATATATATCCCAAAAAATTGGAAATTATAGGAAATATCTATGGAAATTGAAATGAGAGTGGTCACAGTGTAGATACATGCTTGTTTAAAACTATCAAAAATGTGCTAAAATAATTTGAAGAGAGAAGACAACAAAATTATAAGTTTAATAGAAGGTAAGGTTAGTATTCCTTAGGTTATAATAAAATTAAATCTATTAAAAAATCATTTTTAATATGTCCAATAATAATTCACACCAAAAATAAAGAGATGAATATTTGGCGGTAAAATAAGACACACCTTGGATTAGTGCATGAAATACATGATTTTTGGTGTTAAAGGAGATAATATGAAACAAAAAAGAAGAGAACCAATTGATGAAAGAAAAAATTTAATTTGTTTTTTGAAGAGAATTATTGAGAATTTATGTATAAGATCAAATAAATATGATCAGGTTTTTGAAGAATAAATGACCATTTATCTACCCTAATTAGAAATGGAAAAAAATAAAATAATCATAATTGAAGTTATTTTTTAAAAGGGAAAATTATTTTATATGAAGAAGTAAAATTTCTAAAAAAGTTTTCAAAGATATGATAACCTAATAGTTCATGTGAATCTATGTGGGAAGTGAAAGAAATGAATCCGTGCCTTAAAATAATTTTTAATCATATTTCCAGCTCTATGAGAAATTATAAAAAGTTGAATTTAGAACCAAAATATTTATATTCTTTGATGGAAGATACAAGAAAGAAAGTCTCATGAAAATAATGCCATGACCCGTCCCCTAGGGCCCATGCCATGACTACCCCAAGCCCGCCTTCTAGAGGACATGGGCTGGAGAGAAGCACGCAAAAGGAATATACCTATAACAAGAAGGAATTTACTTTAAACCAGTACAAAAACACAATCTAAGAAAAAAAAAATTATCAACCACGATGTAAACTGCTGTAGTAAAATGTGTACAGAAAGTAAAGGGGGCCGGAATACAAGCCCAACCAAAAAGTACAAGTACAACTTAAATGAGAAAATATATCTTAGATATCTCACTGAGGATCCTACCTAAGGGTAGATACAACTCACGATCAGTAGTTACTGCAGCACGTCATGTCAAATAGTCCACCTCTGAGCACCATCCGGTCCTGGCTCCCTCAGCCTCGATCAATGTTGTTTGTTGTCTGCACATGACACAACAAGGTGCATGTGTAGGCCATGCAGGGGTGAGTATAAAAATACTCAGTAGGGACCCCGAGACCCCCGAAGGTCTCCCAAAGTTCTAAAAAGTAAATACTGAAAAACAAGACATCAATCACAAAGCATAAAGCCGCAATCAACTCTACTTAGGTATATGCCCATACATATACCTATGTTATCAAAAGATACTCATCTCATTCATGATGAAAACTTAAGGATCCAAATTTTAATCCATTTTTACAAATGATCCATGAAGGAAGAATACCACAAAGGTAACACCATAGAGGTAAAAGTACCAAAAAGGTAACAACATGAATGAAACACCATGAAGGTAAAATTACCACAAAGGTAACACCACGAAGGTAAAAGTACCAAAAAGGTATCACCACGAAGGTAACACCACGAAGGTGAATGTACCACAAAGGTAACACCATAATGGTGATAGTAATACAAAGGTAAAGACTCAACTCAGAGAAGGTATAAGTAAAGAACAAAAGTACAAATAATTAGTAGTGAAGCAAGATCATATTATTCTGTCAAGAGGTATTGTTGCTGCCCATACGGAGTCTAACCCACAGTGGATCGATAAGTACTAACCCTGCTGACCCACGTAGGATCTGACCCACATAGGATCAGTATGCGCTGACATATACAAGATCGCTGAGCGCTAACCCACATATGATCTTACCCACATATGATCGGTAAGTGCTGACCCACATAGGATCGGTTGGTACTAACCTCTGTATGATCTGTCTCTAACCTCTGCCTCACTACCAGCCTCTGGATTCCTACTCAAAGAATGCTTGATTACGAGAGGATACAATCTTAAATAGAATGGTTATAGGTAAATATCTAATAAGCTCCAAAAATCTCCATGAAGAAGTATCCCAAAGGATTGCCCTTTTGTAAGGGTTCCAAAGTGACAGACGGCCCGTCGATCAGACGCCCGATCTGTGACTTATAAGGGTTTTAGTTCCAAGGGGCTGGTTGGATTCGTGTTCGATCCTACCCATATATACTCAAAATTTCTCCAAAAAACAAGTGGATTATGAAAAAATGATCTTCGCACTCCAAGGGTCCTAGCTCCACAGATAGTTCGTCAAACGGATGGTCAGATTTCAAGTTATGGCTATTTTAGTGAAACTGGGTTCGGAAGGGCCCGGGTCCAAACCGACCCGGTCGGCTTTAACTGGACTGACCCAGTCAGGGACGAGTCGAACTAGTTCGGGTGTAACTCGGCTCGACCCGAATCGTCCTGGGCTGGCTCAATTGGGTTGGGCCATGATGTGCGCGACCCATTGCACCGCGAATCAACCTGGCCCTCCTGGTCGGCTTGACTCGATGGGCTGGCACGACACGCTGGTGCAAGGTCTGCCCGAGCTGGCATGGGGGGGGGGGTTTCCGAATGGCTACGGTTGTTCGGTTCGAGCGACGTCCCCACTGTCTAGGGCCTATCCTAGCTGGCGTAGGGGGGTGGGGGTGGGTTCCCCCATTCAGAAGGCAGAGCGGGGGGCGCCTCTTGGAGCCGCCAGGTTGCCCATGGGACTTGATATGGGTCTTGGTCCATCTACGAGGCTTCCGACCCATGACCCTCCTCATCGGCACACGATGACATGCCACCCGCCTCTGTCTGCAGTCGGCAAGTGCCAGCCGCCGCTGTCCGCCACGATGATAAGCTTCGACCACCTTCTCTAGCGGCATGTGACAGTGCGCCACCACTTCCTTCACGACCAGCCCCCGCCGTCACCCACCACAGCTATGGCCATGATCTTATTCTTTGTTGGAGCAAGATGGAATGCAACCATCTCCTCCACGACAGGCCGTTTCCAACCGTCATTGTCACCCAGCGTTTTGGTTTTCAACCAACCCAAATATAATGCTCACGAAGAATTCTCCAAATTCCAACAAAAATGGCAGAGGGTCTAGGGCTTGTTCAATTTCCCCGCACCCTCTGTGTTATTTTGGTAGCAAGAGGATAGAATAATATTCAAAAACTCTTGAAAATAAAACCTAATAAAAACCTTAGCTCAGGATCGTTGGATAATGCCCGCGTTTTGGGGAAGAGTCGGTGTTCGTCGTTCCCGCAACAAACCTCAAATGACACCACCCAATCATCGTTCCTTAGTTCGTTATTCGGTGGAACTCATCACCACTCTCCAGAACCAGTACCATCCTCCAAGTGATTGGTGTCACAACACTTTATTATAACATCGTATCTTGGTGAATCCATTCCAATACTCCTCCCCAATCTCCATATAAATAGTAGAGGGGGAGGGTGAGTAATGCACGTGGAATTAATGAGGGTTCATTTAATATGAACCTTCCTAATTACAATGATGCATTTATAAAGGATTTGAGGAGTCAATCCATTTAATGTCTTGACACATCATTGGTCCCACCACCACCACTTATCCGTTGGAGGAAAAAAAGAAAGAAATAAAATAACAAGGTTATTTTTTTATTCTTTTAAATGTCCCAAATTTAACTTTTTCTCATGACCTAATGTGGTCGAAGTGATACATCCATTAAGAGAATCCCAGCATTGCAAATTCAATGATGCCCTCTGATTTTCAATCCGAGAACTGGTTGAAAAGATAAAAAACACCACCCACATGTTTACTGAATGCACCATAAAAAATGTTCAGAAATTTATTCTGGCCACACCGGGCCTCGGAATCACATGCCGTTAATTTTTGCAGACTCAGAATAATTCCATATAATTAAAAATATTACATGAAAAAATGGGGTGTTTAAATTCTCCCCACCATAGAAATTTTCTTCCGCAAAAGAAACAATAAAGACTAAAGAAATAGATGGGGGTACTGAGCATGAATATGAGCCTCCTACTCCCAAGTGAACTTCTGGAGTTTCTCATGCTACCCGCAAATGCACACAAGAGGTATCGATCATCCACGAAGGGCCCACTTCTGGCAATCCTCAATCTCTGCTGGAACCTCCATAAATTCAGCCCCATCATCAATGTCCAGCTCTCCCTAGTCGATGACGTGTGATGGGTCATGCACGTATCTCCTCATTTTGGATATGTGGAAGACGTCGTGCACCCTCTACAACTTCATTGTTAGTTCAAAGCAGTATGCCACCTCGCCAATCATATGATGTTGAAGAAATGGTATGACAAACCTCGGTGATAACTTTCCGCTGGACCAAATCTCTGCAAAACCCGTCGAGGTGAGACCTGTAGGAAGACATGGTCTCCCTCCTTGAACTCCAAAGATCTCTGTATCCTATTAGGATAAGACTTATTCCTCATCTATGCAGTCTTCATACGCTCCTGGATGATACACACCTTCTTAGTGGAAGCTCGTACCATTTATGGGTGCATAAGTGCTAACTTCCCTATGTTTGTCCAGCGTAGAGGTCATATTTAAGGTTGACCATACAAGGGATTAGATGGTGCCATACCGATGGTGGAGTGACAATTGTTGTTGTATGCGAAATCCACCAAGGGCAAGTGATCCTCCCAACTACAGCCAAAATCTAGGACGCAAGCACGAAGCATGTTCTCTAATGTTCGAATGGTCTGCTTCGTCTGACCATCCTTCTGTGGATGAAAGGAAGTGCTCAAATATAGCTAAGTCCTGAATGCCTCCTTCAATCACTTCTACAACTGGGATGTAAAATGTGTGTCATAGTCAGAGACAATCATCGATGGAACCCCATGAAGTCACACAATCTCCCGTATGTGGAGGCGTCCCAAGCCCTCTACTGATCCCTACTGTTGGATAGGTAGGAAGTGGGCTGACTTGGTGAGCCACCCAATGATCACACCGATTGAATCATGTCCCTTGGACCTACATGGAAGCCTTGTCACAAATTACATGGAGATACCATCCCACATTCACTCTGGAACCTCTAGTGGCTGCACTATGCCTTCTGGAACATGATGCTCGACCTTCACTTGCTGACAAGTGAGGCATCATGAAACAAAATCTGCCACTTCCTTCTTCATCCCTGTCCACCAATTCTGATGTTGGAGGTCCCATTATTTATTTCCACACTAGGATGCACCTCCATAGAATATGTATGGAAATTTCTCAACACCTCCTCCTATAGATCCACTAGTACCATAGTGCGTCCTCTAAAGAGGATGACATGCTCCCCACCTTCAGAAAATCTATCAGGTGCCTGTACTGAGGATATTTGAGCACGTCAAGACTTGTGGTAAATGTACCCATGATGTGACTCCCGAAATCACTAATTAAGGGAGGGAGTGATAGTCATAGACTGGAGGTAAGCTTCTCCATCTCTATCCACAAATAATATCTACAACGTAGCTCGATGCTCTGTCACCTCACTCAACAACTGTAGACCAGCCCTCCTACTGAGTGCGTATGCTACTACATTACCTTTCCTAGGAGTGTAGAGTATCTCTATGTCATAGTTCTGGAGGAACACTAGCCAATGTTGTTGTCTTAGGTTTGGGTCCTTTTGTGAGAAGATATACTTGAGACTCTAGGGATCAGATTAGACTATAAATCATTCACCCATCAAGTAGTGTCGCCACATTTTCAAGGAAAAGACCACTACTGCTAACTCCAGGTCTTGGGTGGCATTGTTCTACTCATTCTGTCTTAGCTATATTGAATCATAAGTGTTCACTGCTCACTTTTTTATCGGGATGCATCCAAGTACGGTCCCTGACGCGTCACAGTATACTACATACGTAATGACCTCTTCTAGTAGTATCATGATAGGGGCACTCATTAGCCTCTACCTAAGCTCCTGAAAACTCTGTTGGCATCTTTCTATCCACACGAAAGGCTGTCCCTTCTTCTTCAATGATGACAAGGGTGTCGTATCTCTATAAAATTCAGGTACGAATATCTAATAGTACCCAACCAACCAAATAAAACTATGCACCTTGGTTACACTCCTGGGTGGCTACCAAGCTTGCACAACCTCTATCTTCACCGGATCTATCGCAACTCCATCCTTCTAGAAAACATGTCCTAGAAAGTGGACCTCCCGTATCTAGAACTGACACTTTGAGAGACTACCATATAGTTGGTTCTCTCGGAGTGTATCCGGAACTATCTTCTGATGATAGGCATGCTCCTCCTCTATCATTGAGTACACCAAGATGTCATCGATGAAGACCACCACAAATCGATCTAGGTATGGTTGAAATATCATGTTCATGAGTCCCATGAACACTATAGGGGCATTGGTCATGCTGAATGGCATAACCAAGAACTCATAGTGTCCATACCGATATCTGGAGGCTGTCTTTTGCTCATCCTCATCCCGTACCCTAATTTGATGATAGCCTAATCTGGGGTCTATCTTCAAAAACCATCGATCTCCCTTCAACTGATCAAAGAGACCATCAATCCTCAGAAGTGGATACTTGTTCTTCATGTTCACCTGGTTCAGGTGCCAATAGTACACATAGAGTCTCAAACTCCCATATTCTTTCTTAGAGAACAAAATCGGGGCTTCCCATGGAGAAACATTGTGCCATATTAACCACTTTCTCAGCAAGTCCTCTAGCTGTACCTATAACTCATGATGCTCCATGGGATCCATCCAATATGTTAGTTTAGATATCAGTGCCGTCACAGGGTACATGTCAATGTAAAAGTCTACCTATCTGTGTGAAGGTAGTCCTGAAACATCATCAGGAAATAAATTGGCATTCTGGTCCACCACAAAAAGATATCTCAGACTCTCAACATCAACTACTATGAGGGTAAGTCTAGAAAACTAATGTGTGATCCGCTGTACCCTCCATCGGGAAAGTACGTCATGTTCTGAAAGGGTTCCACTCTCACCGGTGAAGGAATACCTGGTCCCATCCTCATGGACACACCACACTTTTCACCTAATACAGTCAATCTGAGCATGGACTGTGGATAACCAGTCGATACCCAAGATGACATCCTAAGGCCTCGATGCTCCTACAAGAAGATCCCATTTGAATCTCTCTCTTCCTAGAGTAAGTTCACACTACCGACACTAGTTTTTAATCATCGAATGTCCCCCCGTAAGAGTCTCTAGCCATAAGGATTGAGCCAATGGATCCATCTTAATCTTCGAGCTCCGAACGAGGGCCATGGAAATAAAAGTGTGACTAGAACCTATGTCTATAAGTGTTGTAGCTAGGGTAGAGTAGACACAGATCATACATCTAATCATCTCCGAAGAACCGTGGTCATAGGCCTCAGCAACTTGGAGCTGAGCTCATCCCTATCCTCCTGCTCCCTGTGGTTGCGGTGGACCACCTGGAGGTGGTGGCCATAGAACCTCGAATCGTTTCCCACTGCTTGTTGCATGACCATCTCCTCTGCCACATCTGCCGCCCTGCAGAACTCTCGCTCAAACATCTCCCTCTACCTTGGTGGTCCGTTGATTATCGTTTGGTAATCCGTATGGAGGGTCAGGTAGTCTCAATCCATGTAGCCCTATCCATTGCAAAAGTTTCACTGTCTTCTCCTCAATTGTCCTCCACTATTTTGTGATCCCCACAACACCGACCTTGTATCCTGAGGTTGCACATCAGATGGTCTGGCCTACTTGGGCCCCAAATTCATCCGTCTAATGCCTCCTACGGATTAATCTTCATCCTGTTGTCTAGTGGTGGCACTCATTATCAGTGCCTGCTTAGCTAGGAATCTCTCCATCAAAAGCACTCTATCTAGCACCCCAACGTGCGTCAGAATGCTGAGTGATATCATTGATTATCTAATCTCCAACCAGAGACCCTACTAAAAGGCCTAGTCCTTGAAGAAAGGGTCTTGTACCATGTCGGTGGAGTAGTAGGAGAGATCAATAAACCTCACCGAGTACTGGGCCATGATCATGCTGCCCTGCTATAAGTGCAACAACTCCTGTATATGCACTGATCATATTATCGTTGGGACAAACTCTACCCTGAAAAGGCCCTCAATGTTCGCCCAGGTGAGGTTTGACTCATCATGTTACTAGAGTTTCATACTCCACCATCTCCAAGCTACCCCCTAGAATAGACTGGAACTAGGATCACCATAAGATCTACTGGTATCCCAACTAAGTGAAAAACTCTGGCCATAACCTCTAGTTAGTCCTCAACTTCCTGCATATCCAACTCACCTTAGAACCTTATAGGTATCTACTACTAAAACTCATGAAAAATGCTCAGTCGGTGAGCACCCTCTACTCATGGGGTTAGTGGAATATGCTGCCCAATGAGTGGTGGTGCTACTAGTGCACCACCATATGGTAGTATCACTGTTAGAGGGCCCTACACCAATGCCCCATCACTCGGTGGGCCATCATCGTGTACTCTCTCAAGAATCTAGGATGACTATCTATGTGGTGGCATCCTAAAAGAAAACAGATTCACCAAGGTTAATAAGTTAAACCTGGTGAGATGATTGAAAGAAAACAAAAGAAAGGCTTTTAAAAAACACATGCAATAAGTGTTTTCATACACTGAGTCGGAAATCAAAATTTAGGGTCCTAGTGTATGGATACGTCGGCCGCCGCACCAACACTGGATTCACAAAACTGAAAAACACACTCATAGAACATAACACTATTGCTACATTGAAAATATCGGAGTCCTAGTTCTTTGGTAGAAATGACTCCTCGGATACCACTTTGTCATGACCCATCCCTTGGGGAGCATGTCGAGACTACCCCAAACCCTACTTCCATAGGCCATGGGCTGATGAAAAGCACCGAAATGGAATATCCCTATAATTGGAAGGCATTGAATTTAAACATTCACAAACACAAAATCCAAGAACACAAAAAGTAGAAACCACAAAGTAAACTGCCATATTAATAAGTATACTGAAACTAAAGGAGGTCAGAATACAAGCCCAACTGAAATGTACAAGTACAACTAAAAAGAGAAAAAAACTCCAAGATCACCCATCGAGGATCCTACCTGATGGGTAGGTACAAATCACGATCAGTAGTAAATACATCACACCACATCAAATGGTCCACCTCAAAGCACCATCCAGTCCTAGCTCCCTCAGCCTTGGTCAATTCTATCCATCATCTATAGAATAAACAACAAGGTTTGGGCGTAGACCGTGCATGGGTGAGTATAAAAATATTCAATAGGGACCCTGAGACCCTTGAAAGTGTCCAAGAGTTCCACAAAGAAAATACCACAAAGCAAGACCTCAATCACAAACCATTAAGAAGTAATCAAATATACTTGGGTATATGACCATACATATACCTATGTTATCAAAAGATACACATCTCATTCATGAGGAAAACTTAAGGCTCTATCTTTTATGCCATTCTCACAACTGATCCACAAAGAAAGAATAACTCAAAGGTAACACCAAGGAGGCATCACCAAGAAGGAAAAATTACCGCAAAGGTAACACCACGAAGGTTGCACCATGAATTTGAAAGTACCACAAAGGTAAAACCACAAAGGTACCACCACAAAGGTGAAAATACCAAACAGGTAACACCACAAAGGTAACACCACGAAGGTGATAGTACCACAAAGGTAAAGAATCAGCTCATACTGGGTATAAGTAAAGAGAATAAGTACATATTATTTTTCAAGAAGCTAGATTATCTTATTCTGTTGAGAGGTACTACTGCTGTCCATACAAAGTCTTACCCACACAGAATCGATAGGTACTATCCCCCACTGGCCCACACAGGATCTGGCCCACACAAGATCGGTATGAACTGAACCACATAAAATTTCTAAGCACTGACCCACATAAGATCTGACCCACACAGAATTAGTATGTGCTGACCCACATAGGATCGCTCTGTACAAACCTCCGTATGATCCATCTCCAAACTCCGCCTCACTACCGGCCTCTGGATTCCTACTCAAAGCACCCTTGATTCTTGGAGGATCCACTCCTCTAGCCATCAGTCATACCTAAACCACCATGACTATCCAAAAGTACCTCTATGTCGTAAGGGTTCCTACACAATAGACAACGCATCAATCGGACACCCATTCTATGACATATATGCGTTTTAGTTCTAAGGGCCTAGTGGAATTAAGGTTCGATCCAACCCAGCTATACTCTAACATTCTCAAAAACTCAATTAGAGTATACAAAAAGGATCGTATCTCTACAAGGTTCGTAGATCCATAGAAGGTTCGTCAGATAAACGCTCGGATTTCACGTTATGGCTCCTTTAGCGAAACAGGGTCCGGAAGGTCTTGGGTCTGGTCCGACCCGACTCGACCTAGTCTGGGCCGGCCTGACCAGGAATGGGCTGACCCGAACCAGTTTGGGTCTGACCCAGCCTGAACCGAAGCTGACTGGGCTGGCCTGGTTGGGCGGGGACACAGTGGGCTCGGCCTGGCACACCTGGGCTGTGCGGCGCGTCCCACAGAGGGGCGCAACCCACTAGGCTCGCGAGAACCGTCCTGCGAATGGTGCGGCCCACTGGGATCACGCGGCCCACCTCACGGAGGTATGCGGCTAGAAAGAGGTGTGGACCTCTGGTATGGGGTCCGCCCGAGCTGGCACGAGGGGGGGGGGGGGTGGATCACTGCCCCAGTTTCCCCAAACAACTATGGCCATTCGATTTGAGTGGTGCCCCCCTGGGTAGGGCCTACCCTAGATGGTGCGGGGGGGGGGGGGGGGGGGGGTTACCATTCGGAAGGTAGAGAGGCAACACCTCTTGATACTTCCTGGTTGCCTGTGAGACTCGTTTCGGCTCTCGGTCCATCGCTATGGATTTCGAGCTGCGGCCATCCTCAGCGGAGTGTGATGGTGTACCACTCTCCTCCGTCTGCAACCAGCCTGTGCCGACCACCGTTGTCCTCCATGGTGATGAGCCGTGACCCACTTCTCCTACAGCGCGCGATGGTGCACCGCCCCTTCATTCGTGACTGACCATTTCCAGCCACCACCGTCACCCGTCGCGGCTACAGTCACAACCTTCTTCACTAGTGGCGTGTGACAACGCCCCACAATCTACTCCACAGCCGACCGTTTCTGGCCATCGCCGTCACCTAGCCTTCTGGGTTTCATCCAACCCGAATAAAATTCTTGCAAATAATGCTCCAACTTCCAAAAAAAGGGCAGAGGGTCTAGGCCTTGTTCATTTGGCCCACACCCTCCATGTTAGCTTGATAACAAGAGGATATAACAATATTTAACAACTATTGAAACTAAACCCAAATAAAAAACCTCCCTCAAGAATGTTGGAGAACTCCCGCATTTTGGGGAAGAGTCGGTGTTCATCATTCCCACACCTTGTGTCCAACGACGCCACCCAATCTCCGCTCCTCGGTTCCTGATTCAGTGGAGCTCATCACTGCTTGCTAGAACCGGTCTCATCCTCCAAGTGATTGGCATCACGAAACTTTATCAGAACATCATCGCTTGGTGAATGTATGCCAATACTCATCCCCAATCTCCATATAAATAGGAGAGAGGGAGGGTGAGTAACACACGTGGAATTAATGGGGTTTAATTTAACAGGAAATTTAAAAATTCCAATGGTGATATTACAAATGATTTGATGAGTTAGTACATTTAATGGATTGCCACTTCGTTGGTACCTCCATCGCCGCTTGTCCATTGGAGGAAAAGAAAAGAAATAAATAAAATAATTAGGCTATTTTATTATTCCTTTAAATGTCAAAATATTAATTTTTCTCTCAACCCACTGCGTTTGAAATGAATCCTACCTGACGCGAATCTCGTTGCAACAGATTCAATGGTGCACTCAAATTTTTAATCTGATCACCAGTTCAAAATATAGAAAATGCCGCCTGTGAATTTACTGAACATACCTAAAAAAATGTTCTGAATTTCATTTTGGGCACACCGGGCCTCAAAATCACGCACTGTTAATTTTTTTAGACTTGTAATAATTCCATACAAATAAAAACCATTTACATGGGAAAACTGGGTCTTTATAAATAATAAGTTATAATAAGCAAGGAATCCATGTTTTATATGGATAATAAAAAGAAGAATAATAATTCAAGCCTAAAAAGTTCACCCAAATTTGATCAAGAAAGAAAATATTATACTTAATCAGAAGAAAACTTCAACATTATTTATCTGACTAAGGATAAAAAGAGATACAAAATATCCATATATACCATGTTTGTACTTTCTATGAGGGGAATTTAAGATATTCTTCATTTTTAGGGGGAGAACCAAGGAAATGAGGATAATGTCAAATCTAAGAAGTATAATATAATTCAACTTTATGGAAATGATCCAATAGTTTGTATCCTAAATATTATCTAAAGAAATGATCAACCATTTGAAAAATTTATGTTGTAGTGTACCCCTTTATGGGGATTCTGATTAGCTACCAAAAGTCAGTACATCACACAAATATGAAATCTTTAGTAATTTATGGAAAATAATCCATTTAGAATCTATAAATTTATAATATATCATCCTTGTTTTTCAAGAGTAAAATTTGATGTGGGGGGGGGGGGTGAATTTATCAATGGAATATAAATTGAGGTGATTTTGAGAAGGTTAAGGTCTAACTAAAACTAACCAATTTCTATTTTCGAAATCTTTTTGAACTATGTGTTAAATTGAGCGAAGGAATTTAAGTCAGTAAAATGTTATTTAATATGTTAAAAAATTGTTTTTCAACATGAAAAGGCTTAAACAACCTCTATGGAATGATTTTAGGGTTGATATCATATTTTTATTAGTTTATGAATAACTTTGTTTTCAAGATTATATTCTCTTATTTTCTATATAGAGGAAAAATAACATAGACTTATATTGAGATAATAGATGACACATTTTTTATGTGAGTATATTCCACCCTCTCTCAAGTATCTTTGTTTTCATTTTCAATAATGAAGAGTGAAAAGAAAATAAAAAGGGACACATTGACATTCATTTTCTATATTAATATCAATAATAAATACAATGGGGGTGGGAGGGAGGATAATTGGATGTGATTTTTGTTTTATTTGAAATTTAAATATTCCTAGATTAAATAAGATAAATTAAATATATATTTGGAATATTTTAATAAGAATCTCTTGGAAGAAGTTTTGAGTTCGCAAGACATTTATGAGAAGGTTGATGTTCCCACGCAAGGTATAATTATATGTTAAAATATTGACATCGTATAAGGATTGGAGAATCAACATGAATCTTGGAATTAAGTGTATTAAATTATTAATATAATAATGCGATTTTTTCCATTTCTTATATGAAAATAAGATGTAATAAAAATGGAAAATAAGTAGTGAGTGATCTGCATCCATTTAAGGTAACCTTCATCCATTTTAGAATCACTTGGATATATGATCACATGGAAAATATTGTTGGATAAAATGATACCAGGGTTTCATGGGGATTACATGTCTACTATTTATTTTTTTCATATGGAAAGATTTGAATAAGATAAATCAAAGTTATCTTCCTTGTATTGTGATCATTTCTAAATATTATATCTCTATAAAGATGCTGAAAATGTCACCTATAAAGTTATATCCTTGTTTTTATCAGGATTGAATAATGATATAACTTATTGAAACATTATTAGATGATATTTTAGGAGTTAAATCTTGTTAATTTAATGGAGTATCATTTAAATATTCTACGCAGTACTTGCCTGTTGTTTTAACTTTTTTTAGTATTTATTAAACTTTATTTAAATTTTTTACAAATTAATTTGAAGTGTTTGAGTTGTGTTGAGAAATTTGGAGTTAAGTCTAGGAATTATAGATTATAAAGTTTCTAAAATATGACTAAGTACATATTATTTAATACATTTTCTTATCTCTGATATTTTGAAATGGAATTATATGTTAAAGTGTAACTCCAAGAAATTAATTCATATTTAAGAGCATATTTGGAGAAAAAATAAAGAATATATTAATTACATGGCCTGTGTAAGAGTCATTTGAATCATATATAAGAGTAACTATGGTAAAAAATAGTTATGTATCATAATATATACAATTAATTTAGGGAGTATTTAAGAGGAACATTGTATGTTAACACTAAATTTGGATAAGGAATTGGAAATGTAAAGGTCAATTACCTGATATATATGAGTTATTTGAGAAAATAAATGCAACAAAGGGAATAAATAACCCGTGATATGCAATATCATTGAATAATGGAATATTGGAAAATTATTGAGGTTCATAGTGGTACGTAAGTTTTTTCTAAAACTTATAAAGTGAGAAAATAGAATGTTTTAGAGAATCTCTACATGAAGGTCACTCAAGGAAGACTATAGTAATATAATAAAGTCCTTGGAAGATAAATTGAGGTATGTAAGATTAAAAATATCTTATGTGATTATAAATACATGGACCATAGTAGTTAAATGTTTATGGTTACTTTATTACATTGTTAATATATACAAGTGACCACATACCAAAGGACTAGATAGTTTAGTATTCTTGTTAAACTAGTTAAATACTGAAATCATATGTTACATTTGAAAACATAAAATACAATATAATATTTTCTTTGAGAACACCATTATTTACAATATCATATCCCTACATGTCAATCATAATACAATTCATAGAATCCTGAGGAAAAGAAACATAATAAATGGGTGATATCAGATTCTCAGTAAGGATATGCCTTCAACAAACGGTGAATAAGGCAAAAATAGTATGATTAGAATAAATTATGATAAAATATTTACATATAAATAATCCTATAGTCTTGAAAATAATCCAAGGGTATCATAAATATTCAAATAATCATATGTACCTTAATAAATTATTTTATAATGATGGAAATGAATAATGTTAGACATTTAAAACTTATTATCAAGGCCTTGTGACAAGAAATCAACATAAATGGGTAAGGAATTATCCAAATACCCAAATTATTTTAATTGAAGATACATACTGATGCATTAGAGGGATATTTATTTCAATCCCCCAACCATTAATTAATATTTATAATTCATTCATAAAATTAATAAATATTAATACTTAATCAACATGCATTAAAACTAAATAACTATTCATATTGGAAGAACTGACATACATAATATAAATAATTTACAAAGAAATACTGACCAAACACTATCTAGAGAAATATGGTTGATGGTATCATTATAATATATCCTAAATATATTGTAACATTAATCCAAGTATTTTGATATAGATGAGAATACATTAAAATATAACTAGAATGTTTCTTGAGTAAAATACCTTTTTCACATCAAAATCAATTATATAAAATATAAATTTTTTTAAAATATTATGGAATTTTTTTTATTTAAAAACATTTTAAATTTTAAATTTAATATTAAATTCATTGGGTATTACTTATGGTGGGTTTTTGTTCATTACATATACATTAAAATAAGCATTCCTTTCACATTTTTGGTAAAATGTTCAAAATTACCTTGTTTGGAAAATAAAAAGAATTTTCCTGTTAATTTTTTTTATTAAAAGAAAAAAATGGGTAAAAATTTATTTAATAAATAATTTTAGAATAGTAAAAAAATTATTTATAACATTCTAAGGAAAATATGGACTTGGAATAAAAATATTCCCAACTAAGTAGAAAAAATATTCGGTTTACCATAAAAACATTTTTTTATCTTGAGTACTTAAAGAAAGGTAAATTAAATAAAAATTTATAATTTTAAGAAGAAATAATATATGAATAAAATATATGGTTTTTTAGATATAAATATCAAATAATTCTCCCAGTGTATACTTAAACATATAAAATCCCAAATAATGTTAAGAATGTGAAATAAACCCTTACCTCTGGTTCGACTTCCTTTATATATTTCCAAAATTCTTATATAATTAATATAGATTTAATATAAATCTACTATTAAACCTTAATAATATTTATGACACCAGATATTATTTACATACAACTTTTTATCACCTGTTTATTAACAATTATTTTTTAAAATCACTATTTTGGGTGATAACAATTTCATTTTTCATGAATGTTTTGGTTCTGTAGTTTTGATCCTTGTAAATTTTCATGATTTCTTCATATCAATAATGTTAATAATGATATAAATATAATATATATTAAAATTATATATTTATAATAATCTATAAATGTTAGGGATAGAAAATTGAATTATATCGTTCATGGGGACAGTTGGTCGTATGTACAGTTGGACACTATTTTCACTTTTCGTCTGATGGAACGAAATAAAGTTAAATAATTATAGACCTTTAAATAATTATCAATATATAATATATATCATATATATTTATGAAATATTCCCTTATTACCATATATTCATAGAGGAAATGAAAAAAATATCACATCGCTTTGTGGAGGTGGTAGTCCAGACGTATGCACAAGAAATATTATCTTTGTTTATTTGAAGTAAAATTGGGTAGATAATGGTGGTTTCATAATAATAATAAAATTTTGGTATATTTATTCTAATAAATTAATTATTTTATGATAAATAGTATAGATTTATAGGATTTAAAAAATGAATAAAAAAGAAAGTGATCAGTTATGGTGATTACCTCTTCATTGAATGAACTAAATTATATCTCCTCTTATGGAAACTAGGGTTGGTCTTATCAGGAGAAAAAACATATATAATGTGTCTATAGATTTTCGTAAGGTATTTTTTCATGGTTTGGTTGTGATATATGGCTCAATGTATTGTAAATAAAAGAGATAAGCTGTGTCTTTTAGAAGGGAGGGGAAGGACACACTTGAAATTACTAAAAGGAATTAAAAACAATTAAGTCATTCTAAATATAAATTGTTAAAAATGGAAAAATATCATAATAAAAAGATGATGAGGACAGAATATCATCTGAAAACAAAAATTGGATAGAATTTTGTGTCTTTTTAAACCTTATCTTTTAGTTAAACCCCTTGGTTAACAAATTTTAAACTTAACTGTGGTAATGAATTTTTAATATTAAAGGGTTATAGTTTTAATTATAAGGTAAAAATTATCTCATATATGAAAAAAGGAAAATATTTTATACCATTTATAATTATACTAGTCTGATTTCTATATTTTTATTATTTCTAAATAATTTAATAAAATATTTTTATCAGAAATACTATTAATGTCATTTTAAGAAGTATTAATATGATTTGACTTTGAAAACAATACGATAATAACATAATTTGAATATAAAGATTTCACACATCTCTAATATTTTATTTTTATCTAAAAAATCAATAATAACATTAATTCACCCAAATTTTGTTACTTTTATTTTTTTAAGATCATTTATCTTAATTTTTTATTAATTGAATAAATACTATATTGGTTTTTCATAAGCATATATGGTAATTATTTAATAACTAATTTTGTAAAAAAAAATAACTTGATAACTAAAATTAATTTATCTATAAAATAAACACTTATAACTATGTTTATCTTCTTTTAATCCTTATGTAAAATTTTTAGAGATATTTAATTCAAGAGAGTGACATTTTGTATTTATTATTTCCTTAAATTAACAGAAAGGTCATAATCAATGAAAAATGGAATAATGTAGGAATATGTTAAATAATTGGATGTAAATTTCCAAACTCCAATCATCATATAGGATGATGTAAATTGTTATAGAAATTTTAAAGGCTTATCCCACTGTTTTAGCCTTATTTTACCCATTTTTCCATTACTGAGGAGAATTATTTTACCAAGGTTACTATTCACAATTAAAAAAATTAAAAGGGCCATATTTATAAAATTATAACATCATAATTATTAATACGGAATCCATTTTTATATATTCAATTTATATTAGTGTTATAAATTAATTTTAAAATAAGTGTAAAAAATACGAAAAAACAGTTTTTTAGAAGAATTCAATTTTAAGAATTGAAGAAATTTTTTCTTATTGAATTATTAGAGAAAAATTTAATTGAATATTAAATTTATT
Organism: Viscum album; assembly: GCA_963277665.1. NCBI lineage: Eukaryota > Viridiplantae > Streptophyta > Magnoliopsida > Santalales > Viscaceae > Viscum > Viscum album. The sequence goes on from OY728148.1 coordinate 419,234,866, forward strand.
TATTTAATATCTAATATATTCAATTTATTAATATCATTCACCAATAGTGATCAATTTAATTTATTAAGATAAAAAAACCTTATGCGCATAAAAACAATCTTTTTTGTAGAACGTCTCTTTTAATCTCAAATGATTATATTTTATTTCTAATAATTTGAAAGTTAATGAATTTATTTTACACATGTGTAAAACATATATTTTTTATAACTTAGTTAGTCCTATTCATAGCCTCTAATTTAACAACTATGTTATGACGATATACTATGTTACATTTTATTTAGACTCAGGGCGGTGTGTATCACAGGCTATAAAAAATTTATTTGAATATTAATACATCATAAAATCTCATGGTGTTACATTATACCCCCCTCAAAATGAATTTAACCCTAAATATTACATCTCTTCGATATAAAAATGAGTACATATCTGTGTCATCACATCCTCATGTTCCCAAGTATCTTCATAAAATTTATGGTTTCACCATAAAACTTTAACAAGGTGATTGTAGTTTATCATAGAAAACTTTCCATATGATCTATAATATCCACAAATTATTTATCATAATAGAGATATTACTCTATTGGAATTAAATCTAGGTTTATTAAATATGATGGATTTAGTTTTTTACTTCTTTAAGAGTGATACAAGTGATAAATTGTGAACTCGAGGGATATTTTGTGGAATCACCCAGCAATAAGATAGCGTCCTGACATGATAAAAAATATCTAAGGGACCTACATACCTAGAGATTAAATCTATCATTTTTATGAATCTCATTACCTTATTATATGTAAAAATTCATATAAATACCTTCTGGAAAACATCAAACTCTAGATATCATCATTGATTGACTACATAACTTTTTTATTGACTATGATATTACCTTATATGTTATTGAATGTCTCTAACATTATTTAAAATTTACTCTACTAGATTGGTTCCAAATAACTTTCTTTATATAACTTTATTCCAGTGCATTGGAGTTCTATACTTATTTCCATAGAGGAATTCATAAGTAGCCATCTTAATACTCAAGTGAAACCCATTTTGTATAAAAATTCAATCAAAGGAAGGTGTTGATCCCAAAAAACATTGAAATCCATAGATAAAGGTTTGAAAATTTCTTCTTGGGTTTTAATAGTCCTATCATACTAACCATATATATGAGGATGATAAGTTGGGATAAAACTCAACTCAATATCCATAGTATTATGAATTATTTTCCGAAACATCAAGGTAAACCTCATATCTCGATAATATATAATAGAATATGGTACTCCCTTCAAAATTACCACCTAATTTATATTCTATTAATTTAATCAAGAGATAAATCTTCTCTAATATAAATGAAGTGTGGTGACTTTCTGTGGTGATAAAATACAACCCAAATAGAATTATTCCCTTTTATGTTTTGGTGAGTCTGATGAAACAACCCATAGAATTGTTTCCCATTTACACTTATGTAGGGGTAATGGTTAAAAATCCACTTAGACTGTAATCCTTCATCCTTAAATTTATAACATACCAAGCACTGAGATACATATTCTACAACATTCATTTTCATATTATCCTACCATAAATACACTTATATATCTATATACATCTATGTAATTTTAGGATAAATAGAGAATGATGAATTATGAGATTCATCCAAAAAACCCTTCAAGTATGGTATTGTTGGAACACATACTCTGTTCTTGAACCATATAATTCCAAGATGATCATTATTGAACTTAGAAGAATTCATACCCTTCTTTTTTAATTCCGTATCTTCTTTCTATTCCTTTTTAATCCTCTTGAAGATGGATGGCTGAATATTCATCTTAGAAAGATAAGAATATTCCCATTTCCCCAATATTTCTAGAGACATATTTTATAAATCCATAAATATTTTATCTATTTTAATCCTTATCATGTAAAAACTAGTTCAGTATTTCTTACTTAGAGCTTTAGTCACCATGTTTTCCTTCCTATGGTGGTAAAGTATTGAGAAATCATAATATTGGATCAACTCTAACCATCTTTTTTTGTTCATATTCAACTATATATTTGTAAATATATGATTCATGTTTTGATGATCCATATATATATCACACCTTTCACCATATAGATAATACCTCTATATATTCAATGAAAAAATTACCACTTCTAACTCAAAATCATGAGCCGAGTAATTTATCTCATGAATTTTGAATTGGAGAGAGGCATATTCTATCACCATGTCATTATATAAGAGTATGCATAAAAATAATTTCTTTTATGTGTCACTATATATCACAAACCCTTATCCACCTTAGGGTAGTGTAAGCACATGCACACTAACCAACCTTCTCTCTAGTCCCTTAAAATCTCTTCACATTCATATATACATAAAAACATAATCCTCTTCCAAGTTTACTTTTTGAGTGGGTTAGATAGTTGTTATAAATATATCACAAAGAATAAGTAGTACCCAAATATCCTAAGAAAACTATGGATTTAATTTACTATCTTTGGTCTAGGACATTTTTCAAAAAATTCCATCTTTGATGGGTCCATTGATATACCCTCACTCAGGATTAAATGACCCAAGAATGAAACTTTATAAATATAAAATTCACACTTTGTAAATCTAGCATTCAAATTCTCCTACCATAGTGTATTCATCACAATTCTCAAATGTTATTCATGATCTTCCTTAATATTTGACTATATAATAATATCACTTATAAATACTATCTAAAACTGACCAAGGTAATCTCAGAAGACTATATTTATTAAATACATAAATATATGAGGAGCAATGGTAAGTTCAAATGTAATTACTATAAATTCATAATTATTATACCTTGTATGTAAATTTGTCTCCAGTATAACATCCTTCTGAATTCCTAGATAATGATATCGAGATCAAAAATAAATCTTGTAAAAATATAAATATCCATGTAATTGATCAAATATGTCATCGATTTGTAGTATAAGATACTTTTTCATAATAGTGATCTTATTTTGTTCTCAAAAATCAATTGAAAGATTCATTGAAACATATTTACATTTAATAAAAAGAATAGGTGCAGCCCATTGTGAAGTACTAGGCTGACTGATTTCCTTATCTAGATTGTCCTAGTGTTTATTCTTCAATTCCTTCAACTTGGTTAGGTTCATTCTATATATAATATTTGAAATTGGTGTAGCACTAGGTATGAGTTCAATTGAAAACACAAATTCACAATCAAAGGGAAGATTTTGAAAGTAATTATGAAATACATAATTGTATTTATGAACAATAGTCAAATTTTCAATATTGGGTTTCTCCCTAACCATTTTAAATAAGTGTCTCTCATGAATAGGTAGAAAAAAACCATATTATTGAACTAATTTCTATTACGTTATTAGTTTCATCCTCATAATGATAGATAAATAAAAGTCGATTCAAAATATCAAATATAATTTATCTTCCCCAATAGTTTATATGGGATCTATATTGAGATAAGACAATCTATAACCAAAATTAAATCAAATTAAAATAAAAGAAGAATAATAATATTTTCAGGCATAAAATTCCTGAAAACTTATTTCATATTGGATATAATTACGTGACATGTGGTGATCTTATCATTATGAATTTTAACCTCCCACTCAAAATATAATAATTGAGGTGGTGATGTGATAAATTTAAAAAATTATTAATATATAAAAGATTGACTAGAACCATAATGAAATAAAACATTTTCAATATTGGAGTGGAAGATAAGTATACCATTAACCACATCTCTAGGAACTTCTAATTCAGTTTTAGTAATTTCATGATCTTGGTCATCTTCCCTTGGATTCTTTTATGGGAAGTTCTATTGAATTTTATAGAATTTGTTAGAATAGCGCTCTATCTCTTTATAGTAATGGAAATAAAAATTTATGGATTCTACTTTACCCGTGTATTCATGAGAATGTTTTTCCTTTTCTCCACATTTGAAGTGAACTTCTTTTCCCTTTAAGAATGTATAATGAATTTTCCTTCCATAAGTATCAAATTTTGGAAAGTTCCCTTTCACTTATTCCCCTAATCCATTTTTTATCTTCCATCCTCTTATTATCTTGATTTATTTTGAATCCATTATACTTTTATAATTATATCTCTATATTTATAACACATGATGAAATATTCTCATATGATTTTCATGAATGAGGGATGAGTTTCTTTCAATGTATTGTATTAATCCAATAAAAGAAACGATCAATATTTCTCTTACTATCAAATATGTAGTTTTCATCATTACTTGATAACATTGTAAAGTTATATTCATACATAGTATCGTTTTCCCCTTCTTTTTGAATTAGTCTCAAGAGTTGTCTCTCAATATCAACTCATTATTAATAATGAATAAATTTTTCAAAGAAAAAATGTAATAAAATACTTCGACTCCATGCCCATTATTTCTTCCTCATACTTAATGTTTTTAATCAATGAACATTATTTATCCACATATCCCATGAGATGATAAAATATCATGAAAACATTAGCCATTTTATTACATTCCAAATAAATAAATTACTTTTCTAATGAAATTTTCCACTTCTTAGATACAATCGATTTTTGGTTCCATTGTGTAATGGAGTTTGTTTTTGTGTGAAATGGTCTAACATTGTAACAATATGTTGTGGATCAATAAGATGTTGAGTCAAAAGTTTCTCCTATTAAATATTTCATAACTCTTGTTTTGGAAATAAAAAACATCCTATTTATTTATTAACATACTTTTTCAAAATGTATTATAATGTTTCAATGAGAAAACATAATCTTTTTATCTTACATAGATTAATATTTAATGATTTAAAGAAAATATAAATTTTTATTATGTTTATTTTAATAAGACTGGATACGATATGTTTACCACAATGATATAAGATACAATAATAATAATACTCAGTTTTATCATACTTAGATTTATCATATCAAATTCAAGAACACCTGTTTTTTCTTTCACACCGATAAAATATTATTATTATAATTGATTAAGGTTTCGATTAAAATCATAATTAGACTAAAATAATTTATCATAATGACATTTTTATACTCAAATCTTTTTATCTCTAAATATGTTTTACACTAAAAAAATTGTATATCAAAATGACGTCAGTCATTCTATAATAATTTGACCGTTAAAGTGCCAGGTGTCTAAGTCCTTGCAAAAAACATGGAGAAAATATGACCATTAGAGGATTGTGATGAATGTTGAAAGATTTTATATAAAAAAATAGTTATTTGAAGAGTTTCCCAGAGGTGGAAGAAACATATAGAGATAGCATGTAAAGTGATGATAAATTTCATTTTCAAAAATCTTAGTGTGCGAGTTCTCTAAAACTTATAAGAGTGAACTGCATGTTCCTCATAATTTTATTTTTTCTACTTATAATCATAATGAATGAGTATGTAAATATGATCTAGGTCTCAAGGGGGTAGCAAGATAGAGAATAAGATCATTATAATGAGGGATCATGGAGATAAAGATATAGAGAAGTCAATCATGATATCAAGGGCTCACAAGGACAGTGAGACAGATAGATCATTGTATCAAAGGATCCAAGAGATAGTTAGATAGACCGATAGTCATATTGAGGGATTTTCTTTAGTAAGGGAAATACATAATTTCTTGTAAGTATAAAATAAGGGAACTTTATCCAAGGTTATTGGATACCCTACCCTTTATGTTAAAAGAATTGTATTCATTGGTATTACTTGTTTTTACAAGTGTTTTATTTCCATAGTAATTGTAACAGAAAGTGAATAATTTCATATTCATATTTCTATTTTTATATATTTTTTCATAATATATTTTTATTATGAGATAATAATTTTACTCTGATTATGATTATATATTCTTTAATATAGAATCACTAAATTTTTAATACTTTGATTTATCGTAACGATTTTTATAATGATTCTTTTTTTGTTTACTATGATTATATAATTTTATGCTGTGAATATGATTAAATATTAAATATCTTACCACTTTTTTCTGAATATGATTATATAAATATTTAAAATAGAACCATCTTTTTTATTATGACCTATTGAATACATATCAAAATCTACATGATTATTATACTTGGTTTATCGGACAAAATAGTCATGTATGATTACCATATAAATACATAACAGGTTTTGTGAATATGATTTTTTAAACCTTGTTAAACAAAGATCCTTTTAAGATTAAAAATTAATGTTTTTAAACATAAAATTCACCCTCTCTTTTATTTATCCATCTTTATATACATTATGATCTAACAATTGGGTTCATATCTATGTCTCTGTTATACTGATACCTATATTTGGAATCAGAGGAGGTTTCCAATGCTCAAATAATTTTTAAACCTTTTGTCTTCTTTATTACAATTTAGTTAATTTTTTTGTTACGAACTTTTTATTTATAAATATTTTATTCACTATTGTGTATTGTGGAATAGAATTTTTTTATTTTTTTAAAATATAGAAGGAACCAATGTCGGTTCAATAGATAACCGAAATCCAAATAGACCCCCTATTTTTGATATAGGAGATTAAGAGTATTAGAGATATATAATGAAGAAATTTGTTATAAATATTAGAGTTGAAAATTTCATCATGTTAATTGGAGATTACAAGATCCCGGAAAAGGAAGTGACCAATTTAAAAAATCAGGAAAAAGAAGAGTATCAATTGAATTATAGAGTGATAAACACTTTATTATGTTCTATGATGAGAAGCATTTACTGCTATATTTCTTCTTGTAAAGATGCTAATAATATTTGAAAAAATTTATAACTTACTAATTTTAGAACATCAAAAGTTGTTGAAAAAGAAGATTAATGCATAGAGATGACTATCAATCATTTGAATTGTCTTTTTAAGAACCCATTATAATTGTACAAAAAATGTTTATGAAAATAATCAATAGTAAACAATCTATCGGAGAGAAAGGATTAGAATATGAAATCCTTGTTGAAAATATAATTGATATCTTAACCAATGAGTGATAATGTAAGAGTACAACCATTGATGAATCAAGGAATACAAAAAATATCACTCATGATGATTTATTTGGAACCCTTTTATATTAGGAGGTTATATTGAAAAGAGGTGGAAAGAATATAAAGAAAAATAATGGTGGAGTTTCTTTTACTACTAGTTCAAATATATTAAAATCTCAAACTCCTAATAAAGTTGTTAAGCTGATAAAGTAAAAGAAATTTATTTTTCCATTTGATTCAATTTATTTATAAAATTATGAGAATGAACTTGAAAATTGTAAAGCCCAGACCCCAGTTACCAAAGTCGATGCATTATTTTAATACATTGGCATGATTACAAGGAATAAAGTCCCTAAGGACCAATCAGTTTAGCATCCTTGGAAAATAGATTACATACATGAATGTTTCATTACACTTTATAACATACAACACAACATAAATAATCCTTTATGAACACCATTATTCCCTTAGCTTAACCTTGCATATCAATCACAATACAGTTGTTGAAATCCTGGAAAAAATAAATCAAAGAAAGAGGTGAGCTCAAACACTCAGTAAGGGTAAGCAATAAAGCAGAAAATAAAATAAACATTATGTATGGTGAATAATTAAAACTTTATGCCTTTACCAATAAAAAAACATGAATACATTTATGACAATAATATGAGCTGAGTAAATAATGCCATAATAAAACATAATCATGCGCATTCTACTAGTAAAATTACCACATGAACCATTAATATTATTTCCATAATGAGGGAATGTATAATGCCATACATTCTAATTTTTTTTTCAAGGCCTCGGCCAAGACTTCTAAAAATGAATAAGGAATCGGCCAAAACCATAAATCAAATTGGGAAAAGGCCTTGGCCAATTCCATGTCTAGTTTTCTCATGAGACCTACCGATGCATCGAGGAGCTATAGCGGGCTCCACCCATAACTTACTATGTCTAATACATTAATCATATTAAAAGGTTGAAACATAACATAAACATTCATATAAGAACTAGGATATGAAATTTTAATACTTTAACCATAAACCATCAATGGTATAAAAATAACACATCTACAGTCAAACATATCACAAAACCTTCAATACAATATAGAAGTTTTGTATCATAAAAAATCAACCTCAAAACAAGTTTAAAATCCATTAAAGGAATTGAAATAGATGGAAATGATTAGTAAAACTCTTTGATTGAAATATCCATTTTCATGAAAACATTTAAAAGTCACACAATTTAGAAAGGAAGACATTTAAAGGGATTTTTGAATCAAAGTTTACCATACCACATTGACACTTTTTAAATTAATTAACATTTTAAAACATTCATTTCCATTTAAATAAATCCTTAAAACCATTTGTCATACATTGAAATTAATGGGAATTGTTTAGAAGAATAAATCTTTAAAACATTTAAAATGATGTTGACATAGATGAAATCAAAACTATTTGAGTGAAATGTATCTTTTTTGAAATCATTTAAGAGTCACATAATTATAAAAGAATACATTTACTTTTAAAATATTCTTATAATCTTTTAAGGAAAGAGTTGATGATTTTATAATGGTGTAAAATAGCCGCACCCTCCATATTAGTTAAAAAAAGACATTCTTACCTTAATTTTGTCAAAAGGGTTAAAAAGGACCTTGTTTGGAAAACGAAGGAAAGATTCCTTTATAAAAATCTTATCAATGGTCAAATAAGGGTATAAATTACTTTAACTCATAGTGTGTAAAATAGTAAGAATTATTTGAAATACATTTTTAAGAATCATGGATGTGGATGATAAAGAGGTCCTAGTAGATAATTACATATAAACAACCTCATATAATGAAGAGATTGTGAAATAAACCCTTACATTGTACTTTTACTTTGTCGAGGGTAGGTTAAACTATTTTATAATGGTGAAATTATTTTTATTAAATTATACAAGAATCATATACATTAATATGATATCACATATGATCTTTTAACATTACTTTGTTAATAATATCATAGTATTATCGTTCTTTCAGGTGTTAACAGATTCGTTTTTTATTTGTATTCTTTGTTATGTGAGTCATAATGATTATGGATGGGATGTATCTTATTCATATCCAGACTTATATCAAGTCTTTAAATATTATTTTTAATCATCAAATGAAAATTATTCTTGAATGGATACGATGTGGAATGATTTTCATCGGGTTCGTGGAGACGGTAGTCCATACATACGCACGAGCGAAAATATCATTCTTTTGATATTAAAATAATATATAATTTGATGGTTTATCATATATATAAAGAATAATAATAATGTTATATTTATTATTTACATCAATTACACATCATTATCATACCCATCCAAATAATAATGTATGGAATAACAATTACACCATGACGTGGAGACGGTAGGCTGTATGTACGCACGCATGGTGACATGTAATTCAAAGGATGGCTAGAATACTGAATATGGTTGTACCATATTTTTAATAACATCACAGTATATAGAAGATACTGGAGATATTATTTTAGAATGGAAATAACAAAGAAAGAAGAAGTGGGAGAAGAAAGGAACTTGAAAGAGGGTGGTGAAATCATTACCTCTTTTCGGGGTTTTCCTTTTGATTTGATCAAAAGGGCTCCATAAGTTGGCTTTCTGACTAAATTATATCATCTAGGATGAATTTAGGGAAGTTTATAGAATATTTGGGCAGGGGTTGGCCGAGCCAAATGACTTTGAGGGTATGAATTTGAGAGAATGGGGAGTGCCCTTTTATAAGAGGGGTGAGGGGAACATTTAGTAAAGCTAGAAATATTATTTTATAATAAATTCATATTAGGTTTATAATGGCTCAAAAGTGGATTATTAAAAGTATATGGTTGTTATAGGTTGAAAAAATCTCAACCAACAGGTTTTATACTATTTGGGGTCACTTTATTAACCTTATCTTTTAGTTTTAACTCTTAGTTAATAAGTTTGACATTTACCATGTCACTTTGTATTTTTATATTATATGGTTAATAAACATAATATATACTTCCACGAGACACCCAAGTGGTCAATTAATGATACACCTATAATTATATAAGTTAGTTTGGCCGAAACTTAGATTTTTAGGAATAAAATATCAATTAATAATATAATATTTTTTTAAAAACTAATTTATGTCAAATTTGACACTATTCAATAATTGATTTTTGTTAAAGTATTAAAAACTTTATTAATTCAAAAAAAAATTCATTCAAGAAATAATAACATGTCATATTAACCAATAAAATTCATTTATGGCATAAAAAATTTCAAATTAAATTTATTTTAACATTTGTAATACCAAATATTTGATTCTTTCATTAATAAAAAAACTGCATCATTATTGTGTCATAAATAAATTTAATTATTCAATGTATAAAAATTATAAATAAAATACCATTATGTAGGAAATATTTTTATATTTTTAATGAATATTTATAGTCGAAAATATAACATATATAACCCTATGTAAAATTTTTTTTTCTAAAAGATATATGCTTTTGTCATTTTTGTATTTACTTTAACTTAATTAATATAAAGTTTCATTATCACTTACAAGTGGCTCCATAGGGTCCCAAAAAAAAACCCCAAGATGACCATGGTAGGGAAGGTATCACAAAATAGGGTTAGGACATGTTTTAGGGTAATTTTATATTATTATAATAGTATTTATTTACCCTTATTTATCGGATTTACCCTTTAACCATGCTTAATAAAATATTTACTGAAGTAATTATTCAAAATGTCTAAAAATAAGAGTTAACTATTTACACAATTTGGGAATCCTGATTCCAAATATGGAATCAATTTTTCCAAAATCAAAAAACAGAAGTGGCAGAAATTAATTTAAAATTAATTCCCGCTGTCAAAATAAAAAGCGTGTTTTTAAGAAACAATAACTATCAAAAGATTGACACTTGTTTATGTCTTCTTTAAATGTGAAATTATTTCCAATCACAAAAATTGGATTAAATGGTAAATATATATTCTATGTATACTTTAAAACCACTATAATTCATAATTTATCACTGTTAATTATTTCGATTAAAAAAATTATTTTTAATTAAAATTTAGTAATTTTCACGATTCATCAAAATATTAATGTTATCGGAAAAGCACCAAAAAATTAAACATAAGATAATTTCTACATTAGAAATCTAAAAATGAAGTCAATTTTGAATGATAAATTTTTTAAAATTTTAAAAAGTGGGTATTACTATTCATAACAACTAGTTTGATTGGTTGTGGTGTGTGTTAGAACTCGAAGTTGCGTACAACACACGCTACTGTATTTTTCAAAGGGAAGAATACTGTGGAATATTGGGGTGTTACATTCTCCCCTCCTTTAATAAATTTCCTCCCCGCAATTAATTTTCGTTATTAGAAACTTGGGGTTGACATTTCAAAATATCTTATTTGAAACCCCACATCAAAAAATGGATTAATAAGGCCTCTATTTAAAATAAAGAGTGGTAAATATGAAGGTTACCAAAAATAACACATACTAGGGTTCCATGTAGAAAAACATGGATATGAAAGAGAAATATTACCATCAATATCTGATGGATAGTGGTAGAGAACATGGTTATAAAAAGGCCAACAATGACAAAGCCATCAATTTGTGATGATCTAAGGTACCATCTAGGACAATGTTTTTGTTCTAAGTTACTTTTCTTAATGTTGAGGAATTTATTTATGAGGCTTGATATGATCATAAGGAGATATAATTAATTTATAATTAGAGTTTTATCCATTAATAAATTTCTACCACAAACTCATCTTTCACCCCAAAACATAATAAAAATAAAAAATACTCTATTTATCCTAATCGTATAGGGTTCCAAATATAATGAATTTATAATTCACATTTCAGACCATTTAAAAAAATAAACTACATGATACCATCCAGGAACTTCATGTAGTCCATTGGTAGGTGATAAATCCCAATCACACTATGATTTTGGGTTCGATTCCAACAGCTTTGTCTGACGCGGTGGGTTGTCACACAATCTACGTGTTGTCCTTTTATAAAAAATTCAAAAATAACATTTCAATCTTAATCCATTCCAACCTTTACACTTATCCAAAATGCTTCTATCCAAACTCACAGTCCAAAATTTATAAAGATGTTAAACACAATGAAGTTCCTTTTTCAATCTAATAACATTTGAACACCTTCATCATGTATTATTTTAAAACATGGTAACATCCTCAATTACCATAAAACCTTATTGATTACATTCATGCCCCATTATTATTTATAGAATACTATATATACTACTTCTATCCAAAAATTTTGTAAACTCCAACAATGAAAAATCATTAATCAGTTTCAAGGTAGTCATGAATATCCATTATAATTTATTCAAATCAACCTTCTATTATTCCAAAATCACTATCACATTATCAAGACCATATTAAGAATTACCTTTCCTTCAACCATGTATTTTACCAAAAGTGTAGATAACTATTAAGTCACTTTTCTTAGAACCATATAATCTGAAATCCTGAATAAAATAGTAATGTATTACAATCCTTATTTATCTCCAAAATTCATATAACCAGTATATTGGTGATAGAACACTCAAATGAAATAATCCTACAATAACAACATAAGAACACTAGTCATTCTTCTTCATCTAAGGTAGTATCCAATATCATCATTTGGGGCATACTTTGATGATTTGGAAATTGGTTCACGTAGTGTCCCAACTCTTTATAGATGAAGAATTGTACATTTGAATCCTTTTTCCGACCCTTACAGTCATGTACTTGGTGTCCTTTTTCTCCACACTTATAACAGACTCCCATTCCCTTCAGGAAAGTTCCAAGTTGTTTCTTCCCACAGTTATCACATATGGGAAAATTCTTTTTTTCCCTCTTCCCTTTATCCATATTTCTCTCTTCCATCCTTTTCTTCTCTTGCTTCTCTTCAAAGCCATAGGACTCAGAGAATTATTTACTTATCTTATTAACACATGATACTATTTCTTCATATGTTGAGAAAACATTAGAGACCATTTCCCTTCTAAATGTTGGCTTAATAACATAGAAGATATGATCCTTCTTACTCTTTGGATTATATGTATTCCTAGAGTTCACATTACTTCCACTGGGCGCCATTTCTATACAATGGAATACACTATATAAGTTTATAAATTGTAATGAACAATTCCAAACTTGTAAAATACCTAACGTAAATTGAACAGTTTATGGATATAATCCATAATCATAAAAAGGTTTTCGTTGAGTAAGTATATACTCATAATCCCTTAATAATGGTTTGTGAAGAAAATAAGAATTATCCAAAGAAAATCCCCCAGAAGTGTCATAACCAATAGTGCAGCAAGGCCTATTTTTGGGCACTAGTAACCGTTCATGTCTAGCTCGAAGTAGTGTTTTCGGGTTTTACCGCTTGGTACATCCGTTCCAGAGCTGCCTCAACCTACTCGTATCCAGATAGGGATGTAATGTTTGGAAAACTCAAAAAATCTATGAAATACAAAAAATATAAAAAGATCTTCTATACTAATCCTAAAAATCTATCTTAGGGCTATGTTATCTAATAATAGTTTATCTAAATCTATTTTCCAAGGTTATTTCTAAACTTCCTTTGATACCAACTGTAACGCCCCGACCCCAGTTACCCAGAGTCGGTGCATTATTTTAATAAATTGGCATTATTAAAAGGAATCAAGTCCCGAAGGACTGATTAGTTTAGCAGTCTTGGAAAATAGATTATATACATAAATGTTATATTACTCTTTATAACATACAACACATCATAAATAATCCTTTATAAATTCCATTATTCCCTTAGATTAACCCCTCATATCAATCACAATACGCTTCTTGGAATCCTAAAAAAAACAAAGAAAGTGGTGATTTCAAATGCTCAATAAGGGTAAGAAATACAAAATAAAATAACATAAATATTAAGCATGGTGAATAATTGAAACCTCATGCCTTTACCAATAATAAATATGAATACTTTTATGGAAAGAATATGAGCTGAGTAAATAATGCCATAATAAAAAATAATCATGGGTATTCTACTAGTCGAATGGCCACATGAACCATCAATATTATTTCTATAATGAGGGAATGTATAATTCCAGACTTTTTAAAACATTTTTCAAGGACTCAGCCAAGAGGTCTAAAAATGATTAAGGCCTCGGCCAAAACTATAAATCAAATTGGGAAAAGGCTTCGGCCAATTCCACATCTAGTTGTCTCATGAGACCTACCAATGCATCGATAAGCTATAGAGGGCTCCACCCGTAACTTACTATGTCTAATAAATTCCTCATATGAAATGGTTGAAACATAACATAAATATTCGTATAAGAACTAGGAAATGAAATGTCCATACTTTAACCATAAACCATGAATGGTATAAAAATAACACATCTACAGTCAATCATATCACCAAACCTTCAATAAAATATGGAAGTTTTGTATCATAATAAATCAACTTAAAATAAAGTTTAAAATCCATTAAAGGATTTGAAATAGATGGAAATGATTTGTAAAAATCTTTTATTGAAATATCTATTTTCATGAAAAAAATTTAAAAGTCACACAATTTAGAAAGGAGGAAATTTAAATACATTTTTGAATTAAAGAGTCCCATACCACTTTGAAACTTTTTAAAGTAATTAAAATTTTAAAACATTCATGTCCATTTAAATAAATCCTTAAAACCATTTTTCAAACATGGAAATTAATGATAATGGTTTAGAAGAATGAATCTTCAAAACATTTAAAATGATGTTGACATAGATGAAATCAAAACTATTTGAGAGAAATGTCTCATTTTTTAAATCATTTAAGAGTCACTTAATTATAAAAGAAAACATTTACTTTGAAAATATTCTTATAAGTTTGTAAGGAAATCTTCGACGATTTTATAATGGAGGAAAATTGCCACACCCGCCGTATATGTTAAAAAAGGTATTCTCTCCTTAATTTTGTCGAAAAGGTTAAAATGGACCTTGATTGGAAAAGGATAGAAATATTCCTTTATAAACATATTATAAAAGGTAGAACAAGGGTATAAATGACTTTAAACCATATTCTGTAAAATAGTAATAATGATTTGAAATACATTTTTAAGAATCATGGATGTGGATGATAAAGAGGTCCCAGTAGATAATTACGTATAAACAAGCTCAGATAATGAAGAGAATGTGAAATAAACTGTTACCTTGTAATTTTCCTTTGTCAAGGGTAGGTTAACCTCCTATATAATGGTTAAATTATTGTTATTAAATTATACAAAATCATATACATTAATATCATATCAAATATTATATTTTAACATTTCTTTGTTAATAATATCTTAGTATTATCGTCGTTTCGAGTGTTAACAGATTCATTTTTTCTTTATATTTTTTATTATGTGCGTCATAATAATTATGGATGGTATTTATCTAATTAATATATAGAATGATATCAAGTCTTTAAACATCATTTTTAATCATAAAATGAAAATTATTCTTGAATGGATATGATGGGGAATGATTCTCATCACGTTCGTGGAGACGGTAGTCCGTATGTTCGCACGAGCGATAATATCATTCTTTTGATATTAAAATAATATATAGTTGGATGGTATATCATATATACCGAATCATTATCATGTTATATTTATTATTTACATCAATTACACATCATTATCGTACCCATCCAAATAATAATGTATGGAATTACAATTACACCATGACGTGGAGACGGTAGGCCGTACGTACGCACGTATGGTAACATTTCATTCAAAGGATGGATAGAATACTGAATATGGTTGTACCATATTTTTAATAACATCACAATACATATAAGATACTAGAGTTATTATTTTAGAATAGAAATAACAAATAAAGAATAAGTGGAAAAAGAAAGGAGCTTGAAAAAGGGTGGTGAAATCATTACCTCTTGTTGAGGTTCTTCCTTTTGATTTGATAAAAAGAGATACTTAAGATGGCTTTATGACTAAAGGAAGGCCTCTAGTATTAATTGAGGTTATTTGAGAGAATATTTTTGAAGGGGTTGGCCTAGCCAAAAGGCTTTGAGGGTATGAATTTGAGAGAAGGGGGAGTGCCCTTTTATAGAGGGGTGAGGGAACCCTAAGAAAAGGTAGAAATATTATTTTATAATAAATTAATATTCGGTTTCTAATGGCTAAAAACTGGATTATTCAAAGTCTAAGGTGGGGATAGGCCAAAAACAGCTCAACCAATAGGTTTTAAATAGGTTTTAGTCACTTTATTAACCTTATATTTTAGTTTTAACTCTTAGTTAATTAGGTTGACATTTACCATGTCACTTTGTATTTTCATATTATATGGTTAATAAACATACTATATACTTCCAAGCGACCTCCAAGTGGTCCATTAATGATAAAAATAACATTATATAAGTTCTTTTTCCAAACCTTATATTTTTAGGAATATAATATCAATTCATAATAAAATATTTGTTTTAAAAACTCATTTATGTCAATTTTGACACTATTCAATATTTGATTTTTGTTAAAGTCTGAAAAAATGCATTAATTCGAACAAAATTCATTTAAGGAATCATAAAATGTCATATTAACCAATTAAATTCGTTTATGTCATCATAATGTTCAAATTATATTTATTTTATCATTTATAATACCAATTATTTGATTCTTTCATTAATAATGAATATACTGCCTCATTATTGTGTCATAAATAAATTTAATTATTCAATGTCTAAAAATTATAAATAAAACACAATTATGTAGGAAATATTTTTATATTTATAATTAATATTTATAGGTGAAAATATAACATATATAACCCTATGTAAAAATTGTTTTTCTAAAAGATATATGCTTATGTCATTTTTGTATTTACTTTAACATAATTAATATAAAGTGTTATTATCACTTACATGTGGCTCCATGGGGTCCCAAAATCGACCCAAATATTCCAATGATCAGAAATGTATCAGAAAATTGGGTTAGGACACATTTTAGGATAATTTAATATTATTATAATTTTATTTTTTACCCTTATTTACCGGATTTAGCCTTTAACCATGGTATATAAAATATTTACCGACGTAATAATTCAAAATGTATAAAATTAAGAGTTACCTATTTACACAATTTGGGAATCTTGATTCCAAATATGGAATTCATTTTTCCAAATTAAAAATACAGAAGTGGAAAAAATTAATTTAAAATTAATTCCCGCTGTCAAAAGAAAAAGCGTGTTTTTAAGAAACAATAACTATCAAAGGATTGACACTTGTTTATATCCGATTTAAATGTGAAATTATCTTCAATGACCAACATTGGAATAAATAGTAAAAATATATTCTAATATTATTTAAAAACACTCAAATTTATAATTTATCACTATTAATTATTTCGATTAAAAAAGTTGTTTTTAATTAAAATTTAGTAATTTTCACTATTCATCAAAATATGAAAGTTATTAGAAAAGTTCCAAAAATTCACCCTAAGCTAATTTCGATATTCTGACTCCAAAAATGAAGTCTATTTTGAATGAAAAAATGTATAAAATTTCAAAAAGTTGGTATTACTATTCATAATGACTAGTTTGATTGGTTGTGGTGTGTGTTAGAACTCGAAGTTGCGTACAACACACGCTACTATATTATTCATAGAGAAGCGTACCATGGAAGTTTGGGGTGTTAGAAATATATTCCTCGAAGAATGAATAATATTATTGGTAAAAATGATTTTCAATATCAGTAGATGAAAAGTTACAAAGAAAAAATGAAAACAAATACTTCAATGTTACTTATTATGAGTGAAAAGAGTTGTACATATTCGACCTAATTCTTTCAAGTTTGAAAGAAAAGACAAGAATTATTGAAATTTTGCTAAAAATAAAATGTAGAATTATAAGTTAAAAAGAAAGAATGTTCTTAAATATTATAAAAATTGGAGTGCTTGTGGAGGTGATTCTTCATATAATTCATCAGATAATGAATGTCTAGATCAGAGGATTATTGGTCTTCTTTCTAGAATACATATTAAAAATTAATGTTTTATGAACATGGTACACACAATTGATTATTTAACTATTTTGAATTTTAAAAAATATTACCCTCATTAGAATAATTATATATCTTTGGATGATGAATCTTCATAATATAGTGATTATAATACTTTACCTTCTTTTTATGACGTTTCTCGATTTGCAAAACTTCTAGAAAATTAAAATTATAAGGTTTGTAAAAAACTTGACAAGGATAATGGAAAAATTAAAAAATATAAAATAGGAATTTATATTTTAAAAAATTAAATATATGGTGTATAAAGAGATCTTAATAAATCCAAATCTAAATAAAATAATATTTCTAAATATTTAGAAAAGTAATTTCTGAAATTGATAGTGTAAAACCAGTTTTGAGAAACTGAATTTTAAAAATAATAGAGATGTGGATAAGAATTTAGTTGTAAAACTAAATTATGAAATTTTTTCACTGAAGAAACTTTTACAAACATTTCTATTGGTAAGTAAGGTTTTAATAAAATGTATAATCAAATTCCCAAAAATGGTACTAGTTCAAGAATAGGATATACTTTTAAAAAAACTTTTTTTAGAAAAAAAGTTTTGTTCCTAAAAATGACCCCTTTTTTATAAATTTCAAAGTTGAGGTCATTGTGAAAATAATTTTTCTTCAATATAAATTCAATCCATAGGGTTCCATAAATCCCATTTTTGAAAACAAATGTGGATTACTATTTTTTTCCAAAAATTTCTGGAACCATGATGGTTTGGGATTCAAAAGTCTAATTGTTTCATTTTTAGGAAAAAAAAGGTAGTACCAACAACAATAATACATGGTACATGGATAGTGTGTGTTCTATAAATATGACATGAGAAAAATATTTCTTTTAATTTATTATCAAGATTAATAGTGGAAAGGTTACCTTTCGTGATAATTCTCAAGGATAGATTATCATTGTAGGTAATATTGTTCTTCTTGGTGAAGCTATAATTTCAAATTTTTTATTTGCTAATGGTCTTAAGAAAAAACTTATAAGCACAACCCAATTATGTGATGAATGTTATATTATTAATTTTTTTTATAATTAATACATAGTACACAATTTCAAGGATGAATTCATTCTTTTTACTCATGGGATTGAGAATGTTTACACTGTTAACTTAGAAGGCCTTAGGAGTCAATAAATACCCCCATTAGTGAACTAGAAGATCAATCTTAGTTATAGAATATAATGTTTGGATACTATAACAATAAAAAATTATGTAAATTGACTATGAAAATATTTTTTATGGATTTAGTAGAGCATAGATTTTATTTTTCAAAATTCTTTGACACTTTAGAATATGGTATGAAGCATAATTCAAGCTTTAAATCTATTAGTGAAGTCTTAACTAATGATTATTTACATTTAATGAACATATATTTTTCGGTCCTACTTAAAATATAAGTATTAAGGGGAAGTACTACGTATTTATTTTTTTGATTATCACACTAGATATACATGGGTTTATTTTTTTGAAAATAAATCTTGATCATTTTTTTTTATTTCAAAACTTTTGTATCCAATGTTGAAAATAAGAAAAATATTTCATGGATAACTATTCATAGTTATCATGTTAGGAAACTTGTAAATTCATATTTTGAAACTTTTTATAGTAAAAAATGAATTACACATAACTTTGCATCTATAATAAATCTTCAGTAAAGTGGCGTTGTTGAAAAATAAATTTTATTCTTACATAAAAAAAAGAACCATACTGATTGAATACTAAATTGCTAAACATTTTTTGTCTGAAGAAGTTATTACTTTTTATTATTCTATAAACTATATTTTAAAAAAAAAATTTATTAATAAAAATTATTATGAGTTATGTACTTTCCAAAAACCAAAAGTTTATTATTTCAAAGTATTTATATGTAAAGTATTCATATTGAA
This sequence comes from Viscum album, assembly GCA_963277665.1. Classification (NCBI taxonomy): domain Eukaryota; kingdom Viridiplantae; phylum Streptophyta; class Magnoliopsida; order Santalales; family Viscaceae; genus Viscum; species Viscum album. The sequence continues at coordinate 419,254,817 of OY728148.1, forward strand.
TATGAAATATAACTCAAAAAAATTTCCATCTAAATCTGATGAAGGTATTTTTTTAGGTTATTCTATTACTTCTAAGGCATATAAGATTTTTAATATAATTTCATGTAATGTTGAAGAATTAATACACATTAAATTTGACGAAACTAACACTTTTACTTTTAAAAAAATACATGCAATATCCTCAGATGTGTTTTTCAAAACTGATCCTCAAAATTTCTTGGAATATTATTTTAATAAGAAAAATAATCAGGAATAGGTTTCCGAAGTATTTAATCAAGAATAATTTATTCCTTATGTTGATGAATAAACTTTACAAAACCCAAGTTATTTTATTATTAGGAATAATCCTAATGATAGTATCATTGGTGATGTTAACCAATCAGTTAGGACTAAAAGTTTCTTAAGGAATGAAGTTGAACATATTTATTTTCTTTAACAATTTAAACCAAAAATTCTTAATGAAGATTTAGTTTATGATGATTGGATTAAGGAAATGAAATATAATATAAATAAATTATAAAGTAACAAAGTATGGAACTTGGTAGAAATACCAAAAGTGTAACATACTATGTTTTTTAAAATGAAGTCTATGTTCGATAGTGTAAATGATACGCCACATCCATTTTAAATGAACAACTAAATATTATTCTTTAAATGTTACTATTAAAACCGAGACATTAGAATAATATGAATGAATATTATTAATTTAATTATTAAAATAGGGGTTAAACATGTTTATATAATGATTCATTGGTAAAAAAAGTAATTAGAAATGAAAATAAATAACCGATTGAATATAAAGGATGAGTTTTTATAAAAAAAGTATTTAAGTATGAATAATTTTTGTTTTAAAATAAGAAAATCACTTTTGTTTCATTATATTAATTAAATATATATTAATTATATTTAATTTAATTCTTAAAATTAATATTATTTATTTTCTAGACATTATATAAGAACAAATTTAATTTTATAGATTAAAGTAGTATTGTTCCAAAAATGTAGTTTTACAACCTTTTGATCGAGAACCCATTTTAAATCATGTTTTGACACTTTTTATAAGTTATATTTGAAAAACTAAAATCATTATTTGGAATCATGAGATCAAAATTTACTTTGGTTTGAAATTTTGTATTTTTTTATAAATTTCATATTTTAATGACTAGTGAAAAATTATGCATTTTAATTCAAAATTTCTTTTTTCATATAATTTATTTAAATTTCAAGATTATAATTTTAATTGGTTTTAAATTATAATTAGATCAATTTTATATGATTTAATATATTTTTTTCATTGGAAGTTATTTCACATTTAAATTGTATATAAACACATGTCAATCTTTCGATGGTTTTTACTTTAAAAACCAGCTTTCTAATTTTGTTAATGATATTAATTTTAATTTAATTAATGAAAATTTTGTATAATAAATTTTACAAAATTTATTGAATATGTGGAATTATTGGGGCCAAAACTTGTTAACAGGTTACTTTTTTTGGATATTATGAACAATAACTATGGTAAATTTTATTTAACACAGTTAAAGGTAAATTGGATAAATTATGATAAATAACAATAGGATAATAACAAAAAAATTACTCTAACACCTAAAAAATACTATTGTATAGATAAAATTATACCCTTAACACCTAATGATTATAATTAACTCATTTAATGGAAATTTATCCACGAAAGTGATATAAATATTATTAAAACAAAAGAAAGTGACAACATGTCACCATCTTATTTATTATAAGTAGAATAATTTTAATACAAGGATAAACATGATAAAACATAGATAATTAATAGTCTCCATAAATATAAATAAATTATTTAAATCATGGGAATTTAATTAATATTTTTGGCGATTAAATAATTACCATAAATACTGACACAATAGGGATATAATAATTATTTTATAAAGATAAATATCAATTAAATGATATGAAGAATATTTAAATAAATATAATAATATTAATTAGGCTACTACATAAATTTTTCAGGTGACTATAAAATTTTATAAGTCTATTAAATGGTTTGGATCGACGTTATATCTCTATTTGGATTGTATTTGAATTTAGTGAAATGAATAGTGTCAAAATTTACATTATTCATATTTTATAAAAATAATATTTTATTATATTATTAAAATTCAAAGAAATATTTTAATATTTAAAAGTTACTATAAAAGGTCTATAAGTTCATAAAGTGACCTTTTATTTGAAATTTATTCCATAAAAGTAAAATTTATAATCACTTAATATTGAATATGCCGTTACTATAATCAAAATTAATATAGATTAATTAAGGATAAACTAAAAACATAAGGTTTAAAATAAAATCAATACATGTGTAAAAATTATTTTATGAAAGGATTTATAACTATAAATATCTTATATTCTACATAACTCATGTTTGAGTCATTTGGAAATAATAATTAATTTATATTATTTTAATATTTTAAGAGTTTCCAAGGGTTCCCCTCCCCTCTCCAATCAAAAGGTACCCAAAAATTTCTAATAATCACAATTCAAAAACAATTTGGTTTGTAAAATATCTATAAAAATACCTTAATAAAATACCTCCAACATTCTTGAGTCTTTATTTTAGGCATATCACCCACCTTAGTGGTGTAAAGTTGTTCTTTAATGGTGATGAACCGAAGAAGAGGTATTGTTTTCTTTAAATATTTGTATTTTATTTCTTCTTCCACTTACTTCAAATATCCTCCAACCATAGTCATATTTTAACTCCATTATCCTCAATATATTGAGATTTTATTATGTTAATATCATCACCTGAATCTATCTCATGTTTCATCAACTGGGGAAATGAACTTTTGGTTTGTATGTACGATGGACTATGGCCGTACGAACTGATATAGTTCATTTTTCATCATCGTCTTTAAATAACAGTTCTAATGGTGAATATAAATGATAATATGTGATATTAATTACATATTACTCATTATAATATAATAATATATCAATTATTTTCTTAATTTTCATGCACATAAGAATGATAACGTAATTCGTGCGTATATGTGAATTATCACCTCCACAAAGCGACATGATTCATTTTTAATAAATACATCACATTTATGAAATATATATTTATATTTAAATTAATAATACGATATTAATGATGTTATGATAATTATTTAATGTTAAAACATTACTTACCATCTTTCCATAACGATCAATGAAAAATGAAAAAACGTTACTCATGCGTACAAACGACCTACCATCTCCATGATTAAAACATTGTACATTTTTCATAACCATAATTAATGTTTTGATTTAAAAATAATTATTTATGTATAAAAGTGATTATTATTTAATTAATATTATTATGGATATGAGGGACTTATGACCACATGGACTATTGATATCATACAAAGATTATTTTCGACTCTTATACCGAATATCGACGAAACGCCCCATGTGAATATAAATAATTATTTAATTGTTATGACATGATAATAATCATATAAAAGGAATAATAAAATATAAAATCGTTCTAACGAAAGTATATATTAAACCATGTTTATTATTTAGTAATATAAATAGTATACGTGCTGAGTCAGACTTAAGGTAGGGGATTTCATCTCAATTTAAATTTTATTGAGACTTATTTGTTGTTATGCATCAATTCACATTTATATGGTGTATATACTTACATTTGACATATTATATCATGAATCTCCTTATTTTCATGATATTATAATTTTTTTAATGTTATTATACAAAGATTTTTATTCAACTATTTCTCAAGTGGTAATGGACTTTTTAATTGAAAACATTATTTTAAATGTTTTAATGATTTATTATTCTAAATCTTTCTCATTAATTTCTATGTATTCAAAATGGTTTTAAGGATTTATTTATATAGATGTAAATGTTTTAAAATTTTAATTATAGAATTTCTTTTAAAATATTAAAAGTGTAATGGGACACTTTGATTCCAAAATATATTTTATAAATGTTTTAAATTGATTTTTTAAAATGGATTTGTTATTTCAATAACAAGAAATGTTTTCTTATGATTGAAAATGAATGTTTATGAGTGGAATGTGGAAAATTGTAAGGTTTTATGTGTTATGATTGTATAACAGTACTTAGAAATTTAATGGGTGATCCTGATAAATCTTATAAGAAGGGTTGGTCCCCATTATAGCTCACATGTGAGAGTGATATAGCTTATACGTAGGGTTGAGCCCCATTATAGCTCATGGGTGTGCCCGATACAACTTATATGAAGGTTTGATCCCTATTATATCTCACAGGTGAGCCCGATATAGCTTATTCAAAGAGTGATCCCCATTATATATAATTAATTCATTGGGTATGGATGTCAACCGTATGACTATTCTATTTGTAAGAGTGATATGTATGGAAGTCCACTATATTGTTATTCTATTTAAGTATTATTATGTCTCAAGTTATCATTATTTGTTATATATTATTTATATGGGTTTTATGGTAATATTATGATTTTAAAAATAGTATGAAATTTTTTTTAAGGAAATTATTTTCTACTTATTAAAGGTGAAAAATATTAGTTTATGATAAAGTATTCATGGTTTACATGTTTTCACAAGACTAACAATTTTCATAATTTGTATAACCCTTATTGGGACTTTTGTGATCAACATAGGTTTTTCAATGTTTTTCACAGGTCTTATGTTTAGTATAGACAATAAATATGTCTTTTATGAATGAATTGAATAAGTTTCTCAATGATAAGTCATGTTTTTTAAAAGAGTTTCCTTTGGTGGAAAAAGTGGATACTGAGTTTAACTATCGACATGTAATGTATGGGTATACCATGTAAGGGTTTTTACTAATTCTCAAAAAATCTATAATAAAAAGATCCCATTATAGTTCAAAAACACTAGAATAAGTTATGTTTAAGGCCAAGTCTTTATAGTTTGTATTATAGGATGGTTTAGAAAACTTTGGTGGTTAGGATATTTTTTTAAGAGTTAGGGATATAATCATGAGTTTAAAATTTTAAGGTTTATCATAAGTTCAATGTCTTAGAAACCTCTTTTGGGGATTTATTTTCTAATACTTTAAGGTGACTAATGGTATTTTTGAATACTTTCACCTTTGATGAAATTATGGTTTATTACATTTGGGATGAAAAATGAAAGGCATGAGATAAACATTGATGTTAAAATTTGTTATGGTTATTTTTGAGGATTTTATCTCATATTTGAAGAATTTTATAATAATTAAATAGTTTTATAAAAATGAAAACACAAAAGATGAGTGTCAACATGTCACATTCGGTAAGGCCATAGGGATCGAACCTGAAACTGAAGTGCAAAAAGGGATTATCACCTACCAGTAGCCTATACGAAGTCTCTCGTTAGTATGAATTTCTTCTTTTAGTTAAAAGAGTCAGTGAAATATGAATAAGTTTATTTTTGGATCTTATGTGTAATCAAATAGATATCCTTATTATTGGGAAATGATTTGGTAATTATGTGATAAAAGTCATTTTGGAAGACGTTCACTATTTTGGTAATACTATATGATCAAGGTAAATAGAATACTAGTGAATTTTATTTTAGGAGTAACGGTTTACATATATTTTGGAAGAATATATTATTTTAATTATTTACTTATGTGGAATTAGGTTATTTATGGAAATGATTAAACTATATTAGAGAATATGTGATTTTGGAAATTACATTTTTTGTATAATACATTAATAAAGATTTATATTATCGAGAGATAAATGATATAATTTATCCGGAAATACTACGTGATCAAATCCTTCTAAATTTTGGGTTTCAATATTAGTTTAGATTATTTTGAGTAATTTTAAGGATTTTTATTTTTTGAATATTTTATATTGAACTTTGGGTAATACTAGTGAATTTTGGAGATTACAAGTAGTCATTATTCGTATAAAGGACAATTCTTTTGGGGGTAATTATCTTATCTTATCCTAACCATTTTGGTTTTGGTTAATGTTTCATGATAAGGGAAAGAGATAGTTAATATTTTGTGGATTATGTGATTCTATATAAGTTGATTCATCTTGAATAATCACTATTTTGGAAAAAATAAGTGTTTGGGATAGAAATTGATTAATGGATGAAACTCTACTTGTCACCTAAGTATGTTTTCTTGTTTTTTTTATTAAAATAAGTAAAATAACTCCTCATATAAATGAAAATGATCTTAAAAAACTTTTTATGTTAACTTTTCCTACTATGGAGTCAAATACCATTTAAACCATGTGGAATTTATAGCTTTGTGATTGTTAATTTTTTCCGAACAATGTTTTCAATAAATATCAATCAGATCATGATGTTTAGTTTTTTTTTTCTATATCCATGTTTTCTTATATGGAATCCTATTATGTGTTATCATAGGTGACCTTTTTAATTTACTTTCTTTGTTCTAAAGTGGATTTTTTATTAAAAGTTTTTACAATGTGGGATTTCAATAGAGGTATTTTGAAAATTCAAATCTTATTTACCAAACCTGAATTAAAAATGGAGAGGACATAATTTCCAAAAGGCAGGATAATGTAACATCCCTTGTTTTTTAAAAGAAATACTATTTTCAATAGCATACATGATAATCCCCATCATGTTTTAATGAACAATTAAATATTATTATTTAAATATTACAGTTAAACCTCAACTATTAGAATAATGGGAATGAATTATAAAAATTTAATTATGAAAATAGGGGTTACAAATGTCTATATAATGATTTATTGGTTAAAAAATTAATTAGAAATGAAATTAAAAAACCAATTAAATATAAAGGATGTGTTTTTATGAAAAACTATTTTAGCATGAATAATTATGTTGTTAAAATACTAAAATCACTTTTTATATTATATTAATAAAATAAAATAAAATAAATTTTAAAAATTAATCATATGAATTTTCTAGACATGATATAAGAACAAATTAAATTTTTTAGATGAAAGGGGTATTTTTCTAAAAATGCAGTTTTACCGCCTTTTGATGGTGATCCCATTTTAAATCTCATTTTAAAAATTTGATAATTTATATTTGAAAAAATAAACATTTTATCTGGAATAGGGACATCAAAATATGCTATGGCTAAATTTTTTGGTATTTTTATTAAAAAGTTCATATTTTTATGAATAGTGAAGAATACTTCATTTTAATTCAAAAATACTTTTTCATCTAATTTATTTAAATTGATAAATTATAATTTTAATTGGGTTTAATGTATAATTATATTAGGTTTTTATATTTTAATCCATCTTTGGTCATTGAATGTAATTTCACATTTAAATTGGATATAAACACATGTCAATATTTTATTGGTTTTTTACTTTAAAACGACTTTCTTTCTAATTTTGTCAACGAGATTAATTTTATTTTAATTACTACAAATTCTTTATTTAAAATTTTGAAAAATAAATTTCATATTTTGAATTAGTGGTTCTAAATTATGTTAATATGTTACTTTTTTGGATATTATGAATAATAACTACTGTAATTGTTATTTAACATGGTTAAAGGTAAATCAGGTAAATTAAGTTAACAGAAATATAATAAGGACTGAAAATTACTGTAACAACTGAAAAAATACTATTGGATGAATAAAAGTAGACCCTTAACAACTAGTTTGATTAATTAACTCATTTAATTGACTTTTTTCATGAAAGTGATATATAATATTATTAAAACAAAAGAAAGTGACAAAATGTCACCCTATTATTTCGTATAAGTATAATAATTTTAATATAGGGATAAAAATGATAAAAATTCGATCATAAATATTATCTATAAATATAATGAAATTATCTAAATCATTGAAATTTGTTTAAAATTTTTAGATATTAAATAATTACCATAAATACTGACACAACAGTGATACTACAATTATTTTATTAAGAGAAATATCGAATATATGAAATGAAATTATTAAAATAATTATAATTATAATTAATAAGGGAATTAAACAAATTTTATTGTGAATATGACATATTAAAAGTATATTTAATGGTTTTTTGAGGACATCTCTCTGTTTTTATTTTATTTGAATTCAATGAAATGAGTAGTATCAAAATTGACATTATTGATATTTTATAGAAACAATATTTTATTAAATTATTAAAAATAATAAAAATTTTATAAATTAGAAAATTAAATATGATAAGTTCTAAAAGTTCATAAAGTGTCCATTTATGGGAAATATACCCCATATAAGTAAAATATATAGTCTTTTAATAATGAAAATGTTGGTACCACATTTAAAATTAAAATAGATTAATTAAGGGTAAATTGAAAAGATAAGGTATAAAATAAAATCAATACATGTCTTAAAATTATAAGATGAGAGGATTTAGAAAAATATTTATCTTATAATTGAAATAACTAAATTTTGATTCATTTAGATTTAAAAAGTAATTTATATTAATTTAATATTCTAAGATTTTACAAGGGTACCCCTCCCCTATTCTATAAAAAGGAACCGACTTTTTTATAATAGTCACACTTAAAGAATCAGTTGGTTTGACCAAAATAATCCCCAAACCCTTCCTAAAATATCTACCCACATTTTTGGGGCCTTATTTTGGGCATAACACCCTTCTTAGAGGTGTTAAATTGTGCTTCAAAGGTGATCAACCAAAGAAGAGGTATCATTTTCTTTAAGTACTTCTATTTTATTTCTACTTCCACTTCCTTCAAAACTCCCCAAACTATGGTCAGATGATAACTGAAGTATCCTAAATATGTTGATATGTTATTATATTGATATCATTACCTGGATCCATCTCCAATTTCATCAAATGGTATAATAACTTTTCATTCATGTGTACGACAGACTACCACCTCAGGAACCAATATAGTTAATTTTTCATCACCATATTTATATATTGGTTATAAAGATGGAAATAAATGTACATATGTGATATTAAGTAAATATTAATCCTTAAAATATAATAATATATCAATTATGGTCTTACTTTCCATGCACATGAAAATGATAACTTTATTGGTGCGTACGTGTGAACTATCACCTCCACGGAGCAACACGATTTGTTTTTATTAAATGATCACTTGTTTGAAATATATAAGTATATTTTAATTATTAATATGTTATTAATTATGTTATGATAATTCTATAAAGATAAAATTGTTTTTAACTTCCATACAGCATGATTAATGAAAAATGAAAAAAATTATTCATGCGTATGTATGACCTACCATCTCTATGATTATAACGTTGTTAATTTTTCAAAATAAAAATTAATCATTTTATTTAAAAATAATGATGAATGTATAAATGTGATTATTATTTAATGAATATTATTCTAGAGATAGTGGAATTATGACCACATTGACTATTGACATCATTCAATGTTCATTTTCGAATCGAGTACTAAATATCAATGAAACACCTCATGTGAACATAAATAATTATGTAATTGTTTTAACATTATAATAGTCATATAAAAGTCATAAAAAATAAAAAAAATGATCTCAAGAAAGTAAAAACTAAGAAATTTTTTTAATTTAGGAATATAAATTTTGTATGTGATGAGTCAGACTCAAGGTAAGGTATTTCTTTACAATTTACATTCCATAGAGACTTATTTGTTGTCATAAACTAATTCACTATTATATGGGGTATATACTACCCTTTTTATATATTATATCATGAATATACATATTCTAATGATATTATATATTTTTTAATATTATTTTACAATTATTTTTATACAATTTTTTCTAAAGTGGTAATTTACTTTTTAACTAAAAAAATCATTTTAATTTTTTAAAAGATTTTTTATTCTAAATATTTATCATTAATGTTCATGTTTTTAAAACTATATTAAGGATTTATTTATATGTACATAAATTTTTTGAAATGTTAATTATTCTTGTACTTTAAAAGATTCAAAGTGGAATGTGACACTCTTATTTAAAAATATCTTTTATAAATGTTTTTAATTGGTTTTTAAAATAGACTGGTTATTTAAATAACATGAAATGTTTTCTTATGAGTGATAATGAAATTTTGTGAGTGAGTTGGTGAAAATTTTATGATTTTATGTGTGATGATTGTATAATTGTACTTGGAAATTTCATGGGTGAGCCAGATATATATTATTCGAAGTGTTGAGCCCCATTATAGCTCACAAGAGAGCCCGATATAGAATATATGAAGGGTGATACCAATTATAGTTCCCCAATTCATTGTGTATGAAAGTTTTCCATATGGATATTCCCTTTAGAAGAGTGATATTTATCGAAGTTGATAGTATGATTATTCCATTTAAGTGTGATTATGACCCAAGTTAATATTATGTGTAGTATATGATTTATATGTGTTTTATGGTAATATTATGATTATAAAATGGGTAAGAAATGTTTCTTTAAGGAAATTATTTACCACTTCTTAAAGGTGAAAAATATTTGTTTATGATAAAGTATTCATTTTTCACATTTTTTTACAATACTAACAATTTTCATACTTTGTGTAAACCTTACAAAGATATTTGTGTTCATCCCAAGTTTTGAAATGTTTTTCATAGGCTGTAAGATTGGTATTGAAAATGAATATGCATTGATGAATTAATTGAATATGTCTCTTAAAGAGAATTAATTTTTTATTTTAAACAGGTTCCCTTGGGTGGAAATAGGGGATACCGAGTATAATTGTCCACATGTAATGTATGGATCTACCTTGTAAGAGTTTTTCCTAATTCTCTAAAAATATATATGAAAAAAATCCCCAAATGTGAATTCTTGTTAAAAAACACTAGAAAAAAGTTATTTTTAAGGCTGAGTGCCTACATTTAAAAACATTAATAATTGGGGTAAAATGGGGTTTTAGAAATAAATGTGATGAAAAAGGAATTATCATTAGAAATAAAGAAAGGTTTGTTGAAAATGGATATAATAAAAAAGAAGGAATAGAATATGAATAAACCTATGAACCAGTAACTAGACTTTAATTTATTCTTATTTTATTATTCTTTACAACATTCTTTAATTTTAAACATTTTCAAATCGATGTAAAGTGTATTTTCCTTAATGGATATGTACATGAAGAAGTTTATGTTGAACAAACTCCTGGTTTTGAAATAAAAAACATCTTGAATATGTTTATAAACTTACCAAATCTTAATATGGAATTAAACAAGCCTCTAGAACATGGTATGGTATATTAAAATGATTTTTGTTACCAAACATTTATGTTAAGGGAAGCGCTGATCCAACTCTTTTTATGAAGAAAGGGAAAAAAAATTTATGATTGTAAAAATATATGTTGATTGCATTATATTCATATCAACTCAATACTATTTAATAGATTATTTTTTTAATCTTAAGAAATCTAAGTTTGAAATGAGTGTGATGGTTGAGTAAAAAAAATTTCATGGTTTTAAAATTTCTCGAAAAACAAAAGGTACTTATTTAACTCAACATAAGTATATAAAATATCTTATTAAAAAGGTTGGATACAACAATACTAAAATTATTAAAAATCTAATCAGTAACACAAATACACTTGATATTGATGAAGCTAGATAACTAGTTGATCAAACAATTTTCAATGGAATGATAGGAAGTTTACTTTTCATAAATATTATTTTCCTGAACATAATTTTTTAGGTATGATTATGTGAAAGGTATCAATATAATCGAAAGGAATACCATTTAAAATATATTAAATGATTTTTTTATTATCTAAAGGGAAATATGAATTTAGGAATTTTTTATTCTTCTGGAAATTATTTTTAATTAAAAAGTTTTTCATATGGTGACTTTGGTAGATGTGTAATGGATAGAGATAGTACTTATGAAAATGTTCATTAATTAAGATATTTATGAGATTCTTGGTCTTGTATGAAACAAAACTTGGTAGCAATTTACAGCACTGAAAAAGAATATATGGTATCTAGAATTTGTTGTGATGAAGTACTATAGATGCAACACACACTTAGTGATTATGTAATAACTTTTACTAAAACTCAAATACTATGTGATAATAATAGTTCTATTATTTTAAGTAAAAAACATACACATTACTATCATGAAAAAAACATTGATATTAGAAACCACTTTCTTAGGGATCACATGTAAAAAGAAGATATCATGTTACAATTCATCGGAAAACAAGAACAACTTGATGATATTTTTACGAAACCGTTACCCTATGATAGATTTAATAAATTAAAAATAAGATATAAATGATTAAGATAAAGTAACCATTCATATATTATTCTTGTTTTACCCATCCCTTTATATTATGTTACATCTTTTCATAGGGGGATTACATATGATTTATTTTTTATAAATATTATTCCAAAAAAATTTAGAGTTTTATAATTTTTTTTATGTTTTCTAATACTCCATCAAAATGAGTTTTCTAGATTCCTGGAATATATAAAATATTTCCGGACTCAAGTTTTTTTAAAATCAGAATTAGAAAATTTATCATTTTTGAATTTTAAATCAAATTTGGAAAATTTATCATTTTTTAATTTTAAATAGAATTTGAAAATGAAATATTATTCGAGTTTTAATTTCAATTCTTCATAATTATATTTCTATTAAAACTGTTTTGTTATTTTAACATTTTCATCTATTTAGTTTACTTTCAAATATCATAATATGTGATTTTATAAAAATGGCCTGAAATACAAGTTATAATACTGATTATTCCAATTTTAAAGGTATTGTTTTTTATTTTTATACTTTAACACTATTTTATTATAATTAGTTTAATATTTTTTTGTTTTTATTTTTTCTTTATGTTCTTTTTTCATTTTCATATTCTCCTAATATGATAAAAATATTTTATAAAATCTCAAGAGGTCAAAATTGTTAAAAATATTTCTTTGTAAATTTCACCAACCTTTAGATTAGTTAGATAATATATCAACCTCTAGATATTTTTTGGTGATCAACCATCACATGAAATCAACAATATTAAGGGTACCCCCATGTGTCCTACATATGTTATTTCATGGTTTAGACCTTAACATTCTACCTTGTTTAAGTCTCTGAGTCTGAAATATTTCTTCATGTTTGAATCATTAGTATCAAGTCCAAATAAGATGGCATGAATGAATAATTACAAAAAATGTTTTGTTTTCTTAGGAAATGATAGTAGAATGTGTTTTTATATAAAAAGTATGTTTTTTATTTATAGAGGATAATATATTTTCAAGGTTGGAAATTATTATATTTTGTACAATTAGATCTTGATTATGATTTGTTTTACTTGGATATGGATTGAGATTTTTATGGTTCTATAAATTTTTTTAAAGAAAAGGAAAATAATTGTTTTATTTACCTATCTGCGATAAAAGATACAAGATGAAACCTAGGTCAGTCATAGGTTTCGTAGAAATTTCAGCTAAAGGGGATACCATTTTTTCCATCTCATAGAATGCCTAATTCCAATGTTACATTTATCAAAGAAAGAGATAAATATATTTTATTAAATATGTATCAGATAATGGACCAAGTAAGGTCAACTATATCATTCCATATCATAGAGTTATATCCATTAGAAGAATTGTTATATTATTATGAGAAATTGAGATAGTTATACTTTGAATGTATATGATATAATTAATTTGGCTTTCTTAGTAAATATGAAGAAGATAAATTTGCCTGGTTTTGTTGTTTTCATAATCAAGAATATCAAATATGGATCATTGAAGTCTTAGATTATAATTTTTCTATATTTTATAGTAAAAAAGGTTGAAGTGAGCATGAAAAATTTCAACATAGTAGTCAAATATGAGGCAGTCATAGAAAAGATAATTTTTATTAGTGATGATACAATAAAATATATAAAGATTATGTTTGATTTTGAGTCAATAATGTTTGTAAATAATAATCAGGTTTCTGTATCAGAATGATATCTTATTCCAAAAAAATAAAGATGAGAAATTTGAGAAGAAGAGAAAGGCTGAATCTCTTCCTCCAAAAGAAAATAAATAAAATGAAGTCATTGATGAAGTATCTTAAGATTTGAGTAGGAAAAATACTGAAATAAAAGAAGGAGATCCTAATTTTAGACTCAACCCTATAGAATACATAGTAATTAAAATTTGAAATACTAAAGTTATATAGAAACAATCAAATAAAAATAAACATATGAAGAAACCATCGAAAGAAAAATTATATGATAATTTGGGGAAAGGAGTAGATGTCATTTCTTGAAATATTGTTTTTCAAAATCTGAATTCCGGATAGTCTTTTCATGAAACATCTGTTGTACATACCGATGTTCCCTCTATCAGAGATAAATTAAAAGAAGATATTGTTAATAATTAATCATTTTCAATTGGAAAAGGTGACTTGTGATCAGAGTCACATATTCCTAATATATTTAGAAAATAAATGGAAGATGAAGCTACAAAAATAGATATTCTAGGATAAAATATTGATGTTTTAAAAAATATAGTGTAATCAGTGAAATAGAAGTGTATATAGAATAAGAATAATAACAAAGAGAATAAGAAGAATAAGAATAAGGACAAGAAATTTTTTTTAAAAGATACTCGTAATTTTGAAAAGGACTAAGAAGAGGATGAAAATAAATATGATGATAATGAAAATATTCGTTATGATAATCTTTATTTGAAGAATTCATAGGCCTCCTAAAAATAATTATCCTCCTTAAAAAATCGAGAGAACAAATATATTAGTCAAGAGTAACAAAAGTCTCCATCATTTCAAGAAGCTGAATATTAATTTAAGAAGAATGAACAATATCATAAATGAAAGAAAAAATATACTAAAAGAATTGATGTTGATGCTATTATGGTTTATTATATAATCCACGTTGTACAAAGTATTGAGAAATCAGTGTTAAATAATTAAAAAATGAAATAATATTAAGAAAAAAACAGAACCCATGACATCATACCATCCACAAATAATCAATCAGAGTTAGAATAACAAATTTGATCAATGTCCAAAGACCCGACTATATCTTTCATAGTTTGAGAATATTCTAGAAACAAATTCCTTACCTCCCTAGATTGGAATCCAAGGTTGATTTGATTTCTAAAAATCAACATAAAAAATTTGAGTCAGTAAAACCCTTAATAGATAGATTGACATGCTTAAAGGCATATTTTAATATCTTTTAAGAAATTATCTAAACTCATAGGATAATTTTCAATAAGATTGTCAAATGGTATCATGGTTTTTATAATGATAATAAAATTCAAGAAAATAATTTTGAAAAGTTCAAGATTTATTTGAGTGAAACTGATGGTGCTTTTGGTATTTTTTCTAAAGACATGGCCAATAGAGTAAAAGTAGTTGATTAGTTTTAAAATACAATCAAAGAACGCTCAAGATTTCATAGATTTAAAAGGGAATATAAAGTTTCTACTTCATGATATTTCATTACTCAAGGTATATAAATATAAAATTTTTGAGTTGGGGGACCATAATGAAATCTTCTTATAAAGAATTAAACCCCATTAAGAAAGGAATAAGCTTTTTGAATAAAGGATTCAGTCTCAAGAAGAAAAAACATAGTCTTAAGATGAAAATATTTCAAATATTTTGGAATATATAAATGAGTTCCAAAATATGACGACCATTTTCAAAGCATTAATGTCTTAGAAAGATTAATTTTTTTATTAAAATCTTATTGTATATTTTCCATACTTTTCTCTAATCAATAGGATACTCTCATTATCTTTTTGTTTTGAATTTCATTTCTCTAACAATTTTTTATGTATCTCAATCTCAATTCCATAATCCTTTTTCAAAACCACAAATGGGGATAAATTTATATAAAGGGAGGAATTTTATAGAAAGGGGGATATTTATTAACCAAGGGAAAGAAAGTTTATTGTATGTGAAAATAAAATCCTTGGGGGGAGTTTTTATCCTAAGGGGTAGTTAGTTTTATTCATCATTATATTCATCTAAGTTATAAAAATTAGTAGGAGAAAAATATAATATTCATTTCTTAATATAATTAGATGTTTCCTATTTATTTAAGTTTTGTGGAATTCACTTTTAAAAAGTGGGAGAATGGTAGGTCAAAAGTTTCTCTTAAGAACATTTTCATTAATTTTATTTTAGAAATAAAAAACGACTAATTTATTTATTAAAATTATTGTTCAAAATGTTTTATAACGTTTTTAAGAAAATATATTCTTTTTATATTACTTATAATCTGATTTAAAGAGTTACAAAAATATACATTTTAATTATGTATATCATAATTGTAACACCCCCAGAATTTAAAAAATAGATTTAATATTGAATCCATGAAACACTGAGTGTCTACAAAACACCACCTTGTTATAAAATATCCATTAAATATAATTTTTCACTTCTATAATTTGAATTTTGAATAATTGATATACACAGTTGCATTCAGTAAGATATTCAGAGTCTGATAAGAAAAACTTATTTTTTGTTGAATAGTAACTTACCCTTATGAATAATAACATACCTTTATGAATAATAATGATATAGTAAATTGTCCAAGAAAATAGAAACTTCACCCATGAATTTATAAATACAATCTAGGTATCTTAAAAGCAAAAAAACAATCATAATATAAGTATTGATATTTTTCCATGTCATAAATATTATATTTAAAATTTTATGATTTATTTAATATTTTAAAATGGAAATGAATTTTCATAAAATGTATTCATAAATTTTTACTTTATTTTTTTATGGTCATAAGATAATTTTATGGGACCTAGATCAATTTTGAAATGTGTTATAAAATGAGTTATAGTTTTAAAGTTATTTTTTTGAAATAAATTATGATTTTATTTAAAAATTAAATGAAAATTATTTACTAAAAATGGATTTCGTTTTTTAGTTCTACATGTCATAAAATAGTTATGGTAAATTTTTGGAAGTTTTCTAAAATACATGAATTTTTCGTGAATAGTAAAAATACACTTTTTAGTTTTTGTTATATTTGATGACATCATAATGATTTAATAATTAATAAAAAAATTCTATTTGACTTTTTAACAGTAAAATAATATATTATGTGTCCCATGTGGCTAATAACATGAGAAAGTACCCTGGTAAAGCCCATGGTTTTACAAAAACCACTAATGAGGTGTCTTTTTAAATTATTAAAATATTCTCTCTCTTTTACTATAAATACCCACTCATCCAATAATTTTATTCCATTAAAAATAAATCATACTAGAATATCTGGTGGTTTTACCTCCCTAGGATTCCTACCAATGTGTCCTCTATCCCCCAATATCCCAACCTTCAAATCATAGGAGTTACTCTACAAGGCAAGAGAATTATTAACTTCTCTTTTCCATCTATGTTCTCTATTATGTGGTATGTGTTTCAAGTATTCATACCATGTTATTATTTCTATATTATTCTGTCTCTATACAATTTTATGATTCCTTTATTAATGGGTGACCCCTGTCCCCTCTCTTTTTAATGTTTTCTAAAACCATGTTGCATAGCCGTTAGGTTGCATAATTTTCATCTCAAAATCCCAATATTTTTCAAGCACTCATATTATGTTATTATATTTTAATTTAAATTGGTTTATGCTTGGAAATTCCATTCCATATCCCCCTTAATGTATATATTATTTAATAATTATGATATACCCTTTCTTACATCATCAAATTATTTTATGAAATTTTATGCGATGCTGTTAGGCTGCCGATTTTTCGTGAGGGATTTCTCAACTTTTCTTTTATTTCAAGTTCCTTTATTTTCTTTTTTTCATATATTATCATACAAATTCTATCATAATTACTTTAACTTAAATGAACCTTAATTTTATTATTCTAATGTAATATTTCATAATCATAACTCTTTTCCCCTTTTATTATACTAAAAATGAAAACACTATCCGAGATGTGTTAATTTATCACATTCAAGGAAGATGGGTTCTCAATTTCTATTACCATCTTCAATTCTGGTCATGAAATGATTATTATTGTCTAAATAGACTATAATATATGTATTATCTCTCATATATGGTTCTGTAATATTTTTTACACATGGTTTTGATTTATAAAGAAAATTGAGTTTGTTGTGTTAAAAAACGGCCAACTCACCCAAACAGTTTTCATTAAATAATTTATATAATGATTCATATTAACTCTAAGTAAAAAAATTAAATTTACAAACATGTGACCTTATATATGTTCACTAATAACATATAACTTCAATTCTAGATAACCATTCTCATTTTACATTATTCTCCATTCATTTATATAAGTATACGATCATGAAGAAAATGCTCCCAAACAATAAAAATGAACCTCTTAAACCCACCAAGAAGTCCATGAATGAACTTAACTAGGTTATAATAAATAAATTAAAAAAATAATAGGTTTTTTAAATACTAATTAATTAATTTAATTTGGTTACTCAGGACACTAATATCAAGTGAAGAACACCATCAGTATTAAGGTAATGGTTTCTTCACCTCACTTCCCTTTTTGTGAGACATTTTGCATTCACTACTACTACTTGTGTAGGGTGTATGGATAATACCTACGGATTTTTCATATCATAAATATATTTATTTTAATTATAATAAATTTAAAAATTGTGATTATTAATTTTGGGTCATACGATTCAATTGATTGCAAAGTTATAAGTATTTTCTACCAAAACTACCATTTTCATTCAGGTTGCTCTTATTCTCTACTCACCTCAATGATATTTTTATTTATTGTTATGTAATCCAAATAAATTATTTTTTAATGTTCAATATATGTTTAAAAACTAGAATCATACTTTCTTTTATGTGTAGTTATATGTTTTAAAAGAATCTTTCAAAAATTCTTCCTGAAACACAAGCTCGATTCAAGGATCCTCTCGGATTCTTAAATACATTGAAGTTCACTATAAAATTGTTTTTAACCCATATTTATCATTCAAAAATCACACATTTTAAAGATAAAAATATCCATTTATGTACATTTCTTATTTTATGAATGCAAACATGCCTTTTCTCTTTAAAATCACTTTAAAAAAATTACTTAAACCACACTAAAATGTTATATTTCTAAAACGTCTTGAAAAACTATTTTTAAATGATTTCACCTCAATAAGATTATATTTAAGACTAAAATATAATTTCAACGAACTTACATTTTATTTTATGAGATATACGTGCTTACAATATGATTTCATTAAAATAAAAAATGATTTTCCAAAAGAAATATTCTGTCCAAAGTAAAAAATGATTTTCTCATCTCACTTTATCTATTATGAGATATATTCCTTGTTCAAAACGTAATTCTTACATGTGGTGTATGTAGTACCCATTGATATATCATATCAAGAGTTTCCTTATTCTAATGATATTATAAGGGATTGTGATTTGATTTTTTCAAGTTGGTATGGGACACTTTGGAATGTTTAAGGATTATTTCCTCAAGAAATTTTTAATAGTATCATTTCAAAGTATCCACATCTATGGAAACATCATTTGTTAAATATTGTAATTAATTAATATTTATCTACAATGATATCATCCTCCATGTTTTTTAATATTTTATTATTAGTTTGATAACTTGTGAGTTAATTATTTAATTATTCAATATGTTATGTGACACATTGAATAAGTGACATTTAATTTTTCAAAGTTGTATGAGACACTTTGAATAAAATACACAATTTAGTTATTCAAATTGGTGTGGGAAAATTTGATTAAAAGACTTAATATAAATATAAGGAATGAATTAATCTTATTATGTGATAGTTGGGGCCCACTATATCCCCTCGATGCATCGGTAGGTCTCATGAGACAAATAGTGTCACGACACGAGGCCCTGACAAAATGATTATTTAGGGTCTTGGGAAGAGGCCTTGAAAGTGTGTTTATGATGTCTGACAAAAGAAATTACTTCATTATGAAAATAGTATTGATATTTCATGTGGATATTTGACATGTAAGATACCCATGATTATGTTTTATTATGGAATTATTTATTCATCTCTTATTCCTTCCATAAGTTGTTCTAGTTTATTTTTAAAGGAATGCCTTTTTAGTTAATCACCATGTCAAATATTTATGTTTATGATATCTTCTACAATATTGCTTAATCCTTACTGAGTATTTCAGATCACCCCTTTTATTTGTTTTGTTACTTACCCAGGTGAAGAAGAAGAAATCATTTATTAAATTTACAAGAATGTAGCTTATTAAATTTTGTTATGTATCATATTTTGTTTCCTTTCAAAATGTAAAATTGTTCCATGTATGTATCTAGTTTCTTAAAGTCTACTAAACCGATCAGTCTTTTGGGATTTGATTCCTTGTAATCATGCCAATGTATTAAAATAATTCACTGGCTCTAAGCATATAGAGTCGAGGTGTTACAATTGGTATCAAAGGAAGTTTCGTAGAAAAAATAGAAACAAGATTTATAAAATGTAGATTAGGGGAAAAAACCCTATTATAGACTTTGAGTATAAAAATACAAGAATGACTTGGAATTTTTGTATGGAATAAACTAAGTTGATCTTTCTAGAAAATATATACCTATCTGGATAAGTGGAAATGGTTCTGTCACATATGTAACTCAGAAAGCAACTCTGATTAGGAATTTCGAGCTTTACCCGTGGTATCTTGGTACACAACAACGAGACTTACTATGCACCTAGTTTGACACTCCCGAGGAGATGCTTAGGATAATTCACATTTTAATTTCCCACCATTATAACAGATTTATTCCCAAAAAATAACAAAATAATATGGTTCTAGGATTTATGATGCATAAATTTATGTTGTGTGTTATACCATATTTTGAAATATAGAGTGTTAATAATTTTATGGGATAATATATAATATGGGATTGATTAAAAATGGTTCATAACAGAAGAAATAAGAACCTCATTAATAAACGTGATGCAAAGAGTAAGAAGGATCATATCTCAAATGGTCTTAAGCCATATTTGTAAAGAATTATTATCTCCCATGTTTCCTCATCATATGAGGAAATAATATCAAGTGTTAACAAGGTATGTAAAAATTCTCTGAGTCCTATAAATTTTAAGGGATGAAAAATAATTAGTGGATGGTAATGAAATGCGGGTATAATGGGAAGACGGGAAAGATGAGTTTTCCCACATGTGATAACTATGGAAAGAATCACCCTGGTAAATTCTTGACGGGAATGAGTGTTTGCTATAAGTGTCAAGAAAAATGACACCAGGTTCATGGTTACAGGGGTAAGAAAATAGTTTCCAATGTACAATTCTTCAACTTCACGCAGATGGGAAACTGTGTGAATCAATGCCCCTAGCGTGAATGGAATATACCCCAAATGATGATTTTGGATAATGATCATGTTATTATGCCTCCATAGATGAAGTGGAATGATTAATATTCCTAGTCAATAATTATACCATTTGAATATTTTGTCAGGAATGTACTGGTTATAAGAATTATGGAATATTTGAGGATTGTACTTCAATAATTTTTCATTAAGGATTTGAGGTTGTATGATGAATGGTACAAAAGAAAATTTATTTAGTATAAAGTTAAAATTTTGAGAAAAAAAACTTTATTTAGTGAAATACAACCATAGATATATATCTGATGTTGAGATAATGATAAACAAATGATTGATTTAGATAAGTACTGACTACCATGGAACTGATTACTGACTTTTTGAGAAGTGGTCTATAATATCATTAATGATGTTTACAACACTTTTGGATTTAAGGAATATATCGAATAAAATGTATCTTACTTAAGGAATATATAATCATTCAAGTTTCAAATATGGTTTTTACTGTAATTCAAGTTATTACCATATTTCAAGAGAATACATGATGAAGTTATTCAGAAGTTTGGAATGTGAATTTTTTAGTTGATCCTGGTTTATTAAGGGATAATGATAAGTTCATCAATGAAATTTAGAGATCTTTATTATAATGTGTTGAATCATTGTATTTTTCAATTTTTTTACTATTTTTGAAATGATTTAAGTTCATCATTTCATGGTTTTTTAGAGTTTAATGTCACTATGTGATGGTTTGATTTATATTCCATGACCATGTTGTCCAATTAGAATGCTTTTTCTATAGTAATCGAGGCATTTAACCTTCCTATTTTTAAGAGGATATTTTAACTATATTCTTGATGTGATTTTCTCATAAGGAAATTTTAAAGTGTCAACCATTAACATTCAAAGTTCAATTTCAAATTTGAGGACGAAATTTTTTTAAGGAGGGAATAATGTAACACCCCAAGAATTAAAAAAATATATTCAAAATTGAATGCATGAAAAACTGAGTCTCTATAAAAGACCACATTTTTTATTACATAGCCTGTAAATATAATTTATTACTTCTATTATTTTAATTTACAAAAACTGACATACACAGTTGCGTTTAGTAATATATTTAGAGTCTGATGAGGAAAACTTAATTTTTGGTGAATAGTAACATACCCTTACAAATAGTAACATATCTTTATGAATAGTAATAAATTTTAATGAATAATAAATTGGCTAAAAAATAGAAACTCCACCCATTAATTTATAAATACAATCTAGACATCTTAAAAGTGAAAAAATAATCAATGTATAAGTATTGGTATTTTTCCATGTCATAAATATTTTAATTAAAATTTTTAAACAATTTAATATTTTAAAATGGAAATTTATTTTCAAAAAATATAATTGTAAATTTTAAATTTATTATCTTATGGTTATAAGATAATTTTATGGGACCTTGATTAATTTTGCAATGTGTGATAAAACAAGTTATAGTTTTATTGTTATTTTTTTGAAATAAATTATCATTTTATTTAAAAATTAAATTCAAAGTATTTATAAAATTATTTTCAAAAAATGGAATTCATTTTTAAATTATACTTCTAAAAAAATTCAGGTGAATTTTTGTGATTTTTCTAACATACTTGAATTTTTCATGACAAGTAAAAATACAGTTTCGAGTTTTCAGTATATTTGATGACATCATAATGATTTAATAATTAATAACAAACTCTGGTCGACTTTTATACAGTAAAATAAGATATTATGGGTCCCAAGTGGCTAATACCATTTTCAAATACCATGGTAAAGCCCATGGTTTTACAAAAACCACTATTGAGATGTCTTTTTAGATTAATAAAATTTTCTCTCTTTTACTATAAATACCCACTCATCCATTCATATTATTTCATTTCAAATACCTAATTCTCGAAGCTATGGTGGTTTTACCTTTCTAGGATTCCTACCAAGGTGTCTTCAAGCCCTCAAGATCCCAACCTTCAAATTTTAAGAGTTACTCTACAAGGTAAGAGAATTCTAAACTTCTCTTTTCAATCCTAGTTATCTTTTATGTGGTATGTGTTTCAAGTTTTTATACCGTGTTCTTATTTCTATATTATTCTATACCTATACTATTTTGTGTATATTTTATGAATATTTGACCTCTTTACCCTCTCTTTTTAATGTATTCTAAAACCATGTTGCATAGCCGTTATACCGCATAATTTTCATCTCCAAATCTCTCTTTTTCAAGCACTCTTATTATATTATTATATTTTAATTTTAATTGTTTTATTTTGGAATGTTTCATTACATATCCCCCTTAATTTATATATTATTATTTAATTATGAGATACCCTTTTCTGTCATCAAATTATTTTATGAAATTTTATGCGAAGTCGTTAGGCCGCCGATTTTTCGTGAGGGAATTCTGAACTTTTCTTTTATTTCAAGTTCCTTTCTTTTCTTTCATTCATATCATATCATCCAAATTCTATGATAATTATATTAACTTAAATTAACTAGAATATTATTATGATAATTTAATATTTCATCATCATCTCTCTTTTCCCCTCCTCTTATACTAAAAATGAAAACAACATCCGGATGTGTTAATTTATCACATTCAAGGACAACAGGTTCTCAATTTCATTTATCGTCTTAAATTATGGTCAAGAAAAAATTATTATGTTAGAACCAGACTATAATATATGTAGTATTTTTCATATACATTTCTTTAATCTTTTTGTACACATGGTTTTCATTTATAAATAAAAATGAGTTTGTTGTGTTAAAAAATGACCAATTAACCCCAATACTTTTCATTAAATAATTTATATAATGATTCATCTTAACTCAAAGTAACCAAATTAAATTTATTACCATGTAAAGTTATTTATTTTTACTAATAACATATAACATTAATTCTGGATAACCATTCACATTTTACCTGATTCTCCATTCATGTAAATAAGTATATAATCATGAAGAAAACGATCCCAAATAATAAAACTGAACCTCTTAAACCCATCAAGAAGGCCATGAATGAAATTAATAAGGTTATAATAAAAAAAATAAAAAAAATAATAGGTTCTTTAAATATTAATTAGTAAATTTAATTTGGTTATACATTACACTAATATCAAGTGAAGAACACCATCAGTCTTAAGGTAATGGTTTCTTCATCTCACTTCCATTTTTGTGAGATATTTGGCATTCACAACTAATACTTGTGTAGGGTCTATGAATTATACCCATTGATGTTTTATATAATTAATATATTTATTTTAATAATTTTTTTTATCATTTAGTTTTATTAATTTTGGGGAATATGATTCAATTGATTTCAAAGTTTTTTTTTCTACCCAAACCGCCATTTTCATTCGGGTTTCTCTAATTCTCTACTCACATCAATGATATTTTTGGTTATTCTTATGTACTAAAAATATATTATTTTTTAATTTTCTATATATGTTTACCTACCATAATAATTATTTCATTTATGTGGATTTATATATTTTAAAAGGATCATTCAAAAACAATTCCTGAAACAGAAGCTCGATTCAAGGATCTTCTCAAATTCTTACAAATTTTTAAGTTCAAACTACAATAAGTTTTAAGCCATATTAATATATAAAAAATTATAAATTTTAAAGTGAAAAAAATCCATTTTGGTTCATTTCTTTTATTTATGTAAGAAAACATGCCTTTTCACTTTAAAATCTATTTAAAGAATTCTATAATCTACATTAAAATGTTCTATTTCTAAAACTTCTTTAAAAACTATTTTTAAATTATTTCAACTCAATAAGATTTTATTTAATCCTCAAATATAATTTCAATCACCTTCAATTTTCTTTTATGGGATATACTTTCTTATAATATGATTTCCTAAAAATTAAAAATGATTTTCCAAAATAAATCTTCCGACCAAAGTAAAAAAGGATTTTTCTTATCTCACTTTTTGTTTTATGAGATATATTTTTTGTTCACCATTAACTTCTTACATGAAGGGTATGTACTGCCCATTTTTATATCATATCAAGAGTCTCCTTATTCTAATGATATTATAAGGTATTATGATTTGTATATTTCAAGGTGGTATGGGACACTTTAGAATGATTAAGGATTATTTCCTCAGGAATTTTTTAATGGTTTCATTTCAATGTATCCTCATCTATGGAAAAATCATTTGTTGAATCTTGTACTTAATTGAGGTTTATCTCCTATTATATCAACCACCATGTTTTATTGAATGGTTTTTGATTAGTTTGACAACTTTTGAATTAAGTATTTAATTATTCAACATGGTATGGGACATATTGAATAAGTGACATTTAATTATTCAAAAGTGGTATGTGACACTTTGAATAAATGACACAATTTAATTATTAAAAGTGTTATGGGAAACTTTGAATTAAATAATTTATATACATATGAGGAATGAATTGGACTTATTATCTGATTGGTGGGGCCCATTATAGGCCCTGAATGCATCAGTAGGTCTCATGATACAAACTATGTCATAACATGAGACCTTGACAAAATAATTATTTATGGTCTTCGTATGAGGCCTTGAAAGTGTGGTTTTGATGTCCAAAATATGAAATTATCTAATTATAAAAATAGTATTGACAGTTTGTGTGGTTTTTAGACTAGTAGAGTACCCATGATTATGTTTTATTATGGAATTATTTATTCAACTTTTATTCTTGCCATAATTTGGTCCAGTTTATTTTTAAAGGCATGTGTTTTTAGTTATTCACCATGTAAAATATTTGTGTTTATGATATATTCCACTATATTTCTTACCCTTACTTAGCATTTGTGCTCACCCCTTTGAATTTTTTTCCTTCCCCAAGTGAAGGAGAATAGATCATTTATTGAGTTTTCAAGGATGCAGTTTATTAGATTTTTTTATGTATCATATTTTGTTTCCTTTAAAAATGTAAAATGGTTCCATGTATGTATATAGTTTCTTCAAGACTATTAAACTGATCGGTCTTTTGGGATTGGATTTCTTGTAACAATGCCAATGTATTTAAATAATGCACCATCATTGAGAATTTGGACTCGAGGAATTACAATAATAATACTGGATATGATATGTTTATGATAATGAGACTGGATACGATAATAATCATACTCATATTTATCATACTAAACATTATCAGATAAAATATAATGTCTCCTATTTTGTCTTTCAAAATGACAAAATATTATTATTCGGATTGATAAGGGTTTTGATTTAAACTGTACTTAGACTCAAATAATTTGACATAATAACCTTTTTATACTTAGAAAAAATTATATCTAAATATGTTTTACACTAAAAATGATATATATCCGAACCAAATAAGAAATTATACTATAATATGATTGTTGAAGTGTTAGGCTTCCAAGTCCTCGAGAAACACTTGGCGAAAATATGACTGTTGGAGGACCAAGATGACCGTAGAAAGCTTTCCTGTAAATACCTGGTCATTTTATGGGTTCACAAGGGGTGGAAGACACATGTAGAGATACTATGAAAATTAATGATCATTCCCCTTTTCTAAAATCTCAACGTGTGAGAGCTCTATATCTTATAAGAGTAAACTACTTGTTCCTCTCACTTGTAATCCTTTTTAGTTTATAATCATAATGACCAATCATGTAAATATGAACGAGGGATAACAGGGATATTGAGACAGAGAATCTAGTAATAGTACAAAGGGCTCATGGGGATAACGAGAAATAGAAGCTGATCATCGTATCAAGGGATCATTGGGATAGTGAGATAGGCTGATCATCATATCAAAGGCTCACAAGGATAGTGAAACAGACTTATCATCATATCATGGGATTTCCTTGGTATGTTAAAGACATAATTTTATATAAGTATTAAAAAAGGTACATTTATCCTAGGTTATGGGATACCCTACTCATTGGGTTAAAAGAAATGTATTCATTTGTATTAATTTTTTTAAAATTCATTAATTTCCACTGAAATTTTAATATAAATTGAATCATTTTATATAAATCTTTATAATTATATATTTATTATAATAATTGTTTTTTATTACAATATAATCCTTTTAATCTAATTATGACTCTATAATCATTGAGAAAGAATCCCTAATTTTGAAACTCTATAATATATCATAACCATTGTGATTATGATTATTTTTGTGTTTACACTGATTAAAAAATTTTCTACTGTGAATGTGATTAAAATCTAAATATGTTACCACTACTTAGTAAAATGATTATATACAATGTTAAAATAGAAGAATTTTATAATATTGATATGTGAAATGCATATCAAAATCTACTTGATTACAATAATTTGTTTATCAGACCCATGGGTTAAGCCTGATTACCTTTAAATACATATGAAGTTTTTTTTGAATATGATTTGTTTAACCTTATTCGACTAAGTTAATTTTAAGATTAAAAACGAATTTTTTTAAACATACAATTCACCTCCTCTTGTATTTAGCCATATTCAAATACATTATAATCCTACAGTTGGTATCAGAGCCAAGTCCCTGTTATACTAATACCTATATAGGATACTATATATGGAAAAGGTTATTGGTCATAACCTGAGTTTTCTATTCCAAAATAGTTATAATTTGTTTATTTTCAACTCCAACTCAGGATTTATCATCTTTCTATAAAAGAAAAATCCCAATATAGATTATGTGCATTTATATAGTTTTTATTACTTATTCTAGGTTCCTTTTCTAAAAAATATCATTCAATAGATTTGATAAAAAAAGATAAATTTCATAGTATAAGTTTAAAACTAGTGAAACACATAATATAAACTAATAAATTATGCATAAATATTACAAGTGTCATAAACATGGTTTATTTCAAAATATTATCAAAACATAAAAATATTTACAAATAATTCATAATGGTTTCTAAAGAAAATGTGAATTAATCAAATAAAATCTCTCAGGAGTGTTATACCATTTGCGTAGTAAGGGCACAATCATAATGCACCAGAATAATGGTTGATATATAATCGAGCAACCGGTTTCAAGGTTATTACCCATTGATTCATATGTTTGAAACCAAACCCTATTTTAGTATCTATATACAGATTTATTTCAAGTAAAACCATTTAATATAAACCTAATAAAAACTATAAGATATTATATTATATGTAAACATATCCTAAAATTCAGTCAATCAGCTATGTTCTATAATCTATGTTTTTCTAAATTAAGTTCCCTAAGATTCTACTAAAATTACACTGATTACAAATATAAATAAACCTAACCTTTTATCCATGAGAATGTGATTAATTTATTAAATTGGTACTATATACAAGTGATGACATACCAATGGAAAAAATAGTTTAGTTTTCATGGTAAACTAGATACATACTTGAATCTTACATTACATTTGAAATCATAAAATACAAGACTATATATTTTTTTGAACCACATTATTCACCCTAGAATATCCTTACACGTTAATTATAATAAGAATTATAGATTATTGGAAAAAGTAAACATAAGGAAGGGATACGATTATATGGTCAGTAACGTTATTCATATAGTGGCATCTAAATAAGGAATAGATAATATGGTAGGAATAAATAATGATCAAATAATTACATATAAATAAATATATAAACTTGAAAACTATCCATGTGTACCATAACTATTAAAATTATCATATATACTTCAATAAATAATTTCATATTATGGAATTCATAATAAAATACACCCAAAACCTATAATCAAGGACTCATTCTAAGACATCTATATGAATGGGTAAGGCCTCAGCCAAATACCCAAAATATGATTTTCTCAAGAGACATACTGATTCATTTTTGGGATATGTAATTCCATTCCAAACCCATATATGTTCAATGAATTCATGATATGAATACATAATATAACTTAAACAAAATTCTTTAAAATAAATAACTATTCATATTGGAAGAATATTCATGTAGAATAAAAATACATTACATAGTAAAATTAATCTCACACTATCTAACTAATTATGGTGGAGGTATCATTAGATTATATTCTTAATATATATTAATATTTATAAAAACAAGTTGATATAGATTAAAATAAATTAAAAGATCACTGTGATTTTTCTTGAGGAAAATAACTTTTTCACATTGAAATCAAAAATTTAAAATATAATAAATTACCAAATATTAAGGAATTTTTTTTTTCAATAATAAACATTGAAAAATTTATATTAATCTTCAATTAATTGGGAATCAATGATGGTGTGAAATTCTATTCATTCAATATATGTTAAAATAATAATTCTTTTCACATTTTTGTAAAAAAGTCCAAAAGTACATTTGTTCAAAAATGACAAGAAAATTAGTATTAAACAATATTATAAAAGGTAAAACATGGGTAAAAATTTATTTAATAAATCATTATATAATATAAAAAAATTCTTTAAATTTTTTTATGGAAAATATAAACATGGAGAACAAAGATTCCTGATCGAGTAGAAAAAAGTCGGTTTTCCTTAAAAATATTATTTTTTTATTTGAAGTACATAAAGAAGGAAAAAATAAATAAAAACATATGATTTATTTTAATAAATGGATTATAATAATATATATTTGTTTTAATATATAATGATCAAATAATTCCCCTTACGGAGACTTAAATAATCTCGAATAATGATGAATATTTTGAAATAAACCCTACCTGAGGTCTAACTTCATTTGTATGTGTTAAAATATTTTGTATAAAAAAATTTAATTATATATATATTAAAAATGAATAATAATATATATATTACAATATATGATTTACTTATAACCTTTGATCACCTGTTTATTAATAACTCTTTATTAAAATCACTGTTTTGGGTGATAACTATTTCAATTTTCATGAATGTCTCAGTTTGTATTTTTTCTCCTTATACTTTGATCATGGTTCTAAAATATTTATATTTTTAATAATAATATAAATATTATATATGTTATATATATATATATAATCATCCATAAAAGTTAGATATAGAAAAATTAATTACATCATTCATAGAGATAGTAGACCGCCTATACTCATGAACACAAATTTCACATTTCAACAAATATAATGAAAGAAAGGTAAATAATAATTCAGATTCAAAAAATCATTATTATATACTAAATCTCATATATATTTATTAAATATACCCTTATTACTATCTATGTGTAATGGTACGGGCCTCTCCGTCCATTCCTTTGTCGAAAAGAAGGTCATGAAGAGTTCTGGAGGGTAGAATGGACTTTTCCCACACTTTTTGAAATTTTGAAACTACACGCTGTGTATTGTGAGTACACGCCATCTACCACCTTGCCGAGTACACCCGTGTTAAATCCGTGTCCTTGCCGTGTGAAATAAATAAGTACATGTTGTGTACACCATCTTACATGCTGTGTAGTTTCTCCCCGCGTACGTGTTACCCTCAAACCTCGTGTTGATTGGTCAACGGTCGTGTGCCGTGTTGAATGTCGTGTTGGAATCCGTGTGGAGACCATGTGGAATGGCCGAGTACACACCGTGTAATAGGAAGTACATGTTGTGAAATTTAGTTTTTCTCGCCTATAAAAGGAGGGGGGGCTCTCCTCCTTTTCAGACCATTCCTCTCTTCCCCATTCCTCTGAGAAGAGACCTCCAAAGAGACTCCAAAGCTCCTTTCTTCCATAACATCTTCATCCAAGCTCAGATTTATGATCTCTCAGTGGCCACAAGATCGTAAAGAAGAGGATGAACTTCTGAGCTTGGATCTTTTGTTTTCCCTTTATCCTTTCCTTCCCATCTTCCACCCAAGGAGTTTTTTGCCGGGTTTTGATAGAAGTGAAGGACGCTGATGGACTTCTTCTAAAGTTGATCTGAGGGAGAGTTGTGATCAGAACCTCTTGAGGTAGGGATTTTACCTTCATCTCTGTAATTTGTGCAGCATGTGGGATGGGTGTCCTCTTGCTTCCACGAGACATAGTTGAACCAATTTAATGAAGATAATAACTGGATTAAATAATGGGTATGGGAAAAGTTGTTAAGTTTATCTTGTTTATCCTATTGTTATGTTGTGAATTGAATAGGCTTGTGCCTACTGAAAATAACGGTTTTTGGGGGCCTTTTCTTGCGCAATTAAATGTTTCCTAATATTTCATGACCGTTTTGTGGATGGAAACTTTGTGGAATATGGAAATTGGTTAATCACATAAAGTTTGATGATTAAATGAATATCCAAAAACCTTGTGTGATCACCCTAGTTGAACAAAATGGAATAATGAACATGTTGGAGTTGGTTTGGTTTTGTGGTGTGTGAAGGGGGGGGGGGGGTGAATCCTCGGTTTTACGAATAAGATGGGAAGTGGGGCTGCAGTAAATGATATTAAAGGGGAAACGATGTGGCACGAGCATTGTTTTGTGATACGATTGTGGAGATGTGGTTATAGTGGCAGCAGGGCTGCAGTAATGAGTTGTGATATTAAAAGAAAGTGGAAAGTTGATAAATGAACTGTGGGGAACAATAATGAATTAAATGAGGGGACAATAAATGGGGATTGATTGATGATAAAAAGTTTGGTTTTGTGTTTCTTGTGTTCTATCTAACTTGATTTGTGGTTGGAATGGTTTTTCTATGAAACGGTTGATCTAGTTTGATGATTTCAAAGTATTTAACGAACTAATAAAATAATACTATTGAAACATGAAGACCTAAATGGGGTTGGGATTTTTTATTGTATGCATGCTTCGTAGTAGCCGTGCTGAGGCACATGTTCAGTTTCTCTGTTTAGAAGCCATAAGTTGGACTGTGTGTTTGGTATACATATATGTATCTGTATCTTTATGTTTTGTTCCACCCCACCCATGTTGGGAACCCAGTGCCGAACACTCCCATTTCATTGGAGTGGGTGTTTCCCATTAGTTACTAGCTCCTTCCTACTCTTTATTCCATAGGCTGTGATGGCTTGAGGCGAACTTACACCTAAGACTCTTCAGGTAGGTTTCGTTTGGTGATATTTTATCCCAAGACTCTTTGGGCAGGTTTACTATTCCCATGAACCTTTGGGATGAGGCCCAGGTGTGTGCAGGTGGGATATGTGGTTTGTGAGGCCCAGGTGTGTGCGGGCAGGATATGTGGGTTTTAAGGCCCAGGTGGGTGCGGGCGGGATATGTGGTTTGTGAGGCCCAGGTGGGTACGGGCGGGATATGTGGTTTGTGAGGCCCATGTGTGTGCGGGCAAGAAGAGTGTGGTAGCATCCCGACATTCTCCATTAGGAAGAGCAGCTAGCTAGTGGGGGGGCGGGGGAAGAATGGTGCGGGGTACCCAATACTCTTGTTCTTATATATACTACTACCTGTTGTTTTATGTTTTTGGTGAGCATGGCTGGTGAGGTTGGGTGAATATAATTCCTTTCTAGGTTGTGGTTTCTTCTGTTGTTCTCATGGGACATTAGGATGTCACCCCAAATGTGCACGAGAGATTTAGGTTTCCCTACTGAGTATACATGTATGCTAACCCTACATTTTATTTCATATTTCTAGGAGGACTACCAGGGCCGTGCAGGATCCTACTAGTCAGGACAGTTGCAGTTATTGCAGTTTTTTGTACTCTTGTTTCTTTTTCTATTGTACTTTTGAGTTTTCCTGTACTTGTACTTTGTTTTCCGAATTGTTTAAGCATGCATGTGGGATTGGTTTGGGTTTAGTTTCATTTAATTGTTCCTTTTTCTTTTAGTGTTTAACTCATCCTATTTTCCAATCTTAAATAATAAAAAGGGTAATGCCTCCCATATTTGTGAAAACTCATACCCTTGGTGCTAGTTGCCACTCTGGGGCCTACTGGAGGTGAGACTCGAGGGTCATTATCTCCTTTTCACCATTGCCAGCTCAGGAGGGGCATCTTTGGTGGGAGGGTGTCATGATAGAATGGTATCAAAGAGAGGTTGAGAGATAGGATAGAGTCTGGAATTAGGCCCAATGAGGATTGCATGGGATGGTAGGGCAACAATGTTAGGTGATCTTGGTGCGTGACATAGGCTAGGGAAGACCGGCTAGGACACGGGATTTTAGGGCCTCCCATGATCCGATGCAAGGACTCTAAGCCTACCTAATGACCATGTGAGACTACATTGATTGTAGGTTAGAGACCCTAGGGAAGTTACATGCATCATCATGTTTGTTTTACTTGATTGGGGTGTTCTGGGAAAGAAATTGAAATAAAGTTATAAATGAAACCTTGAGAAATTTCCCATGCTAATTGGGATTAGGTGATCTTTGTTTACCGTACAACTATGGTACCTGGATGTCATCCTTGGGTCACTCAAATAGTCGAGGCCCAGAAAATTCAGGTGTTTGATCAGTTGAGGATTGACCGTGAGGAGGAAGATGATCAGTGGTAGAAGACTCTCTGTTCTTTCCAGCGACAAAACCTCAAGAAGTACAAGGGTGGTACTTCGTATATGGAGAAGGAGGGGTGGCTTGGGGAGAAAGGGATCAATTTTACTTTGATCCATGCTCTGATGGTGTACTGGGTTTCCCTAGTAGTCAGTGATCTGATAGGTGCGGCGCGTCAGTGGTGGACGCTCTACCTCAGGGAGAGGCCAGAGGCAGAGGTTCCGTGGGATGACTTTTAGAAGGAGTTACGAGAAGAATTACATTCTTCCATGATCAAGGCAGAGAAGCGTCAGAAGTTACTCTCCCTCCTGCTGGGGAGTATGTCAGTAAGAGAAATGGGGATCAAGTTCAAGGGTCTCCTACACATTGCTTCAGATCTCTTTCTGGATAAAGAGTCTCGGGAGAGACGTTTGGAAGAGACGCTTCATCCTTCGCTCCAGTATGTTGTCACCCCCTTCACCCATACGACGTACTTGGTAGTACGGAAGAAGGCATAGGTTGTTGAGAGGATACACTTTCTGGGAGGTGCACCACGAGAGGGGATCCAGCTGGGTTCGTCGAATGGGAAGGAATTTAGCAGTAGGTCTCCTATGACAGGACCATCCCGATTCAGGCCAGTAGGGAGCAGGCTCCAGCAGTTCCAGTTCAGATCTTCAGGTCCTCATCCCTTTTTCACGATCCTAGGACCTAAGTGTTTCTCTTGAAGAGTTTTTAGGAATGTTTAGAGTCGTTGGCTGACCCGAGATCAGTGAGGTGGAGGTGGTTAGGTTCAACGCCCGCCTCAGTAGCACCAGTTGCCAGCGAGGCCCTTCCAGCAGTAGCAGGACCTTGCTCCTCCG
Organism: Viscum album; assembly: GCA_963277665.1. Taxonomy (NCBI): domain Eukaryota; kingdom Viridiplantae; phylum Streptophyta; class Magnoliopsida; order Santalales; family Viscaceae; genus Viscum; species Viscum album. The sequence continues at coordinate 419,289,268 of OY728148.1, forward strand.
AGGACAGACTTCTCAGGAGGAGGATGACCTCAGGGTTCTCCTCAGGGACCTTGAACAGGGCATGGTCATTGAGGTAGTTGACATCAGAGAGGTAGAGGAGATGGGCATGGACAGTTTCATGAAGCATAGTTGGCTGCTCCGGCAGGACCAGAGGTGGTGCGAGGTATGATTTGTTTGTTCAGTACTCTCGTTTATTCTTTGTTTGATTCGGGAGATTCACACTCCTTTTTTACACCCGGTAAATCCCATTATTTGGGTCTAGACATAGAGAGACTTTCTGTACCCCTGGTGCTGAGTACACCAGTTGGAGGTCAGACCAGCGTATCTTGTGTTTTCCGGGGATGTGGGATGCCATTGGGACCTCATCGATCTAGTGGGGATCTTCTTTTTCTACAGATGCAGCCATACAATGTCATCCTAGGCATCGACTGGTTGTTTTCTGTTAGTGCCGCTATCAAATACTGCCGAAGAAGAGTCATGTTCTCCGACGTGGATGGGCAGCGTGTAGCTTTTGTTGGCGAGAGGAGCTATCATGTGGGAAGCTGGCATGTGAAGCCTTCCAATTCCTTGTTAGGTGGGTTATCAGTGGGCTCAGATGATACAGAGATGATGGATGTTCCAGAGGTTGTTGGGGAGTTCCTCGATATTTTTCCAAGGGAGGTTGTGACTCTACCACCCCCTGATGTGACGTTGAGTTCGGGATAGACTTACAGCCTGATGTCTGTCCGATTTCGATGGCCCCTTATCAGATCACACCTTCGTAGTTGCTGGAGTTGCGGATTCAGATTGACGATCTAATGGAGAAGGGTTTTGTTCGACCCAACGTGTCACCATGGGGTGCTCCAGTTCTATTTTTGAAGAAGGAAGATGGTGGTCTTAGGATATGCATAGACTACCAAAGGTTGAATCAGGTAACGGTCAAGAACCGTTACCCCATTCCAAGGATAGATGATATCATTGACCAGCTGAGGGGAGAAGGTTGGTTTTCCAAGATTGATATATGATCTGGATATCATCAGCTGAGGGTAAAGGATAGTGACATCTCGAAGACGACATTTAGGTGCAGGTATGGGCACTTAGAGTTTGTAGTGATACCGTTTGGAGTTACGAATGCACCAGGTGTGTTCATGGGACTTATGAACATTGTCTTCCGAGATTTTTTGGACCGGTTCCTCATAGTGTTTATCAATGGAATCCTGATCTACTCAAGATCATAGGATGACCACATTGAGCATCTTAGGGCAGTCTTGGAAGTCCTTCAACACCATCATCGTTATGGGAAATTGTCGAAGTGTAATTTCTTGACGCAATAAGTACACTTCCTTGTGCACGTGGTATCTCAGCATGGAGTGTTAGTGGACCCATCGAAGGTGGAGGCAGTTGTTTCTTTGGTAGCACCCAAGAGCATGGAAGAGGTTCGTAGGTTCCTAGGATTGGAAGGTTATTATCGGAGGTTCGTTTCGAACTTCTCTTGAGTTTTTGATCAATTAACAGCTTTGACTAGGAAGGACCGGGTCTTCCAATGGAGCGAGCAGTGCCAGAAAGCTTTCGACTACCTGAAGGAGAAGTTGGTCAGTTCTCCAGTACTCAGATTTCCAGAGGAAGGGTTGTTGTATGAGGTGTTTTTTGATGCTTCTAGCATTGGTTTGGGGTGCGTACTGATGCAAAAGAAGGAAGTGATATGTTATGGGTCTAGGTAGTTGCGCCCTCACGAGCGTAACTATGCCACCCATGACCTAGAGCTTGCAGCAGTAGTGTTCGCAATGAAGTTGTAGAGACATTACCTCTTTGGGGAGCGCTTCGTGGTCTTCTCAGATCACAAGATCTTACGTTATATCTTCTCCCAGCATGACCTGAACTTACGGCAACGAAGATGAGTTGAGTTTCTCTAAGACTTTGACTTCGAGATCTCTTACACTGAAGGTAAGGGAAAAGTTGTTGCTGATGCCCTGAGCCGGAAGTCGTATAAGGAAGTGGTTCAAGAATCCACTTATTCTTGGAAAGCGATGGGATAGTTGGCTGCCTTTCACTTGGATGCAATGATAGAGGGTGTTAGAGGCTATTTGTTTCAGATGACGGTGTAGTCCTCCTTGTTTCAGCAGGTGGAAGAGTCTCAGTGTGGATATTTCTAGGTGGAAGTAATGCGAGATCATATCGATCAGGGAAATTCTCCAGAAGGATGGTCAGAGGACAGCCGACATCAGATTCTTTTTCATGGAAGGTTGTTTGTTCCGGAGGTGATGTGTGAGGGAGTTCTCCGTGAGTTCCATAGCTCAACCTTGGCAGTACCTCCGAGAGTTTCAAATATGTACCGAGGCCTGATGGAATAGTTTTGGTTGCCCAGGGTGAAACGGGCAGTGGTGGAGTTTGTGGCTAAGTGCCTAGTGTGTTAGCAAGTAAATGATGAACACCATGTTCCTAGTGGATTGTTGCATCATTTAGATGTCCCCGAGTGGAAATGGGATGACATATCAATGGATTTCGTCACAGGACTACCTAGAGCTCAGGGTGGTGAAGATGCTATCTGGGTAGTGGTGGATCGACTAACAAAATCATCTCACTTCTTAGAAATTAAGGAGTCGGGCCCGGTGAGTACCTCAACATAGAGGTACGTAGACGAGGTGGTGCGTTTGCATGGAGTTATGAAGTCTATCTTCCCAGATCGGGATACTCGGTTTACCTCACGAGTTTGGAGGGGGTTACAACATACTTTTGGAACCCAGCTATGCCTTAGCACTACTTTCCACCCCTTGACCGATGGGCAGACAGAGTGGACTATCCAGACATTAGAGGACATGGTACGAGCATGCGTTCTGGATTTCAGAGGATCATGGGTGCGACACTTGCCTTTAGTAGAGTTTTCCTACAACAACAGATTCCACTCTACTGTTGGCATGACACCGTTTAAGGGTTTGTATGGAAGACCATGTCATTCACCCATTTGCTGGGAAGAGGTTTGTGAGATAGGTGATCGTGGGCCAAAGGTAGTATAGAGCACCATAGAGAAAGTACAGCTTGTGTGTGAGAGGATGAAAGCAGCTCAGGACCGACAAAAGTCTTATGTTGATCGTTGGAGGAGGCCCTTAGAGTTCGAGGTGAGAGATCATGTGTTCTTGAAGGTTTCCCCTTGACAGGGGAAGTGGAGGTTTGGGAAGGGGAGTAAGCTCTCCCCAAGGTTCATCAGACCTTTCGAGGTGCTAAGTCGAGTCAGAGAGGTGTCATATTAGTTGGCCCTGCCACCACAGTTGGAGAAGGTTCATGCCATCTTCCACATCTCCCAGCTTCGTCGGTACTTACATGACGACTCTCACGTTATCGACTGGGGAGAGTTAGATATGGGAGACGATGCGACCTTCGAGGAACGACTAGTCAGAATCAAGGATCGTAATTATAAGGTGCTCCGTGGATGAACCATCGCCTTGGTTCGTGTGTTGTAGAGGCATGGTGGCCTCGATGAGAGCACATGGGAGCAGGAGGCTCAGATGCATGCTCAGTACGCAGAGTTGTTTTCACTTGTGTTTTTCTTTGTTCTTTTGAGCTTTGTTTTGATGTTACACTCTATACCTTTGATATATGGAATACCTGGATTGTCGGTTGTGAGAATTTTTGTTTCCATATTCTCTAGAAGTGTGTAACATGTCCAGATGTGTGGGGAAAGGGAAAAACCTGATCCTTAATCAAGATGCATTAATGAGGATGCGATTTAACCCATGCGGGAGAGTCAGTACCACCTAAAGAGGATAATATCTTGACATGGGAGAAGGAATTCCCAAATCCATGTGTTTGGGCAGTGTGTTGGTTGTACGGTGTTGGGGGAAGTGTAAGTTGGAAAAATATTAATATATGGAAGTGGACAGACCCAATTCTTAATCGAGACGCATTAATGCAGATGCAATTAAACCCGTCCAGGTGAGTCAGTGCCGCCTAAAGAGAATAATATCTTGACATAAGAGAACTAATTCCTAACACATGCGATTAGTGTTGTTGGTTGGGTTCCTGTTATAGCGAGCGCCCTAAGAGGTATCTTGTTGGGTTCTTCTGGGCTTGTTTTTGAATTATCGGGGACAAGAATGTTTTAAGAGGTATCCGGTGTAATGACCCAGACCTCTCTAACCATTCCTTTGTCAAAAAGAAGGTCATGAAGAGTTCTGGAGGGTATAATGGACTTTTCCCACACTTTTTAAAATTTTGAAACTACACGCCGTGTATTGTGAGTACACACCATGTACCAGCTTTCCGAGTATACCCCGTGTTGAAGCCATGTCCTTGCCTCGTGAAATAAATAAGTACACGCCATGTAGCCCTTCTTACACACCGTGTAGTTTCTCCCCACGTACGCATTACCCTCAAACCGTGTGTTGACCGGTCAACGGCTGTGTGCCGCATTGAATTCCTTGATGGAAGCCGCGTGGTGACTGTGTGGAATGGCCGAGTACATGCCATGTACTAGGAAGTACATGCTATGTACTTTAGTTTTTCTCGCCTATAAAAGGAGGGGGCCTCTCCTCCTTTTCAGCCCATTCATCTCCTCCGCATTCCTCCAAGCAGATCCCTCTCGAGAGACTCCAAAGCTCCTTTCTTCCATAACTTCTTCATCCGAGATTCGATTTATGATCCGTTAGCGGCCACGAGATCGTAACAAATAGGAGGAACTTATGATCTTGGAAATATTGTTTTCCATTCAGACTTTCCTTCACAGTATCCACCCAAGGAGGTTTTTGCCGGGTTTTGACAGAAGTGACGGATGCCGACGGACGTCTTCTAAAGTTGATCTAAGGGAGCGTTGTGATCAGAACCTGTTGAGGTAGGGATTTTACCTTCACCTCTCTAATTTATGCATCATACGGGATGGGTTTCCTCTTGATTTCACGAGACATAGTTGAACTAGTTTAATGAAGATAATAACTAGATTAAAGAACAAGGATGGGGAAAGTTGTTATGTTTATCATGTTTATACTATTGTAATGTTGTGAATTGAATAGACATGTTCCTACTGAAAATCACGGTCATTTGGGGACTTTGCTTGCGCAATTAAATGCTGAACTATCTTTCTAGACCGTTTTGTGGATGGAAACTTTGTGGAATATGGAAATTGGTTAATCATGTAAAGTTGGATGATTAAATGCATATCTGGAACCCTTGTGTGATCACCCCGGTTGAACAAAATGGAATAATGTACATGTGGGTGTTGGTTTGGTTACGTGGTGTGTGAAAGGGGGGGTGGGGGGGGGGGGGGGTGAATCCTGGGTTTTACGAATATGATGGGAAGCGAGGATGCAGTAAATGATATTAAAGGGGAAATGATGTGGCACACGCCTTGTTTTGTGATACAGTTGTGGAGATGTGGTTATAGTGGAAGAAGGGCTGCAGTGATGAGTTCTGATATTAAAAGAAAGTGGAATGTTGATAAATGAACTGTGGGGAACGATAATAAATTAAATACGGGAATAATCAATGGGGATTTATTGATGATAAAATGGTTGGTTTTGTGTTGCTTGTGTTCTATCTAACTTGATTTGTGGTTGGTAGGGTTTTTCTACGAAACACTTGACCTGGTTTGATAATTGCCAAGTAGTTAAGGAACTAATAAACTATTATTTTTGAAACATGAAACCCTAAATGGGGTTGGAATTGTTTGTTGTATGCATGCTTTATAGTAGAAATGCTGAGGCACGTGATCAGTTTCTCTGTCCAGAATCCATAGGTTGGGCTATGTGTTTGGTATACATATATGTATCTGAATCTTTGTGTTTTGTCTCACCCCACCCATGTTGGGAACCTAGTGCCGAACAATTTCATTTCATGGGAGAGGGTGTTTTCCCCTTAGTTACTAGCTCCTTCCTTCTCCTTCCTCCATAGGCTATTATGGATTTAGGCGACCTTACACCTAAGATTCTTCGGGTAGGTTTTGTTTGGTGAGATTTTAGCCCAAGAATCTTCGGGCAGGTTTATTTTTCCCAAGAACCTTCGGGATGAGGCCCAGGTGTGTGCGGGAAATATATGTGGTTTGTGAGGCCCAGGTGGGTGCAGGTGGGATATGTGGTTTCTGACGCCCAGAAGTGTGCGGGCGGGATATGTGGTTTGTGAGGCCCAGGTGTGTGCGGGCGGGATATTAGGTTTTTGAGGCCCAGGTGTGTGCGGGCAGGAAGAGTATGGTAGCGTCAGGATGTTCGCCGTTAGTAAGAGAAGCTAGCTAGTGGGGGGGGGATTGTGAAGGGTACCCAATAATCTTGTTCTTATATATACTAATACCTATTGTTTTTTGTTTTTGGTGATCGTGGCTGGTGAGGTTGGGTGGATATAATTTCATGCTAGGTTTTGGTTTCTTCTGCTGTTCTCACGGGACATTAGGATGTCTCCCCACCTGTGCATAAGAGAGTTAGGTTTCCCTACTGAGTATACTTGTATTCTCACCCTATGTTTACTTTCAGGTTTCCAGAAGGACTACCAGGGCTGTGCGGGATCATACTAGTCAAGACAATTGGAGTTGTTGGAGTTTTCTGTACTCTTTTTTCTTTTGGTATTGTACTTTTGAGTTTTCCTGTACTTGTACTTTTTTTCTCATAATTGTTTAAGCATTCATGTGGGATTAGTTTGGGTTTATTTTCATTTACTTGTGCCTTTTTTATTTTGGTCTTTGACTCATCCTATTTCCCGATCTTAAATAATAAAATGGGTAATGCCTCCCATATTTGTGAAAACTCAAACCCTTAGTGCTAGTCACCACTCTAGGGCCTACTAGAGGCGGGACTCGGGGGTCATTATCTCCCTTTCACCATTTACAGCTCAGGAGGGGCATCTTTGTTGGGAGGGGGTCATGACACTATGTAAACCATAAATGAAAAATGATTTCCATCACTTCGTGAAGGTGTAAGTCCACACGCACGCATAAGAAACATTATCATTTTTAATTTGATTGAGAAGTGGGTGGATAATGGTGGTTTCATAATAATAATAACATTTAAATTTAGTTTTGATAATGATATTACTATTTTATGATAAATACCACATATTTATAGGAGGTAATAGAATAATTAATAAAAAGAAGTTATTGATTAAGGCAATTACCTCTTCCTTGAAATTACTCCTTTAGATATCCTTTTAAGGACACTAAGTTTTGTATTTTTGGAATACCAAAACCCCTATGACATGTATACTAATGTAGCGAAGGTATTTATGTGGTGTTTGGTTGATATATACCTCTCTATTTTGTGTAAAGAAAATAAATAAATAGAGGTAAATGAAAAAATTGGAAATACTACAAATATTAAAATATAATTAATTAATTGTAATGAAAAATGATTCAAAATTGACATAGATTAAAATAAGAAGCTAATATGGTCAAAATATTTTCAAAAAATGAAAATTTTATAGGTTCTTATGTCATTTTAAACATTTTCTTATAGTTTAGCCCTTGGTTAACCAATTTTAATTTTAATAATGGGAATGGATTTTTAGTATTAAATGGTTATAATTTTTATTATTAGGTAAAAATTGTTACATAAATGTCCTGGATATGTTATTTTGGACAATTTATTTACCTAATTTTTCTCATTAATTTTTTTTATTTTTAAATAATGAAATAAATTCTTTTATTATAAAATAATTTTAATGTCATTTTGAGAAATATTTACGTAATATGGCTTTAAATACAACATTAAAAAATGTAATTAGAATCCGAACACTTCACACATCTAAAATATTTATTTTTTATCCAAAAAATTCTTGGCTCAAAATAAATCATAAATATTTTATGAATTTTAATATTAAAAAAAACAGTTATTTTATTTTTCTATTAATTGAATAAATACTATATCGGAATTTCATAAGAAATTAAGTAAAATAATTAATGACTAAAAAATATAAACAAATTTCCATATTATAGAATTATTTTTTATTTTGAAAAAACATTTAGAATATGACTTATCCTATTTTTATCCTTATGTAAAAATTTTAGAGATATTAAATTCAAGAGAGTGATATTTTGCGTTTATTCATTCAATAAATTAATATAAAGGTCATAATAAAAGATAATGGAAAAAGTGAAAATATATTTCAAAATTTAATGGAAATAGAAAAACTGCACTCATAAAATAGGATAAATTAAAGTGTTAGATAAAGTTTAAAACCTTATCCTAATGTTTTAACACTATTTTACCCATTTTAACCTTACCGATGTGACAAAAAATTACCAATATTACTATTGATAATAAACAACAATAAAAGGGATATTTTTACAAAATTTGATCCTATTAATTACAAATAAAGAATTTTTTTTAAATACTCAACTTCTATAAGTTTTCAAAATTAATTTTAAAATAAGTGCGCAAAATGGGACAAAATACGTTATTTAGAAAAATAAAATTTTAAGCATAAAAATGGATTTATTCATATCCCATTCCTAGAAAAAATATTAGAAAAATGGTAAAATATTTTTTAAAATATAAAATATAACCATTTCATTCAAATTATTCAAAAATAGATATAAATTTTATTTTTTAAGATAAAAACACAATTAACCCATAATAAGAGTCTTTTTAGAAGAATAACACTTTTATTCTATAATGATTTTATATTTATAATAAATTTATATCCAATGAATTTATTTTATAGATGTAAAAACCATAAATTTTTCATAATTTAGTTAATCTTATTCATACCATCAAATTTAAAGGCTATGTTAGAATGATATAGTATATTATAGTTCATTTAGACTCATAAATATGTGTATCAAATGCTATGGAAAAAGATTATATGTAGATAAATAAATCAAAAAAAATCTAGGTGCTACATTGATGGTCATCAATTTCCAAAAAATCTAATCTCTGGAAGTTAACAATGACCTTTAAGAATGAAAATTTTATAAGAATAAATAAATTTAGTCCATCCTTAACCTATTCTCTAATGTTTAAAATGTCATAATTATTGATATTATCATGATTAAATCCATAAAATATAACAGTTCTTAGCTATTATTTCAAGATATAAATTTCACATTGTGGGGTTTATGACATGTTTTAGAACATAATTTGAGGATAGAAATAACCTGATTTTAGTGCCAAAGTTTGAGATACAAATTTTCCAAAAAGAGAAATGTTATGCTATGAATATAAGAGTGACACCATGGAATAAAGTGGATCACTAAAATTTGTAATAAAAAAGATGTAATAGGAGAGTTTCATGATGTGATATACTATTATGAAAGTTAAAAAATGTGATAGAATGAGTTGATAAACTATGTCATGCCACACCTACAATGGTCACAATGATATTATAAAAATAACTAAAGAAGCTACACTATGGGGGAATCCTTCACACTGTAAAAACCATTTTAATTATTTTCATACAGAGATGGGGATTGATGTAAAGTATGTTTTTTACTATGTTTTAGGTAAAATAACCCACAAAAATTTAATAAGATCATGAGAAAAAAATTCCAGGAAATATATAAAGTCAATGGTATAAAATTATTTATTATTTGATAGTTATATTTAAAATTCTTAATGCTCTATAATGAAACAGAGATTGTGGAAAACTCTTGGTCAATATTTATGCACTCTATATGTAGAATTATACTATATTATATGAACCTATAATCTTGGATAGATTTTTAGTTATTGTAAATAAAGGGTTTCTCATATTAAAAAAGTTAACTAATATCCAGGAACATGATGATTATAAAAAGTAGAGATGAATAATTGGGAAAATAACCTAATGCTTTTATGATATTGAATATTTTGGGTGTCAAAGAAGATAGGAGAGAACTAATAGTGTATTATTATAAAGGAAACTATATATCAAATATAGAGATAACCAATTACCATTATTGTGATTTATATTTTTTTAAAAGAGATAGTGATTCAAAACTATTGATAAAAATTTCAACTCTATGTATTGAAGAAGATGAAGATAGAGAGACCGATCTGGTTAATACTTCTTGTAAATTAGGATGATGAATTATGATAAATAACTGAGTCTATGATATTACTTTATCCTAAATAAAAGGCTTTATTATATTCATATATCATAATGTTGAATACAACACTTTAATTACTATATAATTATAACATGAAATTTATATAATTTTAGGAAGCAGATCAAATATATTCTATCTCAGAGAGACACAAAGCCTTCACTGTCGATCTGTTTCAATGTGATATAAGATTGATTTTATATTTAAAGAGAATGTTTGGGTTGGTTAAATTTCATAATATCTAAATTTTTTTTCTTACATTGTACATAGTTATCACTAGGAGTATGGGTCCATGGATATACCCTACCAAGATATTTCACTTGATATTAAAAGGGAAGTTGTGTGAATCTAAAATAACAACCACAACAAACTAAGGATATAATCTTCCATCGTGGTGGTAAACCTCATTAAAAAATATTTCATTCCATATTCTTTTGGTTCCTTGTTAATACTACATGAATTCTTAAAGAATGTGTGAAAATAGAGAGAGATCCATTTATCGAATAAGTGAAGTGATAAATAAGGGAAAAGTTTTAAATTGGTAATAATTAATATTACAATTATTCAAACCCTTCTTAGCATCAGACATATCCTAAGTGATTCTAATTATTAAAATTATTGAATAGGTTCTTCAACTAATAGGATTATAAATAATCACTAGTTTTAAAGTATTTTATGTTTTAATTTGTAAAGGATTTATGAATGGAATATTTGAATAATATTATGAGACACCTATAAAATAAACTATGGAAGATATATCAGACAAGACATTGATGAAAATGAAAACATGAGATGTAAAGAAATTGAGAAATGAATCATCAAATAAATAAAATATCAATGACTATATACTAGTTATAGGTAATTAATGTAGAGTTTATTTTGTTGTATCTATTAATAATTTTTCTATTTAATAATCCTATGATAAGATGGAATCATTATAAGGCCTCTATAATTTACAAGTCCTTATTTTGTGTTTTTTGGTGGTTAGATGTGTCTGAGAGGAATATAGGGGAGGGGTAATGTGTTTTGAGCATAATTTTTTTCCAAGGAACCAATTTTTAGGGTTGATTTTTGGATTCCACCATAGTTGTTGGGTTTTTGGTGTGAGTACCTTCCCTATTTTATTGAGTTCACAATGAAGTTTTTAGTATCACTATATTTATAGGGGTGGATGCATCATAAATATTTGTTTTTTACCATAGATCCCAAGGATGGATTCCAAGTCTCCAACTCTACAAAGACTATTTTTTCATAGGTCATAGTATATACAATAAATTCTTGGAGGTTTAGGTAATTTTCTATACCATTTTTAGGAACTTACAGTTTGTAGATTTGGGTTTCACCACACTATTGTCCTGGGTTTATACGATTAAGGAGATATACATAGGGAATTTCACCATTGACTATAAAGTGTGGGTTTGATTGGGACACCCTAAGGTGTAGCTTCCCTTTATATAGTTTTGGTGGAAAACATTTGTATTATGTTGTGTCTAAGGGTGTTGCACTATTTTTCTATTAAAAATTACACTTCTATAAGTTTTTTTTCAGTCTCTATTTTCCTTGATTTCCTCCCTTATCCTTTGAATCCTTGGTGACATGAGGACCATTATTATATAAATTTGATCCCCATTTATATAATTTAACCCTAGGATTCTATAGATTGATTCATGGGGGATCTTAGGTGAGTTTTATTCTTCTATGTTGGTTCATGTCTCATTCATTTTATCATTAAATGAAATAAAATATTGGTTTCATTTAATTTTCTGGGCTTTTTATATATGATTGGTGGAAGATTCCTAGTGGGAAGATAGGTGATCTAGGAATTTTTCTTGTTTTTAAAAACATAAATGAATAAAATTGAAGCTTTGTATTGAGTTAGGGGATTCAAGAATTGTATATTGTTATGTGTAAGTGGGGGATTAATAGGCTTCCCTATCTTTGGGTAATGGTGGAATTAAACTTAATTAAGATAATAAATGGAATCTAGAATAAATTATAAGGGTGAAGGGATCAGATGTTAGATTTCTATATCGATGATGCTTCATGATATTTTCTTGTTAGTGTTCTGCCCATTTTCAATGATTGTTCATAATCTTTAGAAAAATCAATATGTTTGAAATTGGTTAAAAAATGTAAAACTGGTAAAGATGATGTGAATAATGAGTGAGTCTTATCATACGAATTATTATTCTTCCTTAAATATATTAATTATGAATGTGTTTCTCAAATCATGTTTTAAGTTGTTTATTAGATATTGATATCTTCTATATTTATGGATTATTTTTGTAGAAACCTATTCATAATGGATTGGTTAATTCAAGATGGTAATGAAAATGATGTTTTCTACAATTAAATCATTTGGGGATGTTGTGACCAAAAACCTGATATTATTTAATGTTTGTTAAACTTGTGTGATTAATTTCATGGACTTAATTTCCCTTTAAATTTTCCATTCTATAAAATTTTGATTTGATGTTATGTAATAGGATGGTATATCCCTTACTATGATTTGTTGTAAACTTATTCTGGTTGGGTTATTGGGTGTGGGATAGGCTGATAGCCTTGGTTATTATAGTGTTTTGGTACTGGTGATGAGAACAGGTTGATATTTGGCATTTTATATTACCATATATTTCTGTTGGGGAACCATATTGGTTGGTTGGAATTGGATAGGAGCCCTTATTGCCTGTCTTTCTTGATTTTTTCTACATAGTGACTATTTTTATTAATGTTTTGTTTTCATGATTACAAAATTACGGATATAATTTTCCATTTTAATATTAGTTCATCATTATTATAGTAACTTATGTTGAGTACTAGAAAACCAAGAAATTAGGTAATGATAATTGACTAATAAATGAATTCATGGTATTAGGTGTGATAGTGGAAATGGTCAAATATATGAAAATAACTTGATTGGGTAATAATTAATACACAAAAATCATGATTTATAAATTTGGAAATTATAATTTTGAATATAAGAGATATTTTTATTTTGATAATATGAAATTAATTGAAACAAAATTGGAGATGGGGATAATTAATGATGGGTAATTTTAATTTTTTTTAAATGAATCACTTCATGATGGACCTTGATCCTTATATACATGTATGAAATCCATCTTTCTTTAACTTCATGGTGATAGATAAGTGCCATGTGGGATGATAACTATTGTTCAATTCTATGTATATGTAGTTTCCTCTAGTTAGGTTGTGTGAGATATATTCATTATGTTTTATTAGTTCATACATTCCCCACCTATGTTGGGTGGATTGCTAATTCTCCGATGTTTTGGGATTCAAGAGTATTTTCATTACATTCAAGTTGAAAAGGGAATATATTGATGACTTCTCCAATATTCCCTTCCCCCCTTCATACATAGTACGATGTGTAGGTGTATCAAGGATTTGATGGATTACGTTATAGGATACACACCTTAAATGGCCGTAATGGTTCTTGGTTTCACCATACATGTATGTTAAGGGTGTAATGTCTTATAATTATATCTTGTACATGTATCTTAGTGGTAGTAACTATGATCACTTTAAGTTTAATTACATGATATTTAGTGTCTTGAGGTGTAATTCCTGATGCATGGGATGTAATGGATTATATACTTCTTATTAGTTATGTGTGTGTCTAGGATATGTTTATAGAGAGTGAAGGATAATGTGATGATGTGGTTGTGATAAAGTTGACTGAATGGTTAGGATGACTTATAGAATAAATGAGAGCACATGACATTTAGAACTTGGGGAGTGAGAGTGAAAAAGTAGTGGGGAAGTGGATGAAAGGTACCTTTCACGTATATATATATATATATATACACTTTTGATATTATGCTATAAACATTTGTGCATTACTTGGTGAGAGATCCTTAGTGTGGATGGGATGTAGTACTCCTAAATTAGGTAATGAGTTAGTTTTATTTATTTATTCATCGTTATTTAATATTATTTTTTTAATTTTCATGAGAGTTTTTAGGGAGGATCTTTCTATTTATACTTATATTATCACCTTATATATATATATAATTTATAGATTTTTGGTATTTGGTTTGCAGTCAAGATGCGTATTACTAGCTCATGGAGTTGTTCAGAAGCTGTTAGAGTTCTTTGGTCAGTACCTATGAATTTTTTTGGGGTATTTTTAGTTGTTTTTTCTTTGTATGAAATTACATATCATGTATTGGGATTGGTTATTTATTTATTTTTTGGTTTTAATTGGTGAATTCTATTAATATATTACCTTTGAATTTATATATTAACAACAATACCACTTATTTTCATGAATTCTATACCGATGGTGCTAGTTTCCAACCCATGGACTATTGGATATTGGATTCAAGGGTCAACCCCATCATAATTTATATCCCAAGAGGGGTACCGGTAAAGGGGGATCACGACTTAGTAATTTTAGAGATGATTATTGAGAGATAGGATAGAGTTTGGTGATAGGTACTTGTGATGATTTCATGGAAATGTAGTGAAATAATGTTATCTAAAATTAGTGCATGATATATTAAGGGGGGTCTAACTATGACACATGGTTATAGGCTCCCCTATGATTTAATACAAGAACCTTGAGTTTACATAATACACTAAGTGAAGTGATTGTTCTTATAGGGTATAAAACTAGGTAAAGAACATGAAACATGAATATATATGACTAAGTTTGAATTAGGTAGATTATGGGAATTAGGATGAAACGTAATTAATAAATCTTAAATGATCCATGTTTTAGTTTTATAGAGCCCCAAAAATTTTATCATTTTATGGTATGGATATAGGTGGTTATCCTTTTTAGGTTTATGAAGAATGTTTTGTTAATATGTTACACAATATTTCCAAATAGTTGAAGCATAAGAAAGTGATGTTTGGAGGAATATGCTCTCATATTTTCATTTATAGGACATGAATATATATGATGGATTGTTTTTAGAATGGGTGATTTAGTAATGATTTTATGAAGTATAGATTTTTTTATATTCATCCCAAGCTCAAAGGGAGAACTATGTTTCATTGGCTATTATCATGTTGCATGGGTTAACTCAGTAGTGGTATTTCTTCTTCTTCAAGGATAACATAGAATTGCATTTTTTATTGAAGAACATAGAAGATTAGATACAAGATGAGTTTCATTCATTAAATGCGATGAAATATTATCCATAGAATATCCTTACTCTCCACTAGTGAGGATAAAGTGTGTGGGAGTTCACTATTTTTCATAAGAACCTTATCCATTAAAGTTGAGAACTTATATTTAATGAGGTGGTTATAGTGAGGAATTTAAATGAGGATATGTGTTTATATATCTAGTTCATGATCACATCATTCATGTTATTGAGATATTTGTAGGTGTAGGTTAATTCAAAGATCAGTTTGAGGGTTTTAGACAGAACTGAATTGTTATAGTAAGGGAGTGGTCAAGAATCTCTATGGAGTAGTATTATGGATATAAGTTCTTAGCTTACTACTTAGTAGAGGATTTGAACAAAAAAATCTTGTTTCATTCTACTTCATCTCGTTTCACTAGATATTGTAGTTCCCGAACCTTCACTAGTTCATTAGGCATGGTTATATTTATTTTGGAGGTCATTTCTATTCAAAGGTTGAGTTCCTGAAATTCCTCGGCACTTAGTGCAGGGTTGGGAACCGTCTTCAGGACCAGTTCTTATAGAAATATACTCTAAAGAAATTGTAGCAAAAAGGTGCTACATTTTTTTTATTAGTAGAGAGGAGAAATTATAGTGATAGGACATCCCCATGATTCCTCTTATCTATAAGGATAGTGGATTGTGATTGATCGTAGTGGTAGTATCCATCATTGATAGAGAGGATCTGGAGCTGGACATGGGTTGATTAATACATTAGAGTTTCCAATTTTAGGCAAGATAGACATAATGTGAGTTATTATCTACCTTTATTCTCTTGGGTTCTTGATTTATTTTATTCTTATGCTATGAATGTAACACCTCGAGCTTCCATGATACACTTCTCTTTCAATAATGCAATAGCTTGCATTGTACACAAGTTCGAGATTCTAACACACCGCGACCAATAAAAATAGCCATTATGAATAGTAATACCCACTATTTGAAATTATATATATTTTATATTTCAAAATGGACTTCATTTTTGGAATCGGAATATCGAAATTAGCCTATGTTGAATTTTTGGTATTTTTCGGAGAACATTCAATTTTTTATGAATAGTAAAAAATACTTAAAAACATCTTTTTTAATCAAAATAATTTATAGTGATAAATTATACTATTGAGTGGTTTTAAAGTATAATTAGAAAATATTTTTACCATTTTATCCAATGGTGGTCATTAGAATTAATTTCACTTTGAAATTGGACATAAACAATAGTCAATTGTTTGATATATATTGTTTCTTAAAAACATGCTATTTTTTGTGACAACGAGAATTAATTATAAAATAAATTAATTCAACTTTTATTTCTGGAATTTTGTAAAATAGACATCATTTTTGAATTTGGAATATCAATTATAGCATAGTGTGAAATTTTGGCATTGTTCTGAAAAACATCAATTTTTTATGAATAGTGAAACCACTTAGTGGTAGTCAAAAAACTGATTTTTTGTTTAAATGAAAATTTACCTCTTCTATGAATTGAATTTCAAAAATCCAACAAACATGGTTGTCATTAGGATTTAAAATGTGGTTCAATTGGATTAAAATAATTTTTTTGGTGAATAGTAACTTTTAAGTTTTATTAATCGCGATTAAAGGTAATTAGTGAAATTTAAGGTAAAAATGATATTGTAAAAATATGAAAATAACTTTACACTTGTCCTACCCTTATCAGATGAGTCATGGACGACCAAGACAATCCATGGGTCATATTTTGGACCCCATGGAGCCACTTGGGTAAAAAAATAGCATTAATAACTTTTTATTTAATGTAAAAATAAAATTGTCCCAAACATGTATTGTTTTACTAAAACAATTATTACATTGGGTTATATAAGTTAAATTTTTTACTATAAATATTCATTTGAAATATAAAAATATTTTCTACATCATGATATTTTTTTTTGTAATTTTTAGACATTAAATAAATTAAATTTTTTATGACACCATGATGATGCATCGATTACCTCATTAATTAATGATTTAAATAAAATGAAAAGATAATGTAAAATCTAAGACATAAACTTGTCAAAGACCTATTGGATTAGTATATTTAGAACACTTATCACCTTATCCTAGAAATATATTTGTGTGGGACCTTTAAAATCTGATACTCATTACATAATAAAGTAACATTTCATGACTCTCCAAGAGTGCCCCTCCTCTCCTCTTATAAAAGGCCCCCACCTCTACCACATCATTCACAACATAAAGACATTTGGGTCGGCCAACATCTTCCCAAATACTCTCTCAAATTCCCTCTCTTACTCTTAGAATCCTCACTTTGGGTAGAAGTCTTCCCATGGAAGCCTTTGGCTCAAATCAAAAAGGAGTTACCCAATTTTAAGGCAACGTCTTGTTTTATGTCCTTTTTTTTATTTTGCTTCTCCAACCCCTAAACTCTTTTTATTATTTTCTTTCGTAACAAAACCAGTATCCTCAATATAATTGGATGTTTTTATGAGAATTATTTTATTTACACTTACACACACCTTTGACTAATGGTTAAAGAACATACTGTTTCTGTGGGTGGCGAATTAATGTCTCACGAAACGATGATTGTTTAATATTGTTTTAACACCTCTCATGGTGGCCATTATGATGAAACTATTTTTATATATGATATATATTTTGTTTTTTACTTATGATTCTTTTTTTTTCATTTATGGAATACCTTTATGATTTCCATTATGGGTAAATGCGATAATTTCATTTTAGGATGTGCGGACTACCGCCCCCTCAAAGTGATTTGAATCGTTAATGCTATATGTGGGATGTATAAAGGATGGAGTAAATGATATTATACATGATATTATACTAGAATTATAGTATAACTATATATAATTATAATTTCATTCCATTAAATATGAAATATAAATGAATGTAGCGTTCATGCGTACGTACAGCTTACCGTCTCCATGAACGGTGCATTTAATTTCTTACCTCTAAATGTTATGTAATATTATAAATGCATGTATATACTGGATATATATGATATATATGATATATACATCATGAATATAATTTTTGATATAATGGATATTTCACCACATGAACAACTTGTAATTATAAGAAGTTTATTTTTGACTCAAGTAACAAAGATCAACAAAATGACCGTTATTAACATAAATAATTACATAATGTTCATAACATGGTAATTAGTGATATAAAAGGAATAATGAACATGAAAAAGGGTCTTAAGCAAGTTGAAATTAACTCTAGTTTATTATTCAGGAGATTAAAGAATGATCGAGTCATGTCGGGCACGAGGTAAGGGAACTTCTTAACCCAATTTCCGTTTTTGGGTTAATCTACTACTTTCAAATTATGTCATGATATTATTTTGTCCTATTTTGTATTTGTACTTTATTTATGTGTACATATAGTGAATACAAATGAGCGATCTATTTTATTTACAATATGATCTTTGTAAGGGAACTTCTTAACTTAATTTTCATTCTTTGGGTTAATCTCCAACATTCAAATTATGTCATGATATTATTATGTTTTATCTTATATTTGTATATTCTTTTTGTGTACTTATAGTGAATACACATAATTATTCTATTTTATTTAAAAAATTATCTTTTTTAGGGACTTCATCTCAATCACCTTTCATTAAGGCATACTTTGTTTTATACACATCTTTCCTTTATACAGTGTATAAACCCCTTTGACTTTTACATTTATTTAAATGGAATATTTTTATACAAAGCGTTTTACTAAACAAAAAAAATGAATTTTTTTTGTCATACATATGCGGTGACAATGACTTATCCGCCACCATGACCATTATTTGAGTTTCGGCTTCCTCTACAAGCCATAACTTTTTTTAAAATGAAAAAAAATAAATACCAAGTGTTAATTTTCTTTTATTTTGGTATTGAAAATGGTTTTGATAATGTTTTTATTATATCAATGTGTTGTATTGATATCTTTTGATTAGAATGTGGAAATTCTATTTTTTCTTTATGCATGTTATATGTACGATTATGCTATGGTTTATGATATGTTAAAACCTATTCATATGAGGAATGCATTGGACTTAATAAGTGACGGGTGGAGCCCGCTATATCTCCTCGATGCATCGGAAGGTCTCATGAGACAACCAAGTGTCTTGGCACAAGGGCTTGAAAAAATATTATTTGTAGTCTTGGCACGAGGCCTTGGATATGTGGTTATGATAGTCTGGAATTACGCATTCCATCATTGTGAAAGTGGTTATTGATATTGGATGTGATTATTCCACCAGTAGAATATCCATGTGAATAAGTAAATGGAATTATCTCATTTTACAATTGCCATATTATTTTTAAGTTCAAGTTTAAAAGGATTTTGTTTTAGTTATACATTGATTTAAATGTTTATGTTTATTTATGAAAGCTTCTGCTATATTGTTATCCTTTCTGAGCATCTGAGCTCACCCCTTTCAATGTTTTAATTTTTCCAGGATGTGATGAAGTATATTATGAAAGACCTGCAGGGATAGTATGAGGGGATTTGAAGAAATGTTGTTTTTTTAGTTTGGTTTTACTTTATGATGTAATGTAAGACTTATGAATTTATCTAGTTTTTCCAACGCTACTAAAATAATCAGTCTTTCGAGACTTGTTCTTTTGTGGTCATGCCAATGTTACGTAATAATGCATCGACTCTGGGTAACTGTGGTCGGGGCGTTACAGTTGGTATCAGAGGTAGTTTAGTACTATACTTGGAAGCTAGATTTAGATAAACTCTGATTAGACCACATAGCCCAAAGATATACTTTGAGGATTAGTATAGAAGAACTTCCTAGAATTTTGGTATTATATAAATTTTGTGAGTTTTCCGAGCAATACATCCCTATCTGGATACGATCAGGTAGAGGCGGCTCTGGAACAGATGTACCTAGGGGTAAAACCTGAAAATACCGCTTTGAGCTAGACTCGAAGGGGAACTAGTGCACGACAACAGGACTTACTGCACTCTTGGTTACGAAACTCCCGGGGGATATGCTTAGGATAATTATCATATTTTACAAACCATTATGAAGGGTTTTTGAGTATATACTTCTTCAAAGAAAACATTTTTTATGATTAAGGATTATATCCATAAACCGTTCAATTTACATTAAGTATTTTAAATGTTTGTAATTATTTATTGCAATTTAGAAACTAACCTATTTTATGCCATTTTATAGAAATGGCACCCAGTAGAAGGAATGTGAACTCCATCAATATGTATGATCCAAAGAGTAAGAAGGATCATATCTTTCACGGTATTTAGCCAACATTTAGAAGAGAAATAGTCTCCTATGTGTTCTCAACATATGAATAAATAGTATCATGTGTTAATAAGATAAGTAAATAATTCACTAAGTCTTATGGCTTTGAAGGTAATAAAGAGATGAAATGTATGGAAGAGGGAAAGATGGATAAAGGGACGAGGGAAAAGAAGAATTTTCCAATATGTGATAACTATGGGAAGAAACACCTTGGAACTTGCCTGAAGGGAATGAGAGTTTTTTATAAGTGTGGAGAAAAAGGACATCAAGTGCGTGACTGCAAGGGTAAGAAAAAGGTTTCAAATGTGCAATGCTTCATCTGGAATGAGTGGGGACACTACGCAAACCAATGTCCAAATCATCAGATTATTCCCCAAATGATGTTATTGGATAATAGTAAAGTTATGATACTACCACATATGTGGAGAAATGATTAGAGTTATTATGTTGTTATTAATGAATTTTGTCATTTGAGTGTTGTATCAATGATGTACTGGTTATAATAATTATGGAGTATATAAGGATTGTATTGCAGTACTATTTCATCAGGGACTTGAGATTGGGTGGAACTAAGAAAAGTGACTACATAGCAGGTTAATTTTTTGGAAAATATATGGTTGAGAGAAAGATAAACCATAATATGGTTCTGATACTGAGATAGTGATTTTCGAATAATTCATGATTGATTTGGATAAATTATATTGGGTATTCTTAACTTCCTTGAAACTGATTAATGGTTTGTATACATTTTTGGATAGAAGGAGTATATCTAGTATTCTATAAGGAATAAGGGATCATGAATGTAATCAATAAGGATTTATGGTAATTCAGGATGTTTTAGTGTTTTAAAATAATACATGATGAATGTGTTCAAATGTTGTTACGCGGAAAAAAGGATCTTCATTATGTTTACCTTCCTTATAAAATTTGGACTGTGAGTTGGACAAAATTATTTTGGAAAACTATAAAGGTTGGAATGAAATAATTTGAACCATGGATAGTATTGTTTAAGGTTAAAACATTTCTGAATATTTTTTTTGGAATATTATAATACTATAGTTTTAGGAAAAGGACAACCTGTAGGTCGGGGGATAACCCGTCGCGTCGGAAAAAGCTGTAGGAATCGAACCCAAAACCATAGTGCGACAAGCCTTTATTACCTACCACCAGCCTACAGGAAGTCCCTGGTTATTAAAAAATAGTTTTCCTAATCTAAATGATATGTTTTAATATTTTGAACCTTGTACTATTAAGATATATATAATATTTTTGAGTTCTATTATCTTTTTGAGTGAAAGATGAGTTTGTGGTAGAAATTTGTTGAAGGTTGAAACTCTACTTGTCAACCATAAATATATATATATACCTATCTCTTATTCTATGAAAAAATTTATTCTTAAACTTTAGTAAATGTATATTAAAACCCAAAATGAGTTATCTTAATACCTTATGTCTTGCTGAACTGATAATATTTTAAATTAACATAGATTGAAGGCTTTGAGGCCCTCAATTTTACACTTGTTTGTGATTGATGACCTCAATCACTCCCTACAAATATTTATGTTTTTCTTCCAATTATATGTCTCTAATTTCTAACAATGTTCTCCTTATCGCGATCATAATTCGGTGGTGACTTTTTTATTTCTCTTTCCCTCTTATTAAGGCTAAATTTTATTAACCTTATTTCCAATGGGGGTTTTACAAAAAGGTATTTTCTATTTTCAACCTTTTATTTTCAAAGAAAAATTTTAAATTGAAAGTATGCAATTTATTAAGGGAGGGGAGAATGTAACACCCTGAGGTTCCATGATACGCTTCTCTTTCTATAATTTAATAGCTTGCATTGTACGCAAGTTCGAGATTCTAACACACCGCGACCAATCAAAATATCTATTATGAATATTAATACACACTTTTTGAAATTATATATATTTTATATTTCAAAATGGACTTAATTTTTGTATTTGGAATATTGAAATTAGCTTATGTTGAATTTTTGGTATTTTTCTGAGAACTTCCAATTTTTTATGAATAGTGAAAAATACTTAAAAATAGCTTTTTTTAATCAAAATAATTTATAGAGATAAATTATACTATTGGGTGGTTTTAAAGTATAATTAGAATATATTTTTACCATTTTATCCAATGGTGGTCGTTATAATTAATTTCACTTTAAAATTGGACATAAACAATTATCAATCTTTTGATATATATTGTTTCTTAAAAACACGCTATTTGTTGTGACAACAAGAATTAATTATTAAATTAATTAATGAAACTTTTATGTTTGTAATTTTGTAAAATATACATCATTTTCTAATTCGTAATATCAATTATAGCTCAGGGTGAAATTTTGGCATTGTTCTGAAAAACTTCAATTTTTGATGAATAGTGAAACCACTAAGTGGTAGTTAAAAAACTGATTTTTTGTTTAAATGAAACATTACCGCTTCTATGAATTGAATTTAAAAAATATGACATACATGGTTTTCATTAGGATGTAAAATGTGGTTCAATGAGATTAAAATAATTGTTTTGGTGAATAGTAACTTTTAAGTTTTATTAATCACGATTAAAGGCAATTAGTGAAATTTAAGGTAAAAATGATATTATTAAAATATGAAAATACCTTTAAACTTTTTCTAACCTTATTTTATGAGTCATGGACGACCAATAAAATCCATGGGTCAACTTGGGGACCCCATGGAGCCACTTGGGTAAGAAAATGACATTAATAAGTTTTTATTTAAAGTAAAAATAAAATTGTCACCAACATGTGTTGTTTGACTAAAACAATTATTACATCGGGTTATATAAGTTACCTTTTTGACTAAAAATATTAATTGGAAAAATAAAAATAATTCATACCTCATGATATATTTTTTTTATAATTTGTAGACATTAAATAAATTAATTTTTTTATGACACCATGATGATTCAACGATTACCTCATTAATTAACGATTTAATTAAAATGAAAAGATAATGTAAAATCTAAGACATAAACTTGTCAAAAACCTATTGGATGAGTATATTTAGAACCCTTATTACCTTATCCTTTAAATATATAAGTGTGGTACCTTTAAAATCCGAAACTCATTATATAATAAAGTAATATTTCATGACTTTCCAAGAGTTCCCCTCCTCTCCTCTTATAAAAGGCCCCCACATCTACCACCTTATTCACACCATCAAGCCATTTTGCTCGGCCAAAATCTGCCCAAATACTCTCTCAACTTTCCTATATTACTCCTAAAAGCCTCACTTTGGGAAGAAGCCTTCCCAAGGAAGCCTTTGGCTCAAATCAAAAAGGAGTTAACCGATTTTAAGGTAATGTCTTCTTTTATGTCCTTTGTTTTATTTTGCTTCTCCAACCCCCTAAAATATTTTTATTATTTTCTTTTGTAACAACACCATTATTATAAATATACTTGGATGTTTTTATGAGAAGGATTTTATTTACACTTACACACACCTTCGTCTAATGGTAAAAGAACATACTATTTCTGTGGGTGTCGAATTACTGCATCACGAAACGATGATTGTTCAATATTCTTTTAACACCTCTCATGGTGGCCATTATGATGACAATTTTTTATATATGATATATATTATGTTTTTGTTTTCCTTATGATTCTGTATTTTTCATTTATGTCATACCTTTCTAATTTCCATTATGGTTAAATGCGATAATTTTATTTTAGGAAGTGCGGACTACTGCCCCCTCAAAGTGATTTGAATCGTTAATGCGATATGTGGGATGTATAAAGGATGAAGTAAATTATATTATACATGATATTTTACTGGAATTATTGTATAACTTTATATAATTATAATTTTATTCCATTTAATACGAAATAGAAATTAAAGTAGCGTTCATCCGTACGTACGACTTACCGTCTCCAGGAACGGTGCATTTCATTTCTTATCTCTAAATGTTATGTAATATTATAAATGCATATATATACTAGATATATATGATATATATGATATCTAAATCATGAATATAATTCTGGATATAATGGATATTTCATCACATGAACAACTTGTAATTATAAGAAGTTTATTTTTGACTCAAGTACCAAAGATCGACATAATGACCGTTATTAACATAAATAATTACATAATGTTCATAACATGGTAATAAGTGATATAAAAGGAATAATTAACATGAAAAAGGTTCTTAATAAATTATAAATTAACTCTTGTTTATTATTCAGGAGATTAAAGAACGATCAATTCAAGTCGGGCACGAGGTAAGAGAACTTCTTAACCCAATTTCCGTTCTTTGGGTTAATCTTCGACTTTCAAATTATGTCATGATATTATTATGTACTATTTTGTATTTGTACTTTATTTATGTGTACTTATTGTGAATAAACACGAGCAATCTATTTTATTTACAAGATCATCTTTGTAAGGGGACTTCTTAACCCAATTTTCATTCTTTGGGTAAATCTCTTACTTTCAAATTATGTCATGATATTTTTATGTTCTATCTTATATTTGTACATTATTTTTGTGTACTTATAATGAATAAACATAATATTTATATTTTATTTAAAAAACTATCTTTGTTAGGGACTTCATCTCAATCACCTTTCTTTGAGGCTTACTTTTTTTAATACACAGATTTCCTTTATATAGTGTATAAACCCCTTTGACTTTTACGTTTATTAAAATGGAATATTTTTATACAAAGCGTTTTACTAAACGAAAAAAATGAATGTTTTTTTGTCATATGTATGTGGAGACAACGACTTCTCTGCCGCCGTGACAATTATTTGAGTTTTGGCTTCCTCTACAAGACATAACTTTTTTTAAAATGAAAAAAATAAATACCAAGTTTTAATTTTCTTTTATTTTCGTATTGAAAATGGTTTTGATAATGCTTTTATTATATCAATGTGTTGTATTAATATCTTGTGATTGGAATGTGGAAATGCTATGTTTCCTTTATGCATCTTTTATGTATGATTATGTTATGGTTTATGATATGTTTAAACCTATTCATATGAGGAATGCATTGGACATAATAAGTGACAGGTGGAGCCCGCTATAGCTCCTCGATGCATCGACAGGTCTTATGAGACAAACTAGTGTCTTGGAATGAGGCCTTGACAAAATATTATTTGTAGTCTTGGCACGAGGCCTTGGATACATGGATATGATAGTATGGAATTATGCACTCCATCATTGTGAAAGTGGTTATTGATATTTCATGTGATTATTAGACCAGTAGAATATCCATGTGAATAAGTAAATGACATTATCTCATTTTACTTTTTCCATATTATGTTGAATTTCAAGTGTAAAAGGCTTTTGTTTTAGTTATAAATTGCCTTAAATGTATATTTTTATTTATGAAATCTTCTGCTATATTGTTATCTTTACTAAGATTCTGAGCTCACCCCTTTTAATGTTTTAATTTTTCCATGATGTGATGAAGTATATTATGAATGACCTGCAGGGATAGTATGAGGGGATATGAAGACATGATGTTTTTTTAGTTTTGTTTAACTTTATGATGTAATGTAAGACTTATGAATGTATCTAGTGTTTCCAAGGCTACTAAACTAATCGGTCTTTCGAGACATGATATTTTGTTATCATGCCAATGTTACTTAATAATGCACCGACCCTGGGTAACTAGTGTTGGGGCGTTACAATGAAATCCATTAATACACCCACTATAGTCTATGATATATATTTTATTTGGAGGGTCTTGTAGTGCCCCTGGTGTTAAGTACACTAGTTAAAGGTTGAGGTAGATTCTATGATGTTTGTTAAGATTAAAATCTAGTTATAGGATAGCATGACACTTGAGGAGATTTCCAATGTTGGAAGATATATACATATGACATCATCCTTGACATTGACATAAAATGTTTCATGTAGGATATTTTAGATTTACTTAGAAGGTGAATCAAATTCTATGATGCTAATATAAAAAATACATTGTTTTTTTGGGAGAAAGACCCTCATATGGGTCAAAGGAAAGTTGGGCATTATATTCCATGTCAGTTGATATAATTTTGAGTTCATCATATGGTCATATAGAGGTGTTTCTTAAGGTTTTTGAGTAGTACCATGATGTATTTTTGGAATAGGTTATGATACTAACCCCTTGATGAGTGATTGAGTTTGGGATATAATTGAAGTGAGGTGTTTCTCTAATATTGATGTACCCAAAAATGATGACCTATTCAAGTTTTTGGAATATGTATATTCATATTAATGAACTTATGCAAAGAGGATTTATTTTTCCTGGCATGTCACCTTGGGTAGAAGGAGCTCTATTTATGAAAACCCCAGTGAAAATATTTGTTTTTTTCAATTATCATAGCTTGAATATGGTGTTATTAATGAAATTATATCATCTTCCACAAAATGATGATTTATTTGATCATCTAAAGGGTTAAAAGTAGTTCTCGAAGTTTTATTTTAATTCAGGATATCATCAGATATGAGTGGACAATGAGGATATCTTGAAGACTAGTTTCAGATGTAGTTATATGAATAATGGATTTATTGTAATGATTTTTGGTGTTTGGGATGATCCATCCATGTTCATGGGACTGATGAATTATATGTTCCGTGAATTTATGGACTAGATTGTATTGGTGTTCATTAATGATTAATTTTCATATTCAGTGTTAAGGAGGATCACACTGAGAATATACAAGAATTTCATGGGTTTATTCAGCATAATCAGCTATTTGGGAATCCTTCATTGTGTAATTTTTGGGATCTTGAGGTTAATTTATTATGTACCAATGTTCATTAGTCATGGATCCTTCAAATATATAGGTATTTTTTTGGGTAGCCCCATTATTATTTTAGATTTGTGGAGTATCTTGGTCTTGCAGGCTATTATAGGAGGTTTATATCCGACTTTAATTAGATTGTTACTCCTATGAAATCCTTAACTAGAAATATTAGTATTTGGTATATATTTAACAATTCAAGGATACTTTCGAATATATAAAGGTTATGTTTTTTAGTGATCCTATTCTTAATTTTCATGAGGAAAATATTTTATTTTAGTTTTATTCTTATGCTTTGTGTCTCTGATTATGTTATGTTATGATCTAGTAGAGAGAAGTTTTTATTTATAAGTCTCATAAATTACGACCTCCTGAATACAATACAAAATGGATGATCTTTAGTTATAAAAAATTGTTTTTATGATGTGATACTGGTATTCCCTTATTGGTGAGTTCATCATGGCCTTTATAGATCATAAGAGTTAGATGTGTATCTTATCTTAGCTCGATTTTAATTTGTGATAATAATAGTATATGAAATTATTATATTATTATGGATTGATGATTTCTTATACACTTGTTAATGTGATTTTTTTGGATAATATACTAATTAAAATACCATGCAGTTGTGATGTTCATGAGTTTGGAGACTCTTGTAGGGTGATAGAGGATATTTCAGTGATACACATTCATATGGGAGTAGTTGACGATAAAGGGTGTCTTTACCAGATGATGTTTTAGTCATTATTATTGAAACATGTGGAGGAATCAAAAATTATGTATTTTTAGGCGGAGTTTCAATTAAATCAAGTTTTTTTGGTGATTCTTCTGAGTGATGGTCTAATGATGATGAACAACAAGTGTTATTTTAGGAGTGGCACTTTATTCCTTTGGAAATGTATGAAGTGGATCACCATGATTTCCATAGTTATTCTTTGGAAGAGAATCCTAGTGTGGCTAAGATTTATTGTTCCCATAGAGGTCAGTTTAGGTGGTCCAGGATGAATAGAATGGGTAGGGAGTTTATCTTTCTATGCTTTGTTTTGTAGAAGGTGAAGGATGGACATCAGGTCTTTAGTGGGATGCTTAAGCCTATTATTGTTCCCTAGTGGAAGTGGGAGGAAATATTTATGGGCTATATCATAAGTTTCCCACAAGACCAGGGTGTATGTGTTTCCATTTGGGTTATTGTATAAAATTTGACGAATTTGGATCACTTCTTAGGGATTAATGAGTCGATTTCAATGGATGTTTTATAAAGGTAGTATTTGAAGGAGGCAGTGAGTCATAATGGAGTTCCAAAGATGATCATATTTATCATGATCCTAGTTTCACCTCATGATTATAGATATTTATATGGTATTATTTGGATAATGGTTATGCTTTAACATGACTTTTCATCCACGGATTAATGGTCATACACAAAAGACTATCCATAACTTATAGTACACTCTACATTCATGCACAATGGATTTTGGAGATTCATAGGTGAGAAAAATATCCTTAGAAGAGTTCTCTTTTAATAATAGTTATCACCCTACATTTTTTATGACTTCATTTGATGTTCAATATTTATGACCTTGAAAATATTTATTGTGTAGGACCAACAATGTAGAGTCAGCTATTCTCCTAAAGAAATCAATGTAGATCATGGAATAGACGGTGAAAGGTGATACATGTGGGAATAAATGTGACTTATGATCCATTGAATTTCTATTTTGATCATATAAGGATGTATCAAGAGTTTTATGTTATATATGATGTGTTCTTGAATGTGTCTCCACATCATGGGTAGTAAAGGTTCAATCATAGGAGAAGGATTTCTCCCTAATTGATTAGGTCTTTCGAGGTGTTGGAACATGTTGGAGCTATTTCATATCAATTATCACTACACCTATATATGATCTGGATTCATGATGTATTTCATGTCTTGTAGATTCACTAATATCTTTATGATGAACTTCACATCCTCAAATGGGTTGATTTGGATGGTGAGAATGATGCGAATTTCAATGAATGATTTATTGAGATTCCGAAGAAGGTGTTGCGTGAGGAATTTTTTCCCTTGGTTTGTGTATTATGGAGATAAGGTGTCTTGAAGGATTGTATATGAGATCAAAATTCATATATTAATACTCAATATCTTTATTAATTTTATGATTTTATTTTTATTGGGAGTATACATATTACCTTTCGTTGTTTTAAGAGATGATCATTGTTTTTTCCTGAGGATACTCTATGTTCCTTTTATATTATTGATGTGTTATTATTATGGAATGATACTTAATAGGTATATTGTTGGGTGGATTATTTGGATACATTTTATTCCATTCTATGATTGGTTTTAAATTCTCAAGGGTTAGAATTGGTTAAGATGTATCTAATGTAATAGATTGGCATTTCACAAGATCTTTATTTTTGTTTTTTGGATGATTGGACATGTCTAGGTGGATGATTTAGAAATGTTAGTGTGGTTTGAGTTGGAATTTTTGTGTAGTAACATTTCTATAATAATTATCCTTAGGTTATTCTGTAGTTTTTGGTTTTGTGAAATAGTGGTGGTCCATGAGGTGTTGAGGTTCGAATAAAGGTTTTTGGTGTTTGTGTCGATCTAAGGGTTGTTGTGGCAAAACTATTTGGGTTGTGTTGTGGAGCCCTGTTTCAAGTTCCTTGTCTCTACCTCTTCAAGTAATACTGAAGCATAGAGTACATGATTTTCTATAAATCCTTGTAGTTATAGTCCCTTTCCTATACTATTTTGGGGGTAGCTATGACTTGGAGCTTTGGGTTGTGCCATGGACCTATCCTGAGTTTATAGGACCATGGGGCGATATTTTGGTAATATCACCATGGATTACAAAGATGAGGGGAGGGGTTTGTTGTTTTGTGACCCATTATAGTGTAACCTTCCTTTTTATATTGTTGTTTTCATAAAAACATTAGTATTATGGTTTTTAGGGGTGTTGTGTTGTGGTCCTATGAAAAATCACACCCCAATAAATATGGTCCAATAAACAATTTTCTCTTATCCCCCCTTCTCCTCCAAATACTAGGTGATCTAAGGATATAATTAAGATACTTTTGAACCCTTTTTCTATTATTTAAACCCTTGACTTCTAGAAATTGATTCTTTGTTGATCTGAGGTTAATTTTCTTCTTCCCCATTGGTTCTTCCCTATTTTTTTCCCTCTTTAAATTATATGGAATCTTAGTTTCCTTAAATTTTACTAGGGTTTATATTGATTATTGGTGGTGGAATCATAGTACGATCATGTCCTCAGATATCATGGGATTCTCATTGGAGAGGTTATTAGAGGGATGTAATTGTTCTTCCATTATTTCTCATAGATCTTTGAAGCTTCATATCCATGTAAGGGATTTGTGACCATTCCATTGTTATGTGTATGTATGGGATTAAAGTTATATATATTATTTAAGAAATTATATAATTAACTTTAACAGACATAATAATTTTTTTAATAATGAATTATAATGGTGTAGTGATCATATGAGGTTTCCCTATATTAATGATGCCTCATGATATTTTCTAGATAATGTGCTCTCTATTTTATAGGATTTTTATTATTCCTTAGCAAGATTGATATTCTTAAAATTGGTTAACAAATATAGATCTAGTTAACATTAAGTGAATAATTAGTGATTCTTATTACATGTGTTATTAATTCTCCTTAAATATGTTTAGCATGATAGTGTTCCTTAAAGCATGTTTAACGTTTATTATAAGTCATTGATAGATTTTGTATTTATATATTATTTTTATAAAATAATTATCATTATTAATAGGTTAATTAAATATGATAATTAAAAAAATTCAATTAAAATGTTTGGGGTTGTTGTGGGCCCGAACGTTCTATTATTCCATGTTTTATAAGTTGTTTTTATTGATTTTATGGCCATATTTACCCCCTGATTTTTTTGTTGAAAATAATTTACACTTCTATGTTATACCTTAGTATTATATAGACCTTACTATTATTTTTTGTTAACTTGTTATGGTTGGTATATTGGGTAATAGATACACTGAAAACCTTGGTTTTGGTAGTGGTTTGGTGTCAGTGATGGTAAGATGATGGCATATTTTGAGATATAGGATTTCTAGTTTTCAGATAGTTATGTTGGGGTAGTTGAATGGTCGGTATGCATGGGTTGAGAGATTAGATTTACTATTTTTTTTTAATTTTTTATTTTTGTTGAATGTTTTTCTTAACATATATTTATTAGGACTCCCAATTTTCTGTTATGGTTAAACTATACACTATGAGTTCATATTTCATTTATTAGATCTTCTTAAAACATATAATAACCATAAATTATGGAAAGATGATTGAGTAATGAATGAATTCATGGTATTGGGTATTTATGATAGAAATTATTAAATTTATGGAAAACCCTATATTGGGTTGGGATAAATGATTAAATTGTATGAGTTTAAAATCATGAAATTATAATGTTGAACCAATGATAAATTTATATTTTAATGATATTAAATTGACCAATCTATAAAGGATTATAGGGATAATTAATTATGGTTAAATTTCTAAATTACTAACTTTATTGGTTTATACTAGTTCTTGCTGTTTGTATACTTTTATAAAACATAAAAATTTTATATCTTAGTAGATGAAGCTGTGTTTCATGAAAGATGATAGGTGTCCTTTGGTTCTAAGTATAAGTATTTTACCCTAGTTTAGTTATGTGTAATATATTAATTATGTTTTATTATTTCATATTCACCCCACCCAAGTACTGAAGTCAATCTACACCCAAATATTTGAGGTTCTGCATGTTTTTTCCAACATCTAATTTAATGATGGAATGAATGGTTGACTTATCCCTCTTCTACACAATCCCAAAAGATGTAGTATGATGTGTAGTAATATATTATATATGATAGATTCATTTATAGGTTACACACCAACACAAGCTATTATGTCTTGTAGTTTCAATATATATGATTGTTTGGGTTGTAGTTGATTGATGTTATTGCATGCAATTTTATCTTGGTAGTAGTAATTATTGTTACTATAAGTGTAATTTTTGGGGTTTTTTAGGGTTAAGGTATAAATTAGGATACATAGGATATATTGGATTCCATACTTATTATTGGTTATGGGTGTGGCTTATTTTTGTGAGAATGAGGTATAGGATGAGGTAATGATATGGAATTGATATAGTTTCTCGAAAGGGAAGGGTGACATATGGAAGGTATGGGAGAACAATTCATTTTTTGTTGGGTAATGAGAGTGGAAAACTAGTGGAGAAGTGAATTTAATGAACCATTCACCTATATATATATATAAATTATTTTGATATCATGTTACCTACTTCTATGTGTGACTTGTTGAGTGAGCCTTGGTGGGGATGGGATGTAGTTAACATGATTTAGGTAATGAGTTAGTTTCATTTGTTTATTCAATGGGATTATTTCACATATTTATAAGAGGTTTCATGGAGGACCCTAATGAGAATACCGATATTATAACCTCATATATATATATATATACATTTTTGTAAGTTTGTAGGGTTGGTTTGGTGATCAAAATGACCGTTAAAATATCTTGTAGTTTTTTAGGATATATTGGAGTTTCATGGTCAATATCTAGGATTGTTTTTCGTATTTTTAGTTTTTTATAACTTATTTAATATTATATAGCATGTATTGGGATTTAATATTTGTTTATTCTTTCTAGTTTATTTTTTATTCTACTTATCTCTTATCCTTAAATTTATTTGTTATAGGTAATGCCTCCTATATATTTTCATTATATACCCTTAGTGACAGTCTCCAACCAATATCTTATCTATTTTTACCAAAAACCAAGAAGGGATAGTAGTGGATGGGGGAGATTTTTTGAAATTACCACTCATTGAAATATCATGATAAATTTGCTTACCCATTTTCTAATCCAGATAAAGATAGATCTAATATAAAAGCATAAGATAAGGTGGTTAAATATACTAATGAGGAGATCTAAAAAAATTCTCTATATAAGGTTAATGGAATCCATATGAAAAATTGGTAACATAAATATCTTTTTAAACATTATTATAGATTACCCAAGAACATGATGGGTAGGATCAAATTTCCAATGATTCAAAATATGAATCGACATGTGCTTTTAAAATAAATCCCATACAAATTTCCCAAATAATTTATACCTTTATTGGTGGATCATTCAAAATATACCATAGGAGATCACCCAACATGAGAAAGAATAAAACAATTTGGATACAACTACGGAACCAAGGGTGCTTAAGAGTGTAATTCTATCCAAATATGCAAGAGTCTTAAATTCCAAGGATACAGAGCATGAAGAAATGTGATCCAAATTTTAGAGTGAGTGGATCAATATATTATAGGAGAGAGAGAATAATCAAATAAAGGGCATGAATATGAGTTAAATTCATTAGAATAAAACCTAATGTTCATCATATATTTCAGAAATACTTATCTAGTTGTCCAAATAATGAAAAAAAGAGCTTAAGAACACATTGCAAGAGAATAAAATAATTCATGCACATTTTGAGAAGAATGGTATGGAGGTAAAAAGAGAATATAAAGATAAAATGAAGTATTTAGAGGATGATAAATATTTCATCAATATGAAATATCTTAATCCTTATGTTAAATTGGAAAATATAGAGACACTTCATGTTGATTCTACATACTATGTTTAGAGAAGTTTATTCTCCACATAAAATTCCAAGGCTGCTCATTATACTAAAAAACATGTATTTTGTGAAAAAATGGTTTGTTATATTGTAATTACTAGACTCTATCAATCTCAAATAAAAGGTACCATCCAACCAAGAAAATAATATTTGTAAGAATTATATTTTCTTATATTGTGCAGGTTCTAAATCAAAAAATATAAACAATGGATTAAAAAATTGATTATAAACTAACCACTAAATATGTGGTAAATTTATGAAAGTGTAGTAGAATTTGTTCACCTAGGGATTGATAATTGAGGAATATATTTTTCACAAAAATATTATAAATAAAAACTAGTATTATTATAACCAAATAAAAAAGATTAATATTTTTTATCTATTATTATCAGTGTGAAAGGTTTTATAATAATGCATTTGAATAATGGTATAAAATTTTATCCTTTGGAAGATAAAGAGATCCTATATCATGGGGGATAAAAGGCGAGTTAATTCAAGGTTCATAAAATAAAGGTACGAATCTATCTATCTATTTTTTTGAAAATATAGGGGATATTTATGGAACTTGTGATAATGGTTTTGACAGTAAAGATACATGGTTGATTTAAAATATCCAATTATATACAAAAATAATTTTATGAAATAATACCAGAAAAAAAGAAGTCGAAATAAAATAAAGGTGAGTCTTTATTGGGTTATAAACTAATGTAATATATTAAACAAATCATAACCAAAAATTATAATATTAATGTCACAAAAAAATAGATTCTTATTTTTTTATAACAAATGACACACCATACATTAGTGCCATAAATCCATTATTGTTTGTATTGAAGGAGGTAAGTTGCAACAATAAAAAAGAGAAAAAATTCACGAATGAAAAAAGAGAAGTAGTATAGTGAAGGAAATTTTTAAAAAGACACATGAAAGACCTATGAAATATGGAGATTTATGTAATGAATGAATGATCATTTGGCCAATACAATTCAAAATGGTAAGAAAAATAAAATAAGAACAATTTAACTCTTATTCTAAAGGAAAATAATTTATTCCACATTAAAAACTCTAATTTCATGAGTAATTGTAAACATGTGACAACCAAAGAGTTCATGAGAATCTATATGGGAGATTTAAGAAAGATAAAAATATCAAAAAATACTATTTAATCATATTTCCATCACAAGAAGAAATGATAAATAAGATAAATATAGAACTAGGATATGCATGTGATTTATTGAAAAATGTAATGAATAAAGGTTCACAAAAATAATAGTTCAAAGAATATATAAATCTATACTTTACATGGATGATACTTGGATAAAAATGAATAAAATCATAAATATTTCACCCAAACACAGAGTTGGAAAGAAAGGGGTATCATGGTTGGGAAGAAACTCTCAAACCTTTTTCTCTCACATAGGATTAAAATAGTTACGCCTTATTCCCATATATTGTGTTTGTGATTTCTAATTTAAGGTCATGCATTTGTTCTTAGGTATAAGTGTGAAAATTATTATATTGTCAAATATAGATAGAATATTATAATTCACCATATTTTAAATGATCTAGAATTTGGTATCCTAAAGATTATCTGATAATATATCATGTTCAATGAGGTGAAGTTGAAGTGTATCCCCTAAGTGGGAGAATGTTTTAAAAACTCTCAAAAAAATAATACCTTACACAAATTTTAAATCAATATAAATCTGTTGAAAATATTTCATTGAAAATGTATTATTTTATAATCTATCATACTTTTTTGTAATAATAATATCATGTGTTAATGGGAATAATTAGATATCAATGTCATGGAAAATTAATATATTTTTAGAATTTTAATGGAAGACTGAAACTAACATGATAGTTATTTTTTGGATGTTGTTAAAAAATTTGTTTATGTCAGTATATGAATTCTAGTTGGTAAAATATCATGTGAAATTTTTCAAAAAATTTATATCATCCTAAAATTTTGAAAACATACCCTACAGAAATATTTTAGAGTGAGCATCATATTTTTATTTATTTATGGAGAAGTTTTTTTCTAAATTGACCCTCTTTTTTTCCCTTACTAATCAGGAATCACAAATATTGGGAGTGAAATAATGGATGAAATATTTCTATAAGTGAATTTATACCACCCTCTCTAAGAAAGATATATTTATTATCAATAATTGGTATAGAGAATAAAATCGAAATGAATATATTGGCTTTAATTTTATTTATTTATATTAAAAACAAATATAAATGGTGATATGGTTAGACCCAATTTATGGTTAAATTGTGATTTTTTCTATAAGATTGATGAAAATAATTATGATTTCAGTATGTACTTGGAATATTTAAATAATAATAACATACAAGTGTTGGAGTTGGTTCCATAAATAAATCATATACATACTATATTTGTAACTTTATTAATTGTTTTGAATATTAATAATGTTATTATAACATCATGAATATTCTTCTACAATATAGTGTATATGATATTGTCTTAAGGGTAACTCTCACATTGAATGGTCCTTGAATTTCCTAGCTATGATGAGAACCTAGATGTGGCATGGAAGTATTCTTAAATATATGTTATATATCCATAAGATATCATTTTATAGGAAAATAATGATACAATATATTAGGGTTGGATTCTCATAGAAATTTTCCATGCTTTCTCATGTTGTATGACCTTGGTAATATTCAAATAGAAGATTATACAAACATGACCTACCAGTATGAAATCCAAAATTATATGTATCATTAAATATTCCTATTTGTAGATGTGTCTAATAATCCTTATACTTCAATATTATTTTTAATGGATACCATGATTAATTTACTTTGATGTGTTGTCCAAAAATATGGTGTAATATGTTTCTGGGAAGTATGGTGTGATGGGTACTTCACGAGTGATATGGAATTATTGAATAATGTAATAAAATATTTATTAAATCTTTTCTTTAATGAAAGTTGATATCTCAGGCCCTTTAAAAGGAGTGGAATTTATTAATTATGTTAATGTCCATAGTGATATATTAGAAAGTTTATTTCATGAAAGTCCATTAAAGAGACATCAAGAACATAAGTTGATGACAATAGTATTCAACTTTCTTGATTAGAGATATTGAGATAAAAATATTTTATTACATTGTGTACATTTGTAGGAGGATGTATGCCATTGAAACATTAACTTATTTATCTATGGGATCCTTAAAATGTTACTAGATTATATACTTGGAATTTTGGTTGTGTAGGATAATGTATAAAATCCCTCATATTCTCATTGGCTTGAGAGGGTGGTGAGATGTTATTGGTCTTTAATCAACATCCCCAAGATGCCAAAGGATGACAATAAATACTGAGTATATCATTTACAATTTAGGGGAAAATTTTCACTTTGAATATAAACAAATAACCAATAAAAAATAACCAAATAATACACTACATGATTTATGATAAAATGAAATACAACACAAAAAATTCATTTATATCAAACGAAACAAAGAGTAACATCACATA
This sequence comes from Viscum album, assembly GCA_963277665.1. Taxonomy (NCBI): domain Eukaryota; kingdom Viridiplantae; phylum Streptophyta; class Magnoliopsida; order Santalales; family Viscaceae; genus Viscum; species Viscum album. Next base: position 419,326,632 of record OY728148.1, read on the forward strand.
AGACAACTAACATCAAAGTAAACAATGGAAGAAAACATTTAAAACTTCAAAAACAACCACATGACTCCAAATCTCCTCATGCTTCAAGCTCCTATTCCACCCTACATTCCATGTATCACAAAGTAGTACTAAAGATATGTGATACATTACCTTTTCCCATATCTCAATATGCGATATCTTCAAAAGAAAAAAATTTCCAAAGTAGGGGTGAGTACTAAAACTTAGCTGGTTTTCCTTAATGAATTCCTTACAACACTAGGATAGAAAATGGTAGAAAATTTTTATACAAACATTAATATAAAACACATTTAAAATAGTTTCAAAATTTATAACAAATCCATGTAGTTCACATCAAAATAGTTTTCCAAGGAAAGAACATAAACAATTCATTAAATTATTAAAATTTTATTTTGGAATAAAATTATATGGTTTATAAAAAACACACATTAATATTTTTTTGGAAGTTCGATACTCATGATCAGTCTCTTGTCTAATCACCTTGTGTCCCACTGACACTTTCCCCCAATCCAGGGTCATGTCTCCTTCACCCCACCAGTACACATTCCTTATTCATAGTCACATCAAACATGAACTCACAAAAAAACCTTGTATACCAAAACCGTTTCAAATAACCCATTTCAAACCATTTAAATAAAACAATATTTTTGTTGAAAACCTTGACAATAAGCCTTTTAAAAAATATAGAAAATCCATATTTTAAAATAAAAAATTTCAAATCAGGAAGATGAATCACTTTTCAAAACCAATTACCACGATTCCACAATTTCAAAAAAAATAATAAATCATCACTAAAGGGGATTAATAACTTGATTTTAAAAATAACTTCATGATCAAAATAAATCAATTAAACCAATTTGAAACAAGCACTCCATGTTAAGAATAGTGGAGTCGAGGGTGAAGCCACCTTACTTAGGATTAATGATGAAAATGTATACTGACATGAATAACATCAATAAAACTAAGTTAAATGTCCATAAAACATCCTTAAATCCCTTCCCTTATCATAACAAATTCCCAATATAATCATATTTGGAATATTAAACCTTATATCTACACACAATAAGCATAGATCTAATAATACAAGAGATAGAGAGAGGGTTAAGTAGATCTAACAAAACTACCATGAACAACAAAGAATGATCACTTACCACAATAATCAAGATTCAAAACACCAAGGAACGATAGTAGATCACTTCCTATTCATTGGGGAGATGTTCTACAACCTTTAAGAGGAAAAAATCCAGAGTTAGGACCGTTTTGAAACAAAAACTAATCATTTAGAGGTAACAATGCATTAGATATACAATTTAAAGATCTTATATTTGACTCGTGCATGGTTTAGTTGCATGGTTATAAAAATAGTGTGCTAACCATGATCTTTCCTCTTCCTTAAGGGAGTCCCTGCATGGTTAAGTCACATAGTTACCGAACCATAATCCAACCATTCCAAAGGTCATTGTCCAAAATATTTTCAACAAAACACTATCTCTCCTAGTATTTCTCCTTTTTTGAGTAAAATGTACACTACTTGTGGACTTTCAAATTATACCTTGTTTCACTATACACAGTTTCATATAGGTGTTTCATGGTTTTCCCAAATCGCACACCAACTTTTCACATATATAAAATCTCCCGAAACACTCCAAATGTTCTCTAAACTCTCCCAAACATCACCCATATACATTAAATACCTGAAAATAATAAAAAAATGGTAGTTACATGAAATTGAGTTGATATATTCTCCCTTACATTGGCCTTTCCATGCCCAAAAAGTAGAAAAACTATGTTGCTCTAAAAGAGTTCTGACCAATTATCTTTCATTACCATCTCATGTTCCAACATTTCTTCTTAAATCTGACCATGTTTCCACAAAACCTACACTAGGATGATTTTTTTTCAATGGAATAATTTCTCTTGACTATCCAAACTCTGCATCGGGATATTTACCAGTAAAGAATCCAAATCTAGTTCAATATGATCTCATCAATTCACATGGTTAGGATTAGGATGATACTTTTTCAACTGAGATACATGAAACACATTGTGCATGACACTAAAACATGGTGGCGATGCCAACCTATATTCCACTTCATCGAGAAGTTATATACTCAAATGGTCTTATGTACTGAGGAGATAACTTCCCCTTATTTTCAAAACATCGATTTCCATGATGGGATGAAATCCTTAAGAACACAGTACAAATCACGAAGAATGGAAAGGGACATTGAAGATGATTCACATAATATTTTTGATTACTATGAGTCATCTCCATGAATTTTATGATCAGTCTAATCTTCAATATCATTTCCTAGCCAAGTCTCTAGCCAACTAGTGAAGTATCAACAGTTTCCACCCAACAAAGTGGAGAACAATAAAGATTACCATACAACTATTATAACAGAACCATTTTTATTGAGGCATGATAAATTATTTTATATGGAAACTACAATAATGGTATGTAATATCATCACGAGCCACAAAAATCCATTACACAAGTCCACAAAATGTCTTCCAATGTTTCTATCATCATTTTGGATTTTCCACCCATCTGAGGATGAAACGCTGTACTCATTGTCAACTGATTCACAAGGATTTATATAATGATCTCAAAAATGAGATGAAAACCTCAGATCTCTATCTGAGATGATCAAAATAGATATTCCATGCCTCTTTACCAATTCTAAAATATATATTTTTTATAATTAATCCACTATATTAGATTCACTAATAGGAATGAAATGAGATGTCTTTGTGAGTTGATCCACTATCACATGTATAGAATCGTGTTTCCAAATAATTATTGGGAGAACTATTAAAAAATATCTTTCTATATGATCTTTTTTGCAAACTAAAATATGTAAATACTACAACATACCCATTGGTCATAAATGTTCTTCCTTAACATGCTAATAAGTTAATCATCTCAAAACAAACTCAGCCACCTTTGTTTTCATACTGAACCACCAAAACTGTGCTTTAAATACCGTATACATCTTTTTTATTCCATGAAAAATAACCCATCTTGAATTGTGATAAGCATGAAGATATTGTTCTAAACAATCCATAAGTACAAAAATATAATTTCTGAACCATAACATTGACCTCCCATCTAGCCTTCATCCCTCAATGGTCTCCCCACCAATGAGTTTTGACTGCATAGCCACACATTATACATTAGACACATGTGAATATTTACCATCTTTACCAAATAAAGAACCATTAAAACTAAAAAGAAATCCACAACATCACCTCAGTCTAAAAATTACATATGCATTTTAGCTAGGACTGACATCAAATGCCCACTCATATAAAGATTATTTTTTCAACTGAGCATAAAAATTTCAGATTGTTGCATCTACCAACATATTTCTGTTACTAGGTGTACACATCATGTCAAATTCAAACATTTTGAGATGTTCCATCCACATTCTTTTTTTTTCAGGTTCAAATCTTGTTGTCAGAAAATATGTTCCAAGCTCTTATATTCTGTGAATAGAGTGAATTTCTTACCAAATAGGTAATGACACAGAGTCTTCAAAGCATGTATGATTGTAGCTAACTCTATATCATGTGTTGGGTAGTTCTTATCATACACTATAAACTATATTGATCCATAATAAACAAAATGTTCTCCTTGAAAGAGAAAACACCCAAACTTGATCCCAAAGGTTCACCACACACCACGTACCCTTTTCTTGATTCTAAAAAAATAAAGATTAGTGCGAATGTAATGAGAATATTTATCTCTTGAAAAGATTTTTCTAATTCCTCATCCCATTGAAATTGAACATTATTCTTTGTTAAATCTTTCATAGGTGAAGCTAGTCATGATAAATCATGAATGAAGCATTGGTAATTACTAGGTAGACCAAGAAAAATTCATATCTCAAAGATATTTTTGGCCATTTCCAAGAGATAACTGATTCTATCTTATTAAGATCCAATGAAACAACTCTTTTATAAATTAAATGTCTAGTAAAGAATACCTATTATATTCAATAAAAATATTTTGATAGTTTGTAATACAACCAATGATCCCTTAAAATTCCAAAAATTTTTGCCAGGTGTTTCTCATGTTCAACACTTGTTCTTGAATACACCAACATGTCATCCACAAACACTACCAATAAAAAATCCAGATATCATTTAAATATCCAATTCATCAATTCCATAAATACTACTGGTGAATTAATAAGACCTAAAGGCATTAACACATATTCATAATGGCTATATCTACTTCTGAAATCATTCTTCAAAATTCTGTCCATTCCAAATTGAAATTGGTGACATCATGATCACAATTAAATCATATAGAACCACTGAGCACCCCTAAATTGATTGAAAAAATCATCAACTCATGGAAGTGAATAATTTTTCTTTATGATAACTTGGTTAATATTAAGATAATTCATACACATCCTTAGAGTTCCATTTTCCTTTTTTCACAAACAACACAGTATTTCCCATAGAGATGTACACAATTGAATGAATACTTTTCTTTATAACTCTTCTAATTTCACTTTCGACTCCCTTAATTCTATAGGTTTTATTCGATACAGTGGAAGTTAGATAAGACTTGTCCCCAGAAGAAGATCAATCCTAAAATCTACTTCTCTTATAATTGGAAACCAAGATAAATTTTTAATAAAACCATCTGAAAACAGATCCAATAATACTAAAAAAATTCTATTATGAATATATTCCCTTGATTCTAAAGTAAACAACACCAAATGGTTATAGATAATTCTAATTTATAGTGAAAAAAGACCGTCTCACCCATCTTTACCTCCCTTTATCCTATAAAAATATGCTCGATGATGTTCTCAATCATGAAAATAACTATTCTACTATAATATTTGATGGATACATGACCATTTTCAACCAACACATACCTAGTTTTACATAAAAAACATCCATCTAGAGTTACTGATAATTCCCATTTCAGCTCATTTTCATCAATAGTTATATAAAATTCTTTATAGAAAAAGGCTCAACATTCTATTTTTCCAAGAGGGGTTTAATGTTTTATCACATAGAGAATAATCCCTAGTTTTAAACCTATAAAATCAACTATATGAGAATCAATAAAGGATCTTGATGAACCAGTATCGAACAACACTTTCATAAGGATATGATTCAAAAGAATCACACCAATCAATACTAACCATCTATCATAACCTGCTCAGATCTTTATAATTTCTTTCTTGAAACACTTTTCTCCTTATTTTCTTATTGATATTTCCCAGTATATGGAGTCATGGTTTTTTTGGAATCACCATGGTTGGATCTAATTTTCTAATGATATTGATTCTTCTTCCCTTGACCCATTGAAGAATATGACACCAGTGACATATGAGAAGCGTCTCAAGCACCTTACCTGGGAGAACTATGATAATATCACTAAGGATTCCCCATCTGGTTACATTTGTGGCATGTTCTAGGTTATTATATACACTCTTTCTATATAATGTAAAGTAAACCACAATGAAAACTTCATTCTTTTATCTTGGGTAGTGGATGAAGGTCCACTGATCCAACCATCTGATTTTGATTCATGCCCTCCACCTTGGAAAAAAAGTGTCCTTTTTTTGCTTTCTCCCAACATTAGAGTTACTACAATTTCCCATGGGTATCAACATAATTCCTTCTCCTATATCTTCTAATATACCTCATTTAGCCACTATCTCACTATTCACTATATCTTTATAGTCCATACTACAAAGAATATCTATCTTCAAGAAAATATCATGTCTCAACCCTAATTCAAAAATTTATGCCTTCAAGGATGCACTATGAGAAACCTTGGGTAAAAAGAACATTAAATTCATTAATTTATCCACATAATCGGTGACAGAGATATTTTCTTGCATTAGGCTAAATAATTATGTCATTCTTTGAATCCCGAATGTGTGAAGATAGAAATTTTTTTGAATAATTATTTAAATTCCTCCAATGAAAGGCCTTTGTATAATTTAACATGAACTACTAAATCCCACTATTTTTATAAAAAATCCCTCAAAATATATGTTTCCAACATTGTTTTCAGCTCCGCTGGTGTGTAGATGAAATCGAATATAAAATTCATCCTATTCGGCAACAAATATTCCTTTTCTAGTTATGAATCACCATGAAATTTGGCTGGATTATCCATCTACTACTGGACAAAATGTCCCACTTTCCTATCTCATCCCTTTTGTTCTCACTGTCCATAGCCTAAAATGCTTGAAAAATACTTTTAACCTACTATTGGATCACCTGTGGCTCAGGTGCAACCACATTTTCAGTAACTACTTTCTGTTGTTTTCTATGATGCCTACCGTGTACCATTTTCTATACAAACAACAAATTACCTAATTATCACTCTCTATCAACTAAAGGGTTAACATTTAAATTTATATAAAATCATTATACCAAAAATATGATTTCAAAAATCAATATTTTTCTACGTTTAACGATTTTTGAAAAATTTATACTTTCTTTTGAAAATGAATCCAATTTCAAAATACTACAACAATAATATTTTTCTAAATATTTCATTTGAAAAAACTTTTTAATTTTTTAAAAATCATCAATTTTGAAAAGAATCATTAATAATTCATAAAAATGATGTTTTCACTCCTAGTGGTAAATCATTCCACTAATGCATGCCATTACTGTCTCATTGGTAAAACCCTTATCAATGAGATTCAAAACCATTAAGTGTCTCCAAAAAACTTATGTACCCCAATCCATGGAAACATGAATTTTATCATAACAAGGTTAGCTATATCTTTTTATTCTCTACATTTCATGTTCTAATAATATTACTAATTTATCCAATCCCATCTTAAGGAGTCGACAAGAATGAGTTCAACTACAAGATCGAAAACAAAAACCAAGTCAACAACCACTTATTCCATAAAGATATTTAGAATGAAAAATATGATACAAATTATAACATCCCTCTTATTATAATTGGATTGATAGAGTAGTGAGATTTTACATTTCCTTAAACGACATCCCCAAGACACCAAAGGCTGGAAATAAATGCTAATGACTTCATTTACAATTTGGGGGACAATTTTTCTTTTGAAGATAAACAAATAAACAACAAACCATAACTAAATAAAATACTACATGATGCATGATAAAATGAATAAAAACTCAAAAATTTCATTTATATCTAATGAACCAAAGATCACCACAATGGATAAAAACTCATATTAAAGTAAATAGTGGAATAAAAACTATTAAAACTCCAAAGAAAACCACATGACTCTATAAATCCTCATGATCCAAGCTCTAACACCGCAAAACAGCCCATGTATCATGAAGTAGTACTAAAGATGTGTGATACATTATCTTTACCTATATCTTGATAGATAATTTCTTCAAATGAACAAAAGTTCCAAATCAGGGGTGAGTACTAAAACTCAATAGGTTTTCCCCAATTACTTCCCTACTCACACCATTATGATAGAATGTGTTATCATGTTTTTATAAAAAAAATTTATATAATTTTTTTAAAACTGTTTGTCAATTTATTAAAAATCCAAATAGTTCACATAAAAACATTTTTCTATGGAAATTACATAAAAAATACTTTAAATTATTAACATTATATTTCGTCATACCATTATATAGTTCACAACAAACCCACATTTTCATTCTTATATGACAGTTCCCTACTCATGAGCAGTATCTCACCCAATCACCATGTGTCCCACTAACACACTCCCTCGATCTAGGGTCATGTACCTTGTAACCCCCAAGTACAAACCCTTTATTTAGGGGTATGTTGAACATGAACTCACACAAAAACCATGTATGCCAAAAATATATCAAAAAAACCATTTCAAAAAATTTCAATAAAACATTATTTTTATTGAAAACCGTTCCAAAAATCCATTTCAAAAATCCAGGAAATCCATATTAAAAAAACATTTGAAAATCATGAAACCAAAAAAATTTCAAAACTAATTACCATGATTCCACAATTTCACCAAAAAACATAAATTGTCACTAAATATGATTTATAACATGCTTTTCACCACAATTTCACAATAAAAATAAATAAATAAATCCAATCTGAAATTAGTGATTCATGTTATAAATATTGGAGTTGATATTGAACCCACATACCTCTATTTTTAGGATAAAAATGAATAATGGCATGAAGAACTTCCACCAAACAAAGTTAAAACTCTTCAAACCAACCTTAGATCACTTCACCAATAATAAAACACACGAAATATAATAATATTTGGAAACTAAAGTATTAGATCTTCCCATAAAGGGTGTATATATAAGGATTAGAGATAGATGGAGAAGTAAATATTACAAAAAAACTAATAAAAAACAATAAAGATCACTTACCATATGAATTGATCTTCAACACACCGAGGAACAAATTCAGATTTCTTCTAATTTGATGAGGAGATTTTATACAACCTTTGAGAGGGAAAAATATAGAGTTGGGTCCTTTTTTGGGAAAAAATGTATCATTTAGAGGTGAAATTTCCTTAGATACAAAATTTAAGGATATAAATTTCAAACTATTCAATGTTTAGTCATACAGTTATGTAATCCATGTGTTAATCATCATCCTGTATCTTCCTTAAGGGAGACCCTATATGGTTAGATTGCACGGTTACCAAATAGTGTGTCATCCATGCCAAAGCTCACTATGAAAATTATTCTCAACACAACAAGATTTCTATTAGTATTCCATGTGGTTTGGGAAAACCATGAACTTCCCATGTGCCTCTCTTTTATCCCCTGTTTTATTGTGCACAGTTTCCTGTAGGTGTCACACGGTTTTCCCAATCCGTGCAAATATAGAAAATCCCCAAAACACTCCAAAAGTTCTCCAAACTCTCCCAGAATTCACCCATATACTATACATAAATAACAGGAATAAGTAAATGGGTACTTACTTAAAATTAGGGGCGCTACATTATGTGACTAAGAAAGGGATTATTTTTGGACCTCAGGTGTTTATAGCTTTAACTGTTTGTACTAGTTTCATAAGATAAATGTTTGTATTCATTATTATTCTAATTTTCAATATTAAAATTTAATTAATTTTTCTATATTTGTTTTATTTTAATTAACTTTTATGTTTAAATGTACATTCATGAGTACTTTATTCTTTATCCTTCAAGATGAAATCGACAATGAAAATTTTTTGATAGTTTTCAACATACAAATGATATTTTCTTAATTAATGAGTCAAATGTTTATGTATCTATTGTTAAACTAAAATGATAACAATTTAAATATTTATATAATATTATAATAGTAATTATGTTTTCATAATAATAGATGATATAATTCCATATCATTGTTCAAGTAGGTGGTAAAATCGTCCCATTCATGAACATACCATGTTCATTTATGATTTTCATGTGATTTATTTGTAATATCATTACAAAATAACCTAATGATATAATTTTGAGTCAATTAATGTGATATGTTAGTTTTATAAAGGAATTATTAGAAGAAGTAATGGATATTAAAATATTGCACGATTTTAATTAATGATTTCCCTCTTAGTACGCTTGTTTTAAATAATAGAATTTTTGACAATTGTTTATCGATGATATCATTAATAGGTTCCCTAATTAATCATACAAAAACATTAATTTTATCATTAAAATAATATTGATCCTTTAAAATCATTCTTATGACCACCTATGTAAGGTGGTGGTGAAATGAAAAATGGAAATTGATTGTTCAATAGAGATGGTAGTCCACACGCACACACGATTGATGATTTCATATTCTATAAAATAAGTAAAATGTGTAATATGATTTATAATTTCAGAATATAAAATAACTAAAAAATAAATTAATAATATATTAACATACCAATTATAACCATCCTTTTATGGTGGTTATGGAAAATGAAAAACATTACATTTTAGAGGCAATAGTCCACACAACACACATCACACAATTTTCATTTTCATTTTTCTTAAATGATAAAGGGGAGTGTTGTTAATGATTATAAAATAATTATAAAAACATAATATTATAATAATTATAAATATGTAATTATTATTATATGGTAAAAATGAATTTATGAAATAAGAAAATCACATAATGAAATTGAAAAAAGTAAGATATTTTAAGAACATATAACTCACTTCTTATATTATCTCATATTATAAAGGGATTAAACATTTGAAGGTGGTATTTTGAAAATAAAAATACCTATTTAAGATTTTTATGACTGTTAAAGAGTGTTTTAGCAGTATTTTGCGATGAAAGTAAGGAGATTTAGTGTGAGGGTATGTGAGGAGATGAGTGTGCCATTTATAAATAGAAAGGAGTGTCAATTTTGTAAATACACATAAGTTTTCAATAATGGGAAGTCAGTCCCAAGAAAGGTAGACACAAAATTTAGAAATAATATATTATAAAATAGAAAATGTTTAGAAACCCCTAAAAACTCAATTAGATAATATTTTTAACATGTTACCCTCTCTACCTCCAATGTCCCTCATTTTTACCATTGTAGTTTTCACCCTGGTAACTAGTTTTTACCAAGTTAATTTATTCTTCATTCCCAAAAATAATATGGTACATATAATATAACATGGATCTAATGATTGAAATTTTAAATAATATTTTTATTCAATGTTTAAAAGTGATAAAAATTAATTTTTAAATAATAAATGTTTAATGTATTAGAAACAATTTTTTGAAAAATATAACTTAAATTTTAAAATGCAAAATATGAACTTATAAATATAATAAAATTAAAATTATTAATTCACTTATAAAATTCATATTTTTTCTTATAAAATAACTTCATAAATTTCAATTTCATACTTATATAAAAATAATGACATAAAATTTATAATTATATAAAAAACAGTATATTGAACTATTCACATAAAAATTAAATATTTTGGAAATATCAAAAAAATTCCTATTATGAATATATTATTATGAAGAATCTAATTTTTTATAATTTTAAAATTAAATTTAAAAAATTTGATAAATCATTATTTATATAAAATCCCAAAATATAGTGTAAAAATTAGAACACAATAGAAAATAATTTTTAAAATTTTTAACTATTTTATTATTATTAATTTCTATTATTTAATAATTTATTAGTAATAAATTATTCATATTGTAAATATATTTTGAATTATTTTATCATACTATACTTTGCTTCTTGATATAAAAAACCAATGTTATAAAAAATATATATTTTATGCATAAAATGTTTTTCTATGTTTTTTAGCTATAATAATTTCATTTCATTAATATTAAAAGAAGAGTTTATTTTCATTATACACATTTTTTATATTTTGGTTACTACTATTCATGGTTGAATATTCAATGGATAAGTTTTCATGGTCATATTTAATATTTATATTTTACCTACATATATTGTACTTTTCATTTTAGGTAGGTGTTGTGTGTAGAGAATGATATTGAATGCAATGTTTTTTAAGGAAAACACATTGTAAAATCATAGTTTTTTATATTAAGATAGGTGTTAAACTATATGAGTTGATGGAATCATGATGGAGTGTGACACAGATCCCCAGAATTTGGGTGTGGGGAAGGAACTAAGAGTAGGGGCATCGCTGTGTGGGGTGACATGGGATATAATAAATGGTTAAACCACATATACTGATTTATAAAGCAATGATTTCCCATGGAAAAGATTGATGCAGGACTCACAGAGTATAGAAGGTGTTCATACTCTCTCGATGGTCACCACATATTATACATGCCACAATTACCATATATGATTTCAGTGAATCCCATGCTCCCACTACATTTGTATGAAATGCTCAGTATGATCATGCTGAATTTTATTTCTATGCTTGACTCACATGAAAAATTGTTATTTTATATTTAAATTCATACAAACACATTTAATATTATGCATTAAAAATATATTTTCCCATATCAAATTTTTTTAGGCATAGTCCCAACCCACTTTATGTGTCCTAGATAATCCATTTATATAATGTTTTTTTAATTTTAAAGATAAATACAATTTTTAATAACATTGAATTACCACTTAAATGAACATTGTTGTGATTTAAAACTAAAATTATTTTTATTGTTTAAATTTTAATTTACATTTATTGACTATACAACACTATAACCTAAAAATTACATTCCTGGTTCATCTATTCTCTACAATTGAGAAAATTTGGTAAAAGTTTCCTAAATTTATCCCCATTTTCATGAAACGTCAATTAATGAATATAAAATAAGTTCTGTAACTAGAAAAATACTTACAAAAACTTTTAGGTAATCAATCCATGATTTATATAATAATATTACATTTACCTGTTGGATATCTTAAAAAAAATTACTCAGGAAGGTGTGGCTCTAAAATATAGAATTAATTTTATATAATGGATTTTCTAATACTACTAGACCTAATATCTTCTTTCATTAAGATTACCCTTTATATATTCAATGTTAATTTTTATTATGATATTATTTATCTATATAAAATGTTATATCCGGTGAATATTTTATCTTATATCTATTTTTCATGGAAATTTTAATTAAAGTTCTACCCAAAAAAATGATGACCCATTACATCATATCTATTTCATTAGCCAATATCCATTTTTCACTACGTAATGATTCCACTTTGGACTTCATCTAACCAATTAGATACATAAGTAGGAAAATATACAAATCATAATAGTTATGATTACTATATAGTTGAGCAGGTACCTCTTTACCCAATCCACCACTTTTACAAACCTAACTATATCCCTCTAGCATCTTTCCTAGGGGTTTCCCAATTAAGTGTAATCCAAAGGGACTGTCAAGAAAATGTTACAAAAATAAAACATAGGGAAAAACATATATAGAAGAACATACCGAAGTACGGTACATTTTCACCCATTAAATTATTATTTACACATGTTAATCCAGGGGAACTCTATTATGGAAGAACCTATACAGTTGAATAATCGAGGTCTTAAAAATAGATATTTTTATGGAACATAACAGTTAGTATTTTATAGGTTTTATTGTGATAACCTAGGTAATGTTAACAATATAGTAAATTCATTCGTTATTAATAATTATGAATTATAGTTCATAGATCCATTTTAATTATAAAAATAAATTGAAATTTCACAATAAAAAAATATTTTTTTTTCTAACTAATTGAGTTTCATACATTATAATGTTTTATTACAAATTTTAATATCCAAATTTAATAATTTTAATTTGATAAAATGAACTGAAATTTTTTATATTATCAATTTGAAATTATCTTAGAGTAATGTTTTGGGATTTTATTGAAAAATTCGATTTTCTGTTGAGTAATAGAAAATATCATTTTTAAGAAAACTGTATTTTCATTTCATGTATTAATAATGTACCATTAAATTTAGTATTGGTTTTAAAATAAAACAACTTAATTTTTATTAAATATAATCCTAAAAACTTCATTGGGATAAAAAAATATGCAAATTGTTTCTATAAAAACGTTTTTATACTTAAAAGAAATTTTTCTGGAAAACTGTTTTAATCACAATTTACATGTTTGTTTTTAAATTAATTTATAAAAATTATAAATATTAAATTTGATAAAACAAAATCTATATTTGGATAAAAATTTCAATTTTTTTATTGATTCCACTTTCATTTTTTGTCATTATGAATAGTAACTTTGGTAAAAGAAAGTCAGTTTCTATGGAAAGTGTTAAAACATATTAAAAAGGTTAAAAAATATACGTGTTAAAATGACCAAATTGTTTTTCTAAATAATCTTTTATGTAAAACTTTATACTTTATGTTGTATATTATTCAATAATAATTCAATTTGGTTCCACTCTTTTGATAAATTCATTAATATATTTAAATCATTTAATAAATCCAAATTGTGTCCTCTCACTCACTTATAAAAGGACACCCGTCTCTTCTTTTGTCCATACATAAAGGGCCTATTAGAATTGAAAATACCAACCAATAAACATTCATAAAATACACAAAAACTATCTATACTTCATTTTTTTATCATTATATCATCTTAGGAAGGATTCCATTATAAACCTAAAGTGGTTTTCCAAAGAGGTTGTATAGTTCTTAACTGCGTGTTTTATTTTTTATTTCTTATTTTAACTCCATAAAAACCCTCATAACCATTGTGGTTTAATTACATATTTATCTTCCATATAATTAAATTTTATTATTTTTATGGTATAATCCTTTTCATCTTCTTATCCATTTAATGGAAAATGAAAACCTCTTTTATGCGTTTGTGGTGAGTACCGCCTCAAAATGGAGAGATATTTTATTTTTTATCAAAAAATCTTAAAAATAGTCATAATTATGGATCAAAATAAAATAATACAATAAATTTTATAAAAATTTAATTATTTTATGGAAATTAAATAATTTAATTATTTCTTTACTATTTAAAAAAATAATAAAAACACTGCTTGTGTGTTTGTGTGAACTACTATCTCGTGAATCAATGTAATTTATTTTTCATCACCTTAAGAAATGGATGGTCTGTATAGAATATTTAGTGAAATAATATTATATTTATGATATAATCATGATTATATAAATATAAGATGATACTAACCTTCATTACCTAACATTTTTTAAAAAATAGGAGCATTACTCATGTGTACGCACAAACTATCGTATGCATTTTATAATGTAATCAATGGTTCATAACAGCCTTACAAGTTCGGTTGTAAAAGTATAATTAATATATAAAAATTATAATTATAATATAATTAATATTATATAAATTATAAAATCATGATACATTTGACTATAGTTAACCTACGAAAGTCATTTTTGACTTATGAACCGAACACACTTAGAACATCTGATGTAAACTTAATCAATTAAGTGATTAAGTATGACATGGTAATAAGTTAAATAAATGGATCCATAAAAAGATAAAGAACATAGAAAATGATTTTAATCAATTAAATAATTTAAAAAACATGATTATTTTGGAATATAAAGAACATACCTGACAAGTGAGACATAAAGTTAGGATAATTCTATCTTAAAACTCAATATTAAAATATTTTGAACAGTTTCTTCTAATATTTTTACTCCATGTCCACAATGAATGTTATATGTGTAAATATTTTAATAAATTAATTAAAAAAATCATTTTACCTCACTTCATATTTTCTTACAATGGTCTTTGAAAGGATTTTTTTTCATATTTCATACAGAATGTTTGACTTTTTTGAAAAATTATTAAAAAAATGTATTTTTAGTTGGGGTTTGGCTTAGTGGTAAGCACCCCTTAAATCTACATGAAAAATGGGGGTTCAAAACCCATTGGGCGTAGGTTACTGTAGCAGCACTGTAGCGTACTGTAGCAACGGCGTACTGTAGCAACGACGAGCACTATAGCGGCGACAGGGCACTGTAGCGGCGGCAGAGTACTGTAGCGGTGGCGGGTACTGTGAAGTACTGTAGCAGTGCAGGTACTATAGCAGTACTATTCATAGAATGGGCTTCGGGCCAAAAAAATGGGTCTACGGGCCATGTAATGGGCTAAATGCCCACTGGGCCTTCGGGCTATGTAATGGGTCTCCCTCTACCCAGTTAGAAGAGGTATTTGCTTTCCTTTAATAATAAATGAGGCTTCAGCCCCAACCTTTAAAAAAAAATTAAAATAATGTTTTTCACATATACAATGTCAAAAACTATTGCGACAACTATAACCATTATTCGATATTTGGATTCCTTTAAAAGGTTACATTGTTTCTTCAAATAAAAAAAAATTATTCAATTTGTTTAGGATATTTTAGTTTTGAAAATTGTGTTTTAAAGAAAGAGATATATCAATATCCAAAAATTATTTTCTTATTGGTTCAAGAGTATAATTTTAGGAGAATAATGATAGAAATGAATGTTTTTATATGTTTAATGTATGTTATGATTCTTGTATATTGTTAATGATGATGTGTAATCCTGATATAAATCATCAATTCATTGGAAAATAATTATGTTATCTAGAGAAATATATTTTAATTAACCAAGTATGTTATTCCATTTATAAGGGTTCTAAGAAGACGATGTCCCATGTAACCTACATAACATTCATATGATCACTAATGATTTTTCAAAGAAATATTTTGATTTCATAAGGTAAGATAATGTTATTTTATTTAAAGGAATTATTATTACCTTTAAGAGTAAAAGATATGTTTTTATGAATTTTTTCTTCATAGGTTATAATGTTTTCTAAGAAACCGACACCATTATAAGTTTCTCTTTATATTTTCTTATATAGTGTTTTATGAAAAATTCTGGAAGTAAAGATAATTTTATTTTTATGTATATTATTATTTGAGGTCAATTTTTATTATATTAAAGGAAAAATCTCTTATGTGATTTTTTGTTTTTGAAATTGATTTACATGTTTCTTTTCTTCTTATTTTTGTGTCACATACTAATATTTTTGGGCTCATCAAATACTTCAAATTTTTTTCAAAATTTTTATGTATGATTAGGAACAATGATGAACTGGATAGCTAAAAAATATATTTTTTTTATAAAAATAGACCCCTTTTAACAATAAGGGGGAACCCCATGAGGAATTAAGAATATAAAACAACTATACCACACATACTAAAGGCCCATGCAAAAAAAATCCAAATTCAATTCTGTAACAGAAGCCCCTCCCCAGCATCAAAAATGTTAGATCAGCTTCCATCATCTTAACACTGCTCATCTAGCTATCCCGTGCAGGGGTTCACAGGCTTGGTATCAATGGAAATCACCATACCCTCTCAAACTTCCAATTCAGAATAGCGAAGATCTAGCGTAAACTTCTTTCTACGAATCTCTTTTGGAGGAATCCCATGAAATGAAAGGGTTTGTTAAGTAATATTGATAAAATAATTCTTTGAAACTCTAAATCTTAAAATATCTTCAGAAATTTATGAAAATTAATTATTTTTAAAAAATTAATTAAGGGGTAAATAATGATCAAGTCCTTATATATATTAAAGGGTCTCACAAATATAACACGCTTCACAAGCATATAAACTCAATACATTTTATGAAATTTGTATTATCTCATGTTTTTTATGCATGATTCTAATTATTTCATTTTGAATTCCAATTTCACCAACCACATTAATGTGTTTACACAAAATTAATGTGTTACCTTTTACACAACCCATAATTTTATGTTTTTTTATCCCAATAGAAGTCAAGTATATTTATATATATCTGACATTATCTCATACATAAGGTACATAAACATTAAATATTAATGTATAGGGTTTTATGAGATTGAAATTCTCTACCTGAGTAGGCTGTATGCCATTAATATCCAACCCCACCATTCCAGAACAATTAATAAACCTTTAGGATAGTGATAAGTTTGACCCAATGTTTATCTACTTGGTGATACTTTAATCAAGAGATAATTAAATTCCTAATGACTATAATAACTAATAAAAAACCTATATTCAAAAAATATTCTCTAGATCATAACTATAAATACAAAACAAGGTCAAGGTATATGAAAGGTAAATTTTTTGGAGTTGTACACAACATGTAATGCAAGGCTCTATCTCATAGAAGACATTTATAATAAAAAATAAATATAACACATTATTCATGTTATATAAAATATTTTATATACATGAATAAAATAATGGAAAAATACATAAATAAATTAAAACTTCATAAGTTTAATCATGAAAACAATTTATGAATTTTTTATAAATAAATCCTTACTATAAACATTCTCAAAATAAGTTAAATATTATTTATATATCATTATTTTTATAATAAAAACTTTGTATCAATTTCCATTATGGATTATTTCATTATATTATATTATTATTAATTATAAACATTTAGTAACCCAATTTTTATTATTTAAACTATTTACATAATATAAATACCAAAAAATAAAAAAATTATTTAAACTATATTTAAACATATCATCAAAACACTTTTGATATGATCTAAATAATATGCTTAATAATAAACCTTTTAAATATTATCAATTAAAATTAAGTCTTTTATGAGAAATTAATTATATAATTATAAACTACTTTATAATTTTCCAATAGAAATTTAATTTATAGATTATTTTTAAACCTCAACTTTAATTACAAAATAAGCAATATTTATTCTTATAAACATGAGTATTAAAAATAAAATTTTTATATTTGATAAAGGATAGTAATTTTTTATTAATCATATATATTTTTATTCTATTTTATAAAATAATATATAAACATAAACAATATAAATATTCTAATAAATATTTTATCTAATCAAAAAGTTGGATTGTTATATTCAATCTAGGATTAAAAAAACATTTTAATTAAGCCTGATATTTATCATTTATAACATGATTATATAAAATATTATTATTATTATTATTATTATATTAAATTTTTGAAAATTCAAAAATTTATTTTTTTATAAAAAATTTAGTTCAAACAACCTAGTCACAAATGGAAGGAGAGGTGTGAACTTATGCGGGTCAATGCAAACACAAGGGAGCATGGAGCAGCAACTAGGAATTTGGGTATGGGGAAGAAACTGAGAGTAGGGGAGTCACCATGATGGGTGAAAAGAGACTTAATTGAGTGGTCAACCACACATATTGAGTAATGAAGTGGTGTTAGAACAATGAAAATTCTGATGTGGGACTCACTCGATGATGGAACTGTTCATATCCTCTCAGTTCTTAATGCATACCGCACATGACGCATCCAGTTCCCAGGAATCCTGTACTCGCTCTACATATACATCAAATTATCAACATTCTCTCACTTCTATTGAATATTATTCTCAACTAGAACACATAATATTCATGATACATTCCAATTCCAACACACCTATGCATTATGTCACATCAAACATCTATTTTCTGACATAAAATGTTTGCTAACCATAATCAATATCATCATGAAATGTATAATATTATGTCATCTCAAAACATAGTTTCAATTATAGTGTCAACATAATGTTGAAATTAAATTCTTTGAATAGACATAGAAACCATTGGCTCTCTCTTTTTCACTACTCACAATAACTATAACATAATATTATTATGTTGTTAAATTTCACCAAATGAAATATGTTAAAAGACTAATATGTTGTCTTTGATATATAAATATCATCAACGATTGTTTTATAATATAACACAAATACTCTTGAAGTCAAACCTATTATGAAAGAGAAATCATGTTCTTTATTTTATATTGAATCCAATATAATGATTCAATTAGGATTGTGGATTTGATTATAATATCCATGATCATATTATAATAGGGAAACACAACATCCCTGTACTATTCCACAATGCATACTCTAAAGACACTTTATTCGTGATTATATTTAAAATTTAAATTTAAAAAATTCTAGGATTTATACTTTATAATTGGATACCATATTTTTATTATTAATGTAAAAACTAAATTAGGGGGGATTGTTTTGGTATTTTTATAAAAAAATTATTTTGAGGTGAATAATAAAAAATATAGTTTTTATCAAAACTCTAACGTTTATGATTTTATATAACAGATATCTATAAATTTATAAAATATTTTATTGATTAAAACATGTTTTTAAATATTAAAATTATATGTTTTTAATACTATTTTGGATTTATAAAACCTTTCCTAACATTTTATGAACATAAGTAATATTTTGCAATAAAAAAACAAATTTTCATTCTTTTAATTAAATATTATTTTGGAAAAATTCAGTTTTGGATTTATTTAGAAGACACATAAGATTTATTTATTTCATAATAAATAAATTTATATCATGAAAATAAAAATAATTTATAATTTTATCCTCAACACAATTTCTCTGCTTAAAAATAAACTTCTTATGAAAAATTGGTTTGACGCACATGGATGTTAAAATTAATTTTTCCTGCATATATTAATTATAGTTGATAAAAATGGACATTATATTTATAACTATATGATCAAAATTATATAACAAAGAAAATATTATTTTGATACATTGATAAATAAATTACTTATGTTAAATATCTATTACTATGATAAAAGTAAAATAGTTGTTTTCAAAGAATTAATTTTTTAAGAGTTATATAAATTTTATATAGATATATTAGTTTAATACATTTTATTAAATAAATATAATATTATTTATAAATATATAAACAAAAATATAAACACCTATTCAATTAAAAATTAATTATAAATTATGATAATAACACTTAATGTATAAAAATATTTTTTTCTAAAAAAACAGTTTTTCAAATATATTATGTTTTAGTTAAAAAGTTTTTTTTCCAAAATTTTGAAATTGAATTACTTTAAATGGTTTCCAAATTCAGATTCATAATATTAATATTGTAAATAGGATTAATCTTATATTTTGAGTAATAAAATAATTTACAAGGTTAATTTTTAATCAAGATTAATAAGGTTAAAAATGGAAAAATAATGTATCTGAATTTTATAATCTTTAATAGATCACTTGTAACTTATCGAAGTCCTTTATTTTTTATGAAATTCATACACAAATTTCTCACATACCACTTATCCGACAAACTCACATAACTCATGTAACTCATATAACCCACATAAAACCCATGTGATTCCATTATTACCCCTCATCTCACATTAGTTTCCTTGAAAAAGAACCGCTTTTTCACCAATAAAAGGATCTCAGTCCCACCCAATATCTTATCCCATTCCATCTCAAGGGAATTTCTCTTAAATTTTCTTTATATTCCCATTTATAAATCTCAACCATGGATTTCCTAAGGTTTTATGGAGTCCTTATAAGCTTTAAGAAGCTACATAGAGATGTAAGGGTTTCTAGTACCCCTCATTCATTTTTATTTGAAATTTTACTTTCACAATAAAATTTACAGAAATATAAATCATTTAAATTTCATGCTATTATCTATCTTTTATATTTTTCAAAATAGATAATATTAATCCTCTCTCATTATAAACTTTTTTCATATTTCATTATTATGCCGACATAAAGGCTCTCATCCCAACCCTTCCTTTATCAATTACCAACCTTTATTGTAATGTTACAATTCATGTAATTATATGAAATTATCACCCATTTGATATATTTATGATGATATTTCACCTCATTAAATATTTTTCTTAAGCCATTATAATTCCAAAAAAATAATAAATTTGGTAAAGTAAAAGTTTGGGTAGTTTCCATGCCATCGTATCATTATCCAGATAGAAGAAAGTGAATATGACCATGTCATAGATTCAACTATGGGTAATCAACCTAAAAAGGCTAGTTGATTATCAAATGAATCTTAAATTTTGTGTATGATGAATTAGTATAAGACTATAAACCTATCTAAACACTCTCTTGGGATATGATTTATATATTTCACATGCTCTTTACAAAACATAATAAAGGATTTTCCTTCCATTTCTATAGTCTCTTACCAATAAAAACTATGAACTCAATTACTATCCTCTATTGATAACCCAACACATTTAATGTACCCTTCCCCATAACTTTATCTTTATTTATTTGATAAGATTACTTATTTTTACATGAGAACACCCCATTAATTTTAGGTTCATTATGTATTGTTTAGCCATCCACATTCTTTCTATGTATGTCTTATGAATTTTCTTTATCTAAGATACGATCCATCACTACCTTTGTATCACCTAATCATCAATCATGAATCATAATAACTTTTATTCTAATGCCTTTTCTTTTTGAATATCCTATTTTCCATTTCATTTATTGAAGGTTGTGCATATAGATTCTATTAATTTCTTGGTTGGGGAAATTATTGACTTAACCATATATATATTTCCCTATACGGTGTTAGATGAGGGATTCTTATATAGAATGAAGTTCCACATATTTATTAGAGAACTATTAAAAATCGATATATATTTTATTCAAATAAATATTTATAATGATTACTTAGTCATGTTTATTATGTATTGTTTAACCATCCAACATATTTCTCTAGACGAGTTATGGTCCTATTTTCATTTTTACTAACATAAGGAAAAGTATTGGAATTTTGTATATTTATATTCCAAGGTGGATAATTATTAAAGAAGTTAAGTATTTATAATTTATTCATCCTCTAATACGATAAATTCATTGGACCTAATTAATGGAGGGTTGGGATCATTTATAGATATCACCCCTTAGTGCATTGATAAGTCTCATGGGGAAAACATTATAGGGTAATGGAATATGATATAATAATTATATATGAAGTGTTGGAAAAAGGCCTTGATAATATGTTTATGGTGTCCAATATTATGTATTCCCTCAGTATGAGATCAATAATTAATATCCATGTTTTTATTTATTATCATAGATATAGTATTCCCTCAGTTTCATTTTATTATATCATTATTTGGATCATTTATTTAATTTCTTAAATACTATTTATTATACTTATATAATGATCACCTCGGTTGAATGCTACCTCATACTTAGCATCTTAACTCACCTTTATTTTTCTCCTTTCCTCAGGAAACCAATAATAAAACTATGTGTAATTTTTAGGGACCTACTAAAAGGGATAATAATGTTCCCATGGAATTTTCTATACTATATTTTATATTCTCAAGTATAATATGAAAAATATGTATGTATCTAATCTTCCAAGACTACTAAGTCATTTAATCCATTAGGATCTCTTATATTTATTACCAATAATTTAATATAACTACTATATTAGGGTTTCTAGAGGCCAGGTTTTAATATTTGTTATTATAGGTGGTATATTAGAAACCTTTGTGAATAGATTAATAAAAAGTTACTTAGATATCCTAAGCATTATGGAAAACACTTATATTTTTGAGTAATTTTTTCCTATAAAAATCAGTAGGGATTTTATTTTATATTTCAATTTTATATGCAAGTTACATAGATTCCATTGTTTAGAAATGATGAAAAGTGGTAGGGATATGAGCTGTATATATTCCCATAGTCAATGGTGGAATTTTCCTCCCAAGAAATTAAAAGAGGCTTGAGTTGGAGCTAATAAGATCATATCCATAATGGGATAGTTATCCCAGGTTATGAAAGAGAACTCCATCTTAATAAAGAAACCAACCATTCCATAATGTGGTGTAGCTATATCTGGACTACTTAATTTGAAAATAACCTCCACCATTAAGCGTAACTACCAATATGTTGGTATCTAATCAATGTATCATGTCCCTAGAAAATGTATTCATTACATTGGGTATTATTGAAAGCGAAAAAGTCATCATAGAAATACATCATTTGATGATAGAGACTTTACCTCCAGACCCTTTAAAAACCCACCTTGAGTATCTCACTTTAATGAAATTATTGGATAATAGGAAAAGAAAAAACAATATATGGATGAGAAGGATATCCTTAGGATATATGATATATTGATTAAAAAAAATAAATTGACGTATTTCAATAGAAATTAGTTTGTCATCCACCTAAGTGTAAAGTTGAGTTTTCCATTGAAATCATTCCCAGTGCAAGAACTATATAAAAAATACATATAGAGTGGAACCAATAGAGTTAGTATATCTAAAAACGTAATTGCATGATTTTTGTGATAAGGGATTTACATTCCCTAGTGTTTCACCATGGGGAGTCCCCATTTTACTCATGCAAATGAAGGATGTCTATATGAGTTTATGCATCAATTATAAGGATATCAATTGCATTACTATAAATAATAAGTATTATTTTACTAATAATTGAAGAAATATTTGAAAAATTTTAAGGAGAATAATATTTTTCAATGATCAACCTTCACTTTGGTTATCATCATTTAAGGTTGAATAAAGTGGATATACCAAAGAAATAATTTGTTTTGAGACATAGACATTATGAGTTTAAAGAAATTTCATTAATCTTGACTAATGAACCTTCTATTTTTACGTAATGATGAATAAAATATTCATGAATATTACAAAATCTATGAATATCCTAGGAATAATATGAAAATAATTCTTTAAAATTTTAAAGAAGATAATTTATATGGGAATTTTAGAAAGGGTGAATTATGGTTCCATAAAGTTTATTTTATTTTATATACTGTCTCCAATGATGTAATATATATATATATATTGAAAACAATTTTTGTTACATAATGGTCTAAAACAATGAATATAACTAAGATATGTAGTTTCCTTAGCTCAATAGGTTAATATGAGTGGGTTGTTTAAAAGTTTACCAAATTGAACAAGTCGATAATAAAGTTGAAATGTAAAAGGGTTAAATTCACATGGTCATGTGAATGTGAAGAATGTTTTGAAGAGGTGAAGATGATATTTATTACTTATCCATTATTATATTTACTATAAATAAAGGTTGTATTTGTATTATATTGTAATTCATCAAATAAAGGAAAAGGATGTTTCCTTATACAGAATGATAGTGTGGTTTATTATCCATCAAGGTAGTTGAATATCCACGAGAATAACTATACAAATAATTAATGTGAACTAGATGCAGTAATATGTTCCATAAAGATATGGATAAAACATCTCCATGGAGAAATATGGGAAATATATATTGACCAAATTTTTTTTAATTATATTTTCTCTCAAGAAGATATCAACATGAGACAAATAAGATGGTTGGAGTTTTTTGAGGAACTTTGATTGCTTGATACACTACCACTTTTGGAAGGAACAGAAGGAGGTTGATAAATTTAGAAGCAGGGAACATAAATATATGAACATGTTGAGGATTAATAAGAATATAGTAAATATAGATATTTTAATTTTTATTTAATAGGGTCCATCATTCATTTTCCAATAAATTTTTAAATAATATTTACTAGAAAAAATAGAGAAGTCCAACCTAGATGATAAGGATTTACAAAAGAGGATTAAAGAAGTGAATGATAAGAAATTTATATACATAATCTATAAAGATAGAGTGATGAATTTTAAAAAGATTTCATGTGTTCCATCCAAAAATGAACTAGAGGGAGCTTCAAGATGAATCACATAGCTCTTATTTCATTTTACACTCTAGTATCACAAATATATAAAGGAGTTTAAGATAAAATTTATGGTGCGAAGGTATGAAGAGGAAAATTCTATACTATTTTTCTAGATACTTAGTGTCCCATCACATAAGGGTTGAAGTAAATTATCCTAAGGTGTTATGGAAGCTCTGATTAATCCTATATAGAAGTGGATTAATATTACATTTCAATTTTTCACTATAATTTTATAGAATCCAAGGAATAACGATGTTATATGGGTCACAATTAATCACCTTACCAAGTATGAAAATTTCTTAAGAGTAAGGGAATAGCTACCCTTAAGGACCTTTTCTAACTCTATATCAATGAAAACATAAAACTTAATGGGGAACCTCTACCAATTATATCTTACTATGACCCTCGATTCACATTGAAATTTTAGAAGAGTCTTCGAAAGGCTATAAAAACATAGGTACATTTAAACACCACCTATCACCCTTAAACCATTATAAAGTCAAAATGTGTTATTAATATTATATAATAAATGTTAAGATCATGTTATATTAACTTATAAGATGCATGGTATCAATATATACCTATGATGGAATTTGCATTCAATAATAGCATTCATTAGAACATCTAGGTGATACCATATGAGGAATTGTATGGGAATATATGTCATACTATATGTTTTTGATAATACATTATTGAAAATAATCTATTAGGAATATAAATTATAGACTAGACAACTAAAAAAGTACAAACTATTAAGAAAAAAATTCAAGTATCTCAAACATACAAAATATTCTTGATGATAATCAATGAAGACATAGAATTCTAAGTGGGGATGATGTATTTTTAATAGTTTCACCAGAGAAAAGAGTTTTAATATCTGGGAAAACGTGTAATTTATGACCTATGTATATTATTACATTTGAAATTATATTGATAATGTGAGCTGTAACTTACTGATGGGCTATTGCAACCAACCTTTCTAAGGTACATGACTTCTCCCATGTTTCATTATTAAGTAAATACATACTAAATCAAATTAATACAATAAAAAATGAGGGAATATATTTATATCCTAAAATTTATTATAATGAATATCCTTTAGAAATTATTAACAATTTAGAGAATGTGTTAAAGAATCAGACAACTCAGCTAGTGAATGTCCATTGGAGAAATAAAAAACTAGACTTAGAAACATATGAGCATAAAGAATCTATGAATAAGATATACCCATAGTTTTTTAGTCTCCAAAATGTATTCCAATTTTAGAATTAAATTATTTAGTGGGGTAGAATTTAATACCTGATACACTACTATAGTTGTTAAACATTAAATCCCAAAACTATTGCACAATGCACACTACAAAGAGCCTATATTCATGATTACACTTAAAAGTTAAATTTATAAAATTATATGATTTATATTTTTAAAATATATTTCATATATAAATTAATCATTTCTAAAAAATCTTAGGGTTAATTTTGGGGATTTTTAAAAAAAATAAATTTTAGGTGAATAGTGAAAATACAGTTTTTCCCTAAACATTAACTATTATGACATTCTATAAAAATTATCTATAAATTTAAAAACATTTTAATTGATAAAATATGTTATTAATTAGTAAAAAATACTTATTTAAAACTTAATCTAAATTTACAAAATAAATGCTTAACATTTTGTAAAATTAAGAAATATTTTCTAATAAAAAACTATTTGGGTATCTTTTAATTAATTTATTTCTGCAAAAATTCAGTTTTAGATTTCTATGGAAGCCACATAAATTTTATTTATTTTATAATAAACCAATCTATGTCATTAAAATAAAAATAGTTGATAATTGTTTTCTAAACATGATTTTTATTCGTAAAAATGTACTTGTTCTAAAAACTGTGGTTTAAATAGTCTATTGTTAAAATTAATTATACATACATATATTAATTTTGTTTGATAAAAATAGAATTTATATTTATAACTTGTAGTTATATTTTATGTAACAAGTCCATTATTTCTGTTATGCGTTTACAAATAAATTAATTTGTTTAAATATTATTAACCATGGTATAATTAAAATGGTTGTCTTCAAAGAAATAATTTTAAAAGAATTATATAAATTTTATATAAAAAAATAAGATCAATAAATTTTACTTTTTGACTCTAATATTATGTTTAAATATCAATGAAATATATATAAACACTCATTTAATTTATAATTAATAGTAAATAAGAATTAAAAATACTTAATGTATAAAGGACATTTTCTATAAATTTTTTTTCCTATAAAATGTTTTTAAATTAAATATTTTATTTTATAACATTTAGTAATTGAATTTGAAATTTGAAATTTTTATTATAGTGGTCATATTATATTTTTAGTATTTAAATAATTACCATAGATAATTTTTAACCAACATTAATAAGGGTAAAAATTGGTAAAGGAAGTATCTAAATTTTTTAACATTTAAAAGGTCACACACACCTTCTAAAAATAATTTTTTAGGTATGAAATTGATACCCACGTTTCTCACCTACCATTTATCTAACTAAATTAACTTACTCACCTACCCCCTAACACACATTTTATTCCTTTATTACCCCTTTTCTAACTATAGATTCCATGAAAATCCCCTCATTTTTAACTATAAAAGTAGATCACTCCCACTCATTATCTCATACAAATCAACTCGAAATGAATTTATCATTAATTTCACATACCTTTTACTATATAAATATATCTGAAGGTGTTATTTATGATTTAAGGACTTCCACCAAGATTTAATATTATAATTTTGAAATTAAGAGTTTCAAATATTTTGATTTCCTTTTTAGTTGAAATTATTTTTTATAATACTTTTTATAAATATTTTATTGATTTTAATTTCATGTTTTTGTCTCCATTTTTGTGTGAAATTTATGAGATAATACTTTTCCCCTCTCAATATAATATTTTTTTTTTCTAACATCATTATTATGCTAACATAAGAGTCCTCATTCCATGCTTTCCATTTTCAATCATAATCCTTTATTATATTTCTATCGTGATATCAATTATATGAAATCATCACTCATATTTTTTATTTAAAATAATGTTTCCTATCATTAAATACTTTTTTAAAAGCCGTTATAATGACCAAAAATCATTTATTTGTTAAATTAAAAGTGTGTATACTTTCATAGTTATTACATATCTATCTGTATTCTTGGAAATGCATAAAACTATTCACAAATTCACATAGACTAATATCTATGTAAAGATATGGTTGAGTTTTAACTTAATCATCATTTTGGTGTATGAAGAGTGGGCCTTGGACTCCATACGTGGATAAAAATTCATAGGGGATATTCTTTGGAAAATTCCCATGATCTTTACAAACCATAATAAAGGATTTAACTACAATTACCATGGCATCATATCAATACAAACTATTGAAATCAATTACTCTCTTCTACTGATAACCCAACACATTAAAGTACAAATTTTCACATCAATAGCTTTATTTCTTTAATAATGGTACTGCCATTTACATTGAGAATACACTATAGTTTCTATATTTATTATGTATTATTTAACCATCCACCTTTTTTCTATGAATGAATTATGTAACACTATTTTTTATTAAATATATGATTTATCAATGCGTTTTTATTTCCTAAACATCCACTATGAATATGCTTAACTTTTCTTATAATACATTTACTTTGTGAATACCCTATTTTCCATTTATTTTTTTGAATTTTTTTCACCGATATTTCATATATAGATTAATTATGTAAATTATTGACTTAATCATATACATATTGTTTTATACAATGTTAGTCGAGGGTTTCTTGTATGGAAATCTATTTTACATATAGTTTGGGAAACTATTGAAAATAATTTTTTTTTATTTTTATATGTATGTTTATTGATTCAACAGGTAGGTTTATTATGTATTGATTAACCATCCACCTTCTTTTTCTTAATGGGTTATGATCTTTTTATCCATTTCATTAATATATATAAAAGTGTTAACATTGCATATATTTTTACAATATGGATGATTATTGGAAAAATTTATTATGTAGTGTATATTAATTTTATCATACGATGAATGCATTGGAATTAATTACTGATGGGTTGGGATTAAATATAGGTAGCCCATAAATGCATCTATAAGTCTCATGAGACAAACTAGCTAGAGTATAGACGTATTACTTTTCTATTTATGTATTTTGTCTTGGAATAATCCATTTACATTATGTTTATACTGTCCTACATTCTATTTTCCATCAGTATGAGATCAAAAATTATTAACCATGTTTTTATTTTTTATTATAGATATAATATTATTTCTTCTGTAAATGGGGGTGACCTTGTTTGTTTATGGTTCAAACTTTACCATCGGTTTCTAACGGGTTAATTTGTAGAACTGGAATCATCCAATGATTATATATCTATTTGGACCTACTTTCCAAAGGTAGGTGCTCATGAGTTGTGGACTGATGAGGCTTAAGAATTTGCATTGGTTGAGAGGATGGGAGGTCAGGCACATCACACCTTTTTGGGGGGAATTATTTCATACTCCGAGACTCTCTTATATATTTATGTTATGTTCATGAAGCCTTATTAATTCACCAAGCATAAAAATGAGTTTTTATTTAGATTTAGGTATCAATGATTGATATGTATGGAATTTCGAGAATATTTTATATGTATTTGAGGTTCTTCATCGATATAGAATCATCCATATGTATTAGAGATTCATAGTCAATTCTATCCTCCAATAAATTAAATAAAAATATCTTGGCCATTATGATGACCATACTAGTTTTAAAGCCACTCAGTGGGGCACTTGAAGGTTATTGTCCTTCATAATGACAGAGATTATTTCAGAGTTGGGATCATACCTACAGATAGGCTACCTACGTATCCTTGTTAAAAAGGAATCATAACCCACGTAGTTCGATAAGAAGGTTATAGTTTAAATTCATATGGGATAGAAAATATTTAATGAAATATGGGCTTGAACCTTATAAAGGCTTCCTATGTACTCTACTTTTAAGGAAGATATCAAAGTACACGTAGTTTAGATAAATAAATATGGGGTTTATGAACGGTTAGTGGCAAAAAAAGATGTCGTGATTACATTCACAATCTATGCTCATGTGAGTCATGATCAGTGTGAGAAACAAGAGGTATCAGTAAACTTGACGATGGTTCCATAAAAGAGGCAGTCAAAAGAAATGATGTGGGGCTTACGTATGTATAAAGACCCAAGTAAATGAAGAACATGACATAAGAAAGAAATAATCCTAGGAGTAGGGTCCATAAAGGTATTTGTAATTTAAAGAGATTTGGAATTTTAACTAGGGACTTACTCCTCAGAAGGAGACTCAGGTTAGGGGAACTTATGACTGGGGATTACTCTTGAGAAGGAGGCCTAGGTTAAGGGAAATTATGACAGCGGATTACTCCTGAGAAGGAGGCCTAGGTTAAGGGAACTTATGACTGGGGATTACTCCTATGAAGGAGGCCCACGTTAAGAGGAACTTATGACTAAGGCTTACTCTATAGAAGGAGGCCCAGGTTAAATGGAGCTTATGATGGGGGCTTACTCTTGAGAAGGAGGACCATATTAAGGGAACTTATGACTAGGTCTTACTCCTGAGAAAGAGGCCCAGGTTAAAAGAAACTTATGACTGGGGCTTACTCCTGATAAAGAGGCCCAGGTTAAAAGAAACTTATGATTGGGGCTTACTCCCAAGAAGGAGGCCAAGGTTAAAAGAAACTTATGACTGGGGCATAATCCTGAGAAGGAGGCCCAGGTTTAAAGAAACTTATGATTGGGGATTACTCTTGAGATAGAGACCCAATAACAAAAGTTCTTTTCATCTTAAAAGATGAGGTTATATAGGAAACCTCTAACCATGGTGACATAATTCTTGTAAGTCACAAGGTTTCGGGAGAGGTTCTCACAGAATTACTTTCAGATAAAGAATCCAACAAAGTAAGCATGCCATAAATGTATTTGAAGAGGGTTTTTAAGGTTATGACTTGAAGAGAAGAGGTGAATTTGAGGAAGGGGGGTGACTAAGAAGGAGCTGCTCATGTACTGGTCTTGCGCGCAAGTCCTGTTTGCGCAAGTAGACTTCCACGAAATGAGTAACCATGGGCGACGAAGAATCTATAGGGTAATACATGGGTGAATTTGAACTCAAGCCCTTAGTATCATCCCTAGATGCTTCCAAAAGGTTGGCGCACAAGTTCCCTTAAGAGGGAAAGGCGGCGTACAAGTGTCTTTACTTCTATTAAGATATGGACACTTAAGCGCGCAAGTGTTGATGAGTTATAAAACTAAGGACTTATTATTACTTTTTAGAGCTTCCATTCTAGGTAAATAATTACTTTAGAAGTGTTTGGAAGATGTCAAACAAAGACTTGGGTGACCAGCGCTTGAATCTGAGTTTTGGAAAATTCGTCCTCAAAATGGGGGGCCCACAGGGGGTATTTATAGGCCACTGGGCACCTTGGGAGAAAAAAGAATTGGGCACGCAAGTGACTTGAGTGACCCATAGGCGGAGCGCAAGTGACTTGCGTGGATCAGAGGAAACTTGCGCGACGCCCTCAAAATAGGTTCCTGGTCTATGCCTTTGTCAATTTTTGATTTTCTTCAAAGGGTGACCCTCATTGTGCTTAAGGTATTCTTATTTTCCATTCATTGGAATCTGTTGCGGAAATGAGCATCAACAAAAGTCCCCCCTCGGATTTGGATCTGAAAAAGGAAAGAGGATTTGACTCTAAGAAAAATGATAAACCAGGGTTCATCGGCACGCAAGTTTTAGGCGCGCAGGTTTCAGCACGCTGGTTCCAGCGCGCAGGGTTGCGGGATCACCTATATATATGGGTGTCACTTCGCACAAACCATCTTACCTCCAATTCTTTCGAGATCTCATCGTGCAAGTGTGGGATTTTCTCGGTCAATCACTCTTCTTTGTGTCACGCTTCTCCAGTTAGGATTCTGACTTGTGCACCATCATTAGCATGGAAAAACCAGCGCGACAATACTTGCATGGAAAAACATGAAATCCTTAATACCTTAGCCATTTTTTTTGTTTTCTACCCAAATATTTAATAAAAATAGACTTACTTAAAAGTTAACTGTTCTATCTTTATGCAGATTCAATATCTCCAAGGAAGATTGGATCGGCTGATGAGTTGGTCAGCAAGAGAATAGATGACATGATGAAAGTTTTCGGCCATGATTATTATGTTATCTGTGATAGGAATCTCCCGGACATGGCTAAGTACTTGAAGAAATATCATTCCAATTTCCCACAGAGAATTTAATTGCCTTTATATGGCCATGGTCATCTACAAGGACTCAACATTCCAGAGGCAACAAATTATAGTACACATTACTAGTTTTAGACTTTCACCAATTTCTCTTCGGCAATTGTCTCACTGGAAGGATCATTTTTCAATTCTGGAACAGTGGATAAGGTATTCATAATGCACCATAGCCCATGTGATCCATATCTAATGCCTCACAAGCCTGATCTATATCCACATTGATATCCCTATATTTTCTGAAATTCTCAGATCGACCAATCCAAGGGATGGAAAAAGAGTTGGGATTTCTGTCCTGGAGGAGGTGTGAATACCACTTGGATGAGGGAATATTGGGTGAGACAAACCTATGTAGATTTTTTCAAGGATCTAAAGGGAGCTTCAATATATAATGTTGTCTGGGTAGGGCAGACATATGTCTATAGTAATGATAATATTTTTTCAAAGCTAATCAGCCACTGGAGTCCAGAAACCAATTATTTCCATCTGACTCATAGAGAAGTAGAGATCAGCTTGTGTGATGTCTACAATATCTCAAGGGATCCAATTTTGGGAGACCTGTATGATGAGTTCGTCCCTCCCAAGGTGACCTGGAATGATTCAGAGAAGACTCCAGATTTGTCTCGAGAGTTATTGAAAAGTTTCCACAATCTCAAGAATACCAAAACCACGAAAACCCACTCCAGAAAGGTTATCCATCCAGAGGAGTGGATGGACATGTTTCTCATCAAGAACAAAGAGAAGGGACCCACATGTACTTGTCCTACCTGTTTCCCTAGAGCAAAAAAGAGGGGTCCTCTTGGAACAGTCTGGGCAAACCTGGAAGTGGGAGATTTTGAAAAGTGGGGGAATGAAGTGAATCAAATAATCCTAGAGAAGACCCGTTTGGCGGGCTTCTTTGCCTTGTGTCTCAGCGTTTTACTTCTTCCAGTTAGGGATTAGACGGGAGGCGTTATTCCATGGATCTTCGTTGTTGCAGCCAAGTTCGTTGGGAGAAAAATGGTTGGGTTGGCCACTATAGTTTTGGTGAAGATTCAAAGGAGCTTATTCAATGTTTATATGGGTAAGTCTCCTTTGAGAATAGTGGGAGCATTCCATGTTTTATGGGGATGGATCACCACCCACTTCTGTACATACGCTCTATAGAGCGGAGTACAGGTTCTTGAAAGTTCTTTTAGGCCATCGGTGTAGGAATTTTCCTGAATTTATCAATTGTCCCTCAATTCCTATGATCTGAAGGTGAGGCTGGTCATGTTCAAGGAATTTCATTTCTTTCATTATGGAAACCCGCCAACCGGGCAGTTTTCTGATGATGGAACAACTATCCTGGAATTGAGGTCATATATGTTGGCTTGCCAAGATGGTGTATTGGACACCAGAATTGACGAAGAGATTATATGTGAGGCCTATGATACATATAGATTTTCACGCCAATTCAACTACCTACAACAGATTGTTGTATCCCCTCCCATTCTCGTCAGGTCAGAGCAGCATCCAACGGTTTCCCTATAACTATGGTTACTGACAACTATGGAGAAGACTAGGGAAGTGTTTGATCTAGCAGTTGCTGGAGTGGTGAGTCAATTGACTACATGGTATGCCGAGAACTGGGTAGCATCATACCCGACCGGGGTATTGAATCTTCTTGTCTCTCGGGTGGGGAGTATTAAGAGAAGTGTCAGAAAAGAAACCTTTCATCTAGAAGGTGATTCTTCCTCACCCGGAGCTGATTGACCGGGTTCTTCACCTGGGGCTGATTCATCGGATTCCCATGATGGGGATGATGAGGCACAACATGCGTCAAAACTGCCTCATGCCTGATATAATCCTCATACCATAGTCAAGAGACCCACTCCATCAACTCATGGTGAGTTATATCATTGAGGAAATTTAGTCTCCATTATTTTATAGAGCAACAAGTTTCATTTTCTTATCCTTTATCTGTGATTGCAGGAGCTAGGAAGAAGTTGAAGTCCCAGATTGTTGGACCCTCCTCGTGGCCTTCTAGTTCACATTCTGAATATTGAATAATAGAGGCTATCCAAACAACATGGAGCTTATATTGTGATGCTGAGACAACATGTATTGACTTATGAGAAGGGCTACATATCCCCTGAGTAGGGGATCTCCGGGATTCTGCTGATATATGCTTCGAGGATAACCCCAATGAAGTGCGGGCTTGCATCAGAGAGCTGGAAATGATTATATATACCACTGATGATTCAATTCATATCACCAAGAGGGTGAAATAAATGATGGATTGTGGAACCACTGAGGGGATTGGTGTTTCAGTAGATGAAGAGTGGCACAATTACATGTCTCCTAAAGATGTAAATTTCTTTCCTTATTTTCTTTTCAACTTGATTTTAGTAAAAGCTTTGTTATGCAAGGAAATTACTTTGTTCATCCTATACCTTGTTAAGGACGGAACTATTGAGTTCCCTTCACTGCGGTATAGCCCCAGTGGCACCACTCTTAGAGCCACTGAATCTCCTCGGGAGCCAGGTGAAGTATCTCCAGGCCAACAATCCATTAACGAGGAGTTAAGAATGGATTTACACTCTCTGATACCTTTATTTGGAGGTGACTATGTCAACACACCCAAAAAGTCAAAGAAGCAAAGGCATCGAAGGAAGAATACCACAGTTAAACGCTTCATCAGTAGTGGTAAGTCCTTCGAATAGTTGTGAATCCTAACACATGAAAAGGTTTCTCATACTTCTTGGGACTTCAGGGGCTTCTTCGATTTCCACATTGATGGAGAGGGTTGACCCTCCTCTGAGGATGAAAGAGGGTGTTGGTGAGAAGTCGCAAATTAATGATGACCCGACTACTTTTGAAGAAACGATGAGAGAAGAAGAGCCAGGGTCTGTTCCCAATACTGCTCTTGTTGGTTCTACAAGGATAGAAGAACCTAATTCTAGTAAATTAACAATACTTCATAGAACATTGAATGAAAACATCAACTGAATTCCATTCTTTGATGCTTTAGGTTCAACACCTACACCATAACATTTGGAAACCACTTCAACAGACTACACAATTCTCTTTGAGGAAGCTATCAAGGGTTAGAGGTCGCAGGAGGAGGGTCTCTATGAAGACATGTCAAATGCTCCCACTGGTGAGACTAACCAGGAATCTGGGATATCACAGGATGAAATGATAAAACTAGGCGCATCTTTTGCAGAAATTTTAGATCATGTTAAATTACCATGTTATTTATATGATTTTGGACTTGAGTGTTATCCTTCTTCCTGCTATTTTTTTCTATTACATCTCTGACCATGATTGGTTGAAATGTGCAATTTCATCTGAACAAGATACTAATCAGCTGATGCCTGAAGGGGGAAACAAAAACCCTATCATTGCAAAGATTCTAGCTTATGTGGAGCTTAACCTGGAAGAGCTACCAAAAACCGGTCTTGAAAATCCTATTGAATCTAGGAAAGATGGGGAGGAGCCTTCTCATGCTGCTGATCTACCGTTTGGTAAAAGATGATAATATTTGTGGATGTACTTAATCTTCAAGACAACTAATCAACTTTTGTTATCCTTTGAAACTAACCAAATATTTCAATTGACTATGCAGGGTTGACAACTTCAGTGGCTAGATCTAGAGGTGAAACCTCATCCTAAACCCCAACAGGAGTAGAAAGTGAAGTACCAAGGGTCAGGAGAGAAGGAGAAGAACATGGAACCTCTTTAAGTGAATTAATCCCGGACTATATCCCCCCTATAATAACGATGCTGAATTAGACCAATAGTTGCAAGAGGTGCTCTAATTCTCACGTCACAAGGCATGGAAGAATATATAGAAAATCATATCCGAAGTGCCTCTGGAAGAGCTATCTTCGAAGATCCCACAAATTTCATCCTTGTTCATCATGCTGGGACTTGGAGGTTTTGAATATCAAGAGATCCATACTACGGTGAAAAAAGTAATCTTAAGGATGGAGTAGGAGAAAAAGTGCCATCAAGATCTGATCAATGTGAGGCTACTGACCAATATTGGCAAATTCGAGGCTACGGTGTCCCGAGATGAGGCTGATCATGCTGCAAAGCTGAAGGAGCTAAAGAAGAAGATCACAGAGAATGTTGTCCAAAAGATGCACCTTCAGCAACAGTTAGATGTCATTACTGGGGAACGTGACTAGCATAACAATTCATTGGAAGGAGTCCAAATGAATGCTATGAAAACCATCACAGATTCCAAGAAAGAACTCCATCAAGCTAAGAAGAGTGAAGTTGGTCGAGTTAATGAACTTCAAGTGTCTACTGATGAAGCTCGGGATGCCGTAAATTAAATGAAAAGTTATGTTGAAAGCCTCTTGTAATTCTTGAAAAAGAGAAGATACTCCAATTTTTGGATGTTCTTCAAATCTTGTGATGCAATGAAATAGACATTTCATCATCAATAATTTGTACCTACATTCTCTTCCTAACTACTTAAATTAATTTTTATTACATAAGAAAATCGGCCTAGTAATCATAGTTTGATTTTTTCTATGATTATACAAACAACCCCACAAACTTTGCATCTTTTTGTTGATCAATATTGCCTAAATCATAAAAAATGTATGTTTAGCGAGCTGGGACTTGAATTTTGTTCAAAGTTCCATTTACAGGATCCCAATTTAATGAGTACCATGTATCTTGTGGGCAGTTTAAAGCCATTCATGTCATATATAAAAAGGATAATGTTTAAGGTCTAATAGCTTTGAACGAATGGATTAAAATTGACTCAATTACTTGATAATTTGCTTGAAAACATGTAACCACATTCATGTATGGGGTAAAAATGTAATCTATGACTTAAGAAATTTTTAATATGAGGGATGATATTAAAAAAGGGATAAAAGGCATTAGAGGAAGTATTTCCTAAGAGTGATGTTACCACTATTTGACAAACCTATTAGGGGGTTGAATTATGCATGGCCACTTAAGGGCATTGGCTGCATTGTTAAATAATATCATCTTTTGGCTGACAGGTCCGTTATGTAGACTACTTATGCAGGGCCACCAAAGGGCACATGCTGCATCATCAGGCAAAATAACTCTCAAGAATTTTAATTTTCTATTGCTAAAAGCCAGTGATAGTTTATGGAGATTAAAATATCCCAAAGAATAGAGTCTGCAGAGAGGTACTTGAATATGGAGAGGATATTCAAAATCAATATTGTCAAATAATTGGATGAATGTCACTCCTATGAAGGTCTGGCCCAAACGTAGGGAAGGGAAATATTAAGCATAGACTTGAGTACATTCAAATCATGAAAATGAGTATGGGACAAATATGTTAAGGATGTATTTTTTTTGCTGATCCCTACATATCGTTTTTAATACCAATAAGGACAAAATAGGTTCCCCCCCCCAATAATGAAGTTACCACTATTTGGGAAACCCGTTAGGGGGGTTGAATTATGCAGGTCCACCTAAGGGCATTGGCTGTATAGTCAAATAATAACATCTTTTGGCGGAAAAGTCTGTTATGTAAACTACTTATGGAAGGCCACCTAAGGGAACATGCTGGATGGTTTAGAAAAAGAATTCCCAGGTATCAGACATTTTGTGACCAGAAGTCAAGAAAAGGGTTATGGAGATCTAGAAGTATTTAAGGTTAGGTGTATGAAATATGAAAATGGGTATTGTCCAATGCATGGAGGAGATACATAGACCAATACTGATCATAATCATATTGTGGTTGGGTCCTAAATTGAGATTCTGGACTTCACTAAATATCTCATTAGGATGAGAATCAAGAAATACACAGTTCTTGAAATACAGTTTAATGTCATGCGGGACAAGAGCGTAGGAGATATTAGTTTAGGGTCGTAGAGCTCAGACCATAATGAGGGAGACACATTTTTTGTTTGTTATAAACCTAATGTGAATAAAACAAGGGTTTTCATACCACATTCATGTGCTCATAGAGAGACTTATCAACCAAGGGACTGAATTTGGAGTTTGGGGTTAGGCCCAAAGACTTGGGGCTGGATTTGAGGGATGAAAAAATGTTCGTATGTATCCCATGAGGATGGGAATCAAGCTAAAATTAGTTCTTGAAATACCCTTTGTATAGATTTGGTTTTTTACATATGAGGGGAAAAGAGGAATTTATTTCAAATATGGCTGGACCCAATATTTAAGACTTGGTTGTCACTACGTATCTCATAAGGATGAAATTCAAGCCACAGGTAGTTCTTAAAACATGAAATGGTTGGAGACCATGTCAATAATTATTCCTCTCGAGTGAGGATATCAGGGATTGTTGTAGTTTATTGTCATAAAAGAAAAAATGTGAAAAATAGTTTAAGGTCTTATGCTTGGACAAGTGCTATGCATTTTAATGTCCTACAGCAAGGAAAATGGTGAACTGTATAGTTTAATGTCAAATAGCAAGGATAATGGTGAACCAATGTGAAGATATTGGTTGGGGGGGGGGGTTCACGGATCAACATCATATGAGATGGAGGTGAACCGAATTGAAGATATTGGTTTTGGGCTTGAACCTAGGGAGGTTGCCTACGTACCCAGCCTAGAAGGCAAAGATCAAAGTCAGTGTAGTTCGATTGAGAATAAATTGGTGATCGAGTTGTATTTGAGGAAAATGACCCAAATATGGTGTTGGGACATATGCGTGGTTAGCGGCCCATAGAGCGTGTTTTGGTTGAAGCTTACTCTAAGCTCACGTGATTCACGCTTGTTGTGAGAAAAAAGAGGTAGCAACAAGCCTAACGATGCACAGTTTAACATCATGTGGGACAAAGGGTGTTGTATAATTTACCGTTATGTATCTAGGACATATTTTTGTGCAGTTTAACATCTTGCAGTAAATGTGCATAGTTTAATGTCATGTAGGACGTATTAAGGGACTTTTTCATAGTTTAAACGTCATGTAGGATGATCATGTACAGTTTAACGTCATGTAGGACTTATAAAGGACTGTTTATAGTTTAACTTCATGCAGGACGATGCATAGTTTAACGTCATATTGGACGAAAAAGGGGACATAGTTTAACTTCATGTTGGAAGAACGTGGGGCTATGCAGTTTAATGTCCTACAACAAGGAAAACAAATAGTTTAAGGTCATATGTATGGACCAGTACTGCACAGTTTAGCATCATGTAGCTAGGAAAATTGGTGTATTTGTGTTACAAAAAACACTTCTTCAAAAATATTGCATTGGTTGGAGTTTTAATGAGTTATCCGTCCATTGAGATTAAAGAATAAGCTCTGTTGGAGTAGAACTTATGTATTGAGTAAGGTCCTTACCACTTTGGCTCAAGCATTGGAGGTTTATTTCACGGTATCATTGGATTTCTGAGGACCAATACCACTTCTCCTTGAACGAATGATTGAAAATGACCTTTTTATTTAAATCACATGCTATTTGATTCTGATATACTTCATAGTGGTGTAAGGTGCACAATCTTTTTTCATCTAATCGTTCCAATTTAGCAAATCACTTCTGAGATTGTTCATCTGTGGATGAATTATCACAAATGGATACTCTGAGAGAAAGCAATTGAACCTCAATGGGAAAGACTGCTTATGTTCCATATTCCAATGAATATGGAGTTGATCATGTAGCAGTGCGAGTGGTAGTCTGATAAGCCTATAAATCATGATAATGTTTATCATGCCATGATTTCTTATCTTTATCCACCATCTTTTGTAGTATGTTTGAAAGTGTCTTATTGAAGGCCTCTATTTTTCCATTGGCCGCTCCATGATACCAAGATGAATGGTTGGATTTGATGTTATATTCTTGATACAACTTTCTCACTTCGGATGAAAAAACGTTGGTGCCATTGTACATCAATATGGTATGAGGGGAACCAAATCTAGTAATGATGTTAGACATGATGGAGCTAACAATTCCTTTAGAACTAAATTCTATGAGAGGTATTACCTCTTCCCATTTGGAAAAGAAGTAAGTAGTAGAAATAATATACTTAAACAGCTTGGATGTAGCCGAAGGATAAGGTCCTACTATATCCATTTCCCATGTGGAAAATGGACATGAGTATTTAGTTGTATGAAGAAACTCTGGGGTTTGATGAATGATGCTGGCACATACTTGGAAAGAATGAAACTTCTTAGTGAAATCAACATAATCTTACATCATTGAAGGCCAGAAGTATCCAAGCCTTCGAATTTTACCAGAAAGTCTATGTCTAGAAAGGTGGTCACCATAAACTCCTGTATGTACTTCATTCATGACAGCCATTTTCTCTTAACCATCAATACATCTAAAGAGAATTCCATCAAAAACCCATTTGTAGAAATTTTTTTGGTGATCTGGTCTATCATAAAGTGTAAAATTGACCACATGTCATCAGACTTGTTCTTTACCGGCTCTATCAGGTGGTAGTGTTCCATTTTGAAGGTATTCCCCGATAGATGTCATCCATCCTACATTATGACCATATGGTTTAGAAATTGGAATTATTTCATTGATTTCCTCTGTTTTAATTTGAACAAAAGGTGAAACTACATGACGGTGGGCAATAATGATGATTTTTTCTTCTCGGTTTGGATCTGCCAGGGATGTGGCTACATTAGCCAGTGCATGAACTTGGGAATTTTGCGATCGTGGGACATAAGAAAATGTCGGTTCCGAAGGAAATTACGCCATTAACACTCTAACATAATCACACAAAGGGATTAAATATTCCTTTCTGATGGAATAATACCCATTGATTTGTTTGATTACCAAATTTGAATCACCTTTAACCTTCAACTGATTAACCTGTTCCTGAAGCAACAATTCCAAGCCTGTGATGAGAGCTTCATATTCAGCTTCATTGTTTGTATCGTCTTCCAACAATAAGAAGTAATAGGGTAACACTTCCTTTTATAGGGAGATAAGCATGATTCCTAACCCAACTATGTTGAATTTAGGATCTTCCATTTTCTTCCCTGTTGGACTTCTGGAGGCACCATCAAAGTAGATTTCCCATGATTGAGGATTATCTTAAATATAGAATACTTCCTCATCAAGATGCTCACTATTTAAAGATGAATCTTCTTCAGATGGGTGTTTATCAAGGAAATCAGACAAATCTTGGCCCTTTATTTCCTTTTGAGACACATACTAGATATCAAACTGCTACAAAATAACTTCCCACCTTTCCAGACGTCATGTAAGAATTGGACGACTAGGGATAAATTTGAGAGGGTTATTGAGAGATACCAATTATACCTAATGATGTTGTAGGTAGTGTCTCAATTTCTTAACTGCAAAGATTAATGCTAGGTAGCACTTTTCAATACTTGAATATCGATTTTCTATGACAAGAATAGTCCGACTAAGATAGTAAAGGATGTTATCATTTTGAATATCATTCTTTTGGGAAAGGCAGTCACCCAATGATCGCTCTAATGCTGTAAAATAGAGAATAAGTGGTCTTCCTTCTACAGGTGGCATTAATACCGGTGGACTGTAGAGATATTTCATTAAGATATCAAATTATTCTTGACATTCTTTAATCCACTGGTAGGTGGCTCCCTTCTTCATTAATCTGGTGAAAGGTATACACCTTCCTGCCAAATTGGAAATGAAATTCCAAATATAGGAAAAGTGTCCTTGAAGTCCTCTTAATTATTTCAAATTTCTAGGAGGTGACATATCAAGTATTGACTTTTTATTCTCATGATCAACTTTGATACCACAATGGCGTAAATAAAGCCTAGAAATTTTCCTAAGGTTACCTCAAAATCACATTTCAAGGGGTTCATATTCAAGTTGTGTTGTCGTAGCTTGTTGAATATGATTTCCAGATCGGCCAAGTGATCAAAATGTTGTCGGAATTTAACCACCAAATCATCCACATAACATTCAAAAAATTTCCATAAAAAGGGTTTGAAGATATGGTGCATGACAGGTTGATATGTTGCACCTGTATTCTTTAGGAAAAATGGCATTACCCGATAGCAAAACTCACCTTGAGGATCTCTAAAAACTATAGAATCTTCATCTTCTAGGGAAATTTGTATTTTATTGTACCCAGAATAACCATCCATCAAGGAAAGATCTTCATAGATAGTTTTTGCATCAATTAAGAGTTCTGTGATTGGAACTGGAAAATCGTCCTTGGGACAATGCCGATTAAGATCTCTGATGTCAATTCAAACTCTAATTTGTCCATTTTTCTTTTTCACAGGGGAAATATTGGCCATCCATTTGGGATACTAAAATTCCCTGATGAATTTAGCTTTGATATGCTTATCAACTTTAGCTTCAATTTTGGAGGCATAGGTTGGGTGTGTTCTTCTTGCTGCTTGATTGAATCCTCGATGTTCTTATAGTAAACCCAAATAAAAATTGGAAACATCGAGATCAAGACCTGGAATTTCTGTATAATTCCAAAAAAAATACATCTCGATTTTTCTTTAGAAATGAAGTATACATTTCATGCTCTTCAAGAGTCGTGGCCGCACTAAATAAAGTGGGGTGTGGATCTTCTTTTGTACGCAG
Organism: Viscum album; assembly: GCA_963277665.1. Taxonomy (NCBI): domain Eukaryota; kingdom Viridiplantae; phylum Streptophyta; class Magnoliopsida; order Santalales; family Viscaceae; genus Viscum; species Viscum album. The sequence goes on from OY728148.1 coordinate 419,369,386, forward strand.
ATTTATTTCTCTAAGTTCATCCACAGTGGTAGAGATACCCTCTTCAAATACTGGAGGAGCATCTGTGAGATCTTCCTCTTCTTCTTTAATATGTGTAACTTCTTCTATTTCTAGTAGCATAGTAGATGATGAACCAGAATTTCCATGGTTAGGGGAGAAGTTAAAATTTAAAAATCATGGAGAAGAGGATGCCATTTCTGACCTTATTGATGATGAAGGGTCATTATGGGGTGATAGAGAGGAGATGATGGATTGAGAATTGACATCATTGTTTTCCACTGGTATTGCTATAACTTCTTCTGACCTGGTTGGTGAAGTATAGAATTGTTGGATTTCAGCAGATGAAATGAAGACATCTCCATCTAACATTTCATCATTGCTTGGTGAATCAAAAATTTCTCCCATGCTATCTAGCTTGATTTCTATAATTGACATTATGGAAGTTTCCATAAGAGTGTTTGGATTTAGGTCTTTCCTATAAATTTTACTAATAGGAAACACATAATCTGTACTCACATGCATGAATGGGTTTACAGGAATCTTTTACAAACCATTTGGAGCATTAATTTTTGTGACCTTCTTTGTAGTGGATTATTCCTTTCCCTCCATGTGATAAAATTCTGCCTAAATGTATTGAGATTCACATGTTTTGAATGGGGCCTTATCACCATACAATTTCACAATTTGAAAATTGAAACAATATTTGAGACATTGAGGGTACGACTAATGTACAAAAAAATATTGATGTAGCCAAGGTCTTCCAAGAAAAATGTTGAAGGCTGTGTCCAGATGAACAACCATGAAATCTGAATTAAGAACAAGATCTCTAAACTGAATTCTGAGTGTAATTTCACCCAGAGGTTCTTGTTCATTCTTATCATATCCTTTCAAAATCAAATTTTAAGGAGATAAATTAGATTCAGTGAGGCCCAATTGATGAATATTATGAATAGAAATGAGAATGACTCTTGAGCCATTATCAATGAATGGTCGTCGGATGTCTATATCATTGACTTTTCCAGATAGTTACAACGGTTTGATATGTCCATGTAAAACATCATCTTCATCTTTATCTGTAAAAGATATCACTGCATGGAATTTTGTAGGATCATTCTCTATGGTAGACTTTAATTGCCGCAATTTCAGTTTCAAATTCCTGAGGACTTGACAAGGCTTCAATAAGCGCCTCTCAAATATCTTTTTCCAGATTTAAGGCATCCAGAATTGATAACTTGGTCGGTACTTGGGCCAAATGATTCAAGAAATCATACTTTTGGTCCAAATGTCCGCGTTCCCCAAAATGAAAATGTGGATTTTTAGGTGCCTTGGAAGTTGATTCTTTAGCAGTAGATGCATCCCGTATTGTGGTAGGAGTTGGAAATACTCTAGGCTTCGGTAGATTAGACTGACTAGATATATCTATTTGCTGAGAGGAAAGAAGGTGTGACCTCTAACCGGTCTTCCAAAATTACTGTGTTAGGACCAAATCTGCCATGTGTGGAAGAACATTCTTATACCTGTTGATCCCACTGAAGGGCTTTTCTATGAGTTTCTGCCACATATAGAGTTCTAGAAGGGGTAGGATTGAAATAGTGGCTTCTGGAATATCCATGTCTTCCCCTGTATCCTAGAACTCTGTCTCTTACTCTAATTCCTCTATTAGATATAGAGAAATTGGGCTCATCATAATCAAAAATATCATTAGCATAAGGATCAGTTAAATGAATCATGTTAACAAAACCAAAGATCAATTCTTCATCTAATGAAAATTCATCTAGATGAACCAGTTCAGGCTATGCCATTTGGAAGGGCGGTACCCGTAATTTTGAAGTATATGGTATAAAATCTTCCAAAGTCAAAGACAACATAGGCTTTGACACGGGATCGTCTTCTTCTAACTACTCTTCCTTCTTCAAATTATGCTGCTTCTTTGAGGATTTTCCTTCTGATGAAGGGGTTTTTGTTGTGTCATTCATAACAGAAGACATAATTGGTTGATTCAATTGTGTTTGTAAAATGGCTTGAGTTTGGTTGATCGTTTTTCAGAACATCCAATAATAATATTTCTGTGAATTTTTAGTTTTTACTTCATGCCATTCGCCTTCTTCCTCTGCATGAATAACCTTAACACATGCTACCTAGGCTGAAAAACCTATCAATTTTACTTGTCCAGAGTCCATCACATTTTGAAGTCAGCCTTTCAAGACAAAACACTCATGAATGGGATTCCCCAACATCTAATGAAATAGGAAATAATTGGGGAGGTCTTCATCTCCTTCCTTGTTCGGCCATTTGGGCCTTCGAAACTGAACCAGATTGTTTTCCAGAGCCAAGATGAAGTATCCAGGAACATGTTCATTATGGAAAGAATAAAATTTTTACTTTAAATCCTAAAATTGTTTTTTTCTTTGATATCTTTGATCATCTTAACGACGCGGCCATTTTTGTTGACACTCAGCATGTTGGGCCCTTTGATATGATGAAGGTTTTGAAGTAGAAGAAGGTACATATGCTTGTTTAAGTGTAATTGTAGCAATCTCTGCTTTCCCTATTCTCCTTCCTAGAACCGATGGAATTACACGAATTTTAGCCTTAGTCTTTTTAAGAGAATCTTCTATCTGCTGAGCAATTGAAGTAAGGTCTCAAAACCCTCTTGTTTATTTCACAGGGATCAATGGTGTGTGTAATTCATCATGTAGATTTTCCACACAGACTGGAAACAACTCTTCTTGAGGGAGTTCTAAACATAAGGAATATATTAATCCCTTCCAATTAGAAATGAAATCCAAAACTCTTTCATTCTCCATTTTCTTACAATTGGTAAGATAAAAAACTGTCATCTTTGGCAATGTTGAGCTGAATTGAAGAAGAAATTTTTGATGGAGATCTTATGAACTAGTAACTGATTGAGATTGATAACTTGTATACCAGACAAAAGAAAATACCTATAATGACTGTACAAAACACTTGATCATAACTACTTCTTTTTGTTGAGGAGTTCCCGTCATAGGATCACAAGGAGAAACCAAATTTGTTAAGTGTTGTTATGGATCTCCCAAACCATTAAAAATTTGGAATGTGGTACTCGCAAAATTTTATTGGGGAGGAATTGCATCCACCCATTCGGGGTAAGCTCTCTTCTCTGGTTGAACTGGTGCACACTTTCTATCCATAGCTTCCAACCGAGCTGTTAATGACTCAATGGTAGTCATTAATTTTTGAGAAACATTTGGTTGAGCTTGGACATGAGAAGGTGCAAGAACTGATGTTTGGACGGGTGTGGTGACCGGTACTTCCACTGATGGTAGTATTACCGGTTGCTGTCGCAAATGACCCATACGATTAGACATGTGAGGGTTTACCTGTAAAGGGGATATTCTTGACCCATCCCAGTAGATACAATAAATTACCTTGACTGATTAACTCCAACATGGTAAGGAGGTAGACTACCTTTATGTAGTTCTTCATTTAACCTCCTTAACTCCTTCATTTCTTCTTTCTTTCTATGCAAAACCTTCCTCTAATGAGAGTGATTGGCCTTCTCTATATGTAGGGTGGAATGTAACGTGAATTTTTTCATTTCCCCCAGTTGGATTCCTTTTGGAGAGTGGGGGGGGGGGTTGGTTATTTGAAGGAATACCTAGATTCTGGGTAAGCCTTTGATTTTGGGTACACACAACTTCTTCATTTGCCTCTGTGTATAATTCCTCTTGAACAAAAACTTCTTCATCCGATTCCTTTGAGTGAGCCTCATGTTCTGGGGGATCAGTGACAACGACATTGATGACATTTATCGATGCATAACACATTGCAGCCCTTCTGTGATACTGTCTTCTTCCATGTCTTTTATGAGACATTGAGTTTTGTTTCGTTAAACCCTCAATAACTTCTTGATGAACCGTAATTTGAAGGGAATTTTCTGACAATTCGACTCTGTGTTTCTCTTGTGGCTTCCTTCCAAATCGAGAGAAGACTGGCTTTTGCTGAGGAAGAGATTGAGAATTCCAAAAAGTCCCCAGTCTGGCGGACTGGGGTTGTTCCTGTTTTTCCTGATCAACTCCTCGAATACATTCTATAGATCCCGAGGGTTGGATTAAATGTGTCCCCACCATAGAAAGATAAGGTGGCTCTTGAGCTTCTATATCAGAAACTTTCTTAAAAGATCTTCTGATTTTGCGGATTTTAGTTCGGAAATTGGCTGAATGCATCATCCAACATCCACTCAAATCACCTAGCTCAGATAACCGTGGGATTATTTATGACACTTCTATCACCTAATGATGTGCATGCTCTAAATGAGAAGCCTTTTTGATATTCTCATTTTCATGATAAAAGAGTAATTAGAAAACTTGTTCTTAATATAAATGTCTTCGAGAAGAACTAGTCGAGGCCCTTTCTTGAGCATGTTTTTGATTACACACAAAAATAGTTACATGTGGCCAGCCATGAGAAATAACATTGCATGATACCACTTTTGGCGGGCTTTGTTGATTGAAGAGCACAGTGAAATGCAATGCTCCATGAACACCCCATCTCGTGATATGATTACCAGATGGGGAATTGGTAATTAACTGGTGAAACCTTTTTAATGTGCCAAGGCATGAATGCTGAAGGTCTCTCTACTACTTTTCAACCTTTGGATTTCGGGAAATTGAGAGATATGCAATATCAATTTGGTGTTGTATCCCTTCTATTATCTTGAATTTATTTTTATATTCATCATAAGATAATATTTTCTCTTTTAAGTGACAAAGTGTTCTCCATATGTTGAGAAGAATATCATGAATATAATCTTTTGTCAACGTTTCTGGAATATCTTCCTGAGAGTCAGGAAAAGGCCCAAACATGACCAGTATTTCACCTTTCACTAGTTGTTTCCTCTTATTCAGCACCTCATCATTGTCATTTGATAAAGATTCTTCTTCATGATTTGACCAAAGATGGTGCTTCTTTGTTGCTTCATCATATTCAACAAGATTGGTAGAGAATTAATTTGTCAAATTAGAAGATGAACAACCCAGGGATGGTTTGGAGAATGACCTACACCCCAATCTATCTTCTGATTGAGAAAGTATTTCATGTGCAAGCATTAAGGCTTCAGACATGAATGGCTTTCCATTTGCATGTTCCTCAAGATATGGGGGCTTTCTCATTACTGCATTGTCCATTGAATAATTTTCCTGGCAAAGAGAATTGCTACTACGGAGAGGACTTTCATAGTTAAATTAATCATCCTAGGAAGGACCACCATGGTGGGTTACAAGAAAAGATGAAACCTTTTTCTCTTTGGTCTTGTGGCCACGTCGAGGGTTATTGTGGATCTCATCTAAAGATGATACATTGAGATTGACTGAAATTTCATGAAGAAAGCCTTTATGAGGATGTCTCTGATGAGGACCTTCAGAATTATTGTTGTTACTTCTGGAATCTGGAAATGAGAGAGTAGAATCTTGAGCTGCAACATATAATTGTCTCAAGGATTGAAGAACTCCAGCAATGAGCAAGGCCTTAGTGCAGATCATCTCTTGATTTTTTAAATGTGCTAGATGAGTATTTTTCTTGGACGCCTTCTTAATCACTTTGGAAACCACTTATTGATGAAAGTGGTTATTATGGAATGATGTATCTACCTGTTCAGGAGAAATGGTCAGGTTAGGCTGATTATCTCCGTTTTAATCGGGTGTATGTGCCACACTTGATTGTCTGTATGACATGGGGGAGTATGCCCCACGACCCTCCTATACTAGAATAGAGGTGTGTATCTACTTTGGGGTGACATGTTGATGAGTCACTCCACTGATAGGGATATATTTGTGTTTCTTTACCTGTGATGTCGCTGACGTTGTTATAATATTCTGACAGGTATCCAGAATATGGGAATGGATTTTCTTCTGTCTTTCACCATTTTCTTTATGTTCTTGGTGACTTCAGCTTCCGGAATGGGAATATACGTCCATTCTGTGTCTGGAGTAGGTGTATGTGCCTACTCCTGTCCTCCTTTTCCTATCAACAGAAATTGATAGTACTTATGCACAGGGGCAGAGAGTTGAGTCTGCTCTAAATTTGTCATCGGAGCTTTCCGACTGACATCTCGGGGTGCTACGAAATGAGACTGTTGGAAGACTTGATAAACATTGGTAGTTGTATGTGCCTTCTGGATATTCCCTATCATGTATGGTTGAAGGATTTCATTCAATACTGGCAGACGAGACTGCTGAAAGAATTGGTGATTGTAAACAGGTGTATGTTCTTGCTTACAGGTGGTCACCATATTTGGGTGGAAAGATTATTTGGATGAAGTCAGACGAGCTTGCTGACTAGCTGATGAATTATAAATAGGTGCATGTGTCTGGTTGTAGTACTTCATTGGAATTGCCCTGCGGGATTGGCGGGTTGCTGCCAAACGAGTCAGCTGGACAGCGGGATTAGAACAAACAGGTGTGTGTGCCCACTTGTTACATTCCATAAAGCCAGGTTTATGGACTTTTTTGGAGGGGGATGAGGTATGAACCTACTCCCTATTGGCCGAATTTCTCCTATTACGGTTCATCTTGCGTTCTCAGGCTTGAGGAACCTGAGCCGATCGCCTAGAGGCAATAACCTCATCATGTTGAAAGTGCACTACCACACGAGTCTAGCAGCGATTGTTGATGGGACTTCTTAGGATGGACTCCTGCTTCCTGGAATAGAGGCCCTAAGTGACCACCTGATCAACCTTCTTGTAGTGTGGGAGGGACTGGTTGTTGCGTTCTGGGGATAACGACCTGAAACGGTTTGAGACTGTGGTTAACAATGCCTGCTTCTTGACCATTGGTCGTCGCTGTTCGAATAACCAGGGTGAGTTGTTAACTTAGTGGGCTTGTCGAGCAGCCTCCAGAGTCAGAATGGTACCATATTGATGGTATTCCCTCACAAATGAATTCAATACCCAGCGTTGAAGATGATGAGTAGGTGATGTCATCCTCAGAGAGAAAGAGGATCCAGTAGGAGTATCAGCCGGGGCATTCACAGGTCTGAACTTTAAAGAAGCCATTCTATGTTTCAGAGATATCTTGGAAATGAGTGCATGTTTTATATTGAAGAAATAATCAAGATAAGTCTGGCCAGACTACATCTTTTGGATGAGTGCATATGTTATTGATTTCTCTGTTGGCCCTCATATTGAGTTTAATAAGGGCCTAACAAATAAGTAAAACATCATTTTAACTTCGTTAAGGATTCACGTTGTGTTCACCATTTTTTGTTTCTTTTAGAAATGGGGATGACCTTGTTTTTTTAAAGTTCAAACATTCCAATCAGTTTCTAAAGGATTTATCCATAGAACCGGAAACATCCAATGATTCCATATCCATTTGGACCTACTTTCCAAAGGTAGGTGCTTATTCGTTGTGGACCGATGAGGCTTAAGAATTTTCATTGTTTGAGAGGATGGGAGTTCGGGCTCATCACACCTTTTTGGGGGGAATTATTGCATACTATGGGACTCTCTTATAGATTTATGTTATGTTCACGAATCCTTATTAATTCACCATGCATAAAAATTAGTTTTCATTTATATTTAGCAATCAATGATTGATATGTTTGGAATTTATAGAATCTTTTGTATGTATTTTAGGTTCTACTTTGATTGAGAATCATCCATATGTATTAGAGATTCATAGTCAATGGTATCCTTTAATACAGTATATAGAAATATCTTGGTCATTATGATGACCATTCTGGTTTTAAAGCCACTCTGTGGGGCACTTGATGTTTATTGTCCTTCAGAAAGACATGGATTATTTCAGAGTTGGGATCGTACCCACAGATGGGATACCTCATATCCTTATTAAAAAGGAATCAGAAGCCACGTAGTTCAATAAGAAGGATATAGTTTAACATCATATGGGATGGAAAAGAATTAATGAATGATGTGCTTGAACCTTATAAAGGCTTCATACACACTCTACTTTTAAGGTAGAGATCAAAGTCCACGTATTTCAGATAACAAAATATGGGGTTTATGCATGGTTATTGCCCCAAAAAGAGTTTTCGTGATTACATTCACACTATAAGCTCATGTGAGTCATGCTCAGTGTGAGAAACAAGAGGTATCAATAAACTTGATGATAGTTCCACAAAAGAGCCAGTCACACGAAATGATGTGGGGCTTATGTATGTATGGCGGCTTAGGTAAATGAAGATCAGGACTTAAGAAATAAAAAATCCCAGGATTAGGGTCCATAAAGGTATTTGTACATTATGGAGATTTGGAATTTTAACCCAGGACTTACTCTTGAGAAGGAGGCCCAGGTTAAGGGAACTTATGACTTGGGCTTACTCGTGAGAAGGAGGCCTAGGTTAAGGGAACTTATGACTGGGGATTACTCCTAAGAAGGAGGCCCAGGTTAAGGGAACTTATGACCGGGGCTTACTCCATAGAAGGAGGCCCAGGTAAATAGGAACTTATGACTGGGGATTACTCTTTAGATGGAGTCCTAGGTTATAAAGAACTTATGGCTAGGGATTACTTCTGAGAAGGAGGCCCAGGTTAAGGGAACTTATGACTGGGGCTTAATTCTGAGAAGGAGGCCCAGGTTAAAAGAAACTTATGACTAGGGATTACTCTTGAGAAGGAGGCTCAGGTTAAAAGAAACCTATTACTGGGGATTACTCTTGAGAAATAGGCCCAAGTTAAACGAAACTTTTGACTGGGTCGTACTTCTCAGAAAGAGTCCCAGCTTAAAAGAAACTAATGACTAGGGCTTACTCATGAGAAGGATTCCCAATATCAAAACATCTTCTCATCTTAAAATATGAGGTTATATATGAAACCTCACACCATGGTGACATAAATCTTGTAAGTCATGAGGTTTTGGAGAGGTTCTCACAAAATTTCTTTTCAGATAAGGAAGAAAGAAAATGAACCATGCCATAAATGGATTTGAAGAGTGTTTTTAAGGCAATGCCGTGAAGCAGAGAGGTGAATTTGAGGAAAGTGGGTGACTAGGAAGGAGGAGCACAAGTACTGGTCTGGCGTGCATGTCCTGGTCGTGCAAGAAGACTTGCGCGACATGAGTCACCTTTGGAGATGAAGAATCTATAGGGTAATACTTGGGTGACTTTGAACTCAAGCCCTTAGTATCATCCCTAGAGGCTTCCAAGAGGGTGGCATGCAGGTTCCCTCGAGAGGGAAAGGCGGGACACAAGTGTCTTCATTTCCCTTAAGAGCTGGACACTTAGGCGCACAAGTGTTGATATGTTCTAACACTTAGGCCTTATTCTTCCTCTTTAAAGCTTGCATTCTAGGTAAAGAATTACCTTATAAGTGTTCGGAAGACATCATATAGAGACTTGGGCGACCAGAGATAGAATTTGTGTTTTAGAAAATTTGTCCTCGAAATGGGGGGCCCACAGGGGGTATGTATAGGCAACTGGGCACCTTGGGAGAAAAAAGAATAGGGAACGCAAGTGACTTTTGTGACCCATAGGTGGCACACAAGTGACTTGTGTGGCTCACAGGAAACTTGCACGACACCCTCAAAATAGGTTCCTGGTCCATTCTTTTGTCAATTATTGATGTTTTCAAAGGGTGACCCTCATTGTGCTTAATGTATTCCCCTTTTCCATTCATTGGAATCTTTGATGGAAAGGAGCTTCAGAAAATATTACATCATTTTTATTTGAATATGGTATTATTTTGATAATTTGTTTCCTTTTTCAAATACTATTTAATCCATTATTATATTATTATTTCTTATGTTGTACATTACCCCTTACTGTGCTTCTAATCTCACCCTTATTATTTTCTTTTCCAATGGTAACTTAGAAGAAAAAATGTGGAATTTTTAAGGATATACTTGAAAAGATAATAACGTTCTCAATGATTTGTAATTATTTATTTTATATTAACAAGTATGATATTAATGATATATCCGTATCTATTCTTCCAAGACTACTAAGCCATTTGATCCATTGGGAATTATTATATTCTATACAAATAATGTAATATTACTACTATCTCTGGGTTTTTGGATACTAGGTTTTAACTTTTTTAATACTTATAGGATTGATATTCCCATTATATGATCCTATGAAATATAAGAAAAACAAAACACTATCTTTACAACCCTTGAAAAAGTTAAACATACAATAAAAATGGAAGACATTGTCAAACATATCATACTTATATTACTATTATAGTGGATTATTTATTAATATACAGTGGTATATGGCTTTATGATGATCACTAAATAAATATAAATATATATCCCACCTTTTATGATGGACACTGCCCAAAGGGATACATTAATGTTTCACAAGGATTCTCACACATAGAAGGGATTCTAACACCTTCACTGTGTGCTAAACTATTCAACGAGGAGGAAGTGAACCTTTTTTTTGAAACATATGATAATTTGAATCAAAAAATTGAATAAATAATAAAAAATTTTACAAATACACCCCCAATGTGAATAACTGATTATTATTTTATCGGTGAGGTCTCAACATTGCTCCCCGAATGAGGGACACATTGGTCATTTTGAGTATCATCAAATGACACCCCAAATTTATGACCCATTGATTAATGTGTTCTACAATCATTATGAAAATATTTTAATCCATTATTAATGGATCAAACCAAATTAAATCTCATGGTAGTTAAAATATTTCCATGCAGGTATGAAACACAATTATCCTTTAATTCGGATAGCATTGCATGAAACCGAGACACATGTATACATGCTTCACATGCATGCATTCTACATGTATCATATACATTATTATATACATGCATAATATAAATGTATGATATTTTAATTATATATATATATATTATCATATATTTTATATCAACATGCTATATAAATACACTATATGTATCATATACATGTATTCAGTAAAAATGAATCATATTATTGTATATTTTAGGGAATAAAAAATAATAAAAATCCTATAACCTAGACCATATATACTAAATAATCCACTCATATTACTCATCCAATAAATAATACATGTCGTTATTTTCACAAACAAACACAAAATCCATGGATTATTCCATGTTAGATGTACTACACTCTACCCACAACCCAAATCAATACTCACCTAGCCCATGTCCTAAAACATATAACATCAAACTCAAAATACTAAGTCAATTCATGTTAAACTAATCAAATATTAAATTTATCTTGATATTCTAGTTCACTTGATATTAATGGACTTAATAATAGGTCCTCTATTTACACTATAAATATAAGTAAAACCACCTTTATGCCAATCTTAATGTTTCAATCCCTTCCCAAAATAATACCAAGCAGTGAACATGAATTCCCTATCATTTCCAAGCTAATATATATACATAAATATATATATATAGACCAAAAGGGAACAGATCACCACAAAAACATCAAATCCAATAAGGTGGTATACTATCCCTTTCTTACCAAGCTAGAAAAGGACTTTCCACTTATACCCAATTCTATAAAGTTTTAATATCGTCCTCCAAAGAGGGATCAATACCCATGATATTTATTTCTATCACATATATCCTAATGAATACCATAGTGATGAATCATTATCAAATACCATCCATGAGGATGACCCTAAGAAACTCATAACAAGGAGGAACCATGACTTGAATGTCTTGTCTTATTCAATTCCACTATAAAGTATCTGATTTTAAAAAATAATGGAATTCTAACCAATACAGAATGTAAAGCCTTCACTGAACCAACCATTATAAGGTTTCATCATGCTAAACCATTATTATAAACCTATGGGATCCCATAATAAGAACCTCATTATTTATATCAAGTATATAAACCCTTTCAATTTTATCAAAAAAACTAGTGGATGTTCCCCATAGTAAAGATATCTTTGAGAAATCAACAAATCACCATACCCATAGAAGAATTTCCATCATAAAATAAATTATCTTCAACTAATATATCTCAAAATTTTATTCTCCATGTATCCCTTCTTAGATCACCCTCACATAAATATTCATGCATATATATAACAATACAGATAAAATATACAATACATTTATTAATATATGAGAGACTGGATACCATATACATATCAAAGTTTTCCAATCAATAATCTACTGATTCAACCTCATTTTTCTAAAATAATATCATCATAAAAATATTGTAAATTTAGATAATTATTTTTGAACACACAAAATATGAACAAAATATTGAGAGGAACCATGGGTCATACCTTTGGATTATTCAAAATGTTTCTCTTCCATATATAGATTATATATAATGAAATTTATGAATCATTGTGTTCCTTGGAAGTATGGATAATAGGAAGAGAAAAGTGGGGTACAAGGTTTACTTGGGGCGGGTCAACCAAAATTAAACAAGGGGTTATATTTAATATTTCTTTGAAATTTAAAATAATATAAAATTAAAAAAAATAGTCTACAAGAAAATTATTATCCACTAACCACCCATAAGTATCCAGGAGTTCACCAACCCCCTCCCACCATTGGTGTCTGCCATCTTTCTAGAAGACAGTATGTAATACAAAATATAAATGAAGAAAAAATATATTCCACAAGAAGATGAGAAAATATGGCCACAACTTTTCCAAAGGAACACATAGGTAAGTTAAGGCGCATGTCAAATCATATAGTGGAAAATCCTATCATGGGTCAATGTTGGGAAGAAGAGAGAGAAAGGGTCCTATAGAGGGGAAGAACCATAATAGAACCATGATTGGGGAGTGTCAAGAATATTCTTATAATGTGGAGGAAAGATAGTTTAGAAGTTCTATATGGGACTATAGAAGTATAAATAATTCACATAAAAATGAAACACATACAGACAAGTTGAACAATATAATTCTTATCATCTTCTTAAAAATACTTAGAGGTCACATCCATGTTTCACTATGATATAAGTGAAGATGATCGCACCATGGAACCTTCATCCAATATCAATGTTCGTTTTTGGTCCTGGCTAACTTTCAAAAACATCTATTTTTGATGGATCAAAATATATCCCATCTATTGAGATTATGTGACCCAAAAATTAAACTTCCAGAATCTAGAATTCACATGTGGTAACTTTTTCATATAACTTATCTTTTCTCAGGGACATTATTAAAATTCTCGATTGGTATTCATGTTCTTCCATAATGTTAGAATAGACAAAAATATATTATATAAATACTGCCACAAACTGATGAATATAGTCTCTAAATAATCTATTAGTTAGATCTATAAAGATAGTAGGGGAATTGGTAAGAACAGAAATAATCACTATAAATTCATAGTGTACACACCTTGTATGGAATACTGCCTTTGGTATATCCTCCTTTATGACCCTTAATTGATGATATCCTGAGAGAAGATAAATCTTAGAAAATTATTGAGCTCTTTGTAATTGGTCAAATAAGTCATCAATGTGGGGAAGAGTATATTTGTTCTTGATAGTGATCTTGTTATGTTCTATATAATCAATTTAGAGTCTCATTGATGAATTTTTCTTCATAACAAACACAATAGGTGATCTCTAAGGTGATGCGCTAGGGAGTATGAATCTGTTATCTTGATTCTCTGGGAGTTGTATCTTTAATTAATGAAACTAAATTGGGGATATTATATAAGGTGTATTTGAAATAGGCATAGAACCTAGTATGAGTTCTATTGAAAAATCAAAATCACGATTTTGTGGAAGACCAACAAATTCCTTTGGAAAGAAATCATCAAACTTATGCACAGTGGGAGTATTCTTAATCGGGAGTTTCTCCCCAACAATTTGAGATAAATAACCTTCATTTATAGGAATCACAACCCATAATATGAAAGAAATTTATATTGGAATGTTATGTTCATCCTTGAATTGATAGATGATCGTAGATTGATCTTGAATATTAAATGTGACTTCCCTTCCTTGGAGATTGATATGAGATCCATATAGAGAAATTCAATCCATGAAAAGAATCACATCAAATTCCACTTTAGAAAGGGTCACAAGATTTGTAGGAATTACTTTCCCAAAAACTTTAATGAAAGAAGGCTTATAAACCTTTGTAGAAGCTTTTGTGTCATTAAGAGTCGTCACAGGTAACTCAAAAACTAATTATTGAGGAAATATGATGAAACCTTAAAAAATTCTTCAGAAATAAATTTTTTGGTGGATCCAGAATCAAATAAAACATTTTATACTTTATACTGGATGATATGTGTACATTTTACCACATAAATATCATACTCCACATCACTAATAGTGATTTCATGTGACTTTAATTTGTCTTTGGCCTTAAGAGTTTGTTGACATTGATCATAATAAAATTCAATTAGATGAGGGTATTGATTGGTACAATGCCCCCATTTCATTTCACTTGAAGCATTGAAATGTATGGGGTGCATTTTTTGTAGCATTATCTTTGTTCGTGTCATTAGAAATATTTTTCCCACCACGCCAGCATTCAACTACCCGGTGATCTTCTATTCCACATTTAAAACATTTAATAGTCCCTTTAAGACAAATTCATCCATGTTTCTTTCCACACATTAAGATTAAGGGAAAAATTAGATTCTTTTCTATGCAGTCTTTAGATTTCCATTTGAATTACATTTTTCCCTTCTTATCAGTCACATATGACTTATGGGTTACTCTAATATCAATCTCAACATTGATAGAACATCAAATGATTTCCTTGTAGCTATTAATTATCTTTAGGGCTATCATTTCAGAGACTTGGTTTTAAGACACTAAAGAATCGACCGATTTTACTCTTAGGTTGGATAATAATTCTTTAATCATAGCTTTCAAGTCTTCTAAAATTTTATTTATAGGTACTAATAGATTTATAATCCTTTTTCTTAAGTTCTAGAAACTCCTTCTCCATCTTTGTTCCAAGATTACAAGGAAAGTACTTGTTGAAAAATAAATTCTCAAACTCATCCCATTCTATAGACTCAACTTTATCTATTTGCCTCATATTATTGATAAGATTCCACTGTTAATTGTATTATACTTATAAATGATAGATTTATAGTATGGCCTTTTCATGTTTAGAACATTGCTAAATAGAAATTATATTTACAGTGGTATTGATCCACAGATCAGCCACTAATGGACCCAAAGACTCTCTAAATGAAGGTGGATGCCGCCTCATAAAGGACCCAATATAATTCTAATCCCACCTTTTCTTGTTTGTAAGTAATTCAGGATTCATATCTTGAGAATGTTGGGTTATCCTGGCTACAATATTTTTTTTCCAAATCCCATAACATTTGGTTACTCATGGGGACAATCATTAAATTTCCCATCACATTCAGCATCAACATAGTTCCTTCGGGTTCCAGCCGTTGACTACAATCAAGAAGCATAGTGTGAGAAACACTAATCATAACAAGAAAACCACATAATTAGGAATAAAATTTCAATTTAGGGAACATTAGGTTTTATCCTAGGTTATTTAGGGTCACTTCTATAACACTAGGATTGTATCCTATACTTAGAAATATTCTTAGGGTTATTACTAAGTCTTTCTCATCCTAGTTTCCAAAATGTTAATTATACATTTCCTATTATACGAAATATAGAGACCCATACATTAGATACCTTGATATTCATTCAAAATTAATGTATATTCAATTAAATATATAGAAAATCCATGACAGGACCATATAGGTATAGTGTCTTTATAAACAGGGAAACATAAACAACTAGTTCATAAAACATCTACATTGTCTCATTTTTATTTCTTCATAACCAGACTAGTTTTTGGAATAACATACTTTACACCCTTCTTCATGACCTAAAAAAAATAAAAATATGAAAGGGGTGAGCTCAAATTATTAACATGGTTAAACAAAGGAGAATATAAATCATCTAAAAATTATAAGACATGAGAATATAACATTTAGAAGTCTTATCCTGCGTATGAAAGATTGTGATATCATTTCCTGGGATGAAAGTTCATAAAAATTAATGGATATAATCCTAAAATTAAAAACATAAGACATGATGTTTTTTGGAATACACATAAGCATAGAAAATCATTTCACAATAGTTAAGGCTCATTTACAAGACCATCACAGAATAAAAGTTCCATTTATGTACCGACTTTACTTTCTGTTCCAGCCCAATAATACTAAACCAGATTTACTTTCCATTCCAGTAATTTCTATATAATGAGATATAAATCCTTAACCAATGAATTGTATGGAGAAAGTGGTACCATCCATCTCATAATGAAATCATTCTTACATGTTCCAGAAAATATAAATAATTCATCATAGCATAACAGAAGAAATAAAATGGGGTTATTAAACATAATTCCACAATAACATAATACATATAAAATAAATAGATATCATAAAAATAATTCCATCATAAAATAATAAAATAAATTTAATAATAGGTATTTAACCTAAACCTATGTCATTGTATATGGAAAATAATTTTCATTAAACACTTGAAATTTATTCCTGAGGAAAATATCCTTTCTTCTTCAAAAATGTTTTCCTTCAAAATGCCATATTTTTTAAAAAAGTAATTTAATTGAAATTATACTTGATAGATTTATAATTAATATACATGGAAATAAGTAATTATTAAATTTTAAAAATACATTCACGCAAAATAATAAACAAATTCTCCATGTACTTTTACGAGAAAAGTCAAAAAAGTACATTGTATCGAAAAATTTAAAAAATATTCCATTCATACTATTTAATAAAAATTTACCAATGTGTAAAATTGAATTATTATAGAATAATAATAATAATATTAAATATTTAGGAACCATGGATGTGAGTGATAAATATACCCCATCAAATACTTAAAAAAAATCTTGGTTGATATTGCAAAATTATCCCTTACCTTAGGTCCAATATCCTTCGTAAGTATTCAAACATCAAATATAATGTTTGAAATAATTTTATTAACTTTTTTCTGAATAATAATTATTTTTATTATATCATATATGATTATATTATCATCTATATGTTATTAACATTTCATTGTATCTCATTATTTTGATAATAACTGCTTTATGTTCTTATGAAATATCTGTCAGATAAGATCATGTTACACTTCATAGGATATAATTAAATCATTTACAGAATTGTATTACTATAATGTATATCATATTTATTCAATAAATTCATTTTTATAATCATGGTTTAATGAAGACTATGCATAATGAATTGCATCACATCGTGAAGACCACAGACTATACATACACACGAGCGATGATTTCATTCCCAAAAATGTAGAACGGTATTGAAATTGATGGTGTATAATATTTAAGAATTAGTATAATGTTATAATAATCATATATAGTTATTATTTCCATAATTATACCCATCCAGATAAGTTGGTGTTGAAAACAAAATTACACCACAGCGTGGAGACGGCAATCCGTACGTACGGATGTGCAGTGATTTCATTTTTTGTTGGGTAGATAGAAGGTGATATATGATTGTTTAATATTAATAAAACAATTTAATTATATGATTTATATTGATTTTATTACTTTATAATGGAACAAATAATTAAGAGGATGTAGAATAAGAAAGAAGTTTGAAAGAACAAGTAGAAGAGATTACGTCTTCCTTGATGTGCTTCTTCTAAATCTCTTCTTAGAGCACTAGAGTTGGTCTTTGATGATGAACAGAACATATATAATGAAAATAGGAAATTTTATAAGGAAAAGGTTAGGGGATGGATAAGATTTAAGGCTCAAAATTAAGTGAATAGGTGACGGAGGATATGCCTGTTTATAATTTAGCTGAGGGTCACTTTTTGGAAACTCTATAAATAAAAATTTATAATAAAATAAAAACCTACCCAAAAACCACAAAAATGTTCCAATTTTTATGATTAGATGAGATAGGATTGTAATATCATCAAAAGATAAATTTTTTCAATTTATATTGTCAATTTAAACCACATATTTTTAATTGAACCATAGTTATTCTATTTTATAATAATTTGGGTAATAACATTATAAATATTTAATAGTTATAAATATTTACTTATATGGAGTTAATTTGCAATAAATGGATTTTTTTTGACATTTTATACATTATTATTATTATTATTATCACTTTTAAGTTTTTAAATATATTTATGATTTTTTAAATAATTTTATAAAATGTTATTTTGATAAAATATCAATAGTGAAACTTTTGACACAATTCATTTATTTTCCATAAAATAAAATCCAAACAAAAGATAAATTAGGAATAAAATATTTAATACACTTATAATATATCATAGTCACATATAAAATTCGTGGAGAACTTTAATTAGTTCATATTATATTTATTTTAATATTTTTCATACCATTTTTTTGATGTTTCTGTAAATAATATAATTTATACATCACTATTGTGTCATCATTAATGGTAATTCATTAATATCTAAAAATTATAAATAAATTCCTATGATGTAGGTAATTATTTTTTATTTCTATATAATATATATAGTAGATATTATCTCATAGTGATCAATATATTATAATTAATATACTTATATAAAATGAGATTGTGACATTTTTTCATATTCATTAGTTTTTATAATATTCATTTCATATTTTTAGGTAAGTGGTCATTAAATGATTAAATTTTGAAAAATAGATGATAAGTGATGAATTTAGTCATTTAATAAAATTTTTACATGTGTTAAGATAATTTTATAATATTATTTTTACCTTTAATTACCTTATTTATCTTCAACCATGATAATAAAACTAATTACCAATGTTACTATTCATAATGCCGAAAAATAAAACTAGAATCTTAACATAATTTGGACCTACTAATTCCATACATGGAGACTATTTTTAAAAATTCAACATATATAAGTTGTAGTAATTTATTTAAAATCAATCCCATTTTCAAAATGAGAGAATGCGTTTTTTAAAAGTTAAAACATTGCACAAGATTGAAATGTTTTTTCATATGAATTCAATGTAAAATTAATGAAAATGAAATAAATTATATTTAATGATAAAATATATTCTATTTATACTTTAAAACCATTTAATATTATAATTTAACCATATAAATTATCTTGATGAAAAAATTTGTTTTCACATAAAATTTAGTGTTTTTTTACTATTCATAAAAACTTGAATGTTATCAGAAAATATCATAACTTCAACCAAAGTAAATTTTTATACGCTAATTTAAAATAAAATTTTTATGTTGTAATATAAAAATTATTAATGTGTCATAATATTAATTTAAAAGGGTTTCTCCATTCAAATGTGTAAGATTACCCTTTTAAAAAATGTAGGTTTTTATGCAACAAATAGCATTTATTCACAACGTATGATTAAAATATCCATTAGATGAATAATTTTTTTTTTACGTATATAAAAAATATATCTAATTAATTTAATTACCAATATTAATTCAATGAAAAATAAAAAAAATCTAATTTATATTTTTTCATAAATAATTGATATCCATTGAATTCACAATGCATTTTCATAAGTTATTTATAATTATTCCTACTAACCTAAAGACAAGGATATAATTATAATTTTATACTAATGGAATCTCACGATTCATTTAAACTCATGATTTTATACAACATAATCTACTGAAGAATAATATTTTTAAATAAATGTTTTCATAAAAACATTAGTGTATTAAAAATATAATTTAAAAATTATTATTATTAGTATTTTTTTGTTTCATTAGAAAAATATTATTATATATATATATATATATTGAATAAAATGTGGTATATTTAAATCAATTTAAATATGATAAATAATATACATACATACATATATATAATTATATTCAAATAATGTTACTAATATATAACATATATATAAATCATATATATAAAATATTTAGGTAGATTCTCTTTATTAATATATGTATCAAATGAGGAGTGTCCTCCAATTTATAGTTTTTGGTGGTGGATGGCATGAACCCCATTTAGGTTTATTACTTATCTAGGTAAGTGTGATCAATGTACATGCCTCTGTCAACCTATTTTTCCAATCATATAAACCCTATCATTTTTAAATAAAATAAACCCTATTAAAAAATACATGTTTTAAAAAAAATTAAAAAAATTCTCAACAAATTATTTTATTAAAGATTTATTCGGATCCTTGTCGATAATTTTATGGATAAAAATGAAAGTAATTTATCATTAGCTCTAACTCTACATCAATGAAAATAAATTAATTTCAGTAACATACACTCGTTAGGTTGGGACATATTTTTTGGTTTGGATTTTATTTTCACCTTTTTTTGGTTTTTGTTGTTTTAACATATTTTATTCCTATTATTAGTTATTTCATGCATGTTTACACTCTATATTATAATATATTTTATTTTCAGAGGAACTTTTTAATAGAGATAGCTGGGTGTGTGCATATAAGTGCATTAGACATAGGTATACCGTTTTATTTATGCTTTCTCAACACTATTCTCCAGCCCCTAACATATTTGAGGGGATATGGCAGTTGTGGAAGCCTGAAATTTCATCGGACATGTGTTACCTTGTGGGCGAGGTTTCTACTTAGTGGTATCAGAGTAGTTAATTCCTTAGGATGGTGTTCATATATTTTCTCCTAAGATGATATCTTAGACCCAGATAAATGGTTTAAAAGTGTCTTGAGTATAGATTGTAGGCTAGGGATCCAGTGTTAGTGTGACAACCATCCTATCCTTTCAACAGGACTCTGAAAATCTGCTTATAGACTTGGAATATTGAGACATTGGTTGATGGAAAAAATGTTATATGCATTATATAGGATCGAGTTATTTGATTATACATATTAATTCATATTTATATATATATTATCATCTAAAATGGAAAGTCATGATTAATTTTAGGATTCCTTCATGAAGACAACCAATAAGGTTAATGACTCTGGATCATGGTGATGATACAATGATAGATGATTCATTAGTTCATGGGATTATTTAGGGGGTGTTTCATCATGGAGGTTAGATATCCACACCCCAACCAGTCGTGTATTAGTTTGTTCCAATAGTTAAAGATGATGAATCGAGAAGGATTATTACACTCCACGAGTAACAATTTTAGAGACCGTTGAGGTTCTACAGTGAGCTAGATCCCTAGGTTGCAGAGCATTCAATTAAGTCGGAGATCTAGGTCTTTATACTTCTTCATTCCCTAAATAGTAAGATATTTTCAATGGTATCCAATATTTTCCATAGAGAAGCTAGGCACTAGTTGAGACTATTTAATAAAAACCATGATGAGATGATGCACTCATGGTTTGACTTTTAGTAGCTGTTTTGTGTAGAGTATTACCCCTCATGATTATGATAAATTAAGAACCATGATATTCATGAGCTATAGTAGGGTAGTATAATGGCCATTGAGTATTTCAAGAGGTTTAATGGGGGTTCCTCGAGTGGCCCTCTTTTCTATTTCATTGGGTGTGGGCCAGTCTCTGCAGGTTGTAGGGAAGTATGGGAAAACCCCATTGGATGAAGTCACTCCAAGTAAAGCCCTTGAGGTGGAAGCTCTGCGAACAAATGAGGATGTATACTATTGAGAGGCCCCTAAATATTTGGGTGAGGATTAGTTCATAAAGATATCACTTATACCTGAAGAGAATCAGTTAGGTTCGGGGATAGGAATTTCTTCAGGCATGGTGAGAGGCACAAAACCTAATGTTCTGGAGATGAGGGTTGAAAATGTTTTTGCTTGTTTGAGGCATGATCTGGGTGCAATCACCTTGTCAAGAAGTGCAGGGGGGACTGTGTAGGCCTGTGATTTCTAAGAGTTTACCTCCCCTTCAAATATAGCTAAAGGACATACAGTGAGAATCCATCCCTTGGATGTCAACTCGGTTATGAAACCGACCTAATCCAGTCCATCGAAGAAAGATGTGGCATGAATGGAAGTTTGCATTGCACCAGGTTCTAGAAAACATCAAAAAAGTTTGGTTTGAGAGGACACTAACAAGCAACCCCAATTTATGGGACGTAGATTTTTGCATCCCAGAGGTTCAGATCCGTTTAAGATGAACTTGCTGGCATGACCATCCTATGCTAACACTGTGAAGTCTGGAAGAATTTTTATTCAGTCACGAAATCGATTCACAATACTGGGAGAGGAGTTTTATGAACTCGAGGAAAGGGATGATATGGAGGCTTTTCAAGAGGATAAGGATTCATATTTTGTCCCCCTTGTCGAGTCCAAGGATGTGGACATGGTAGAGGACTATATCAAATCCCTTTCAAGGAAGGGAAAGAACACTATCCTTGATTCATATGGGTTTATACCGCACCCTTGGAGGCCGTGGATAAGGAAATACCATTCTTCCTTACCATTCCCTCCCATTACAAGATCCTTAAGAAAAGGAAAGGTTCAACCAATGTTTCCCAAATAGGTGGAGGAAATTTCTACTAAGGATATTGACCCACCGACAAGGTAATCTTCTGTTATTAACCTTATACTTGCTTGAAAGGAGCCTATTGTATCCAATATCCACCAGAACGAGAGGGAAATGATAGGGTGTGATGAGTGGGAAACCATTATCGATCGCAAAAATGAATTATCTGATAAAATCATATAAGTTATCACTACGCAAGAAGATTTGGTCTGGATGGTTTGGAGGTGTCTTCAGGGTAACCTTACCATGGAGCAGCATGACTAGTCCCAAAAACAACTTGGAATAC
Source organism: Viscum album (assembly GCA_963277665.1). Taxonomy (NCBI): domain Eukaryota; kingdom Viridiplantae; phylum Streptophyta; class Magnoliopsida; order Santalales; family Viscaceae; genus Viscum; species Viscum album. The sequence goes on from OY728148.1 coordinate 419,392,019, forward strand.
TGGCTTGTGAATTAAATGGGCAGAAGATATTTGAGGAAGAGTTCATTCATACATGGTACATGATGGAATACAATTTGGAAAACCTACTAAAAGAGGATACATATGATAAGACTACCTTTTTTTAATGGTGTCTTCACAGTGGTATGATCTCTAATATGCTTAACATAAAAATCTTAGATTTGGCTATGACGTATCACGTTGATTGATTTCCTTTGTGTACTTGAAGGGTTTCCCAATTTTACTTAAACGTGTTTTCTGAAAAAAATAAATATTTTGAGGTAAATAGCTACCAATAGTGTGGGATATCATTTGGGGGATAGAGTTTCACATGAGAAACCCTTTTTATCGTAATGAAACCTTATTATGTCATCTTTAGTATGGAATATTTACCCATTATTTAGGCCTATATTAACTGTCATCACAGAAGAGTCATATGTCTATAGATTGATGGGATGATATTATCCATTATGGTTGAGAGAGATATCATAATGGAATGAGTGGGTCTTGCGAGAAGGAAGATGAAACCAATCACCCATTAGTTGGTGAGTTGGAACTTTGTGCTATAGGTTCTTTAGGCATCAGGTTTTATACAGTAGTGGAAGAATTTGTAGATATATTCTTCAGTGATGTTATAGGATTACCTTCATAAATGGAGATAGACTTCTACATCAACTTTCACCCTAGGAAATCACATATATATTTTTGTAAAATCAGATGGACCCAACAAAGATCAAGGAGATTAGCATATAGTTGGAGGAAATTTGAGAGAAGGGTTTTATTAGACCTTGTGTTTCCCAATGGACAACTCCAGAGTTGTTTGTGAAAAAGACATACATGTTCTTGAAGATTTGTATTGATTATCATTTCATGAACCATGAAATGATATAGAAAATGTACCCCTTTATAAGAATAAATGACCGATTTGACCAGTTGTGACGTGTGAGTTGGTTCTCAAAGATTGATCTTTGGTTTGAATACCACTATTTTAGGTTTTAAGAGGATAATATTTTGATGACATATTTTTGATATCACTAAAAACATTATTAGATGATAATAATGCCTTTTGGTGAGATGAATATCCCTGAAGCTCTTATGGATATGATAAGACAGATCTCCCATCCATAATTATTCTAATTTGTGGTTTTCATAATTAATGACATACTCATTTATAATACATCATATGAGGAGAACACAATGTACTTGGGCATGGTATCAAATATAATATGAGAGAACTATATTTATAATAATATTTCTACGTTCTAGTTTTCGATATGCGAGGTTCAATTTCAAGGGCATGTAATTTCCAAGCATGGTTTAAGAGTGTACTTGAAAAACATTGATATCATGATTTATTGGAATCCACCGAAGCACATGTCATAGGTGTTGAGTTTTCTTAGAAAGGAGGGGTATTATAGGAGCTTCGTTACTAACTTTTCCAGAGTATCATCCCCTTTGACCGCCCTGACATAGAAAAGGAAGTTGTTTATTTGGACATAGCAGTGTCCCGAAGCCTTTGAGAAGATGACGCAGATGTTGACCAGTGCTCCTTTGTTGAGACTATCAGAGGAGGGCATGAAGCATGGTGTGTTTTTTGATTCCCCTCGTAAAACATTGATATTTTAATAGATGATAATTATGTTTGATGGTATAAATGATATGAAACAGTAAACATATTTGAGTATGTAACTCCTCAATAAATTATAATATACTTATTTTTAAATAAATTTAATATATTATATTACTTAAGGTACACACAACATTTTGATTTTTTATGTTCGATAACATATTCAATATCCCACACCGAACTTAAATGACCAATGATATTTATTACCGTTATAACCTAACCATTAAATTGGTGGAAATGAATTGAAATAACTATTTTATGAAATAAATAAATAAATAAATATTTATATAAATTTCCTACTTGATATAAGTTATTGATAAATTTTTTTGTAAATAATACATCATTTTTTAGAAATGTGATTTAATTTTTCAAAAATATGTTTTCTTTCAAAATGATTTGTATTGATTTTAATTAAAAAAATATTATAATAAATTTTTATAACTTTTAGAAAATTAATTTAAAAAACTAAATAAATTTTTGGAATCATAATATCAAAATTCACATTTGGTATGACGTTATTATATTTCATAAAATATAGTTTTTATTAGTGAATATTGAAAATATAGATTTTGGTAAAGATTTCTATTTATTAACAAATTAAGTAATTTAAAAGTCAAAATTTTTTCTGAATATTTTTTTAGGTCTCATAAGTACTATTTGTTTATATTTAATCTAATTTAATACATTTTAATCAACATTATATTTTTTCTAGTATAAGTTTGTTTTTGGGTTTAAAAAATATTTTTCTAAAAACAGTTTAAAATGAAAATTGATTCACATTTTTAAGTAATTATAATAGCCCCTAATGAAAGATTCTTTTAAAAAAATTATATATTAAATATTAATAAATTTTAATTTAAATTTATACCATGATTATTGTTTTACATAGATTAAATATAAAATCATCTACTGCTTGAAAAAATAAACTTCTTGGAAACTTGTTTTTTCATCGCAACAATGAGTTTTGTTTTAAATTTAATTTTATCAAATATTGGAAATTTATTTTAAAAAATAAAAATTGTTATTGAAATCATAATTTGAATATTCTTTTAGGTTTAATTTTTGGTAATTTTCTAAATAGATTAAATTTCATAAGAATAGTGAAAAATACTGCATTTTAATTAAAAACTATTTTTGTTTAATTTATATATAATGTTAGATTATAGTTTAAAGTTGTTTTAAAGTATAGTTATTTATATTATACATCCATTAATAATTTTTTTCATTATAATAAATTTTATATTTATCATTGATATAAAAAATTTGGATACTTTTAAATATTTTCTCTTAAAAAACCCACTTTCTCCCAACGTCCCCAAGATTAATTTAAATTGAATTATGAAACTTATGTGAATTAAATTTTAAAAAATGGATCCTATATTTGTAATAATAAAAATTTATAGTATATAATATGGTTAAATTTATTTTTTACCAAAATTAATTGTGAAAATAGTAAATATTATTTACTACTGTTGAGGAAAAAATAGATTTACCAGGGGTAAAACTAAATAGATAAGGTAAAACATTGTCATATGAAATTATCTAAAAACTATTTAATAGACATATTTATTCCATTATACCTATAATATTTTATAATTTTTTATTTTTGACTGTTTTGACTTACGAAAAATCTTGGAACACTCAATTCTTTTCAAAAATACCAACTGTGTCCTCTCCCCCACTTATAAAAGGCCACCCCTCTCATCTGTTCATCACACCTTCTAAAAACATGTTTTTAGGATAATACCTGCCCAAATTACTTCCCCAATTACATCATATCATCATATAATACTTATTATTTTCATAAAACAAACCTAGGAAGTCTTTCGTGGAAACCAAAGAAGGATACCCGAAGAATATGTAATTTTCTTCAATGAACATATTTGTTTTTTTATTTCTCCACATCATTAAATTTTAATTAAACAATGATTATATAACAAAATAAGTATTTTATATATACTTATGTGTTATTATGTTAATATAATAACCTAAATTGTTTCCACATTCCATCACATGGGTCATGAAATCATCATTCTTTTTTACTACGTACTACCGCCTCATGAACCGATGTTATTAGTTTTTTCCCATTACCACCTATCATAGATGGGTATGATGATAGATATAAAGTATATATATATATATATATATATATATTATATTTTTAACATAATTATACCACTTTATTTATTATAATATATAAAACCTTTTACATTTCGTCATGTAGGTGATATGATAACACTACTTGTGTGTCCGATATGCTATTGCCTCGTGAAGCGATGTGATTATTTTTCACAAACATGTTACATAGGAGGTAATAAGGGTAAATATAAAAAATATATGTTATATAAATTAAATATTAACACTATTAATGACATATTTATCATTATTTAATGAAAATATATCAATTTTTACCCAAAATATTGGTAACATCGTTTGTGTGCGTGTGGACTACCAACATCACGAAATAATGTGACTCTATTTTCATCACCACATTAGAATGATGATATATATAATTATATTTAATGAAAAAAATATTGATTATATGATTTTTTTATCATTATGAAAATATAAAATAGTACTTACCTTCATTCCATGATGATCATTGAAAAATGGAAATACAACTCATGCATACATACAACCAACAATCTCCATGATTGTAACATAGCACATTTTTCATAACCATATTTCATGATTGGGTTAAAAGTATAATTTATGTATAAATATTATAATTATTTCATTATTAATATTCTGGAGATATCTATGTAAGGACCTCATCGACTATAGTCAACCTTCGAAAGTCATTTTTGACACATAAGCTAAATATGGTCAAAATATCCGATGTAAACCTAATTGATTATGTAATAATATATAAAATCATAATATGAAAAATAAAATAATATTAAAATTATAAAAATTTCATTAGAAATTAAATAACAGACATAATTTTATTGTTCAGGGAGAAGAATAACAAGCATTATGAATCAAACTCGAGGTAAGGGTTTTCCCGTCTCACTTTTATTTTTCTAAGATATATACGATATTATACATTTTGTTTTATTTTTGGTGTATATAATGACCATGAATGTATTATATGATTATTAAACTAATATTTATTGGAATCTACATATACACTTTAGTATCTATCATGGGGTTTTGGTTTCAAAGTTACTGGAGTGGTGAAGGATTTTAGTTTTAATTTTAGTTTTTTGAGACTTATGTTATATTATAAGTGTATCATCTTTTGTGAGGTTTATATAATGCTCCTTTGAAATGATATGTCATTAATATCATTATTTTATTGAAAATATATGTTTCATTTAATGATATTATTTCATCAATAGTATGATCCAAAGCTAAAAAAGTTGAAAGAATATTATTTTAAAATCTCATCATTCATTATAATTGTTTATGAATATGATTCCAATGAGGAGACCATATGATCCATAAGTCAATAAAATAATTAATTTACATATAATATGGTAATTAGTTATATTTTTATATAATATTATCATTTTTATTCATTTTTACGTAAAATAATTGAGAATGTTTTTTAATAAAATTCTCTTTCATTACTCTCTTTGGTGAGAAATATGTTTTCCACCAAACTCATGTTTTCAAGAATTATTTTAAAAAATGTTTTTTAAAATTTCATATAATATTTATTAAATAAAATTTTAACCAATTTTTTCTTTTTACAAATATTTTTTAGAAGAATCTTCTTTTCATTTTTAGCACAATTTCTCTTTGGTTTTTAACAAAAATGTGAAAGAAATCTTATAGTCATTTTCTAATTAGGACACCTTTTTATCCTTATTTTATAGTTCAAATGGAATGTTGTTTTTAAATTTTATGATAATTATGAAATTAACCTTCATCCTGACTGAAATTTATTTGAATCTTCCTTTTGATGATTACAAGAATAATTATAAATATTTTTTTCAAAATATTTTAAAAATTACAAGTTATTAAAAGTGATTTTCAAATAAAAGGATTTTAAAAATATTTTATTTTTTAAAAATTGATTTTCAAAATATAGAGGGTATTATAATAAAAATTTATTTAATGATATTTTAATATTATTTCCATTCATCAATGTCAACAACCCTTGTTTATACTTATGCTCTAAGGGGGATATTTTGTAATGAAACGATTCCAATTCTTTCTCTAGATGGATTAAGATTATTTCAAATAGATTATTAGGGAAATCATTTCTCTTAAACTATTTAATCATGTATCAAAGAAAGTGACATGAAATTTTTTTTGGTGGTTAAATATGTTATGAATGAATAATGATTATTTATATGAGTGTTATAATGAAATTAATGATATGTGTACTTTATTAATGTTTTGGTTCATGGAAATTACACATGGTGGGGAGGAATAGATAGATTCTGGTGAACCCATCGTAGATTATATGATGGGGATTCCTAGATTTCACCAGGTTATCCCATTACATATTATATGATGGGGTGGTCTCGATTACACCGACAGAGACCGTTATAGATTTTATGAAGATTGCACCCAAATAACACTCCAATGCATTAGGTAATTATTATGTTATCCATTGGATTCCATTGTAAGTAATTTTTATGTTTATTCTTATTATATGGGTTCTATAAGGGTTATATATGTGTTATTTAAAGATTATTTCCCAATATACCAACATGTTTTGTCTATGATTGATATGGGTTTATATTGGTTCATTTGTTTCAGGATTGATATCACATGGATAATGATTATTGATTCAAATGAATCATTCCTTAGTTAAATCCTTATGCCATGTTTTCATTTTTGATGATCCAGGTATTGATGGGTACAAATATTCTTATGTTATACTCATCTAATTTGATCATTTCATTGTAACCTTATGATCACTGATGTCATTCTTTTTGTAAGGCATATATTTTCCCTTATTAATAATTAGATATCAGAATTACTATATTTCCTTTTACCTATGTTATAAATAATTAGGCTGAGAAATTTATTTCAAGATGTATTTTTATGGATAAATATGATGTCTTGATGTCAAAAAATAAATGTTTAGTTAAGTTGGAGAAATTATCACATAGATTCATAAGAATTGTTTATGCAGGAGTTTTTTTCTTAATTATATAAAACTATAAACCTAAAAGATACATGAGAATATCAGTAATCGACATATTTATTTTTATATTGAAATGATTGGATGGAAAAAATTGGGTCAAAATTATCAACTTCAAATCCAGAAATGTAAAGATCACGAATTTAAAAACAAGATCTAGGATTTTGGGTTTGAGGCTGTTATAGTTGGTATCAATGTTTGGTTTAGATAACTTCAGATATTAGAATATTTTCATGTTTGGTTACCTTAAAATTGATGGATAAAATCATTTGTATATAATCTTAGGATGATCATAAGATCAATGTCTTGGACACTAATTTTAGTTTTAAGAGATGAGATCATAAGGTGATTAATATTATATTGGGATACATTTTATTAGGATGAAGTATATGTAAAACATTGGGTTAATGTGATGCTTTAATTAAATGTTTTGAAGACATCAGTTTTAAGTTATTGATAAATGTTAGAGTTTATAAGATCTTTAATATCAAGTTAATTATGGGGAAAACGTTTTAATATATATATAACTATAATATTTAAAATGTATTATGTGAAAAAGTGATTAATGGAACCTCAAAATAAGATCTATATTTTTTTTGTTTGAGATCTGAAAGGTTTAAGAGAACCTTTTATGTTAAGAAACATTTTAATTTTGAGTTTATTTAGGATATATGGATATGGAATGATTTTGTTTCAACTTTGGGTATTTCTGGTGAATTTTGAAGATTAATGTATCATAAGAAGGTTTATTCATTTTGGGAATTATGTTACCAAGTGCTAACAATTTTGGTTTAAATTAATGTCTAAAGAAAGGAATAATAACTTTTTATCCCTTTTATGGTTATGGGTTTTTTAAATGTTGATTTTAGATCTTTTTTTATGAATAACTTATCTTGAATATTCATCCATTATATAAAATTATAATATTGTGGTGGAAATTGACAGAAGGAGGAAATTCTACTCATCTTGTTTGTATATTTCATTATATAGTTAGTATAGATGGAAACTAATTCCTCAACTATAGGAAAATGTATTTTTAAACAAAATTCTAATCATATTTAATTCATATTTAATTTATCAAATTCTATTTTTGATAACTAATGATTTAAAGTTTTTAGTTTCTTAACTTTCCATTGATAATAAATTCTCTTGTGATCATTTACCAAAATCTCCCTCTTTAATAATTTATTCTTTTTTATTCCCACATATGTTCTCATATTTTAAAACCTAGTTATTTTTTATTTCATACGACCTTTATAATTACATTTCTATATTAATAAGAGTATGTTTTATTAACACTTTTTACAAATTAGGGTTCATTACAAATGTATTTTTAAATTTCCATTCATTGATTAAGAACATGAAGTGTATATTTTAAGGACACAATTTATTAATGGTGTGGGAGGATGTAACACCTTGATATATTAAAAGAAGAAAATTATGTTCAACAGAATAAAAGATATGAAACACTAAACATAGACAAGAATGTAACTCCTTATGAATTTATAATATACTTATTTTTACATAAATTTAATCTCTTTGATGGATTTTGGTACACCCAAATTTTTTTTTTATGTTTGATAACATATTCTATAGAAAACTAAGTATTTAAATGAACCATGATATGTAATACCGTTATAAAAAAGAAATTAAATTAGGGGGTATGTGAAATACTAACTAATTTATGATATATATATATATAAATATATATATAAATTTTTGAAAAAACAAAATTAGTATATAATCAACCAATTTTTTGTAAAGTGATTTCATTCTTCATAATATCATTCATTCAAAAAAGATTTTTATTTTGTTTTATGAAAATAATATTAGAATTAATTTTTGGAATGTTTAAAAAATTAATTTTATAAAATTAAATTCCTTTTTTAGAATCTAATTATCAAAATTCACTTTGGGTGAGATTTTAGTTTATTTCGGAAAAAAATTATTTTTCAGTGAATATTGAAAATACTAAATATTGTCAAAACAATAATTATTTTCAATAAATAAATTGATTCAACAGTCACAATAAGATTTTAATATGATTTAAAGTAAATAAATTATTATTTAGTTATATTTAATCTACTTAATTTCTTTTTAATCAATTTTATATTGGGATTTACTATAAGTTTGTTTTTGGGTTTAAAAACCAGTTTTTCAGAAAAATGTTTTTAGTTGCATAATGTTTCTAATATTTAATTAATTAAATAATATATATTGTGGAATTTTTTAAATAAAATTTATATATTATATATCAATAGATTATAATTTATATTCATATCAATATTATTTTTTGATGAAGAGTTACTATAAAACCATCTTGTGCTTGAAAAACATATAATTTTTGGAAAACAGTTTTTTAGTCACATCCACGAGTTTTTTTAAATTAAAATTTTTACACTTTTAGAAAATTTATCTGAGAAGAATAAAATTCATTTTTTAAATCACAGTTTAGAAATTATATTATTGTTAATTTTTTGATAATTATCTGAATAGATTAATTTTTTGATGAATAATGAAAAATATTGAATTTTAATTTAAAACTACCTTTTTGTTTAATTTATATATTAAGTAAAATTATATTTTAAAGTTTTTTTAAAATATAATTATTTAAATTATAAATAAAACAATCCAATTTGGGAAATTTTGATCAATTTTAAATTGATATTGGATATAAAAACCTTGTAAACATTTTAACATTTTTCTTCAAAAACCACTTCTCCACTTTTCCTGTAAGAATAATTTTAAATTAAAATTTTCCACTTATATGAATTTAATTTTGGAATTTTTTATCTTTATATTGTATTACTAATAATTTATATTATCTAATATGGTTAACTTAAATTTTTACCAAAATTAATAGTTAAAAGAATAAAAATTGTTCACTGCGGTTTTGGTAAAAATAGATTTATCAGGGGGTTAAGAGAAAAAGATAAGGTTAAAAATGACATATATACTGGTCTAAAAACGTTTTAATGGACATATTTTGACCATTATACCTATATGAATTGATAATGGTCCATTTTTTACCCTTTTTACATATTAAATTCATGGGAGTACACAATATTTTTTAAAAATACCTCGTGTGTCCTCTACCCCACATATAATAGGCTTCCCACTCTCTTATCCTATTCAAACCTAAAAAAACATGGTTTTGGAAAATATTTGATTAAATAACATCCAAAATTACCTAATATAATACTAGATTACTTATTTTTGATATAAATGAAAACTAATAAGGCTTTAGTGAATACTTAAGAAAGATTCCTAAAAAATAGGTAATGTTCTTCAATGAGAGTCATTATTTTTTAACATTGTCTTCCTCATTAAATTAATATTAAACCATGATTATATAATAAAATTAATGTACTAAATATACATAGATATTTTTTTAATTTAATATCCTAAATATTTTCCCTCTTTCATTAAATGGGTTATGAAATCATAATTCATGTGTAATGCAGACTACCACCTTGCAAACCGATCTCATTCATTTTTTCATTACCACCACTCATGATTAGGTATGATGATGAATATAATTTATATAAAATATATTTATAACCTAATTATACTTATAGATATATTACATCATATATAAATTTTTAAATTCCACTCCGTAGAGGATATGATAACGTCGCTCCTGTGTACAACATACTATCCTCTCGCAAAGAGATGGGATTTGTTTTCCACTAATGCATTTCATGAAAGGTAATAAGGGTAAATATAATTAATATACATGATATACATGAAATAATTATCATATTTATTATATATTTTTAATTGTTTAAATATAATATATCTTTATTTTACATAAACAATCTGATAACATCATTCATGTATGTATGGACTACCGCCTTCAAAAAGAGATGAAACTATATTTTAATCACCAAACCACAATGATGATATATATTTGAAAATTTATAAAAATAATATGATATATATGATTTTATAATTATTATTTAAATATAAAATATTACTTACCTCCTTTCCATAATGATCATTGAAAATGGAATGGTTACTCATGCGTACGTATGACCTACTATCTCCATGATTATAAGATATATATTTTTATAATAATCATTGATGATTGGTTTTAAAAGTTTAATTGATTTATAGATATGAAAACTATGTCATGTTTATTATTCTTTATATATTAATATAATTACCTCTTTGACCATAATCAACCGACTAAATTCATTTTTGACACATAATCCAAATATGGTCAAAACATATGATGTAAACATAATTGTTAAGTAATCATATATAACATGGTAATTTGTTAAATTAAATGAATATTTAACATGAATTTTTTTGTATGAAATTTAAAAATAACATAATTTTATTATCCATGGAGATAATGAACAAGTGTGATGAATCCAACTTGAGGCCTGGGTTTTTTCATATCATTTTTATTTCTGTGAGATATATACCATATTTGCCACTTATTTTTATTTTTTGGTGTATATATTTTCCATTAATATTTTGTATTATTCATATAAATAAATTTCTGTCAATTTTAATATCCATTTTTGGATCTTTAATTCATGGTGATAACCGTTGAAAAGTTACCAAATTAGTGAGAGATTTTTGACTCAATTTGTCTTCTTTGAGAAATATGGTATGTTATACACCTATCTTCTTTTATGAAGTGTATATAAATCCCATTTGACATGTTATATCATGAATATAATTGGTTTCATGATAGTTTATGTTTAATTTATTGATATTATTTCATGTGGATTATGATTCAAAGTTATCAATGTGGTAAGAGTATTATGTTACAGTCTCATCGTTTGTTAGGATTATATATATATATATGCTTCAAATGATGAGAACTTATGATATATCTCTCAATAAACTCATTAATTTTATTCTCTAATGTTTATTAATGAAATTTTCATATAGTATTACCATTTTTTTAATCATTGGTATATAAAATAATTGATAAAATGTTTTTAAGAAAATTTGAATTCATTTATCTCTTCCGTTAGATATTTGTCTTCCACAAAAATCTTGTTTTGAAGAACATTTTTCAAAGATGTTTTCTAACTATTTAAAAATTATTTATTAATTAAAAATTTTAACCAATTTATTTATTTTACAACAAAAATTCAATGTAATATTTATTTTGTTTTCAAAACAATGCATGTTTGGCTTTTAACAAAAATTTAATATAAATATTCTTGTGGTTTTCCGATCAAGGAACTTCTATAACATTTTTATTGTGAAAAAGTAATGTTATTTTTTTATTTTAAGACATTTATTAAGTTACCTTACATTATAGAAAACATTTCTTTTAATCTTCTTGTGTAAGTTTAGAATGATCATTAATATAACAATGTTTTTCCTAATATTCTGAAATTTATTGGTTATTAAAAGTTATTTTCAAAGAAATTTTTTTTTAAATTATTTTATTTATTAAAAATTGATTTTCAAAATGAAAAGGGAATTTTCATAAAAATTTATTTGATGCTATTTTAATGGTATTTTTATTCTTCAATTTAAACAACCCTTTTTCTACATATACTCCAAAGGGGAGATTTTATAATGAAACTCTCGTTATTCTTTCTATGTGTGGATTAATAATATTTTAAATATATTGTTATAAAACCTATTTATTTTCCATAGGTTAATCAAGTTTCAAAGAGATTTTCCTGAATCCCATTTATTTCCCACGGATTAAATAGGTTATAAATGAATAATGGTTATTTCTATGAGTTTTATGATTAAATAAATGCTCCATGATCTTTATTCATGTTTTGGTTAAAAGATATTATATCTCATAGGGTGAACCAGATATAACATGGGGATACCATTACATCTTATATGATGGGGAATCTTAGATAGCGTATGGTGATACTGCTACAACTTATATTATGGGGGTGCCCATAGAGCACGGGGTGATTCTGTTATAGCTTATAAAATGGGTTAACCTAGACAACACTCCAATGATTTTGGTAATGATTAAATTATATAGATAATTATATTGGAAGCCATATTTATGTTTATTAAAATTTTAAGCGTTTTGTAATGTTTCTGTATGTGTTCTGTGAATATGATTTCCCATGGTACCAAAACATTTTGTCTTTGCATTCTTTGGTTTTACGATGTTTAATTTGTTCAACATTGATATAACATGGGTCATAATTATTGATTCTTATGGATATTTCAATTTATAATGACTTATTTCATGGTTTAATGTTTTATGATACATATATTGATGGGTGTGAATATTCCTATGTTATACTCACAGAATTTAAATATTTAATCAAAACCTTATTCTCTTCCTATGACCATTGAGGATATTCATTTATTAGTTCTTAAATTTTACCATACTGAGAATTTTAGCTCACCCTTCTTATGTTAACATTTCCCTAGGTCATAAATAATGAGTTTTAATGAATTATGTCATGAAGGTATTTCATATTGATTATTATGATGTATTAATGTGAAAAAATAAATGTTTTATTAACTATGAGAAGTTATTATTTTGAATTGTGGGAATCGTTTATGTATGAGTTTTTACTAATTATATAAAAATATAAACCTAAAAGTACATTAATAATGTATGAAAACAATGTTTTCCTATTTTATTTTTTATAGTTTGTATGGGAAAAAAATTGGGTCACAATTATCGGAATCTTTTATGGAAATGTAATGTTTTATTAATTTCGTCTCCAGATTTGAGATTATGGGTTTAGAGCTATTATTTATATGGATCTGGGCTCTATTGTGTGTAGATGTAGATGCATGAAGTGACCATATATGGTTCATGGTAGTTGATACCACACAATAATAACTACCTAACTCTTATACTAGAGTTGGTAGTGGTAGTTTGTTCTTGGCAGATGTGGAGGCACTATATTCTGGGAGAGAACATTTTTATATACTTAGACAACCAGAGTCTTAGGTATGTCTTAACTCTAAGGGATATTAACCTAATATAGAGGTATTGGTTGAATTTCATAAAGTAAAATGTCTTCGATATAGTCTATACTTTATGGAAGGGAAATGTGGTGTATTATTCCCTTAATAAGAATTCACATTCATTCTTGGTAGAGGAGGCATCTGAGTAGTTGGATTGTTTTAGTTGACCCTGAATGAGGATATGGGGTAAATTTTCATTGGTCATTAGTGTTGACTTCTGCTATTCTCTTACATGTAATGTAGGCTCAGTTGGGAGATATAGACTATGTGGTTTTTCATGACTAGATATATTTAAGGGATTTTATAGATAGATTATCTGACAGAGAGGAGAATGTCATCCTTTTCTGGTGATGGTCTGTGGTTACAATCAAAATGAGAGAGGAGGTGATAAGGGAGTTTCATTATTCTCCTTAGCATTTACATCCTGAAGTGAAAAAATGTACATAGTTATTAAGTAGTATATTTATTTTCTTTCATTAGGTGTAGTATTGATGATTTCATCTCTCGATGTATCACATATAAGAATGTGAAGGATGTGCAACAGGTTCTGGTAGGTTTGATGCAGCCGTTTGAGATCTTAGAGTGGAAAAGGGAAAACATATACATGGGATTTGTTACATGGATTCCCAAGAAAAACGGAGAGCACGATTCCATATGAGTGATAGTTGACCAACATTGCAAGATGACACAATTATTTTCTATTTGTTAGTATATTTTTTTTGGAGATGTTAGAGTAGTTGAACATAAGAGAGGTCGTATGACTCCATGAGGTACCCTTGATAATTGTCTCCAACCATGATGCATGGTTAATGTCACAAGTATGGAGATTCTTGTAGGAGGAATTTTGGTCCCAGAAGATGATGAGTACAGATCCCACCTTTAAACGGAAGAAAACAACAAGGGGATTATCCTGGTAGTGGAGTAAATGTTGAGGTTTAACATGTTGGACTTCAGATGGAGTTGGGAGGATCACTTTCTAGTGGCAGGGTTTGGTCATAATAAAATCTATCACTCTACTATCGATATAGAACATTTTGTGGACCTATAAGAGAGACCATTCTGGTCACCCTTATGTTTTTATGATATTTGAGTGACTTATCTTACTGGGATAGAGAAGGTGCAGATAAAGACATGTACGGTTCAGGATATCCACATGCATATGAGGATAATCTTGAGCTAATTGAAACCATACAAAGATTAGTGTTGTATCCCATTTTAGTTAGAGTAAAGAGACAATGGTTTTCTAATAGTATCCCCAAGATGAGGATTATAGAGATTCAACTAGGGAGGAATGCTATCCATGAGGTTCATCGATCCATTTGAGTTCCTAAGGTGGGTTGGAGAGGTTGCACAATAAATATCCCTACCCCTGTATTTGGACTAGGTTTATGACATCTTCCATGTGTTGGAGATGAGAATATACAATAATTATCATGTTTACATTATTGACTGGGGTGAACTTGAAATCAAGGATGAATCCACCATCAAAGAGTTCTTGGTGGCGATCAAATATCATCAAGAGAGGATCTTATAAGGACATTCCATTCCCTTGGTCTATGTGTTGTGGTAGAATGAAATAATACATGAGAGCTCCTTGGAAGGAGAGATCTAGACGGGGCCCCAATATCCAAAACATTTTGTTAATATTATTCTTTCTAGGTAAAAACCCTTAAAGGAGGGGGGAATTTAGTCACCCTATTTTTCCTCGTAATAATTTGGAATATTTTAAAGAATATTTCTAGATCCAGAATCTTTGTTGGAGTGAGATTCTAATCCCCAGTGATCCCAAATTTCATATTATAAAATATTTAATATGTTATCATAACACATGGACAATTTTCATAGAATAGTTGATTAAATACCAAAAAAAATATTATATTAAAAATCTAAGACCATGATTGAGTCTATAATCCATGGTTTACCCTAATCATGACCTAATGTTTTTTGGTGTTGGACATCCGATTGAGGTATTTGTTTGAAACACATTTAATTAAAATAAACAATTAAAAATATTTTTTCAAAATGAAAATAACTTAAACACATTTATATATAACTCATTATAAAAATTCTCTAGGGGTATCCACATAAAACCTAAGAGGATTGAAAGGATATCTAAGGATTATTCATTGGCGGATTGAGATCAGAGGATGACAGGTTACCAGATCAAGGTATATCAAGAGATAATTAATGAAATGAGGCTTCCCATTTATTAGGGAACACAATCTTCAATAATGATAAATCCAAATCATAGAACAACTTTTCAATTTCAGTTTCCTCCCTTTTGGTTAAATTGTTAATTCCTGGATTTATTTTACTTTATTTAACAGATAACTTTAAATCCTTTATATGGGTCCATTTTAATAAATTGATTTGTTGACTTCAATTTATTTATCTTGCAATGATATCAGACTTGATTTCCCATTCATATGATAATTGGCTGAGATTTCTAAAACAATGATATTTAACCTTCATTCTTGTTCTTTCCCCCACCTCTTCACATTATTTATCCTTAGACCACAAGGTCAGGATTTAACATTTCTAGGGTGTGTTTGAGCCTGAACAAACCCCCATACTCATGCTGGTTGTGTGAAAAATGAATGGATAAGTGTTTTTTAAATGGATCACGATAGATTATGGGTAATATATTATGGACATGGGATCCATGAGTTGTGAAGTGTGACAGGACATGCACGTGATGCGTGATTGCATCATGCATATTTTTGGTTTACTTTTTCTTCCACAAAAGGACAGTAAACCACCATTAAAGGTTATTTCCATTAGTTTTGGTCGGCCAAAGGGTTAGACCCATGGTGGTAAGACAATATCTTGAAACCTAATTAAGGAAATTTAGGATGTGAATTTTTTTAACAATATGATATGTATTCTAGAACACCACATCGAATGTATCCCTTGGATATAGTCCTAGGGTTTCAAGTGGTGTTTTAGATTACACATCATGTGGCTAGGCCCAAATGTCACGTGAGCTTCCCTCGGTGGCCAATCCAGGTTTCAACTGGAACACTCCCATAAACCCATACGTCCAGATATGCTATCTTCTCAAGGAGTACATGACCATACCTAGAGGTACATGGGTACGACCCAGTACTCGAGCATGGCCACAAACATCACTTGGTATATGGTCACAATCTGAAGTACACAATCAAGACTATCTATACATGGGAAGGAACCGAGCGGCTAAAAAACACCATGTACCAACTGTACTTGTTGTGTAGTATGAATTGGATTCCCAATATATGTCTATAAGAGAACACATATATATATGATGAGGTAGGGTCACACATTGTATTGACCCCAATACATGATAAATACTCCATCCAGAAAATTATTCCTCTCGTATCTCCCTCTTTGGGACTCAAATTTTAGACAAATAGAATTTTATCCTATGTTATTTAACACTTAAAACATGATGATTCACTTCTTTATGTGATAAAAGATAATATGTGAGACATTCTAATCTTGGTTATTATTTAGTTTATGCTTAACGATGGTCGTGATCATGGAAGTATCATATAAGAGATGTTGGGGATAAAATACCACCTTCACAATAGGGCCTGGGTCCCCAAAAAATTTTAATTAATAATTGTGGTAATCCCCTACTTAGGATGGAAGTACTCAATATATGGAGTTGTACTCCTCTATCTTCATGATCTGATAGCTTTTCTGTCCTCTATGTGAGTTGCAGATCCCTCAAACATGGAGCATAATATCAATGATTGGACCCTTCCACATAGATTATGGTGAGGTTTCCATTAATGATGGAAATCATAGTTTTAATATTGGATCTAATGGAATAATCATCAAAATTATCTAGGCTTTGAGATGTAGATCCTCTTTCACTTTTTTGGGGTTTTTTATTAGCATATATATGTGTATCTATTTTCTTTAATTTCCCTTTTTATTTTGGTTGAGCTAATATTTTATTGTATCCCTCTGTTGGTCCCTCTCTAATTTTCAGTGTATTGATATTGGGTATTTATATACTCACCTCTTATTGGGATTTTCCTGCACTTGTCATGCCTTATGAAGAGAATGGAAATATTTGTAGTGATTTTGGAGGAGAGTTGGGATACATGGGGTAATTGACAACATACAAGGGCCGAGACATGGAAATAAGGATACATGATCACTAAAATTTCATTTATTCCTGTTATTTTCATGTTGGGACCTTATTTATGTCTAGGAACATATTTACCTCCTTAGATTTGGTTTATGTTGCCCTACTCTATTTTATTTTTCATAAGTTTAATGCATGCATTTTCACACTCTATATGCTCATATATTTTTATTTTACATTGTAGATTTTTTATGGATATTATTGGGTGTGTGTATATAGGTATATTAGGAAAAGGTATCCCATATAGTTTATTACTTTTTTTCACTTGTCACTATCCCAGAGCCTATTGAAAGTGGGATTGGGGTTGTTTGGCCGAATATCCCAATTTCAAGGTAGACCCCAATGGTTCTTTTCATTACATATACCAACTATAAAAGTTTCAAATACATATTTACCTTGAATGAATTGATATTTATTCAACGAACATGGGATGAATTCTTATAGTCATTCGACTTTGAACTTTATTATATTCCTGACAATGGAAATATATTGGTTGATGCTCAAGGCCAAAATAGTCAGACACATGCTGTTTAGGAGGACAATGGCGAGTAAAGGTTGATGGCCTTTTTTTAAAGATGCACTTAAAGGTAAATGACCATTATGGAAAGTCTGTACTTGTATCTTTATTAGTGGCCTCTTCATTTCTAGATAGAGTAAAGATGAGGAACCCTTTTTATCTCAAGGGATTAGTCCTAAAAAATATTTTAGGTGAGGACCCACTATTAGTTGGGTCATTGATGAGGATGAGATCTTGCAAATTCACAAATGTGTCTGGGTACTGGTAGAAATATACAAGGAGATGATATGAGATCCACATGACAATACTTGGGAAGTAAATCCCTATATTTCCAAGATGTACAATGAATTACACCGCTAGTATCAGTGGTTGAGAATGAAAATAGATATTGAAGGCTTTGTTACTAGGTGTTACACCTATCAGTAATTGAAGGCAAAACACCAGTGACCTGATCAGATTTTATAACCATTGTCCATTCTTGAGTGGAATTGGGACGATATCACCATTGATTCTATGACAGGATCAACTATGACCCTATGAAGCAGTGATATAGTACGTCTGGTCATTGATAGACTGATGAAAGTATCCCACTTACAACCTATGTAAGAGAAATTTTATATGGATGATCTTGGGAGTATTTATGTTTGGGATGTTATAAACCTTCATAGATATCCACATCCTATCTTATAGAAAACAGATTTTCACTTTACTTCGTGGTTATGAATGGGGTTATAAAAGGAATTGGGTCTATAATTGTTTCCCTCGGATTCCGGGGATGACCTCCTTTTGATGGGAGGATCAAAAATTTCGATCGGTTTCTAACAGGTTTGTTCGTATAACTGGAAGCATCCAATGATTCCACATCTATTAGGACCTACATTCCAAAGGTAGGTGCTCATTAGTTCAAGGACTGATGAGGATTTGGAATTTTCATTGTTCGAGAGGATGGGAGGTCGGACTCATCACACCTTTTAGGGGAATTATTGTCTACTCCGGGACTCTCTTTATAGATTTAAGTTATGTTCGTGAATCCTTATTACATTACCAAATATAAAATGAGTTTTCCTTTAGATCTGAAAATCAATGATCGATATGTAGGAAATTTAGAAAATCTTTTATATGTATTTGAGGTTCTTCATCGATAGAGAATCATTTGTATTTGTTAGATATTCTTAGTCAATGGTATCCTTTGATACGTAAAAGTCTCTTGGTCCTTATGATGACCATACTATTTTTAAAGCCACTCAGTGGGGCACTTGATGTTTATTGTCATTCAGAAGGACATGAATTATTTCAGAGTTGGGATCAATCCCGCAGATGGGCTACCAACGTATCCTTTGTTTATAAAAGGAATCAGAACCCATGTAGTTTGAGTAAGGGAGTATGATGTTTATGATTGATGGATCAAAGAAGGATTTCATAATTAATTTTACACTCTAAGCTCACGTGAGTCATGCTCGGTGTGAGAAACAAGAGGTATTGGTAAAAAATCATACAATTGTGCCATGAAAGATGCAATCATAAGAAATAATGTGGGACTTATGTATGTTTGACTACCCAGATAAATGAAGGTTAGGATTTACTATAAGGAAAAAAATCTAGGAACAGGGTCCATAATGGTATATGTGCTTCATGGAGATTTTGAATACTCTAACATGGGGCTTACTCCTGAAAAGGAGGTCCAAATTAGGAGAATACTTATGATTGGGTTTTACTCCTGAAACGGAATCCCAGATCAAAGGTAAATTAGGACTGGTTAAGAGAAATTAAGACTGGGGCTTACTCCTGAAAAGGAGGCCCAGGTTAAGAGATTATGACTGGGGATTATCCCTGAAAAGGAGGCCTAGGTTAAGGGATTGTGACTGGGGATTATTCCTGAAAAGGAGTCCAAGGTTAAGGTAATTAAGGTTTGAGGCTTACTCCTGAGGAGGATGCCCAGATTTGGGGACTGGGGCTTACCCCTCAGGAGGATGCCTAGATTTTGGAATTTTAAGAATTGGGGCTTACTCCTAAGGAGGATGCCCATGTTTAAGAATTGTTCCTGGGAATTACTCCTGAAAAGGAGGCCCAAATCGATTGTGTTCTCTCATCTTAAAGGATGATGTTTAATGAATGAAATCTCAATCTTTAGTGACATAAAGATGTGTAAATCACTAGGTTTTGAGAGATATTATACAGAGTTCCTTTCAGATAAGGAATCAAAAATCATGAAATCATGCCATAAATGGCTTTGAAGAGTGTCATGAAGATTGCATCTTGAATAGGAGAGGTGGAATGGCTTAAGAGGGGTGAAATGGGAATGAAGGGAACCCAAAAAGGCAGGGGCGCGCATGTCCTGGAAGGCACGCAAGTATTGCATAGGTGCGCAAGTCATGGTCGCGTAGGTATGCCTGCGTGACACATGGTGTACTTGCGCGACAGTTAACCAGTAGGGTAATACTTGAGAGACTCTTGATAAAATACTTTAAAATCCTCTGGAGGTTCATCCAGAAAAGGGGCGCACAAGTTCTATTGAAGGAGTAAGGCGGCGCACAAGTGTGTCCTTTTCCCTTAAGGGCTGGACACTCAGGCGCGCAAGTGTTGATGAGTTTCAACACTTAGGCCTTCCTCCCCCTCTTTAGATCTTCCGTTCTAGGTAAGAAATTACCTTAGAAGTGTTTCGGAAGATTTAAGAAGAGACTAGGGCACCGGGATCTCAAATATGAGTTTTTGGAAAAAAAAATCCTCCTCAAATGGGGGGGGGGGCACATGGTCTATTTATAGGTAGGAGAAGACCCCCGGTGGTTATCACTTAGGTCACTCATGTCACTTGTGCAACCACTAGGCATCATGCAAGTGGATTTGCGCGACTATGAGGGAACTTTTGTGGCACATGGGTAATATTCTTCTTATTCCTTCCTTTGTCAGTTATTGATATTTTGTCCAAAGGTTGAATCACTTTGAGCTCAGATATTCCCCTTTTCCGATCTTTAGATTTTGTGACGAAAGGAGCGTCAACAGATGTCCCCCCTCAGAGTTGGATTCAGAAAGAATAGAGGATTTTACTCTAAAGAAATCGAGAATCACAAGGAAATTGGGGCATGCAAGGTAGGGCGTGCAAGGCCTGACGTGCAGGGATACAGACCTTGATCGCACAGGGTACGTCGCGCAGGGTCCCCACCGCATCTATAAATAGAGGTCATTACTTCCGTACAAGCATATGGATTTGAGAATTTCAAACCTTCGAGCTCTCACCGCGTAGGTCACCTTAGCCACGCAGGTTGCTCTGTTTTCCGGTGTTTTCTTGATGGCGCGCTGCAGTCAAGGTATCTGGGCCTGTGCGGTGATACTTGTGCATCAAATACTTGCGTGATACATCCATACTTGCGCGCAAAGTTTTAGATTTTCACGCCTTAATGCCTTTTCAATTTTTCTGAATTCTTTCACAAATTTTATGAAAAAATAAACCAATTTAAGAGTTAGTTTATTCACATTTTGTGCAGATTCAATGGATCTTAGACCCAGAATAGTTGATGAACTGGCTAGAAAGAAGATTGATGACATGATGAACATCATTGGCCATGATTATTATGATATCTGCGACGGCACTCTCCCAGATTTGGCTAAGTACATAAAGAAATATCATCTTAATTTCCCACAGAGCATCTACCTGCCTCTATATGGTCATGGTCATCTGCAAGGAGTCAATGTTACAAGTGCAAAAAACTATACACCTGAAATTTAGCTGCACTTCTACTCCTCTATTTCGTCTATGCTATGCATTAAGAGCAACAACAATGGTGT
This sequence comes from Viscum album, assembly GCA_963277665.1. NCBI lineage: Eukaryota > Viridiplantae > Streptophyta > Magnoliopsida > Santalales > Viscaceae > Viscum > Viscum album. The sequence continues at coordinate 419,414,106 of OY728148.1, forward strand.
GAACCTTCAAATTCTTCATCCATGTCTTTTCCTTGCAGATATGAAAATGGAAAAACCATGGGCGGAAAAGTTTTCTGCTGCAGGTTGGTGGAGAGAAGACAAACAAGGCATTAGAGCAATATCTGAAAAGAGTACTCTCCAAATGGATCTTTACTTCCAATGCTCCATTCTCAAATCCATGTATCCATCTTCCAAGTCTCTTGGACATAAACAGAGTCACTGTTTGATCAGTAGAAAATTTTATCAAACCGCACTCAAGAACATCCTTTTACAATTGTTCCAAGAAGAGCTGCTATCACAGCATCTCTTATTGTATCCAGTTTAATGAATGAATTCCAAGTGGTTGCTAATGAAGCTCGGGATGCCGTAAATCAAATGAAGAGTTATGTTGAAAGCCTCTTGAAATCTGCCTGGAAAATAAAAGAGACTCCAATCCGAGGATGTCCTTCTAACTCTTGTGCATCAATTAAAAACACTTTCACCTTCACTCATTTGTACCTACATTCTCTTTTTCTACATGCTTTATATTTTACCTAATCCAATGGTCCTAGTAAGCATAGTTTTATTTTTACTAGGATTAATATAAATAACCCTACAAAACTTCAAAACTTTTATTTTCTCAATGTTACCTAAATCATAGAAAATGTATGTTTAGTGAGCTGGGAACATGACTTTTATTCATAGTTCCCTTGTCTTTTGTGGGCAGTTTAAAGTCATGCACGTCGGACATAAAAAGGCTAATGTTTAAGGTCGAAATAGCTTTGACCGAAATGGATTAGAATTGACTCAATTACGTGAAAATTCATCGGAAAACATATTATCATACTCAAGTATGAGGGAAAATATGTAAGCTATGACTTAAGAATATTTGAATCTGAGAAATGATATGAAAAAGAGATAAAAGGCATTAAAAGAAGTAGTTTCCAAGAATGAAGTTACCATTATTTAAAAAACCCAGTAGGGAGTTGAATTATATAGGTCCACCTAAGGGAATTGGCTGCATAGTTAAATAAAATAGTAACTTTTGGCTAACAAGTCTGTTATGTAGACTATTTATGAAAGGCCGCCTATGGGCACGTGCTACATAGTCAGGCAAAAGAACTCTCAGAAATTTACTTTCTTAGTGCTAAAAGCCAGTGAATGTTTATGGAGATTCAAATCTTCCAAAGTATAGAGTTTGTTATATGGAAAGTGGTACTTGAATATAGAGAAGATATTTCCAAACAAGATTATCGAAGAACTGGATGAATATCACTCCTACGAAGGTCTGACCTAAATGTAGGGAAGGAGAATATAAATCATAGACTTGAATACTTTCAGATCATGAAAAAGGATATGGGACAAATATGTTAAGGATGGCTATTTTTGCGGATCCCTACATACTGTCATTGAAGACAAATAAAGACAAAAGAGGAATTCTTCCCAATAATGAAGTTACCACTATCAGACAAACCCATTAGGGGGTTGAATTATATAGGGGCACCAAAGGGCATTGGCTGCATAGTCAAATAATAGTTTCTTTTGGCTAACAAGTCTGTTATGTAGACTATTTATTCAAGGCCGCCTATGGGCACGTGCTACATAGTCAGGAAAAATAACTCTAAGAAGTTTTACATTTTTGTGACTAGAAGTCATGAAATGGGTTATGAGGATCTGAAAATATTTAAGGTTAGGATTATGACATATAAAGATGGGTATTGTTCAATGTATACAGAGATACACAGATCAATGCTAACCATAATCATGTTGTGGCTGGGTCCTGAATTGAAATATTGGACTTCACTACGTATCCCATAAGGATGAGAATCAATCCATACGTATTTCTTAACCTACAGTTTAACGTCGTGTGGGAAAAAAGGATTAGAGATCTTAGTTTATGGTCATAGATCTTGGACCATTGTAAGAAATACACAGTGTGTGTTTTCATGGGGACTTTTCAGCCAAGGGACTGAAAGTGGAATTTGGGGTTAGTCCCAAAGACTTGGGGCTGGATTCGAGGGACACTCGAACGTTCCTACGTATCCCATAAGGATGGTAATCAAGAATTACCCTTTGTACAAATTTGGTTTGTACATTCGAAGGGTTAAAGGGGACTTTAGTATAATTATGGTTTAACCCAAGATAAAAGGCTTGGGCATTTCCATGAATGCACGTAGTCTTTGAAATGAAAAAAGATTGAAAAATAAATGTAAATAATGGTTCCCTCTCAGGTGAGGGTATCAAAGAATATTATAGTTTATTGTCATACTGGACAAAAGTGTTGTATAGTTTAACATCGTACAACAAGGACGAAAGTGAACCAATGTAAAGATATTGATTCTAGGGGCAGTTTCACAAATCAAAATCATATGAGATGGAGGTGAACTGATGTGAAGAGATTGGTTTTGGTCTTGAACCTTGGAAGGTTTCCTACGTACCCAGCCTGGAAGGCAAGGATCAAATTCTGCGTAGTTCAATTAAAGAATGAATTAATGATCAAGTTTTTCTTAGGGACAACGTCCTAAAAAAAAGATGTCGGGACTTACACATGGTTAGCGGCCCAGAGAGAGTGTTATGGTTGAGGATTGATCTAATATCACGTGAGTAATACTCGGTGTGAAAAACAAGAGGTAACAAAAACCTTAACGATATACTGTTTAATGTCATGTAGGACGTATAAAGGGACGATGTAGTTTAACGTCTTGTAGTTAGGACTATTGGTGTTGCACAGTTTACTTTCATGTAGCAGGGACAAAATACTGTTTAAATTCATGTAGGACGTATAAAGGGACTATACAATTTAAAGTATTTCAGTTAGGACTATTGATGTTGTACAATTTAGTGTCATGTAGTAGGGACAATATATAGTTTAATGTCATGTAGGACGTATCACGGAATTTCAGTACAGTTTAGCATCATGTAGTTAGGACGATGGGGACAATAGAATTTAACGTCATGTTGGACAAAAGGGGGACTGTGCAGTTTAATGTCATGCAGTGAGGACAAAAGAGTACACCATTTAACGTCATGTTGGATGCATTGGGGATTTTTTCCACAGTTTAGCGTCATGTTGGACGAAAGTGCGAATAGTTTAAGGTCATATGCATGGACCGTGGATGGTGAAGTTTAATGTCATACTGGACATAAGTGTAGTTTAAGGTCATACAGGACCTTTGATGCTTATGTAGTTTAATGTCTTTTCGGACGTAAGGGACTTCTATACAGTTTAGTGTCATGTAGTTAGGACATCCCAGTTTAACGTCTTGCTGGATGTAAGGGACTCACAAATAGTTTAGGTTCATATGCATGGACCGTTGATGAGGCAGTTTAAGGTCATACTGGACCATTGATGTAGTTTAAGGTCATATAGGACCATTTAGGGAACTTTTTCATAGTTTAACGTCGTGTGGGACGAAATTAATACAAATAGTTTAAGGTCATATGTATAGACTGTTGCTGTATAATTTAACATCATATAGAAAGGAATAAAGAGGTACTTTGCAGATTAATGTCATGCAGTGAGGATAAATTAGGGAATTTCTTTTCATAGTTTAATGTTGTGTGGGACGAAATTAATAAAAATAGTTTAAGGTCATATGTATGGACGGTTTCTATATAGTTTAACGTCATATAGCAGGGATGAAAGAGGTACTTTTCAGTTTAATGTCAGGCAGTGAGGACAAATTAGAGAATTTTTTTCATAGTTTAACGTCATGTGGGGCGAAATTAATACAAATAGTTTAAGGTCATATGTATGGACCGTTGTTTTATAGTTTAACGTCATATAGTAAGGATGAAAGTGGGACTTTACAGTTTAATGTCATGTAGTGAGGAAAAATTAGGGAATTTTTTTTCATAGTTTAATGTCATGTGGGATGAAATTAATACAAATAGTTTAAGGTCATATTTATGGACCGTTGTTCTATAGTTTAACGTCATATAGCAAGTACGAAAGAGGTACTTTGCAGTTTAATGTCATGCAGTGAGGACAAATTAGGGAATTTTTTTCATAGTTTAACGTCTTGTGGGACGAAATTAATACAAATATTTTAAGGTCATATGTACGGACCGTTGCTATATAGTTTAAAATCATATAGTAAGGACGAAAGAGTTACTTTATAGTTTATACAAAATACTTCTTAAAAAATATGGCATTGGTTGGAGTAGTGATGAGTTCTCCATCCATTGAGATTAATGAATAAGATCCATTGGAGTAGACCCTATGTATTGAATAATGTCCTTCCAATTTTGTCTCAAGCTTGGGAGGTTTCATTCCTAGTATCATTGGAGTTCTAAGAACTAATACCAATTATCCCTGAGTGAATGAATGAAGATGACCTTTTTGGTAAAAGCTGATGCTATTCGATTCTGATAGACTTCCAAGTGGTGAAAAGTGCACAATCTTTTCTCATCTAACCGTTCCAATTCATTCAATCGCTTTTGAGATTGTACATCTGTAGATGATTGTTCACAAATGGAAACTCTGAGCGAGGGTAGTTTAACTTCAATGGGCAAGATGACTTCCGTTCCATATACCAATGAATATGGAGTTGACCGAGTTGCAATACGGGTGGTAGTCCGATAAGCCCATAAAGTATGAAAGAGTTTATCAGGCCATGACCTCTTATCTTTATCTACCATCTTTTGCAGTATATTTGAATGTGTTGTAAAAGGCTTCTATCTGGCCGTTGGCCGCTGCATGATACCGAGATGAATGGTTGGATTTGATTTTGTATTCTTGATAAAACTTCTTCACCTCGGATGAACAGAAATTGGTGCCATTGTTCGTCAATATGGTATGAGGGACACCAAATATGGTAATGATGTTAGACTTGATGAAGCTAAAAACGCATTTAGAACTATATTCCATGAGAGGTATTGCCACTACCCATTGGGAAAAGAAGTCAGTAGCAGTAGGAATGTACTTAAACTGCTTGGTCGTAGCTGAAGGGTAAGGTCCCACCACATACATTCCCCATGTGGAAAATGGCCATGCGTATTTAGCTGTATGAAGAAACTATAGAGGTTGATTAATGTAGTTGGCATGTACTTGGCATGAATGACACTTCTTTGTGAAATCGACACAATCTCGTATCATTGAAGGCCAAAAGTATCCAAGCCTTCGAATCTGATCAGACAGTCTATGTCCAGACTAGTGGGCACCACAGACTCCTGCATGCACTTCTTTCATGACAGCCATTGTCTCTTCACCATCAATGCATCTTAAGAGAACTCCATCAAAACCATGTTAGTAGGAAATTTTCTCTAGGTGATATGGGCTATCATAAAGAGTAAAATTAACCACACGTTGCCGGATTTGTTCTTTCTCAGCTCTATCAGGTGGAAGTGTTCCATTTTGAAGGTATTCCCTGATAGGGGACATCCATCCGGTAGTATGACCATACGGTTCAGGAATGGGGCAAATTTCATTAATTTACTCTATTCTGATTCGAACATAAGGTGAAATTGCATGACAGTGGGCAATACTGATGGTTGTCTCGTCCCGATTTGGATATGCTAAACCTGTGGCTGTATTATCCAATGCATCAGCTTGAGCATTTTGTGATCTTGGGACATAATAAAATGTTGGTTCCAAAGGGAATTCCGCCATTAACTCCCTGACGTAATCATACAAAGGGATTAGTTCTTCTTTTCTGATGGCATAATCCCCATTGACTTGTTTGATTACCATGTATGAATCACCTTTCACCTTTAAGAAATTCACTTGTTCTTGAAGTGATAATTCCAAACCTACGATGAGAGTTTGGTATTCTGCTTCATTATTGGTAACACCTTCCCACAATAATAAGGAACAAGGTAACACTGCCTTTTCTGGAGAAATGAGCATAATTCCTAAGCCAACTTTGTTGAATTTAGGATTTTCTATTTTCCTCCCTGTTGGACTTCTGGAAGCACTTTCAAAATACATTTCCCATGACTGATGAATTTCTTGAATAGTGAAGACTTCCTCATCAGGGAGTTCAATATCTTAAGATGTGTCTTCCACTGAAGGTTGTTCATCTAGGAAATCAGTATGATCTTGGCCCTTTATCACCTTTTGAGACACATACTGAATGTCGAATTACTGCAAAATAACTGCCCACCTTGCCAGATGCCCAATAAGAATTAGACGACTTAGGATAAATTTGAGCGGGTTATTGCGAGATACCAATTGGACCTCATGATGTTGCTGGTAGTGTCTCAACTTCTGAACTGAAAAGATTAATGCCAGGAAGCACTTCTCAATACTTGAATACCTGGTTTCTGCTTCAATCATGGTTCGACTGAGATAGTAGAGACTGTTTTCATTCCCAGCATCATTCTTTTGAGCAACAAAGGCACCCAATGATCGCCCTAGAGCTGTCACATAGAGGATAAGTGGTCTTCCTTCAACTGGTGGCATGAGTACCGGTGGACTCAAGAGGTATTTCTTGAGAATATCGAATACATCTTGACATTCTTCAGTCCACTGGTAAGTGACTCCCTTCTTCGTCAATTTGGTGAAGGGTATATTTTTTCCTGCTAAATTTGTGATGAAACGCAGAATATAGGCTAAGTGTCCTTGAATTCCGTTTAATTCTATCAAATTTTGAGGAGGTGACATACCAAGGATTGACTTGGTCTTCTCAGGATCGACTTCAATACCACGATGGTGTACAAAAAAGCCGAGAAAGTTTCCTAAGGTTGCCCCAAATGCACATTTTAAGGGGTTCATCATCAAATTATGTTGTCAAAGCTTGTAGAATATGACTTCCAAATCATCCAAGTGAATATAAAGTTTTTTGGATTTAACTACAAAATCATCTACATATCATTCAACAAACTTCCCTAAGAAGGGTTTGAAGATACGATGAATGGCACGCTGATAAGTTGAACTTTCATTCTTTAAGCACAAGGGCATTACCTAGTAGCAAAACACACCCTAAGGGGATCTGAAGGCTGTAGATTCCTCATCTTCAAGGGATATTAGGATCTGATTATATCTAGAATATCCATCCATGAAAGAATGTGCTTCATACCCAGCTGTTTTATCAATTATATGTTCTGTAATTGGAACTGGGAAATCATCCTCAGGACAATGCCAATTAAGATCTCTGAAATGGATGCAAACTCGAATTTTTCCGTTCTTTTTATTTACAGGGACAATATTAGACAACCATTTGGGATATTGAACTTCTCTGATGAAGTTATCTTTGATAAGATTATCCACTTCAGCTTCAATTTTGGAAGCATAAGTTGGATGTGTTCTTCTCGCGGCTTGCTTAAATCCTCGATGTTCTTCTGGTAAACCCAAATGATGAGTATCAACATGAGGATCAAGCCCAGGAATTTCTATATAGTTCCAGGAAAATATATCCCTATTTTTTTTGTAAAATAAATATACATCTCTTTATCTTTAAGATTCATGGCCGCACTGATTAAAGTGGGGAGTGGATCTCCTTTTGTACCCAGATTTACTTCTCTGAGTTCATCCACAGTGGTAGAGATACCCTCTTCAAATGCTGGAGGAGCATCTCTGAGATCTTCTTATTCTTCTTCATCATGTGTTATTTCTTCCGTTTCTACATAAATAATAGATGATAAAGTAGAATTCTCATGATCCGAAGAGATGTCAAAATTTTCATATCTTGAAGAATAAGCTTCTATTTCCGACCCGATTGATGATGAAGGGTATTCATTGGGTAATAAAGAGGAGATGATGGATTGATAATCAACATAATTTTTTACCTCCAATGTTGCTATAACTTCTTCTAGCCTAATTGGCGAAGAATAGACTTGTTGGAGTTCAATAGATGAAATGATGACGTCACCATTTTTGCTTTAATCACTGCTTGGTAGATTACCAATTTCTCCCATGTTGTCTGGTTCGATTGTCGTAATTGACATTATGGATCCTTCCATAAGAGTATTTTTATTTGGGTCTATCTTGTCAATTTGACTGATAGGCAACACATAATTTGTATTCACATGTGTAAATGGATTTACGTGATTTTTTTCCAAACCATATGGAGCATTAACTTTGGTAATCTCCTTTGTTATGGATTTCTCCATTTGCTTCATGTGATAGAATTCTGCCTCAATGTATTGAGACTCACATGTCTTGAATGCGGCCTTATCACCATAAAATGTCCCAACTTGACCATCAAAACAATATTTGATGCATTGATGGTATGATGAAGAGATAGCCGCATGTTGATGTAGCCAGGGTCTTCCAAGAAAGATGTTGAAGGCTAAGTCTTGATCAACAACCATGAAATCTGAATTGGATACAAGATTTCCAAACTGAGTTCTGAGTGTAACTTTTCCCAATGTTTCTTGTTCATTTTTATCATATCCTTGTAGCATCATGGTGAAAGGAGATAAATCAGATTCCGTGAGGCCCAATCGACGAAGTGGACGAATGGGCATGAGGTTGACTACTGAACCATTGTCAATGAAAGCTCTTCGAACATCCACGTCATTGACCTTGCCAGACAAGTACAATGGTCTAATATGTCAATGCACAACATCATCTTCGTCTTCATTAGTAAAGGATATTATTTCATGGCATTCTGCAGGATTATTATCTATGTGATAGACTTCAGCTGTAGCAATTTCAGTTTCAAACTCTTGAGGACTTGACAAAGCCTCGATGAGTGCTTCCCGAAGATCTTTTGAAAGAATCAGAGCATCCAGAATTGATAACTTGGCTAATACATGGGCCAAGTGTTTCAATATATAATACTTTTGATCCAGAGGTCTGCGTTTACCAGTAGGAATATGTGGTTTAGCACGTACCTTGGAAGCAGATGCTTTGTAAGTTAATGCATCTTGTATTGGGATAGGAGTTGGCAATATTCCTGGTTTTGGAAGATTAGAATGATTAGATCCATTTACTTGCTGAGAGGAAGAATATGGAACCATCAACCAGTCTTCCAAAATAACTGTGCCAGGACTGAATTTTCTATTGGTAGAAGAACTTTCTTGTTCTTGCTGAGCTCGCTAAAGGGCTCTACCACAAGTTTCTGCTGCTTACACAGTTCTAGCCAGGGTAGAATTGGAATATTGGCTTATGAAAGATACACATATTCCCCTGTATCCTGAGCCCCTGGAACTTCCTATGATTCCTCTATTTGATACAGGGAATTCAGCCTCATTGAAATCGAAACTTCGACTGGCATATGGACCTGTTAATTGAATCATACTAACATAACCAAAGATTAACTCTTCGTCTGATGAAGACTCTACCTGATTAGTCTATTTAGGCTGTGCCGTTTGGTGGGGCAGTGCCCGTGGCTTTGAAGTATATGGAATGAAGTCTGCCGCAGTCAAAGATAACTTAGGCTTTGACACATACTCATCTTCTTCTGATTATTTTTCTTTCTTTGAATCATGTCATTTCTTTGAGGACTTTCCCTCTGACAAAGAGTGTTTTTTTGCAACATTCATGGAAGAAGACACAATTGGTTTCTTTAATTGTGTTCGCAAAATAGCATGAGTTCGATTGATTGTCTTTCTAACCATCCAATCATCATACTTCTATGCATTTTTGCTTTTCACTTATTTCCATTCACCCTCCTCCTCTAGAACTGTAGCAGTGATAGATGCTACCTGGGCTAAAGAGCCTTTCAATGTGACTTGTCCCGAGTCGACCATATTTTGCAAGAGGTCTTTGAAGAAGAAACACTCATGGATGGGATTCCCCAACATTTGATGAAAAGGGAAATAATTAGGACGGTCATCATCTCCTTTCTTGTTTGGACTCTTGGGTATTGGCAATTGAACCAAATTGTTTTCCAGAGCCGAAATGAAATAACTAGGAATTTTTTCATTTTTGAAAGAGTATGTTTTTCTCTTAAGATCCTCAAATTGTTTTCGTCTTTGATATTTTTGATCGTCTGGATGAAAAGGACTTTGTTGTTGGCACTCAGAAGGTGGAGCCCTTCGAGAAGATGAAGGTTTTTAGGTAGAAATAGGTATATGTGCGTGTTTAAGCATAACTGTAGCAGTTTCTTCTTTACCCATTCTCCTTCCTGGAGCTGATGGAATAACAAGAGATTTAGCCTTAGCCTGTATAAGGGAATCTTCAATCTACTGAGCGATTGAAGTAAGTTCTCGAAACCCTCCTGTGTATTTCACAGGGATTAACGGCGAGCGTAATTCGTCATGAAGATTTTCCACATAGATTGGAAACAATTCTTCTTGAGGGAGTGCTAAACTCAAAGAATATGTTAATCCCTTCCATCGAGCAATGAAACCATAGACTCTTTCATTCTCCATTTTCTTACAGATTGTATGATCGAAAACTATTGTCTTTGGAAATGTTGAGCTGAACTGAAGGAGGAATTTTTTACGAAGATCCTCCCATCCAGTAATTGACCGGGATTGCAAGTTTGTATACCAAACAAAAGCTGGTCCTTGCAAGGTTCGCACGAAGCATCTGAGTTTCACTACTTCTTGCTACTCCTGAGTTTCCATCATAGGATCGCAACAAGAGACGTAATGCATCAAATGTTGTTTAGGATTTCCTAATCCATTGAAAATAGGGAATATAGGGTTCACAAAACTGGATGGAGGAGAAATTGAATCTACCCATTCAGGGTAAACTTTCATTTCTGGTTGAACTTGCGCATGTTTTCCTTCCATAGTTTCTAACCGAGCTGTTAATGACTCAATAGTAGTTATTAACTTTTGATAAACATCCGGTTGAACTTGGACATGGGTAGGTGCAATGAATGGAGCTTGGACAGATGTGGCAATTGGTGCTACAACTGATGGTAGCACTACCAACTGTTGTTGCACTTGACCCATAGGATTAGACATGTGACGGTGTACTGAGAGAGGAGGATATTCTTGATCCATCTCAGTAGCTGCAACAAATTCTTTTGGATGACTGACTCCAACATGCTTAAGAAGAAGACTACTCTAAAGTAGTTCAACATTCAACCTTCTTAATTCCGTCATTTCTTCTTCTTGTTGTGAAAACCTTTTCTCTAGTGAGAGGGATTAACCTTCTCCAGAGGAAGGATATGTAACCTGGTTCTTTCCCTTCCCTTTGTTGGATCCTTTCAGAGAGGGGGAAGTGGGTTACTCGAAGGATTACCTCGGTTCTGAGTAATCCTTTGACTTCATGTATACACACCTTCTTCATTTGTGTCGGTGCATACATCTTCTTGAGTAGGAACTTCTTCATCTGAATCCCCTAAGTGAGCCTCATCTGGTGGATCAACAATAATGACATTGATGACATTGATTGATGCGTAACTCATCACATCCCTTCTATCAACATTTCTGTGATATTGTCTTCTTCCATGTCTTTGATGATACATTGCCTTTTGTTGATTCGATCCCTCAGGAACTTCTTGACTAACCGAAATTTGGAGGGAATCTCCTGATAATATGGCTCTTCGTTCCTCTTGAGGTTTCATCCCCAATCGAGAAAATACTGACTTTTTATGAGGAGGTGACTGATGATTTGAAAAAGTCCCCAGTCTAGTGGACTGGGGTTGTTCCTGCTGTTCTCGCTCAACTCCCTGAATTTTTTTTGTTGATTCCAAGGGTTGGTTTAAAAGAGTCCCCTCTCTGGTGAGCTGGGGTGGTTCTTGACATTCTATGTCTGAGACTTTCTTGAAAGTCCACCTGATCTTGTGAACCATAGTCCAGAAATTAGCTGGATGCATTAACCTATAACTGATTTTATCACATGGTTCAAAAGACCGTTGGATGATTTTTGACACTTCTGTCACTTGGTGATGTGCTTGATCTAAATTAAAGGCCTGTTTAATATCCTCATTTTCTTGATGAAAGAGTAATTCAACAAATTGTTCTCTGTATTCTTGATTTTGAGAGGAACTAGTTGAAGCTTGTTCTTGGGCTCGCTTTTGATTACAAAAAAGCCCATTGACTGTGGCCGAACATGGGCAATAACATTTCATGAGACCATTTTTAGCGGGCTTTGCTGACTGGAGAGCACCGTGAAATGCAGATCTCCATGATCACCCCATTCTCTGACATGAATAACAGATGGGGCATTGGCAATTAACTGACGCAATCTTCTTAGTGTGGCAAGGAATGAACATTGAAGGGCTCTCTGCTGATTTTCAGCCTTCAGATATCGAGAGACTGATAGAGATTCCAAATCAATCTGATGTTGTAACCCTTCTATTATCTTTAGATGATTTTCATATTCATCATAAGATAATACATTATTATTTAACTGACAAAGAGTTTTCCATATGTTGAGATGAATTTCATGAATTTCATCTTCCGTCAACGTTTCTAGAATATTATACCGAGATTTAGCCAGAGGCCAAAACATGACTGGCACTTCACCTTTCGCCAGTTGTTTTCTCATGTTTAGCATTTCCTATTTATCATTTGATGAAGATTATTCTACCTAATTTGACCAGAGTTGGTGTTTCCTGGTTGCTTCATTGGATTCAATAGGTTTGGTTGAGAAATCATTGATCAAACTAGAAGATGCATGACTTAGGGGTGGTTCGGATAATGACCTACACCCTGGGCTATCTTCTGATTGAGAAAGTATTTCACCTTCTAGCGATGAAGCTTCAGACATGATTGTTTTCACATTTTCAGGTGCCTCAAGATAAGAGGGCTTTCTCGGCACTACATTGTCCACTGGAGCATTTTCCAGGTAATGTGCATCACTACTGTGGAGTGGACTTTTGCAGCGAAATTCATCATCATGGGGAGAACCACCATAATGGTTTACAGTAAAAGATGAGATCTCTCACTCCTTGGTCTTCTGACCACATAGAGGGTTCCTGTGGCTCTCATCTGAAGATGAAACTTCAAGATTGACCGAATTGCCATGAAGAAATCCTTAATGAGGAAGTGTATTTTAAAGACCTTCTGAATTAATGTTCCCACTATTGGTAAATGAGGGAGTAGAATCTTTAATTTCAACAGATAATTGTTTGAGGGCTTCAAGAACTCCAGCATCGAGCAAGGCCTTGTTACAGATTGGCTCTTGATCTCCTGACTGTGCTGGGTGGGTCTTTTTTTTAGACACCTTCTTGCTCGCCTTGGAAACCACTTGTTAATGAAATTGGCTGCTCTGAGTAGGTGTATATGCTGGATCAGGAAAGATGGACAGGTTAGGCTGACGATCTCTACTCAAATCAGGTGTATATGCCTGACTTGGTTGTCCGTATGATATAGTGGAGTATGCCCCACAACCCTCTTGGACTGGAACAGATGTGTGTGTCTGTTCTGGAGTGAATTGTTGATGTGTCACTCCACTGGTAGGGATAGATTTATGTGTCTTTCCCGGATATGCCATTGAAGTTGTTATAATATCCTGGCAGGAATCCAGAATATGAGCAGGGATTTGCTTCTGCTATTTCACCATTGATAGAATATTATTGGTGACTTCAGCTACTGGAATGGGAATATACGTCCATTTCGGTCATGGAGCAGGTGTATGTGCCTGCTCCTGTCCTCCTTTTCCTATCAGTGAATCCCGACAGTACTCATGTGTGGGGGAACAGAGTTGAGTCTGCCTCTTATTTGTTGTCGGGGCTTTCCGACTAATTTCTCCCAATGATACCAAGAGAGACTGTTGATAGGCTTGATAAATACTAGCAGGTGTATGTTCCTGTTGATTTCACTTCGCCAAACGTGGTTGACGAGATCCATAATATGTAGTCAGACGAGCCTGCTGACTAGCTAATGCTGTATAAACAGGTGTATGTTCCTGCCTATAGTACTCCGCCAGAATTGCCTGGGGGGATTGGCGTGATGCTGCCAGACGAGTCTGCTGGATAGTGTAATTAAAACAGGAAAGAGTATGTGCCTGCTCATTGCTTGCCACCAAGTTAGGTTTGTGGACTTCTCCGGAGATGGCAGAGATGAGAACCTGCTCACTGTTGGCCGGATTCAGCCTCTGGTGGTTCTTATTTCATGCTCAAGTTCGAGGAACCTGAGTCGAACGCCTGGAGTTGGTACCCTCATCATGTTGAGGGCGCATTTCCGCACGAGTCTTGTGGCGATTGTTGGTGGGATCCCTTAGGAAGGGCTCCTGTCTGTTTGAATCAAGGCCCTGGGGGACCTACTCATTCACCTCCCTAGAATAAGGGAGCGAATGGTGATTGCATTCTGGGGATAATGACCCGAAACGGTTGGAGACAGTAGTCAGCACCGCCTACTTCTTAATCACTGGTCGTCATTGTCCGGACGACCGGTGTGAGTTGATTACTTGGAGGGATTTTCGGGTAGCCTCCTGAGTCGGGATGGTACCGTGATGACGGTACTCCTTAACCAGTGCGTTTGATACCCACCGTTGAAGACGTTGAGTAGGTGATATCTTCCTTAGAGCGGATGACGATCCAGCAGGAGTAGCAGCAATGACATTTACAGCAGCAGTATTCACAGGTGTGAACTTGAGAGGAACCATTCATGAAATGCAGAAGATCTTGGAAAAAGAGTGCCTTAGATATAACAGACGTAATCAAGATAAATTCATCCACTACATCTTTTGTATGAGAACATATGTCAATGATTGTTTTTGTTGGCCCTCTCAATTATTTTTAAATAGGGGCCTAATAAAATAGGTAAAACATCATTTTAACTTGGTTTAGGATTCACGTCGGGTTTACCATTTTTGTTTCCCTCGGATCCCAGGGATGACCTCCTTTTGATGGGAGGTTCAAAAATTCCGATCGGTTTTTAAAGGGTTTGTACATAGAACCAGAAACATCCAATGATTCCACATCCATTCGGACCCACTTTCCAAAGGTAGGTGCTCATTAGTTCATAGACTGGTGAGGCTTAAGAATTTGCATTGGTCGAGAGGATGGGAGGTCGGACTCATCAAACCTTTTTAGGGGAATTATTGTCTACTCTGGGACTCTCTTTATAGATTTAAGTTATGTTCGTGAATACTTATTACATTACCAAATATAAAATGAGTTTTCCTTTAGATATGAAAATCAATGATCGATATGTAGGAAATTTAGAGAATCTTTTATATGTATTCGAGTTTCTTCATCGATAGAGAATCATCTGTATTTGTTAGAGATTCTTAGTCAATGGTATCATTTGATACATAAAATTCTCTTGGTCCTTATGATGACCATACTGGTTTTAAAGCCACTCATTGGGGCACTTGAAGTTTATTATCATTCAGAAGGACATGAATTATTTCAGAGTTGGGATCAATCCTGCAGATGGGCCACCTACGTATCCTTTGTTTATAGAAGGAATTAGAACCCACGAAGTTCGGGTAAGGGAGTATGATGTTTATGATTGATGGCTCAAAGAAGGATTTCATAATTACTTTTACACTCTAAGATCACGTGAGTCATGCTCGGTGTGAGAAACAAGAGGTATTGCTAAAAAATCATACAATTGTGCCATGAAAGATGCAATCATAAGAAATAATGAGGGGCTTATGTATGTATGACTGCCCAGATAAATAAAGGTTAGGATTTACTTTAAGGAACAAATCTAGGAACAAGGTCCTTAAAGGTATATGTGCTTCATGGAGATTTTGAATACTCTAACTTGGGGCTTACTCCTGAAAAGGAGGCCCAAATTAGGAGAAGACTTATGATTGGGTTTTACTCCTAAAAACGAATCCCAGATCAAAGGTAAATTAGGACTGGTTAAGAGAAATTAATACTGGGGCTTACTCTTGAAAATGAGGCCCAGGTTAAGAGATTATGACTGGGGATTTTTACTGAAAAGGAGGACCAGGTTAAGGGATTATGACTGGGGCTTATTCCTGAAAAGGAGGCCTAGGTTAAGGGAATTAAGGTTTGGGGCTTACTCTTGAGGAGGATGCCTAGATTTGGGGACTTGGGCTTACCCCTAAGGAGGATGCCCAGATTAGGGAATTTTATGAATTTGGTCTTACTCCTATGGAGGATGCCCACGTTTAAGAATTATGACTGGGACATAATCCTAAAAATGAGGCCCAAATTTATTGAGTTCTCTCATCTTAAAGGATGAGGTTGAATGAATTAAATCTCAATATTTAGTGACATAAAGATGTGTAAATCACTAGGTTTTGAGAGATATTCTACAAAGTTCCTTTCAAATAAGGAATAAAAAATAAAGAAATCATCCCATAAATGGCATTGAAGAGTGTCTTGAAGATTTAATCTTGAATAGGAGAGGTGGAATGGCTTAAGAGGGGTGAAATGGGCAAGAAGGGCACCCAAAAAGGCAGGCACACACAAGTCCTGGTAGGCGTGTAGGTACTGCGTAGGCGCGCAAGTCCTGGTCGCGCAGGTATGCCTGCGTGACACATGGTGTACTTGCGCGACGGTTAACCAGTAGGGTAATACTTGAGAAACTCTTGATAAAATCCTTTAGAATCCTCTTGAGGTTCTTCCTGAAAAGGGGCGCGCAAGTTCTATTGAAGGAGTAAGGCGGTGCGCAAGTGTAGCCTTTTCCCTTAAGGACTGGACACTCAGGCACGCAAGTGTTGATGAGTTTCAACACTTAGGCCTTCCCCCCCCCCCTCTTTAGTTCTTCCGTTCTAGGTAAGAAATTACCTTAGAAGTGTTTCAGAAGCTTTGAGAAGAGACTAGGGCACCGAGAGATAAAATACGAGTTTTTTGGAAAAAATCATCCTCGAATGGGGGGCCCACAGGGTCTATTTATAGGCAGGAGAAGACCTCGGGCGGTTATCACTCAGGTCGCGCAAGTCACTTGCACGCCCACTAGGCGTCGCGCAAGTGGACTTGCACGTCTATGAGGGAACTTGCGCGGCACATGGGCAGTTTTCTTCTTATTCCTTCCTTTGTCAAATTTTGATATTTTGTCAAAAGGTTGAATCACTTTGATCTCATATATTCCCCTTTTCTGATCTTTAGATTTTGCGACGAAAGGATCATCAACAATAATTACAAAAGATTTTGTCCTATCACACATAGTATGAAGGGATGTCTGATCATATGATATGATTGTTTGAGGACATTCTCTGAGATTGTGTTATATATCTTATAGGCTCTTAGAAGAAACATCCTCCTCTCACAGAATTTTCCTATAATAATATCTTTTATTCAATGATAATGATGGATCCATATGTGTCCCTTTATGTTAGGTTATGCCATTAAACCCTATGTTTGTAAGAGGCTAGAGATGTAGTGCTACTAGAAGCTCATCTGACGCCAGAGACTTCAGAGTTGGTATAAATTTTCATGAATCATATAGATATAACACAGTCCAGTAAAGCAGTCTTATACCGATCTCTATTTGTTAACTCTAGATTTTGAGTTCAAGGATGAAGTTTTTTTTGTGTTTCTCTAAGATTGGGGAATCGAAAAATTCAAAAATAGAAGAATATAGAACCAAGGTTCATTAGACTATTTTATATTTTTGAGAGAGTTGGGCTGATATATTTTTAGTTTTAGTTACCATAGAGGTACCTAGCGATGCATTATTTCATGTTTTACATCTTTTCCAAAAACATTTAGACTCATATCATGTTTTGTAACCTGATGAGTTGGAATTAAATGTTGATACTTGTATTGAGGATTATTCAGTTCATGTCATGGATTGAAGCATGAAGCCTCTCTATTGAAGGTCAGTACATATAGTATGGGTACTATGATGACATGAACATATATAGGACTAGACCAAAGAGTGGGAGGATGACATACATGATTAAAAACCAAATCTATTCTCAAATTATTCTCTACCACCATAAAAAGATCAACTCAATTATGGGCTGTTTTATAGAGGGGAGGTTGAAATGGATTGACATTTCAAATATGTACATATTCCATTAAATCTTTTTAAAACCTTTTTGAGTTTTTCTTTTTTGTATAAACCACAGTAACTGAGCCTTTAGGCAGAATATTTGATGTTTGGGATACAAGGTAGAAGGGGAATGGAGCCTAGCTACAAAACCAGTTTTGGGTGTGAATGAAGGTCATGCCATAAATTCAATTCATGATATGAATTGGTATGTCCAAATCCCATGAGTTTTATAAAGTAAATGAATTAGTCATGATGTGAATGGCCCCATGAGTTTTATTCATTATGTGAATCATGATGAACCACCCTATTATACCATAAATATTTTTATTTTTCTTATATTTATCACATATAAAAGCAGTGGAGGGGAGATCTTTCTCTACTCCAAACCTATGCTTTGATCATGGTCTAGACTATAAATCTATCTCTATTTATCTCATTATATCAATATCAATATGATCTTAAATCCATTCCCATACATTATTTGATTATCATGATTTATATAATTCTAAATTTTTGTGGGATTGTATGTCATATTTTAGTGGTATTTGCCTATTTCCTTGATTTCTCCCATTCGAGCTCAAATCCAAAGCTAATAATAGATGATGAGTCTTCTACCATGAAATGGTATGTGGTTTATTTTTTCCCTAAAAGTATCATAATTTATATTATGTTCCATTGTAACACATTTCAGACCATTTATGTGACACCTGCAAAATTTTTAATTAATTAAATAAATGGTTATAACAATGTTTAGTATAGTTTATTATTTTTAATTCTTTTTTTGAGTGTATTACCTAAATGTGATCCACCCCTTATGTTGTGTCTCTATTTTAGGTATATGACTCTTATGCCTTAAAATTTAATCAAATAACCATATAATATGTATTCCTTACAACATATATTTTGGATTTTGTAATTAATATAATGAAACATAAATTGAATTAAGAAAAAGGGAAAATGGAGAGTCCATGTCCTGAGGTCCTTAAAATTTATTCTTATTAACTTTTATTGATTTTATCATTATAAACTGAATGATAAAATAGAAATAATTGAATTATTAAATGATATGGGTTTAAAATTATCCACTACCATCCAATATGACATTCCAAGGGTGATATAGGTGTTATAATTCAAAACACCTTGGATGAGATCAGTAGGCTTATTAAATTAAATAAGTTATAAATGGAATTACATTATGTTGTGGGTGACAAATGGATTCCCATATATAATTATTTATTCAAGATCACTCTGAGAGTGGAATTACATTATTCTTCAATTAATTATTGGGTTCCCTATAAGGACTATAATGGATGGACTCAAAATGATATGTCATTACATTATGCCTAAAGAAACACTTGGGTTCCCTATGTTGATAGGAAGGGACAATCTCTGGAGGCTATGTCATTTTACCATACCTCATTGATACTTGGATTCCTATGAGGAGATTCATGGATGGGATTATAGTGTGAAATGTTATATTACACCAAGAACGATATCAAGGTTCCCTAGTAAGAATTCATTGTATAGGACTAGGGTGCAATTAAATTAATTCAACAACACATATACCATGTTAAAGAACACAATCAAAGTTAGTAAATGATTTACACACATAATTTACTCATCTACATACCTTCTATTAGTCTAATTTTATGGGAATTATATATCCCCTATACAACTATGATCTTATAAGAAATCCTTTGCTATAATCTTGGGTCCTGTGCCATTAATATAATTATAACAAAATTAATAAATATTTAGAGACATTCCTGCTTTGGCCGATGTAGGAAGTGATGATAGAGTGTCCGATGATAAACCTAAAATTATATGGGTTATTTATTTACTACCTTATTTTGATTATTACCTACACACTGATCACTGTATATACATATATAGGAATGTGCTAAAAACCGTTGGTGGTCGACTATTGAGTTTATTTCTCACCATATTTGAGCCACTGATTTATACCAAAAAACATTATGGATACATGTAGGGATAAGGTTAATATTCGATCTATGAATGCAT
This sequence comes from Viscum album, assembly GCA_963277665.1. Lineage (NCBI taxonomy): Eukaryota > Viridiplantae > Streptophyta > Magnoliopsida > Santalales > Viscaceae > Viscum > Viscum album. The sequence goes on from OY728148.1 coordinate 419,433,816, forward strand.
AACTTTCTATAATAGGATGGAGTATATTAGAAGAGTACTGAGCCAATACTCGTAATGCTATTATAGATATTATTTGTTCTTTTTTTTCTATAACATGCTTTATATTCCTCCAATATTATTTCATTTTATCTACATTTTGTGTAGAATAGATATGTGACATCATATTTTATATATGATACATGATATGGATATATTATTATTTATGTATTTTTCTCAATATTATGACTATAGCTATTATTTATCATATCTGATTATTATTATTTTTATTGTTGTTGTTGTCATTATAGATGTTCTGACTCCACTGATTTATCTGTTATCGTACTTCTGCATGTCACTCTGATAATGAGGGTATATTCTACCGATCATACCATTTTACAACCTTACTAATATTTGGAATCCTCTGGCATATGGGGAATCATTATTAAGGATATGTGTCCAATCGGGTTTGGTTACATATGAAGTAAATGGTTCTTAGAAGTCATAATAATGGAACAATAGATAGAATAGTGTTTCAATTATTTTCAATTCTCATAATAGTGTTCTATTCTTATCTCTCTACATTTGTATATAACCATGTTCGAATAAACTATTTCAATTTTATTTTATCACATTCAATGATCCCATTCGAACAACAAATCCCATTTCATTAATATTCCACGATCATCTTGAGTTACGAAGGATCATCTAGATAACTAATCAAATAACGTCACATCAGAAAAAAATGAACATGAAAATAAATCTATAACCTTTAATTTAAATTATTGTACTCATAATTAGAGAACTTTCACAAAATTCAATTACTACATTAATTAATCTTGAAACACATCGAATATGATCATTAAAATAAATGAGATTTTTCAAAATAATTAAAATAATTAAAATTTATCCCACTAACATAAAAGAATTTGACCATATAAAAACTATTAAAAACATAGTATAAAATAAAAAATATAAAAAATATTATTTCTATAATAATTTTGTGATATATTACTACTAAATAGTTTTAAAAAATAATTATTATATATATTTATTTTACAAACAAATAAAACAAATAATATAGATTATTTATTCCTAGAATTAACTAAAATATTAAAATATCGTTAAACAGAGCATGATGAAAAATAAAAGAATTCACAAAAAAGTAAAGAATTGACCTTGTGAGAAATAAGCCTTGTGGTTAGTTATCTTTCCATTCCAGAAAAGTACATAGCTGGTACAATGGACATGTGAAAAAGTTCGATGTGTGGTCACTTTATTATAGTATGTTCACCATGACAACTAAAAATAGTTTCAGAGTCACTTAAAATGATACTCACAGTAACATCAAAATATAAGTCACTGTCACTTAAAATTATAACTCATGTTAATATCAAAATATAACTCATGTTCACTTAAAAATTATAATTCAAGGAACCACATTTAAAAAAATCATATGGTCTCTTGAAAAAATACCCGACTTATGGTCACTTATAAATAGATTTATGGTAGATTCAAATTTTTCATCATGATCACTTTGCTATCTCTTGTTAAAAATTTAGTATTTATTTCATGGTATCTTAATTAATGTCCAATGGTAACTTTATAATTTTTTTGGTAGCCTATATACTATCCACAATAGGTTTATGATTATTCTTAAGGATGAGAAACTACTAGGAGTCGGGGTATGTAGAATGGTCCAGCAACTATGCAACCATGAAGGAGACTTGAATCTAGAATGATGGATGGCTTATGTGTTTTCAACACACAACTATGTAAAGAGAAGTGCTGCCATAAAAAGAGGTATGAATTTATGAACACATAAAGGGACATTCTGACAAAAATGGGTGAGATGAAGATCATTCTCAAACAAAGTAACTCGATATTGAAGTTTTCAGTGTGGAGAAGAAAAACCACATAACGAGAATCCACACGGAGGGAGATATGAAAAATGTAGAATGCATGCTATATATATATATATTAAAAATTAAACAAGATATATACTATGTTTATTTAAAATTAAAAAATCAAAAAACTAATTAAATAAAATTTAAAAGGCACATGGAAAACAAAAAAAAATTATCACCTATTTAAAAAAAACTCATATAAGTGAAAAAAAATAATTCTGTGATAAATAGAAATCGTAAAAAATTAAATGATTATGAATATAAATTTTTAAATAAATGGGTTTAAATATAAAAAAATTAAAAAAAAACATAAACTTCCCACACAAAAAATATTCACATTTTTGTAAATTACAAAACCAAAACCAAAATTTTAATTTTAATTAATACAAAATATTCTCCACATTTTTTAAATATGTCATAAAGAAACAATAAACTCTAAATTAATATTATTAAGAACAATTTGGTTAAAAAATAATAAGAAAGGGACAAATCCCCCTGAATACATGCTTTTCTAACATAGATATAAGAAAAATAGGAAAAATATTTTCATTCTCTAAAAAAAATATCTTTCAGTCATAACATTTATTCAATTTGAATCATTAAATTATTATTTTATATTATTAGTAAAAATATAAAAAAGAAAGAATTAGCATAAAAACCAAAAAATTATTTTCTAACTATTATTTAGGATTCAACATTTCCAATTAAATTTTATGAAAAATTATCTTTATGTGTTTTCTAGTTTATAGGATCAAATTAAGAAGAGATATTCTCCCCATTAACTAATGCATTATAATTTTTAGGTTCAACTTTATCAAATTTGATGTGTTTAAATTGTTTAAAATATCTATATGAATATACAATATATATTTTATTATTTTCAATGAAATCTACATGAATATATTCCTCCAATGAAGTAGTTATCATGATATATACTCTATAAGATTTAATATTATTTGAATATCTTAGAAAAATATTCTATCACATTTATCGTCAAAATTTTCCAGCTAATCTTGAGTATTTAAAACATAAAATCTATAACCAAAATATTTAAATTAACAAATCATTTGTTTATATTTCTTATATAGTTCATAGGTGGTTTTCTTAAATAGGGGTTTAATATAAACTATATTTTAGACAAAAAAAATAAGTATTAACTGATACAACCAAAAAATATTTCATTAAATTGAATTCATTTAGAATAATCATTTCCATTTTATGAATAGTTCTTTTTTTCATCACTACAAGACCATTTTTATAGGGTTTTATGGGATATTAAAATTACTGAAATATGTATTATCTTTACAAAATTTCATAAAGCCATTATTAATAAATTCTCCTCCATTATCACTTCTAATTGATTTTATTTAATGGAAATTTTTTAAATTTTTTATAGAAACTAATAAAACTATTTATGGTCTCAATTTTATGAGTTAAGAAAAGAGTCTATGTGAATATACTAAAATCAACTATAATTATAGACACATATTTTTTACAGCCTACACTAATAGTTATCATGGATCTGAATAAATCAAGATGAAGAAGTTATGAACATATTGATGTATTGACCTTATTAATAGATCTAAAAGTTTCTTTTTTTATAATCACCCATTAAAAAGGAATCACATAGTAAATACTTAACTAATTTAGAATTTGGAAGTTCCAAAACATGTCCTTGTTTTTATAAATTTTACAATTATTGAGGATAAAAATGTCCCACCATTCTGTTCAAAATAATATGAGTCATTTCTATTTATTTTAAACACTTTACATTTTTATGGGTTAGTTAAGAAAAATATATAGATCAGATATTATATTTTCGATTAGTATAAAATAATACAATATTATCATTATACATAAGGATTTTATCATCTTCAAAATTCACACTTATTCCATCATCCCAATATTATGAGACACTAATAAAATTGTTTTTTATATTTCTTCATAAAATAATTTATAAATTATAATACATTTGAATATTAATACTTCTCTAAAAACATTGAACCTTCCTTTAGAGTTATCACTGAAAGTGAAAGTGACTCCATCAAATGAATTAAAATATTAAATGTTAGAGATATCACCAGTCATGTTACTAGAGATCCCTCTACCCTTATACCATGTACATTTATAAATATTTAAGAAGGTTTCCTATAAAATATATTAAGAAGATAATTGTTTTAATATCCATGATATTTTAGGTCTAACTAGATTAGTAATAAAACATTTCATCACCAATACTTATTTAATACATTTATTATATGGTAATTTAGAAGATATATTCTTTAAAATAAAATTCTCAGTGTGGCTTAGTGACTAAGTAAATATTAAGGAAACTTATTTCTCAAAATTACATTTTAGGTTATATATGAAGCACTTAATAGTTGTGAAATTCCCATTAATTTCTTTATCAATATTATTTGTATACATCTCAGGAATTTGACTGTTATAACGAATGAAAATTTTATATTTATTAGGTTTTCTCATAAACATCAACCTAAAAAAAATTAGTTCCCAGAAAAAAATATTTGAGTTTTATTTTTATATAGTAATTTCCCTTTTAATATCTTCTTTATTATTTTCAATAACTTCTAGGTCATCATAGATTTTCACATTTTAAGATGATCATGTATTTCTCAATTTCTTATTTTCTTGTTTGTTCTTATTCCATTACATTTCAATTTAAAATAAATAACCAATAACTTACATAAATCTCATTTGTTGATCTTAATTATTTTTTGATATGAAATAATGTATTCTATCATTCTCATATTCGACCTTTAAGAGTCCAAATTCTGAAACCCGTTTCTTTTCAACATTATTCATAGTAAAAAATTTATATTTTTCATTTTATTCTTTAAATTTATTATTTTCTTCAATTTGATATATATTTCAACCATTATCAGAATATAATTTTGAAACTTTTTATTTTGATTAATTAATTCTTTAACTTAATTTTAAATATCATAGTCATAACCTAAACTATAATTAGAATAATATTTTAACTCATTCATTATTATTTCCATCAAACATATATTCCATGATTCTTTTTAACAATCAAAATCATCATGAATAACATCTGAACCCTAAATGAAACTCCATACAACATGATATGAATTTTTTTACTCCATATTTTATTTTATTCTATCCCTTATTATTTCAAATTTTGATCATTTAATTTGACAGTTTTTTTATTCCTCCACTCATAGTATATTAATTCTGATGAATTTTTTTACTACTATTATGATCTTGACTTTCCAATTTTTCAACCATTTTTGAATCTCTTCTGGTAATTTTATAAAAGAATATCTTTATTTTTCTATACTTATAGGATCCTTATGTAAAATTTTCAATTTCTCCTTTCCTTTTTTTTGTAACATACCGTGTTTTGGACCGATTGAAATTTTCAATGGAGTTTGAAATTTTTATTTAGTGAACGGGTTGAATATTAAAATGAAATTTAAAATTTAATTATAAGATCAAGAATACTTAAAATCATTGTTTTTAGTTTATGTTTAAGACCCAAGATGTGTATCAAAATAAATACTGAGTTTTTTTAGAATTGGGATTTGAAATCTCAATTCTTGGAGAGAGAAACTTAGGTGTACAATTAGTACTAATAGTGAAGCTCAATAGAGAAAGTTGTTTTGTTAAGGTATTTTTTTATAAAGCATTAGAAATGTACTGTATAACCATGTGAACCAAATAGGATGTCTTACAAGTTGTCAAACCTTGCACCCGAGGCCACATGACCATGCATGACATCTGTATAAATCTGTCACGTAGAATCACATGAGCATCACATGGATTTTTGAACCGTTCACATATCCATGTAGGTGGTGTCCTTTAATATTGTGGAAGCACATATTTAGTGCAAAATTATTCAAAATATGTGTATCATTAAGGGGGATAGAGATTATTATTTCCCCTTTCCTCTTTATATTTTTTCATCCTCTCTTCTCCATCTATTACCATGCACAACAACCACTTCCGATTTCTTCCTTCCTCCAAATTATGATTTGGTAGATCTTCTTCAGTATGTGTTGGAATAATATTTCATCATTATGATTGCATAGAAAATGTAATTTCTATGATTCATCCAAATTCTTATATCTTTTCCTCTTTCTATATTGGATTCTATTACCATTTGAGCTAATATGCACCATTTTTTGGGTGTTTTTATATTCTTTTAATTTCTCTCATTCTAGATCGAATCAAATATTGATAATGAATGAGTGAGGATTCCTAATTATGAGGTAGGTGGTACTTCTATATTTACCTTAATGATATTTTGTTTATAAAATTTTTCATTGTTCAACATTATATACATTCAATGAGATGTTTCCAAAATGTGAAATTGATTATATAAATTACCAATATTTATAATTGGTTATCATTGATACCCACATTCACTATTGGTGGTTTTGTACCTAAACCTAAACCACCACTTTAGGGTGTTTTCTTTGATGTTGTGATGCCTATGTTGTGCCTATATACTTAATCCACCTTTGATCCGAGTTGATATCACCACCGAATTTTTGGTATTAATTTGATCAATTTTGTAATTGTTTAGTTAAATGAAAAATTATGGACTCTATATTGTTGTGAAGTCCTAATTATCCCTTGTTTAATTATGTAGTATGGGTATGAACAATATTTTCATATGGAATTTAACCATCATTATAGGCATTTAATGTTTCCCCATTCATTGTGAAGTTTAATAGACTTAAATGAAAGGAATGGTAAGATGAATAGATGATCACCTGGCCATTAATTAATTTTGAACTAGGCCATTAATGAGATGAATTAAATAAATTTTTAAATAGATGAAACCTTATTATGGACTTTATTAATTTATAAATTAATTATGACTTTTTTAAATTCAATTTTTACTTAAATGGTGTTTATAACACTTATAATTGATATGTAATGAAACAAAATTATAAATGGAGTGATGAATTGAATCCTGATGATTATAGCTAGGTGTGAATATTTTTCCATGGCCAGAAAAATTAATAAAGTCAATGTAACTATCTATTTATTTCATTGAGTGATACATGGATTAAAATACAAAATTCCATTGATGGGCTTTCAAGGTACATTAAAATTAAGGAATTATAAATGTGTATGTTGTGTTGGTCATGGTGATTATAACTATTAAATTGAAATTGTAGGATATAACATTCCTATTTATTGTTTGAAATTATCAGAAATGAATCTCCTTATTATTATTATTATTAGGATATTACAGACATTAAGTTCCTTATAATTAATGTTATAGGTTATTGGTAATGGATACTCATATCGTTACTCATTGAATGGATGGGAATGGATCCCCTTATCATTACTTCTTGAATGTTGGGCATGGAACCCCATATCATTACTTATTGAATTTTTATTCATAGTTCCCCATACCATTGATTATAAATGATCATTTTTGGAATGAAAGTCTATATTATTATTATTATTATTATTATTGTTTTTTTATTTTTATTTTAGTCTTAATGGTTGGGAAGGGTTCCGTTTATCTATGTTTGGGATTTTTTTTTTCATGAAACCCATTCTCCCTTAGTTCAGATGCTTTGGATTATGCCCCTTTATAAAATATGATACCATTATTATATAAACATTATGTCGATTCCTTGTTCTTAAGACTTAGGTCCTCACCTGTGAATGTATATATTTTCATATATAGGTTTAAATATATGAATATATATAAATGATGGAAAATGTTAAGAGACATTCTGTCTTGTGAAAAAGTAGGCGTGGTTAGGTAGTTTTCTTTTGAGGAACCTGATCCTGGGTTGATTACATTTGTTATTTACTATTTTTTATTATACATGAAAACATAAATATATTATATCTATGGATTGGATATCCATTAGAAATTATTGGTGGTGTCCTCCTCAGTTTTACTCAGACCTCATTATAATTTCTTATTGGTATTGGAACAAATCTTTTGATTGTTGGTTGGGATTTTTATTTTGTCTCTTTGCCATTTATTTTTATAGACTAGACCTTTATAAAAACCCTACTATTTATTATACACTAAAACATGATTTATTACATAATATTTAGTTTATAAAATAGATAATATCAAGATTACTAGTGTCTTTGGGGATTAGGATCTTTACATAACAACTTTGAACAAGAAATATAATATCTTTATTGAAAACTTACTTTACATGACCACTACATTCCATCGTACTTAGCATTGCATATGATAACTAATGAAATGCACAAAAAAGGATGATATATAAATCCCATTAAGAGAATAAATATGGAATAACATGAGGAATATAGTACATGTTAGACAATAGGCATATCAATGGATCACAAGAGAAACATTAACATAATGGCATGATAAATCATGACAATCTTAATAAAGAAATGTGGAAACCACATTTAACATGAATTTAGCACGATCCAAGGCTCATTGCACATGTAACATGAGTAAAACCTAATTTAACTTGAATTATCATGAATAAACCCTCATTTCACTTGATGTATGATTATACTAATCTTACCCAATGCGTTGGAGCACTATCAGGGTGCACCCTTCTTAAACATTTCATTTCATGCATAAATGTGCCACATCGATGATATAACAGGGATTAATTAAACCTAATAATTTATTCCATGATAAATTAAATGTGGAATTAATAAATGAAACACTATAATAAACAAGTAAATGTTCATAATGGTGAATAACCTTGTTAGGGAAATGGGAATTGTATTCACTACACAATGACATTGGCTTGGAAAATCACGGTGCAACTTTGGCAGTATAACGGCGTGACATAGGAATTCATAAAAAATGGTTGATGAGAGATAAATGGATGTATCATCACATTTACATTAAATATACATTAAGGGGGTTATATAGATACATGTCCCAACATATTTAATGGAATTTATATTCACAATACAAAAAAAATACTTGAATGTAAAAGAGGAGAGAGAAATCCCTCATGAAATTTCCGCATGGTAACAGGTGTACATGAGAGGCATTAATGATAGTGAAAGGGGTCTCCCATAATCCAAAAAAAATAGGGAAGTATGGGGGAGGTGTGAAATCATACCCCAACATATATAATTGAAAATAAAAGGTCATAACAACTTAAAAAAAATTCGAAAAAAAAATTAGAAAAGAAGAAATCCATTAATTGGAAGTGTGATCCGAAAGGGTTGGGAGAAGCTTGAGGGAGGCTTATTGTGAGATTGGAGCTCCTTGAGAGGATTATAGATATAGGATGTTAGGGGTTGGTCGGAATCCAAAGGATTTGAGTGAAGAGTATGTGGGAGCATGGTTGAGTTTATATAAGAAAGGAGAGGGAATTTTTCAATATTTAGGTTTGGGTCACCACACATTAAACTTATCAATACCACAAACCAGCCCATGGTTTTTACCCACTGTTTTTTCCAAATGGGAGTGGAAATAAAATTATAATGCCAATATCCTAACTTCTCAAAATAATAGGGTTGCTTATGTGGAGGTGAGTCACAATCTCAAGGAAAACAATTTAAAAAGACAAAATGTTTTATAAGTCTTATAGGGTCCAAATAAGCTTTTTAAAATAAATCAAACAAATATAAAATCAAATTATTTTAATGATAAAACATATATTGTCCGAACATAATGTTTGTAGTATTTTATTACCTCAATATTGGGTCATTATGATGTCCTAAAACACATTATATATTTTAACTGTATTTAATTTTTTTCCAAATATTCAGCTGTCTCAGAAAAGTATGAAAAATTTACCGTTGGATAATTTAGACATGCTGATTCCAAAAATAATATTCATTTTATCCATATAATTTCATAAATATGTGAAATTTTACTTCTAAAATAATAACTGACCTTTACTGAAAATTCATGGGTTTTGACAAAAACAATTTTCAAACCTTAATAAAAATTTAAATTGCTTTCCTAAAATTATATTATCATTTATATTTAATAAAAATTAATTTAAACTTAAATTTTATTAAAATATTAATTAATTCAAAAATCCATTAATTCATCAGAATAGATTTCTTAGTTGAATATTAACTAAAAATACTATTTGTTCTTTAAAAACTATTTACAAAGTAACAATAATAAAATGAAGGAACATTCTTTATAAAAAAATAACGTATATTTTCATAGTTCTAGGGTCTTGTTTCATAACCCCTTATAACACCCGTATATGACCTAAGGGTAAGGTGTGTGATGGTGACAGACTCTTGGGGCAGCTCGGATAACATCGTTTGGGTGATAATCTCTATTATCTTCCACTTCTCTCATAGTCGTTTTCGCTCAAGCTTAATGTGTTCAAACATAGCTTGGGCTTGGTCAAGAGTGAAGCCAAATAACATATCCTCTTTTCTGTGCTGTGAAAAATGGGTTTCGTATGGGGAAAGTATACTGGAAGAGGCCATCAATTCTTTTTTCTATGTCAATTGGATTTGTTAAAGCCCTATATTTATACTAATCATGTGATCACTATTTAACAAATATATTAGAAATGGTCAAAATTCATAATGGTATTTTAAAATATAGAAATATAAAACCAATGAAGTTCACATTTTATATAACCATAATAAAAAATTTAATTTGATCAATATGAATTTTCATTAATGATGGTTTGGGTTGTTACAATCATCCCCCCTTATGAAATTTCACCCTCAAAATTTCCTTTTACCACACTAAAATAGATGTGGGTAACTCTGAATAATTACTTCCTATGATTCCACCGTTGCTTCTTTAAACTTGTGGTTCCTCCACAACACCTTGATGAGGGGCATTGTCTTATTTTTTAGAACTTTATCTCTATGAACTAAGATCTTCACTGGTTTCTCCTCATATGAAAGATCATCCTCTAACTGTACTACCTCTGATGGGAGTACATGTGAAGGGTCTGGTATGTACTTACTTAAGAGGGATACATAAAAAACATCATGTACTTTGTCCATGGTAAGTGGAAGTGCTAGCTGGTAGGCAACAACCCCATTATGATAATGAATCTCAAAGGGGACAATATACCTAAGACTTAACTTCCATTTCTTTCCAAACCTCATGACCTTATTCCAAGGATATATGCATAGAAATACCCTATCTCCATCTTTAAACTCAAGGTCTTGTCGACAGTTATCTGCATAACTCTTGTATCAACTTTGGGCTGCCTTGATATGCTGCTGAATGGTTTTCACCTTCTCCACAATTTCTTTGACCATTTCTGGTCCTAGTAGCTTGTGCTCATTGACTTCATCCCAACATGCTGGTGTTCTGCACCTCTTACCATATATGTCTTCATATGGATCCATTCAAATGATCAAGTGGAAGCTATTATTGTAGGATAATTCAATCAGTGGAAGATTTTGGTCCCACATTCCAGTGAATTCTATAGAACATGATCTTAACATATCCTCTAGTGTCTAAATAGTTCGCTCAGATTGGCCATTATTTTGAGGATGATAGGCCGTACTAAAGATTAGTTTATTATTTAGAGCATGTTGAAGACTCTTCCCAAACATAAAGGTGAATATTGGATCTCAGTGGTATACAATAGATAGTGGACTCCATGTAGCCTTAACACTTCTCAGATATATATCCTTGCCTGCTGATACAATGAGAAATCCTCCCAAATTGCAATGAAGTGTACAGAATTTATAAGATGATTCAAAATAACCCAGACTACATTGCAACCTTTGGAATTATTCAGAAGTTTGGTGAAAATTCCATAGTGATGTTCTCCCATTTCCATACTGGTATGGGCAATGGTTGCCTCATCCCCTTAGACTTCTATCTCTATGCCTTCACTTTCTAACACACCAGGAACTTTTATGTATACTCATCGATCTCTTTCTTCATATTATACCACCAATATTGCTCTCATATATCTTGATACATCTTTGTGTTTCCTGGGTGAATAGAGAGATTTGAACTATGTGCATCATCCAAAATATCCTTCTTCATCTCCAGACTTGATGGAACTCATAGTCTTTTCCCAATTCTATTAATTCCTTATTCATTAACATTGAACTCTAGGGTTATCCAATTTCTGATTGATTCCACTCTCTTCAAAATTCCCACATCATCCTTTTGAGCATCCATTAACATTTCCAAAATAGACTATTGAGTAATAATTTGTTAAATGATTGATGATGTTCCCTTCTTTATGATTCCCATGTCCATATTCATCAAATCTAAGAATATTGCATCATTCTAAATTCTCATCCATGATAGAATTACTGGGTCCTTTCAACTTAGAGAAATTTTCACCTTTTTCTCTTTCCCAAGGTGGTAACAAATTGAGCAGTCATAGTCATTGATCCTCTTTAACCATCTTCATTGGTGCATGTTCAACTCTTTATGTGTGAATATATACTTGAGGGTTTTGTGGTCCGTATATATTTCACCCATTTCCCAAAGAGATAATGCCGCTAATTTTTTTAAGCGAAGATCACGACAACCAACTCCAAATCATGTGTTGGATAATTTTCCTCATGAAATTTCAATTTCCTTGAATCATAGGCAATGAATTTTTCATTTTTCATCAACACAGAACCCATGCCCTTCTTGGAAGCATCACTGTATACCACAAAAAGTTCTCCACTTGTGGGTAATGTGAGCACGAGCATAGTGATAAGCCTCCTTTTGAACTCCTTGATTCTTTCTTCGCATTCATCACTACAAGAAAACATTACTCCCTTACATGTTAGATTAGTAAGAGGGTTGGACAATCGTGAGAAATTTGTCAGAAATGGTCGATAATATCCACCTAACCCAAAGAAGCTATGGATATCCATCACTGATGTTGGCCTCGACAATCCCTCAATTGCATCTATTTTGGAAGGATCCACATATATCCCATTACCTGTGATGATATGGACCAATAATGAGACCTCATTCAACTATAACATAGAGTTGATGTACTTTTCATAGACATTATCCTTCTGCAAGGTCTCTAGTACAGTTCCTAGATGCTCCTCATGATCCTCCTTGGTTTTGGATTATATCAGAATATCATCTATAAAGACTACCAAATATTTGTCATGGTAATCCCTAAAGAATCTATTCATCATGTCCATGAAGATTTATGGAGCATTAGTGAGTCCTAAAGTCATTAATATGAATTCATAGTTCCCATATCTTATACTAAAAGAAGTCTTGGTGACATCTTCTTTCTTCACCACTAGTTGATAATATCCTGACCAAAAATCCACCATGGAGAAGTAATGTGCTCCACGTAGCTGATCAAACAATTGATCAATTCTTGAGAGAGGATACTTGTTATTTATCATGATTTTGATAAGCTCATGATAATATATGAAAAGGCACAATGATCCATACTTCTTCTTAATAAAGAGGACTGGTGCACCCCATGGTGAAGCACTTGGGAATGTAAACCATTTATCTAGATTCTCCTGTAGTTGTTTCTTCAACTCTTCAAGCTCCAAAACGACCATTCTATACATATTACTGGATATTGGAAACTCTCCAAGTATAATATCAATCGAGAACTCAATATCTCTTCTATTAGGAAGACCAGGCAATTCCTCGGGAAACACTTCAGTAAATTCCCTCGCAATAGGCAAGTCTTCAAAGATGGTTTCTTCGTTGGACTCAATCATCTGAGCCAGATACGCATGCTCATTGGGCATTAATATCCATGCTTGAGATGATGCTGCTAAATAAGATTCATCTTCCTCCATGAACTTGTATAGAATCAGGGGTCGATTCTCTATATGGAGAGTGATTTCCCTCTCATGTAATTTTATGTTGGCTCTATATAAGGAAAACCAATGCATTCTAAGAATTGCATCAAATTCCATTAGAGGGTGTATGACAAGTATCTACTGGAAGTTCAATCCACAAATTATGACAGGGGAGGAGTTATATTCCTGGGATGAAATGATTTCTCTATTTTCCATACTCAACGACATCTTTAATTCCATGATTTTTTTGGTGTCGTGATTGTTCTACAAATATTTTGGTAAATAAAAGAATGTGTAGAACTAGAATCAAAAATTAAATTCACTATTAATGAATTAATAACTATCGTACCTATCACCACTTCGTTTTTATGGTTCACTTCAGAGATAGCGATGGAAAAAAGCACGCCCTTGCTGCCTTAGAGGTTTTGGGTTGCCTCCAAAAACCCTTGGCTTAGGGCACTAATTTGAAAAGTTTCCTGGTTCCTTGTAGTTGAATGGATGAACAATGCATTGAGGGTTTTCTTACTTCCTTTATACTTATATAGTTCTTGATGTATTTATTAATATATTGTGTCTTGGAACATATAAAAAAATTCGTTGAGGGTCGATCGGAGCGTTCCTCTCCTTTTTCACAGTCGCGGGTTTTTCTTGCCGACAGTTAACAGCTAGGTGCCCTTTTCTTCCACACCTAAAGCATTTCCTATTCCACTTCAGGTAATTTCCAGTGTGCTCATTTCCATACCTTAGGAAAGTGAGGTGATGGATCTTCTTAGCACCGTTTGATTTATCCATCAGACCACCAACATTAAAGTCCACCTTACCCTTCTTATCCCCATGATACACATGAGATTATTCGATCTCCATTTCGACCTTGAGGGCACATTGGAAAATTTCCTCATAGCTGTCGAAGTCACAGATCACCAGAACATTCCATAGGCTAGGTTTCAGCCCACCAAAGAAGTGGTCAACCTTGAATTTGGGGGTAAAGGCAAAGCTAGAGGTTTGTCGTGAAATCCTTATAAAGTTTTCCTCACACACTCCAAAAGATTCTTCATCTTTTTTCTTTACTACAAGGAATTCCTTTTCAATCATAAGTCATAGGGTCATGGAAAATATTTAACAAAAAACATCTTATGGAAATACATCCATTACAATGCCTCGATGTCCTCCTTAGGCTTATAATTTTTTTAACAACGTCCACCATTGATCAGCTTCACCCTTTATATGATAAGCATCCAGGGGAACCTTCTATTGTTCGGAACATTGAAGGATGGAGAATATCTTTTCAATGGATTTGATCCATTGTTCAGTGATTGAGGGATCAGATGATCCATTAAAAGCATAAGGCATGTGTTTCATGAAACTCTCAATAGAGACTTGTTCTTTCTTTGGGGGTGGGGGGTTGAACATTCTTATTGACCCATGTTTCTATTCAAATCTTGAGTTAACTGAGAGAGAAGTGTGAAAACGTTTGTGATTCCCAATCCCATTGGATTGGGCATCTAATTTGAACAATCATCACATTGATCTTCACATAGGTTGTTAGCCCGAGTCCTCCTATTACCAGCCATTCTCTAGAATATAAGGAAAGTTAGGGGTAACACATAAAGGGTAATCCAAAGACCAAACAAATGACATATACATTACTTTTATTTTCTTAACTTATGAATATATAGGGTTCAATATATGTTATCCATGATCTACATTCCAACATATATTCTTAAGGGAATTTTTTCCATTAATAATGGTTTATACTAAGCTTTTGAATTAACCAAAGAATATCCCTTGGTAGTTTCGTAACCAAGAGTGCAGTAAGGCCTATTTTTAATGCACCAGTTCTTGTTCGAATCAATCTCAAAGCGGTGTTTTCAGGTTTTACCCCTAGGATACATCTATGACAGAGCCACCTCTACCTACTCGTATCTATAAAAGGATGTATTTTCATGATAAAACACATTCTCAATACTCAATAATAATGAAGGAGGTTTTTATTATACCTTTTCTTCTTTCTAAGTCTTCACTAGAGTTTTCTAATCATAATCCCAAAAATAACTAAACCTATCCTCTAATAAAAACTATAACAAACCTATTCTTTATTACACACTTAAAAATGATTTATTACATAAACATCACTTGATACCACATAGAATATTGAGAGGTCTAGTGTCTTTGGTGCTTAGGATATTTACATAACAACATACAACATGAAATGCAAAATCTTTATTGAAGACTTCCTTTACATGACCACTACATTCACTCGTTCATAGTATTGCATTGGATAACCTGTGGACATGCATAAAAAAGGGTGAGCTATAAAGCCTAGTAAGGGAATGAACATGGAAAAACATTAGGTATATAGCACATGTTTACCAATAGGCATATCAATGGTGCACAAGAGAAACATTAACATAAATTCCTGATAAAGCATTATAATCGTAATATAGAAATGTGGCAACCACATTTAACATGATTTTAGCATGAGCCACGACTCATTGCACATAGAGAATGAGTAAACCCTCATTTCACTTGATGTATCATGATACTAATCTTTACCCAATGCATTAGAGTTATTTCAGGGAGCACCTTTCTTAAACATTCCATTTCATGCCTAAATGTGCCACATGGATCAATTATCACAGATTTATTAAACCTCATAATTAATTCCATGATAAAGGAAATTTAAAATTCATAATTGAAAAATATAATCAATAAGTAAATGTTCATAAAGGAGAATACCCTTGAATGGGAAATGGGCATGGTATTCACTACACAATGACATTGTCTTGGAAAATCATGGTGCAATTTCAGTATTATAACAATGTGACATAAAAATTTATAAAAAATGGTTTATGAGAGAGAAATGGTTGTCTCATAATATGTACTTGAAATGAAAAGTAATGGGGTCATATATATACATGTCCCAACATACGTAATTGAATTTATATTCACAATACAAAATAATTGCTTGAATGTAAAAGAGGAGAGAGAAATCCCTCAAGGAATCTCGACATGGTAATAGGTGTACATGGGAGGAATTAATGAGAGTGAAAGGGGTATCCCATCATCCAAAAATTGATAGGGAAGTATGGGGGAAGTGAAAAATAATACCCCAAAAGTTATAATTGAATCAAAGGGCATAACAACTTAAATAATATTAGAAAAAAATGAGAAACGAAGAAATCCCTTACTTGGATGTGTGATCCCAAAGGCTTGGGAGATGCTTGAGAGAGGATTAATGGGAGCTTGGGGCACCGTGGGAGGATTTTAGAGAGAGGAGGTTAGGGGTTGGTCAAACTCCAAAGGCTTTTAGTGAAGAGGAAGTGAGATCTTGGGTGGGTGTATATTGGAAAGGAGAGGGAAATCCTTAATATTTAGGTTTGGGTCAAACACATTAAACTAATCAATACCACAAACCATCCCACGGTTTTTTCCCATGGTTTTTTCCAAAGGGAAGTGGAAAACACTATTTTATAAGGCCAATGGACGAAATTCTTAAAATAATATGGTAGCTTATGTGGAGGTGAGTCACACTCTAAAGGAAAACAATTTATAAAGAAAAAATATTATATAAGACTTGGAGGGTCCACAAAAGCATTGAAAATTGAATCAAACAAATATAAAATCACATTATTTTAATGAAAAACATATATTGGCCGAACATAATGTTTATAGTATTTTATTTCCTCACTATTTGGACATTATGATGTCATAAAACACATTATGAATTTAAACAGTATTTAATTATATCCAAAAAATTCAACTGTCTCACAAAATTATGAAAAATTCACCATTGGATAATTTCAATGTCCCGATTCCAAAAATAATACTCATTTTATCTAAATAATTTTATAAATTTGTGAATTTTTACTTTTAAAATAAAAACTGAAATTTACCAAAAATTCACGGGTATTGAGAAAAACAGTTTTCAAACCATAATAAAAATTACAATAGCACTCATAAAATTATATGATCATTTATATTTAATAAAAATTAATTTAATAATAATATTTTATTAAAATAATATTTAATTCAAAAATACATTAATTAATCAAAATATATTTCATAGTTGAATATTAACTAAAAATACTATTTGTGATTTAAAAACTATTAACCAACTAACAATAATAAAATGAATGCACATTATTTAGACAAAAATAATGTACATTTTCATAGTGCTAGGTTCTTGTTACATAACCCCTTATGACACACTCATAAGACCGAAGGGTAAGGTGTGCGATGGTGACAGACTCTTGGGGTGGCTCAGATAACATCAATTGGGTGGTAATCTCTATTAACTTCCACTTCTCCTGTAGTCAGTTCCGCTCAACATTAACGTGTTCAAGCTCATCTTGGGCTTGGTAAAGAGAAAAGACCAATGACGCCACCTTCTTTTAGAGATCTAAAAATGGGCTTCATATGGGGAAAGTCTTCTAGATGAGGCTATCACTTCCTTTGTTTTAGTAAATTGGATTTGTTAAAGCCCTATATTTATACTAATCATGTGATCATTTTTCAAGGGCTATATTAGCAACGATCAAAATTCATAACAATATAACCATAATAAGACATAAAACCAATGAAGTTAACATAAAACCAATGAAGTTAACATTTTATATAACCATAATAAGACATTTATTTAGATTAAGAGGAATTCTTATTAATGAATGTTTGGGTCGTTACAACCCTGACATAGAGTTGGGGGACGATCAGGTACTTCGTCTTCATACTATATTTGGGACATTAATTTATTTGCTCTTTGATATTCTGATCCTGTTATATTTATGAACTATTATATATATTGAATTCTTATATTATGAATCATCATGTTCATGCATGGATGTTTATTTGACACAAGTTAGGTTATATTTTCTTATTATTTTTATGGTTTTTATTTTCCTTTAATTATTTATTACAATTATTTATTTCTTCTAATATTTAGTATTAATTAAAAGGGTATATTTTCCCCACTGTATATCCATTAGAACCTTACTAGTAGTCTTTATCCATTGTCATATGGGGTGGTGCTCCAGAGGCCATGTGGTGAACCAGATTGAGGCCCAATTTTAGTGGCTATTCAGTCAGGACATTACAAGTAGTATTAAAGATTTCGTTTCATTTTTCTTACTATTTAGGATGGTATAAAAAGAGACTAAGAATTTTTCCACACTTAGTAAATTTCAAGTTTCTGGGGCCGAACAACCCACACATGGGGGAATGTTCATGTTGGAATGGATAACTATTGTTCATTTTTCTTATTATTATAGTTGATTATTATTTCACAATGATTAACTGACGTACATCCATCAGTTATTGATTTATGGGATTTACCTCTTGTCCTATTATAACAATATATGGGGTGAATTCATGCATCATTTAAGGCCAAATTAAATCACATAACATTTAATATTCTTAACTATATAATATGATTTTTTGTGATTTCCTACTTATATGTCTGCATTATTTACTTTGTGATACCATGATATTCAATAGTTATGATATATTATTAGTTATTAATGTATCTTTATCAATAAAAATGGTATTCTAGAATATCTTGATGGTGTCACCTTAATTAACCAATTATTACATGTTCGAGAAATGAACCATTGGTTTCATTGGATGAAATATTAGTGGGTGTGATTAAATGGGTTCCAATAGAAATTTATAAAGTAAACATGCCTTCATAAATTAGGAGGGCAGACCCATATTTTCAAACAATAACATATGGGCCTATTATATTCTTAGAGCAAAGGTGAAAAACATTTTTCAATCTATATGAATTCCACTTATAAATATTAATGGAAATTACATTTATGACATGGGAATGGTAATTTATCTAACTGAACTATTGTTTAAATAAAAGATTTGTTTAATTCTAACTCATTCAATAGAAATTTAAATTTAAATTAAATTATTTTTTTCTAAATAAATTAATGATTTTAAGTATGGAAGAAAGTTAGAATTAAGGTGATAATTGTAACTTATAAAGGCAATTGACTTTACAACTTAGGAATAAAAAAACACATAATTGAATCTATAAATTCTCAATTAGACCCAAGTAGGTTAGTTGTGGCATGTTTTTTTCTATGAGATAAACCCACAAAGGATTTAATTAATCTTAACATAAATCAACTATTATGAGTTTCACATAATCAAGATGCTAATTAAAATTTACAGTGTTGAATTTAAAAATTAGGAATATATGCCTATATAATTGAATCCATATTGGCATGATAGTACCCTTAAAGGAGGCCTTTATGCTTCTAATTCATTGGTACATTACCCCATGGGGGTGTGTTAATGTTAAATGGGATGGTTATTTAAAGTGTTATCAGCCACTTTTATAGTGAAATATATAAATTTATGTTGGCATATTACTAAACGGATTCCCTTTAAATTAATTAAAGACCATTCATTTTATTTTTATTATTATAATTATTATGATATCTTTTTTAATTAAAATTACGATTTTTACCTAAATAGTGTTATACTCTATTATTAGGAGTGAAATTTTCATTAACTATTATCAAATGTGTGAACTTATGACTAAATAATGGTTTAAAATGAAATTATGTTAAAATTTTTATATTGTTTCATGGCGTCAACTAGATAAAGTATAAATAATAGTTGTTAAAACATTTTCCCTTATAACTAGTATGTGTTATATCATATATCTGATCCTCCAAATAGTTATAACAAAAGTGAATTGATGGAATGACTTAAATAAAATCTTCTATAGGTGTTGATAATGAAGGACCCTCAAGTAGGGGTTAGTTCTATTGTTTCCCAAAGAATTATCTTGCAATAAAACAAGAACATCTACCCGAAGTTTCAATTGTATTTTTTATTTCATTGGACATAGTGTTTAGGAAAAAAAAGGACTAGGAATATTTTTGGAATGAATCATGTCTATAAGTTTATACCTTATGTTAAAATGGGGGGTTAGTTGTAATGTTATAACACGTTGACATATAAAGAAATTATACTTTTGAGAAAAGTTTTTAGGCATGGTAAGTACCATTATTTTACCGTTTGAGTCAGGTGGGACTCCTAGATAATTTAAAGACACCCCCAGGGGGTTGGTGGTTTTATGGTAAGATAAAAATCGAGGGAGTATTATCTTACACAGATACATGAGGGGTGTTATCTCTTTATAATTTTACATTAAAATCTTAACCCTCTAGGGATAACTGTACTCTTTGGATGAGTGGAGAGGACTAGGGTCTGCCTTGCCGATGATTGGAAGATGATTACATTGTGAAAATATTGGCTGATTTTTATCATTATAAGTCTATGAATCCTCACCTAGCTATATTTTATCTCATCATAGAGAGTTTATAGGCACATTAGATTTTGTGTAATAGATACCATTATTCGAGATATATTTATCATGCCAGAGTCCATAAGGATAGGTGAGAGACCTAGAGGTACTTTTTTCTAAGTCGGACCTTAGTAGGTTAGCATAATTTAGTTAAATAAATGGAAACCTACATTAGAGGTTAGAATAGGTTACATATTCTATTTATGTAGTTAGTTTTATAGTATCACTGTTTGAAGATCAAAACATGGATGGTGATCATGTTCTTTGATATAGGTATGGTGATGCATTTGGTTTTCTAAAAATAACCCAAGGCATTAGATATCAAAACTATCATTGATGAGTAGGACTATTCAGGTGACTATCCAATTTGACCAGTGGTTGTGTGGTTGATCCGTTAATTTATGAAATGACACTATTAGGTGGGGGGTTTTTCAATAAATCATGGCATAGTAAGGTTCAAGATTTTGAAGATAATATCTATGGGAGATTATGAAGTGTTAATAGTTATGTTTCATATAACACGATAAATATAACCTGATTGATGGTTGACTCCTGGAAGTATGATTTGGGTAATAATCTGGGTGCTAAGAGTTATACATTGGTCATGAATGTTGTTTTTAGATTGTGTCATTTTTATGTGGTACTATTTAAAATATTTAATAAGGGAGTGTTTTGGTGTGAGGAAAGGACCGATGGTTTCAAGGAAGTGATGCATGGAGGGAATGGTGAGTTAGAGATTTGGGAAATTGAAGGAAGTACACATGATGAGTGATAACTTTAAATTTGAATAAGGCGACATAAGATTGTTGACCAATGAGAGTACTATGGAAAGAATTGTCAAGAGACATATTGTTAGGAGTTAGTTAAGGTATGTGTATCCTAGTTAATGTGATTGTGGATTAGGAGAGAGGTACATTACTATTGATGATATCATAGTGTTATTTTATTTTAGATTTGATCATGCCAAATATCTTGAAATCATCATAACTATACAGATAGATATGCGACTGTACACTGAGATACCTAGATATATTTTTTGGTTTGAAAAAGAGTTTAACTTGAGGAGTGGTTTTAATATAACCTTGGTGGTTTATACTACACCATTGTTCATTTAATGGTGGTAACCCTCGTTAGGTTATGAAACACAAATAATTCCTTGAGAACTGATATCAGGAAATTTGAATGGGTTATGGGTGATTTTTATATTATAAATCAGTTTTGGGGGGATTATTAGGCATTCAAATCATTATTTAAGGTAATGGATGAGACACAAGTTGGGATTGTTTGGATCTCTATTCATTTTTGTGATAAAAACTTGTATCATAAGGTTGGGAGTAGGATGTTGGTTTCTAGTGTATGACCCACATTTTGGAAGGGTTGTGAGACTTTATGACTGGTTTTATGATGATCGTTTTGGATCTTGTATGCAATTAGGTAAATGGAAAAATGTATTGCAGGATTAAATTGTAAATATTAGTAAAAAAATCATGGGATTCCATGTAATATTTTGTTTTTTTATTCTTGACTATGGTAATGTACCTAGATCTCTTGATCGGTGTGTTTTTTTAATTGACACCTAGACTCATGAATAGAAATGATTTGGATTGAATAATAGACACCAACTGATTATTTGATTTAACCACGACGTAAGATAACACATATAGATCATCTAGGGTTTACAATTTGGGGAGGTCTTATCTATGTACCAACATTTCACTCATAATATCTGAAGTATGGACTACCTTCGATGATATATTTTAACTTCATTACGTGATACTAAGGATACTTCCCGGATTATGGTCAGGTTTAGTTGATTATTAGAGTGTGATGACCCTAGGATATTGGATAAATAATGTATTAGTGTTCATGGATGAAAATAGAAATTAGAAATATATAGTTTGGATAGGATTCATAACAATTAATTAATTATGAGATTTAGTGATCGTCCTCAAGTTTATTATAATTTTTGGTTAAGGATTTAAAGGAAAAGCCATCACAACCAAGCTAACCTGGGTCAATTGGACCTTGACAATTTGTATCGAATCAAGGAATGGGAGTAGTATCATCATGTATGATTGGGTTTATAAACTATAAATCATTTTAATATTTTCTATAGGATGATAAGGAAATGATTTTGTATGAAATTGCAATGGTGGATGTATTATGACTCAAAATTTTATATTTAAAGATAAAATATATTGTGGGATGTCCTATAGGCTAGTTTTTGAAAGAGATAATGAAATGATCATGAATCAGCTTATATTGGATTAGGTAGGCATTGTATTTTCATTTTATTAGTACTTATGAGTGTTGGGTTTAGTTTTATTGACTTATGTACTGTATTATTGAAATGACTATTGGGGGTGTGTTGGGTGTTCATAAACACAATGCTGCTATTTGAGAGAAAACTGATGAACCAAGAAGTTCAGGTGATGTTTTTTCCACTAGGGATTCTTGGGGACTATAATTTTTAAGGTGGGGTTGTTATAATGTCTTATGATTTGTATTTGTGGAAAATTTTAATAGAGTTTGAAATTATCATTTAGTGAAAATTATGAATCTGAAACTGAGATTCAAAAGGTAATTATGAGTATAGGAACAATAAAACATTATATTTTATGTTAGTTTTTAATACTTGGAAGGTGTCTTAGTGGATTTGAAGAGTTTCAATAGCATAGTGATTCGAAAGATAAATTTCTAGAGAGATATCCTTAGGTTCATGGTTGGTCCATGGTTAGTAATAACAATGTGACTCAACCATGCATGACACAATTTTCTAGACCATACAATAAGTCACAGATAACCAAAAAATCCTAAGAGGGAGGGGAATGGGTTTTAAATCCTTTAACCATAGGCCATATGACTATGTGTTATGTATATAGAATAATATAGAGTGGGACCACACGGGCTATGTATGGTTTTTCTAATCATGAACCAAGCCATGTGAGTGGGGTATCCTTTAAGATAGTGAAATCCTATGGCCTGTTCAAAGATAGACAAATCATGTAACAAACACATGTTTATTGTTTGGGGGGCTTGAAATAACAATTTTATCTTTCATCCTTTATCCCGTATCTTCCTATCTTCTCCCACTATTCCCATGCACAACAACTACTCATGGGAACCTCTTTACTCCCACCTATGCTTTGGTAGATCTACCTAATATGGTGTTAGAATAAAATGTCATTGGTACCTTTGGATATCCAATGGTAATTCTACGATTCCTTCTTCATATCATATTTTATCTCACCATATTTTATTATATTCCCATACTTCCTAATATTCCCTATTGGTAGGGTGTTTGTTTATTTTTCTGATTACTCTCATTCTTACTGAAATGAATATTGTATAATGGATGAGTAAAGATTCTTAAGCATGAGGCAGGTGGTATTTATGCCTTCCCCTTACGGTTTAATTGCTTATAGAAGTTTTAATTGTGTAGATTGTCATCATTTCAGTGCTTCATAGCCATAATGTGAAATTTATTAATTGAATTTCTAATATATATAATAGGTTTTCTATGAGACCCAATTACACAATTGGAGTTTTTATACCTCGACCCTAACAATCCTCTTGTTGTGATTTTATTATATTCCATGATGACTACATCATGCTTATTTAATTAAACCACCCTCTAGGTGATTTGATATCACCAACTAATTAGTGGTATTAAAAAATTTGTTTTTGACATTGTTTAGTTAAATGAGTCATGATAAACTCTATATTGGTGTAAAGTCCTAATGGGCCCTTGCTTAATTAGGAAGTATTCTTAAGACCATACATTTCTTATGGAATTAAACTAATTTTAGATGTGTGTTATGTTTCTATTTTTATTTGAGTGTTTAACAGAATTAAATGAAATTAATGGTATGAGGAATGAATATTCATTATCCATTCATTATTTTAAAAGTAAGAGGTTAAAGAGATGAATTAAATGAATTTTTAAATGGTTAAAACCAAATTTTGGAACATATTCATTTATAAATTAATTATGAAAAATTGTAATTGGTATGTGTATTTACATGATCTTCCTATCACTCGTATGAAATTTTTTAATGAAATGAAATTTTTAGATGGGGTGAAAAATTTAATCCTAATGATTATAGTCGAGCATGAATATTTTTCCATGGATTGTAAAATTAATAAATTCATTATTTCAATATAGTGATTTCCTTGGGTTCCACTTGGATTTAAATATTGAATTTCATAGATAGGATCATAAGGAACCTTAAAATGAATAAATTATAAATGGTTAAGTAGTGTTAGTCATGGTTCACATGACTATTTAAATGTATTTATTGGGAAATAAGTTCCACTTAATTATTTGAACTTATTAGACATGAATATAATTATTGTTATTACTAAGATATTTCTGACACAATGTTCCATATAATTACAATTAGTGGTTGTTGAGCATGAAACCCCAAATTGTTACACATTTAATGGTTGGAAATGGAGCCCCATACCATTAAAAGTTGAATTTTGTTAATGAAACCCCGTATCATTACTTATTGAATTATTAAAAGTGACCCCCTTACGATTTATTTTAATTGAATGTATTAGGAATGCTAGTAATTATTATAATTATTATTATTTGTTAAATGGTATTGAATGGTTCCCCTTGTCAATTATTTGAAATTTATGGACATGTCTCCCAATCTCCCTTGGTTCATATGCTTGGGATTATTCCGCTTTATAAAATGTGGGATTATAATTATATTAAAATTATATAGGTACTTGGTCTTATGAAATAGGTCCTTTCTAGTGCATATATTTATTTTAATATTTAGGTGTATATATATAAATATATTTACATGATGTAACATTTTTAGTGAAATTCTATCTCAGGCGGACATAGGTATGGTTGGCTAGGTGTCTTTTGAGGAACCTGATCCAAAATTGTTTACATTTATTACTTAATACTTTGTTTATTATACATGAAAATTTATTTATTTTATATCCATGGAATATATATGAATTATATGATGTTGGTGGTGGCCTACTGAGTTTTTCTCACACACTATTCTGAACAACAATCGGTACCTGAACATATATCCTAAATGTAAGTTTGGACTTAGATTGTGCTTCCTTGTTGTTACTTTATTATGTACCTATAAATGACATGGAGTGGGGGGATGGGAATGTACTCAAGATACCTATTAAAGTCAGGTATTTTATATATAAATCTTTTATTAGTCTAGTAAAGTTAATTTTATTACTAATTTTATGTATAGAAATCTTGTATTATGACTCAGCATGTTAATGCAGGGATGTTTATTTGGAACAGGCATGTTTATATGTTTTTATTATCTATCTATGATTTTTTATTCCACTATTTATTTTAATTATTTATTTCCTCCACTGTTTTTATTAATATAGAGGATATAGTCTCCCTAATGTACCTCTATTTGACCATTTCAGCTAGTCAACAACCACTAGCGTACATAGAGGAACACTTGAGGCATTGTTTTGAACTGACATGGAGAACTATTATAGTGAATTGTGAGTTGGTATTTTTTAGTTTTCAATAAATCAAAATTATGAAAATTAATATAAAAATTTATATTATAATTGAATTATATACCTTTACTTCTATCATGATATTCACTATTTTCATTCTCCATCTCTATATTGTATTGATGAAGTGTTCCTATAAGTTCTTCCACTGAATAATTAGTGAAACCCTAGATTTCATCAATAACAACATTCACTGAGTAACATATTAAAGGTTGATATAAAAGTATTATTTCAATAAAAACTACATTATTTATGGTGTCACTGAGATCAACCATGTTGTTTATAATTTTATTGAATTTCTGTACATCTTTTTTATTCTATTTTGATTATTATTTATGATTTATTGAAACAATACACTATAAATTCCCAAATTAGTTCTATGTAACTTATTTGTTCCTTGATGAGTTAATTTTAATGTATTATAGATGTATGATGTAGTTCCACATTATAATATAGGGATATACATATTTATACTTAAAAAATAGATAATTTTTATATTGTTAATTCAGAACACAATTTATAGAATCATTTATTATTAGAGTGGAAAAATATACCTTAAAACCTTTATGTGGTTTTAACAAGATAACACAAAATTCAAGACCAATATTTTTTATAATTAATTCAATCCAATACTTCTAGTATGAAAAATTTATTTCATTGAAATTTTGTGGTCTAATGGGATTCAAAATCTAAAATTTCAGACATCCCATTACAAATAAGTGGATCATTCCTTAGACTATTAGGTATAAGATAATGGTTAGATCCAAAATACGATGAAATAGTAATAAAAAAAATCCTTAAAAGGAAACACCATCTAATACTAATTCTGATTTCCTAGTGATATGACATGATCTACAATAATTATAGTTAGTTAACTTAATTATCCATCAATAAACATAGTCAGTATATTTTGTGTGTAAAAAGATCAACGTGTGGTTACTTTATTGAGGTAGGTTTTACATGAAAACTTAGTATAACACACATCCTAGTTTAACACCACCCCTATATATGGGAGAACTGGCATACAATTGTTATACACCATCACCAAAACATATGAATTCACTATAAAATTCTCATTAACATTTCCTATCTTACATCATTGCAAAGTAACAAAATTTGGGAACCATTTTTATAATGGTTCATTACCACCTTTATGACCATTAAAATTCTAATCATGAAATTTTATACTCGCACATACCACTGTGTTACACCTCCCACCTTATTCAATCATCAGTCATTCCTCTCCATCTCTAGGCTATCATGCATAATTTTTAATTTCTTTATTTTTAAATTTATCCCCCACAAAGAACTAATTATGATTTTAGTTTCATTGTTCCATGGTAAATACACATTATGGGACTAACTAGATTTCCACAAACTACTAGTTCATTTTTCTAATTCACAAATCATCTACCCATGCTTCAATCATATTATGTTTACCATCATGTAAAATTTACATATTATGTGTCACTAAATTTACTTCATGGAATGAGAGAATGAAGAAATACTATTTAATCACTCACAAACAACAAATTTATTGGTGTAAATTTGAAATTTACTTGTTATAAAATTAACATGTGTTGTGGGGTAGAAAAAAGAAATTATCTTCTATGTAAGATCATTATATAGTGGTTAACATAGGTTTTATATAGAGAGGAGTAAAAAAATCAATTTTTATTTTTCCTATATATTGGTTAATAGGATGTTTAAAAAAATGTTTTATTCTAGTAAAAAGAAGGAAGTGAAGAGAGTGATTAAAAATAGTGATATGTGATGTGTGACCATACCGGGGTCAGTTTTATAATTAAAATTCAATCCCAATGACTATGATATCAAATAATATTATTATTATTTTATGAATGTAAGATTCAAAAACCAATTTCTTTAATTACCTTGGTCAAATGGATATGGTGAGAATAACCCTTACTAAAATATCATTGTCGCCTATGGTCCTTCCAATGTGTGAGAGAGTTGTAGTGAACCCCAAATCAACTTAGGCCATAAAAAGTTGGGACTTGATTTTTCAAAAATAATCAATAGTATTCACAATACATCCGACACATACTGAAAATCTCTATTCACTTATACACTAATCCCTGGTCTATTCCATCATATAAAAATAATAACCTAGTAGAGGGAGATAATAATCATCAATTAAGGAATTAATAATTGAATATAAAACTAAATAGGATCATAATTTATAATTAATACTGATTTTTTAATATGGAAACAAATTTAGAAGAATAAATGAAAGGGTTTTATTCAATTAAGTGAATGAATTTAAGAATTACAAAAATCAAACCTCCCCTCCCCCAATTACTATGGTGTTTATACCTCCATACAAAGGGTAGTATAGTAGAATGAGGAAGAAAACCGAAATATAGAACTAAGAAAAATAAAAATTGAACATAATGATAACTTAAATATTTGAATTCTCTACAAAATACTCTTTATTAATCAAAATCATTTTAATGGAGGTGGATACAAATATTTATATAATTTAGTGGTGTAAAATTTTCACTCCAGTTTCTTTCAAATGAAATCTTGAGTACAATTTCATATTAAATAGATAAATATAGGCATGTGGGATTGTATAAATTTTTTATTACTCGATATTTATTTATTATAAAAAAATTAGAGATCTATTTGACACATTTATAAAAATTTATATTTCAATTATTGAATCCCACCCTTTCAGTATGAATTGACTCCTCCTGTTATTCCACTTTGAGACAGGGAATAACAACTTAAATGAGTTAATTTCTTGATTAAATTTAATGTGTAAATGGGTCCTTGAGACTTATTTCATATTAAATTTTAATCTCATAATAATTTTTTATCCCAGGATTTGATTTATTTAATGAATAATTTTCGATTCTCCAATTCAAATAATTTTTCCACTTAGAATGAATTATGTGTCTGCACTTCGAAAAAAATGGTCCAGTTGAGTGTATTAAATACCAATACCAATATAACACTACCAAAAATAATTTTTAAATTTTTATTATTTTATAATCAATTATTACTAAAACAGAAAAGTGATAAAAAACTAGTAAAAATCAAGAATTAAACAATTTTCACAATATTTCCCAAGATTCACCAAAACTACAAAGATGATGTAATTTTGCTCAATATAAAAAACTGATGAGTAAAAAACATTAAAATAAATATTAAAAGTTATTAAAATAATATATTTATAAATTCCCCCACACATTTCAAATTGACTCAAAAAAGTAAGCATCAAAATAAAATTAAAACTAATTTGAAATACATACCCATGAGATCCACTACATTAACAAAATAGAAAAAATATATCATGCCTCTAAAAAATAAAACTATTTTAATTTACCTATTAATATCATTCAATTTAACTACATTTAATTTTTCCTCCCATGAACACATAAAACATACCTCACTTGAATTATCCCTCATCACACAAATGTATATTTTTAACAAGGCTTTTCTCATCTAAACACATGCAATAGTCATGATAGGATTGATAAATTTATAAATACCCCACTGATATGAGATAATAAATTGTTTCAATAATGAGTAATTTTTAGGTTTATTAAGTAGATTATGGTTGGAAGGTTTTAGATGTTAAAAATATGGAGGAAGAATAAAGTGGGTTTCCTTGTTTTTGATGAAACAATTCATGATTCTAATTTTCACTCAAGTGTGGTCTCCTCATAAATCCACTTATTATAAATTCATTTAAAAACATATTTTTTTTTGTAATTATAAAAACATCATATTTTCATAATTAAAATTTATATCCACTAAAATACCTTCAATATAATTTAATTTTTGAATGATATTTTCAAATTCTGTACAGCTTTATATTTGAAGGCCGTGAGGGTACTATGAATTTCTTAAAGTTTGTGTGAGTTACTATACCATATTTTAAAAGAAATTAGTTCATTAAATATTTAAAAATGGGTTTATTTTATTTTATTTCCATAAATATTGAGAATCAATCTTTTAAAATCCTGCTCAAAATCTCCAACAAGGCACATCTTTTAGCAGTAAAAACAACTTCTTTAGCTTATGATTTTTCACCCAATTTATATGAAAGAAATGATGTAGAAAACCAAAAGTTATCTCCCACACACTTGAATTAAAATATATCTAGAATGTTTACTTCCTAAGAATGTTGGAATGTAAAAATTGTTACACCCTTATATTTTAGAAGAATATTATGTATGATAGCATATATGACACACAACACTGAAAACCCCCCTCAAAATATAACTACTTAAATATATCAATTAAAACATAGATGTTAAATCTGGGGGGGGGGGTGGTTATGAATAACATTAACTAAATTAAGAAATATATAAAAAGGTATTAATCAAAAAATATATTTATTAATTCATATTAAACAAATAATCATATTTTTGTAAAGTCATATTATATATTTTCTTCCAAAATAAATTTTATTAATTATTATGGGAAAAAAATAATTATTCTTTCACATTTATAAAATTTATTTTAGAAAAATAGTTTCATTTATGAAATAATGATATAAAAAAAATTTACTGTGAGTTTTTAGGACTTTTCTAAAAATACTGATTTTCTAGTGCATAATAAAAAACTCAGTTTTTTTTGAAAAATGTATTTTAATTAAATAATTTTAAAAGTATCATTTTTTAAAATATTTTAAAGTGAAAATAGATCTATTTTATTATTAATAATAAATATACATTCTTTGGAATCAAATTTATGGATAAATTTGGTATAAAATCAATTTTATAGGTAAAAATGATTTTTTTCTAAAAAAACCAATTTCTATGATTTTATCTGGTATAACATTAAATTAAATTAAACCATATATTCATTTTGTATTATTTAAAATTTATTCCATAATTTTATTTCGGAGTTTCAATTTTTTTTAATGGTTTCCTTTTATTTTATGGCTAAAATGAATATTAACCTTAATAATTTTCTTTACCATAGTAAAAGGTAAATTAGGTAATTAATGTTAGAAATAAAATTATAAATACAAGAGAAAGACCCTAAAACGTGAAATAATACTATTATATGAGTCTATCTCATCCATACTCATCCAATATTTTTATATGGAATTTTATCTCCAATTAAATGAGATTATAACCTTTATAGTATTGAATTTCAAGAAAGGTTAAACATGCCACACTTTTATTTTAATAACTATAATATTTTTTAAATTAATATATCTAGAGGATATATTCAAATATAAATATTATTTTGATAGATTAAATATTTATGGGGAGGCAATTTTTTCTTAAATTATTATTACATCATTTTAAAGACAAATAATATAATAGTGTCACAAATCCAGGACCCAAAGCTTCAGAGTCATAAGTAAATTAGGACCATGAATATCATTTAAATAATAAAAAACAAACATTTAGTTAATTATTTATTCTATAGATTCTTATTTTCCCACATATTCTCCTTACTATAAGTATTCAACTGAGGATATATATAAAAAATTGGTGAGCTAAAATCCTAGTAAGAGAAAAATAAGAAGATGAATAAATAGAACATTAGAGACCATAATCATTATCATAATAACATAAGAATGAGAAAATAATCATAATAATGAGAGGTAACATTAGATAAATTCATGGAATGTGGAAATATATAAATATGAAACATCATGTCTTAGGGAAAAAATAGCTCACATAGTTGTGAAAAAAAGATAGAATCATGTTCACGCATATTTTACTTTATCTCATGAGATTCATCACATTACCAAATGAATTAGATATATATATAATTATGGTTTCACTTATAACATTATAATATTTACATGCTCTATATAATTCTGGGCACTCCCGTCACATCATAACATTTACATTATCATGCATACCAAATAGAAATTATATCAATATTGTATATAAAATAACCCATGGAAAGGAATGTGTTTTATTTCATAAATCATACACTCATAAATTTTTTAGTTTCATAGATAAAAAGGGGATAATATTCTTGGTATCAATCTTTATTGAAGAAGAAACAATCTTATGAGAAGTAAAAGATGTGTTATTTAACAAAGAGTTATTTTCAATAAATCATTTCATTTTTCATAAAACCAGATTGGAAACATGTATATCCCAAGAAATAAAATATATGTAAATAATAAATGATATTTATATAAAAAAGAAATATTCATATTGAAAATTGGTGAAAAAGCGAAAACCCAATAGAAGAGAGTTGGGTTCGAGAATCCCCCTAACCTTAGGTCTAAATGATTTATTAAATTTAATATCCTAAAAAAAACAAAATAAATTCATTAATTTTAAAATAAATAAAATTTCATACATTAATTTTATTAATTATAGTTTATTTTTGTTAATTTATGTGCTTTTGGATTAGTTATAGAATTCAATTTTATCATTTGGGAGTTTTTGTTTCCATGGTTTCCATGATCGGTTTGCTTGTATATAAGTATGAGAATTCATGTAGAATTGGAATAATTCTAAAGAACTTAAAATATAGGTTATTAATGATAATATATAATTTAAAATGGTTATATATATCTTTTTATATAGTAGTATGATTAATCATTAGATACTACATTAGTGATAATTCTTTAGATTATTACATCAATTTTTCAATCACAACAAACTAATTTGGTTTTATTATTAAATATTATATATATAAGGTAGTTACATAATATAATAAAGTGTTATAAAATAAATTTTAAAATATTTTTCAATAATTATAATGTTTTTATTAACATACTTAAAGGATTTAAAGGAAAATGAAAGCACATCATCCATGATGTCGATAAATTGAAACATCACAAGAGAAGAATTCATTTTTAAAATAAAAGAGAGAGTAAAGGATGATTTTAATGATAGATATTCCATTAAAATGATATAATCCCAGTATATAAAATAAACTGGTGTTATCATGTACATTTTTAATGAGGAGGTGAGGAGAGAATAAGAAAATAAAAAGAAAATAAAAAGAAATTAAAATAAAACGAAAGGGGAATTTACCTTTTGATTTACTCCTCCTTTAAAATGTAATTAGGGAAAGGGTTTGGTATTTCAATGATACCAAGGGATCTTAGACATGATGAGTGTCTAGTTAAGGGTATTTTATATAATTTGGAAAGGGATCAAATCATGGAAGGTGTGAGGAGAAGAGGTGGCGAGGGGTGGTATTTATATGGGAGGAGAGGGTTGTTTTCTCATCATTTTATTCATTAGTTTATTATTTTTTCTCAAGACTATGAATATTTGGAAACAAATACATAAATATATTAAAATAATTAATGGTATTTATATATTTTGGTTCTAACGTTAGTGATTAATCGAGTAATTGTGTATTTAACATATAATTTATATATACTGTAAATTACCATAATTTACTGTTCAAAAAATTCAAGTATTTCAGAAAAATCCAAAAAATTCACCCCAAGAATTTTTCAATGTTTAGAATTAATAAATTAACTCCATTTTTTTAAAATAATTTTATATTTTTGAGAAATTTAATATTTAATTAAAATAATCATTTACTTGGAAAATACCAATTTTAAATTTATAACTGATTTTATAGAAGTTTTAAAAAGTAATTAATGTCTCACAAAATTATATTATAATAATAAAACAAAATTATTAATTTATAAATAAAGTTTAGGAAATTAATTTTTTTTCTAAATCATAATATAAATTATAATGTTGTAATTATATATTTTTAACTTACAAAAATATCAATACATAATTAATAATTTCTAATAAATTTTTTTACATATACTATGATATAATTATATTATATTACCATATATAAGATGATTAAATTTTATGTATAATTTCATTGGTGAGGTAACTATTATATTAGTATGTTTTCTATTCATAAGGGTCATATTACAAATCCAAAGGTCAAGTTACTATTCTGTTGGGATAAGTCCCTTAACTTCTATAAATACCTCTTATTTCATTAATTATTCATTTATAAAGTTTATATTTTGTTTTGAATGTTATTTTATATGGTTTATACTATATGAAATAATTATAAGAAGGGAATTTCAATTGATAAAATTTTGGTTCATTACATTCTTCCCCCTCATGAAATTTCACAATAGAAATTTGATTTTACAAAATATGGTGAAAACATGTGTGGGTACATGTGCTTCATTGCTTCCTCTGGTTCCCATGTTGCCTCTTAATAACTATGAATTCTCTATATTAATTTTACCTGGTGGGTAGTCTTGTTTCATAGAACATTATCTCTACGATCCATGATCTTTACCAGATTATTATCATAAGAGAGATCATCTTCTTGTTGTTCCACATATGGATTCTATACATGTGAGAAATCTGTTATGATCATTATCAAGGGGGATAAATGGAATACGTCATGTATTTTAGACATAGTTGGTGGAAGTTCCAATCTATCATTGACTCAATCAAGAATCTCAAAGGGGCCAACATACATAGGACACAACTTTCCTCTCTTCCCAAATCTAATGATCTTATTCCACAAATATATACAGAGGAATAACTTGTCTCCAACCTTAAACTCTATGTATCATGGATGATTATATTTATAGATATTTTGTTGACTTTGGGATAAATTGTTGTACTGCTTAATGAAATCATCCTTTTCCACCATTTCTTAGACCATTTCAGTTCTTAGTAGCTCACGTTCAACAACATCATCCCAACATGTTATTGTTCTGCACTTATTCCCATAAAGGGATTCATATGGAGACATTTGGATGCACGAGTGGAAAATTGTGTTGTATGATAACTCAACTAGAGGCTGATATTGGTCCAAACCTCCATTTAGTTCCATATAACATTCCATCAACATTCCTTCTAGTGTCTAAATAGTTTATTTATTCTAGAAATTAGATTTAGGATGATAATTTTACTAAATTATTGCTAAATTTTAGAGAATGTTAGGGAATTTTAAAAAACATTGAGTTGGATATTAGATTTTGAGTAGTCACAATCAATAGTGGTACTCCATGAAGCCTTACCACTTCTCTTATGTATATCCATGCAAGTTGATCAAGGGAGAATTCCTTAACAATTGTGCTAATGCAAGCTTCCTTTGTAAGATGATCCACAACAGCCCAATATCATTGTTTCCTTTAGATGTCTTTAGATGTCTAGTGAAAAGTCCATGGTGATGATTTCCCATTTCCATGTTTGTATGGGTAATGGTTGCATCACCCCCTTATATGTTTTTCTTCAAACCTTCACTTGATGAAATACTAGTTACATTGATGTATATTCAATGATATTCTCTTTAATATTGTCCCACAAATAGTTCACTAAGAGATCTCGATACATATTTGTTCTCCTTAGATGAATTGAGAATGTTGGGCTCTTTTTGTTATTTAAAATATCTTTATATATCTCTAGATTATATTGTACACATAATCATGACCCAAATCTTACAAATCCTTCTGCATCAATTTTAAACTATAATGATTTCTTATTTCTCATAGCTTCCACCATCTTATGAATTTCTTCATCATTTATTTTAGCATCAATTTTCTCTCTATAAGGGAAGATTGAGAAAACATTTGAGAAATGATTAACGATGTTCCTTCATTAATAATTCCCAAGTCAATCCTTTAAAAATATAAGAATAATGGATCCTTCTAAATTCTCATCATTAATAATGTTGTAGGATCCATTCTACCTAGAGAATCTGCCACTTTTTTCTCCATACAAGAAGTGTAGTGGAATGAGCACTCATAATCCTTGATGACCTCTAAACATTTTTTCCCACATATTGAGGTCCTTTCACGTGAAGATGTATTTGAATATCTTTTGAACAACATTTATGTAACACCCCGTTATTTTAAAAATAAATTAAAAATCATGAAACATGGAGACTCTACAAAATAAAACTTTTTTTAAGTAGATAATTATAAACTAGATTTTAAAAATAATACTTCCATATCTATGTTTTGAATTTCAAAAAAAAAACATCTATGGTGGTGATCAGTAAGTTATTTGGAGTCTGACAGAACCAACTTGTTTTTTTGTGAATAGTAACATACCATTATGAATAGTAAAATGACCCTTATGAATAGTAAATGATATTATTATTTTACTTTCTTAAGGTTATAAGATATTGAAAACATGATTAATTTTCTGAGGAGATTAAAAATCAGTTATCGTTTTAAAATAGTTATTTTTTGAATAAAATATTATTTTATTTAAAAATATTATAAATCAAATTAAAAGATTATTTTTAAAATGTAGAGTTCATTTTTTAAATCTACACATAGGAAAATTTATAGGGTGTATTTTTGGGATTTTTTTGGAATACTTGAATTTTTGGTGAATAGTTAAATTAGATAATTTACAAAAAATGAAAAATAAATGAATTTATGCATCATGATTAAGTCATGGATGATGTAAATGAACATTTTTTTGAACTCAAATGCACTTATTATTGTTTTGGGTCACATGAATTAAGAATTTTGATATTCTTGAGAAAAAATATTAAACAGATGATCAAATAATGGAAAACCATTCTCTCCTCCACTATTAATACCACCGTCATCCCTTCTTCCACTCACACCTCTAAAGATTTTATCATTTTATAAATTCTACCAAATTTACTTCCCAAGGATCTTCCCCACATCGTAGACCTACTGGTCTCACCAAAAGGACAAAACCAAAGGCCTTACGCATCATCTCAAGGAGAAGAGATCAAGAGGTCAAAATCAACTTTTATTTTCTTGTGTTTTTTCTCAATTATTTATTTCCTTATAATCTCTTCTCCACCCCTTAAAAAATAGGAATAAAACATAATGTATTATATATATTTTGTATTTTATCATGTTTATGAAAAAATTCATCATTATTATTCTTCTACACTTCATCTTATTTTAAAATAAAAACACAATCTTTGATGTGACGGTTTACCAAAATCGTGGGCGATGTGTTTTCAATTTTCATTACTTGTTTAAATACTGGATATAAAAAAATTTTAATGGTTGAAAAAGATTTTAAATTTTAATATATACCCCCTTTAATTTTATAGAGTTAACATATGTACATAATATTATGTTATATAATGAAACTAGTCTGTTATTATCAATGAACCACCAAAAAGATCTAAACAGATATCACTAGAGATTTGTCAAATGATTCATCTGTATACCATATAACCAAAATTATTTAAGGAATATCATAAAATTATATAATCATATAAATACCATTACATTAAAAATTTGTAATTTCATTTACATACGACAAGAAAATCAAATATAAAGTAGCCATGAAAGTTTTGTAAAGAACGCACCCGAGACAATGGAAGGAACAAAATAATAATAATTAAATGGTGAAATGATGTTATTAAATGATCATATAAGGTGGTATAAACATGAAATGTTTCCTTTAAGATATTAATAACACTCCTTTGAGCATTATATAGGAGATTTAAACACATTTTAAGAAAGACAAACCCGATGTAATGGAATTCATAACCCCAATTCCATTTTTTGGGTTTACCTTCCACGTCATTAATTATATGGTACTACAATTATTTTTGTGATTATTGGTTGTTTATATTATTTTTTATTATGTTTATTTACATTTTATACACATAATTAATCGATTCTATTAATTATAACTTCAATTATTCGATATTTGTAATGGATTTTCCTTTAAAAATCATCTTTTAATTTTTTTTACAAAAATAAAAATAAATGTTTTTATGAAATTATTATGGAATTATGATTATGTTTTGGATATTGGGAATTTATTATTATGAAGGGTGGTACTTATAAATTCCTCCAATGCATTGCGTATGTGTATGTTGGAGGTCGGTTGTATGGTTACTTCAAGTGTAACTGTGATGGTTACACTATAAGGTAGCCATAAGGGTTACATTATAAGGTAGTCTGAAGGGTTAAAAATCATAAGGTATCCACGAGGGTTATAAAATTATGTAAGTATTTACAAAATATTCCCTTATTATCCATTTATGGTTTATATGATTTATGAAAATTTCATGTTTCAAAAATTAGGTATATGATTATTTATGTGTGAGAAGTATGTGTTTGTGAAATGTTTTTCATATATTTATATGTTTTCATGGGATAATGATTCCTTTCCTTTTTTTATTTCCCTTTTAGAGATTTTTATGCTCATACCGTGTTTTTTTCAAATGTTATAAGTATGTATATGATGAAGAAGGAATCCTTGTAAAATTTTATAATGATTTTTCAAAGAAATCATGTTGTTGTTTTGTGTTTAAAATTTTATGTTTTGAAAGAAATGAATATTGTTTTAATGGTACACACTTTTCATACTTATGGGTTGATATGTATGAGTTATGTATTAACATTCTAAAACTCTAAACTAATAAGATCTATGGGAATGACAATAATTAAAATCTAAGGAAATAACTAGAGTATGTATTGTTTAAGGTTTGGATCTTATATTTGGTATGAGAGCACAATTTTGATATCTTAAAGGGTTAGGATGATGTTAATATAATAAAATAAATGATTTTTACCATATGTTAATGTTGAAATGGTATAGAATTTATATATTACCATGTGTCTTTGACTAAGATATGTTTGTTTTGAATGGTTTTCAAAAGAATAAATAAGGAAGATAAAGTCGAAGGGAACTGATAGAATGATATCCTTCTGAATCTGCAACCTAGAATGATAGGGATTGGAATCAAGTAGTTTGTGAGAGTAACGGCTCTAATGATATAGGTAATAAAGGGTGGTGTAATCCATGCAAGAGAACAACCAATGCTACCACAAAGTAACATGATAATAGTGGAAATTTTATGAGGCAACACCCTGTACCTTTCAGTGGACCTTCTTACCTAGTAGGACATGAAGAATGGATTAAAGCCCTTGAAAAGATATTAAAAGTTTTGGGATGTTTAGATAATCATAAATATAGTCTTGACATTTATTTTGTTGAAGGTGAAGCTGATCAGTGGTGGTTAATGGTCCAGAATATCGGGGATAAAGAAGATATTGAAGCCTTAGAGTTGGATGAATTTAAAAATATCTCCCTTGAAAAATATTTTCATACGGTGGGTCAACTTAGTATGGAGATCAAATTACTTGAATTTCTGTCAAATGAGTAATCATTTGTGGATGTGTATGATTAAAACTTCGCATGACTGGAAATATATGCTCTAAATCTTATTTTGGAACTTGATAGAAAAATCAATGATTTTTACTCAGGATTAAATCCATGACATTGAAGGGAATTATATTCCAATGAGTTTTAAGGTTATGAGAAACTTGTTTGATGTTCTTAGAGGGTATAAATGGAGTTTTTTTGATGATAATGTGCACTTTGAAAACAAGGATAAGAAGAGATCTAAATGGAAAGTAATGGGTAAGAATCAATCAATGAAATATGATGGTAAGAAATTCTAGTTTCCAGTTTGTGAAAAGTGTGAAAAAAAGCACATTGGGGAATGATTTTCCAAAACCAGGAAGGTTATTTTATGTGGTATGTTTGGACATATGTCCCAATATTGTAATAAAAATGATCTTAATAAAATTCATGATAAGAAAACTATAATTTTTTTAAATGTGGTGAGATGGGTCATTATGAAAATTACTTCCCAAAGAGATATCTGAATGATGGAAAGAAGCCTAAATATAAGTAGAAAGGTGTAGTGAGATCCTTTGTGACTACAGTAGTAGGCGTCGAACCACCCAATGAAGTTGTATCAGGTACCTTGTTTTTTTACTCAGATTTTTCAAATGTTCTGTTTGATACGAGGTCTATAGATTATTTTATTTATAATAATTTTTCTAGTAAATTAGAAATATCAACTCAAAAAATGACACAAGAACTTATTGTTAAATCAAAAGGGTGAATATTAAAACAAAGAAGAATTATAAAAATCTTTCTATTGTTTTATTTGGAATGACTTTAACTAAAAACATTTTTTTTGTTTTCCCATTGTAGAGTTTGATGTCATTATGGGTATAGAATTAATTTTGGTTTATCATGATAAGATTAATTTTAGAGCTAAAAAAGTTGTTTTTCAGAAAGAGTTTCAGTATGTATACATGAATTATACAATACTATTGATAACATATCAGGAAGATGAAAAATTATTGAATCCAAGGGAACTCTTCAGATTAATGATGTTTCAGTGTGAAATTAATATATTGATGTTTTTCCTGATTCATTACCCATTGTTATACCTGTTTAGGAAGTTTAATTCACATTTTAATTAGTTCCTGATGATTATAAAATTTTAAAACCCGGAAATGGAATAGATCAAATGGAACTTATTGAATTGAAAAACCAGTTGCAGGAATTTATTGATAAAGGATTAATTTGTCCTAGTACTTCCGCGTGGGGTGTGCCTATTTTGTTTATTAAAAAGAAAGATAGTTCCATTTGACCTTTTATTGATTATAGAGCTTTGAATAACATCACTATTAAAAACAAGTATCTTTTTACTCATGTTGATGACTTTTCTGATCATATCCAGGGATCACAATATTTTTTTAAAGGTTATCCTGAGGTCGATATACCATTAGTTTAAAGGAAAGGAACCAAGAATCAAAAATATTGCGTTCCCAACTAGATATGGGCATTATGAATATGGTGTTACACAGTTTGGGATAACTAATGCACTTGATGTATTAATTTATCATGTGAAAAAAATATTTTATGAGTTTTTGGATATGTTTGTAGTTGTGTTTATTTATGACATTATGATATTTTCTAAAAGTAATGTTGAGCATGAAAATCATATAAGGGTTTTTTTCCAAATAATAAAGGAAAGAAACTATATAGAAAATTCAGATTGTGTGATTTTTGGTTGTAACATATTTCTTTTTTTGGGAACATTGTAAATAATTATGTAACAACAATTGATTCTTCCTAAAAAAAAGTGGTTGATGAATGTTCAAGACCCAAAAAATAACCAAGGATCATAGTTTTCATTGTTGGGTTGGTCATTAAATGATGTTTGTTGAAAACATTTTCATAGTTATCTAGTCCACTGATGAATTTAATGCAAAAATGGGTTATATTTGTTTTGATAGAATAATGTGATATTTATTTTCAGAAACTGAAGAAGACATTGGTGAATGCACCAGTTTTGGAACAAACTTCTAGAATTAGTGAGTATTTCATCTATAATGATGCTTCATCAAAGGGACATGGTTGTGTTTTGTTGTAGAATGATCATGTAATTGATTATGATTCAGGAATACTAAAATCCAATGAGTTAAATTTTCACACACATGATTTAGAATTAGCAGCCGAGGTTTTTTCTTTAAAAATTTGGAGGCATCATTTATACAGATCCAAATGTAAAATATACACTAACCATAAAAGATTGAAGTATATATTCACTCATAATGAATTAATCAGAAGGTATAGATATTGTCTTGAACTAATAAATGATTCTGATTCCATGAGAAATTACCATCCTATAAAATCAAACAAAGTGTAATATTCCTTGAGTCATAAACATCATGCATAATTAACCATGTTAGGTTTGGAACATAATATCTTGATTAGTGATTTGATGAATTTTGTATAAGAAGTATTTGGTGTAATAAATAAATCTAGTTTGTTTTAGGTTTCAGTAAAATCATCCTTATTAGATATAATTAAAGAAGCACAAAAGGAAGAAAAAAATCTACAGAAAAATGGAGAATAAGATAAAATGGGTAAGTTGTTAGAATTTAACCTTGATAAAGATTGTGTTTTATGATTTGGAAAAAGATTGTGTGTGCCTTGTGATTCTCAGCTGAAGAAATAATTGTTGTGAGAAGCTCATAGTTCTCAGTTTTCACTTCATCCTAGAAGCACTAATAAGTATAAAGACCTTCGAGAGTATAATTGGTGGTATTGAATAAAAAGAGATATTGAAAATTTTACTATGAAATGTTTGACATGTCAAAAGGTTAAATTAGAGGGGCAATTATCGAAGAGGATGCTTCAGATTTTCCCAATGTAAGAGTAGAAAGTGAAAAATATATACATGAAATTCATTTCGGGACTACCAAATACTTATCTAGGTAACAATTCAATATGGGTTATTGTTGACCAACAAACTAAATCTATACATTTCATTCCTATTCGATGGGTAGTAAGAATGAATGATTCAGACATTGG
The DNA here is from genome assembly GCA_963277665.1 of Viscum album. NCBI lineage: Eukaryota > Viridiplantae > Streptophyta > Magnoliopsida > Santalales > Viscaceae > Viscum > Viscum album. Next base: position 419,476,322 of record OY728148.1, read on the forward strand.
AGGTTATTATTTGATCTTGTTCAATGGACTACTAGGAAATTTGGGACCATCATATTTCTTTAGTTGAATTTTCTTATAGTAATCATTTTCATTCCAGTATACATATAGAACATTTTGAGGAATTTTACAGGAAGCGGTGTCGAATTCCAGTTTTTTTGGGATGAAGTCGGGGAAAGGAAGTTGGTTAGACCAGAATTAGTAGAGTAAGTGGAAGAGAAAGTGAAGATGATCAATAAACACATGATGATAGAATAGAGTAGGCATAAAGGTTATGCAGATGATAGAAGGAAATACTTTTTTTGAGGTTGGTGATCTCCTCTTTCTTAGAATCTCATTATGGAGATGTGTTATGTATTTTTCTTAGAAAAGAAACCAAAGTCCATAGTTCATTAGTCCTTATGAAATCTTTGAGAATGTTGGAACTATTTTCTACTTAGTAGAGTTTCCTCTAAGTTTATCTTAGATACACAATGTTTTTTGTGTTTTTATGTTGAGAAAGTATGCTCCATATTCATCTAATGTTTTGAGTCGAGAAGCAGTTCAGTTGGAAGAGAACCTTTCTTGTGAAGAGAGACCTATTAAGATTATTGATTGAGGAGAACACATATTACAGATTAAGTTAATCCACCAGGTATAGGTTTAGTAGAGAAACCACATTGTTTATGAAGAAAAAAGGAAATATAGGAATGTTATGAGGTAAAGGTATCCTCATTTTTTTAAAATGTAAATAAAATTGTGACGAAACAATATACAAAAGGTGGGGAAAATGTAACACCCCAAGGTTTTAAAAATAAATTGAAATGAATGAAACACTAAGCCTTTTCCTAATGAAACTTTTTTAGTAGATAGTTATAAACTTACAATTAAACCAAATTTTCAGCTTATATGTTTGGAATTTTGAAAAATGAATATCTAGAGTTGTGATTAGTAAGTTATTTGAAGTCTGATAGAACCAAATTGTTTTTTGATGAATAGTAACATATTCTTATGAATAGTAATATCACCCATATGGATAGTAAATAATAATATTATTTTATATTATTAAGTTTATTAAATAAAAAGATCTTGATTAATTTCTCAATGAGATATAAAATCAGTTATAGTTTTAAAATTATTATTGTTGGAAGAAAATATGATTTTATTTAAAAATTATATTAATCATATTTAGAAAATTAGTTAATAAAATGGAGGTAAATTTTGAATTCCACACATAAAACATAAGTTAGTGTGAATCTATTTTATTTTTCTCAAATACTTGATTTTTTGGTGAATAGTTAAATTCGATAATTTATGAAAAACGAAGAATAAATAAATTTATGCATCATGATTGAGTCTTCGATGCTATAAATGGACATTTCTTTGAACTAAAATGAATATATTAATGTTTTGGGTTACATGGTTAACGGATACTAAAAGTCTTGAGAAAAATTATTAAATTAATGATTAAAACTATGGAAAACCCATCTTCTCCTCCACTATAAATACCACCCTCACTCCCTCGTCATCTCACACCTCTAAAGATTTGAGCATTTATTAATTTCTTAAAAATCCCCTTATGAAGTAGATTATTCATGTCCATGACCTCTTGGTCTCACCAAATGGCCAAAACCCAAGGCCATAAGGAGGATCTCAAGGAGAAGAGTTCAAGTGGTAAAAATATTCTTTTATTTTCTTATGGGTTCTTTTCAATTATTTATTTTATTATAATATATTATCCTATCCTTATCCAAGAGTAATGAAATCAAAATTTTTATATATATTATGGATATTTTTCATTTTTATGGAAAAATTAATTTTCATTCTTCCTCTCCTCTTCCTCTTATTCTAAAAATAAAAACACAGTCAGTGATGTGCCAATTTACCAAAGTCATGGATAATGTGTTTTTAATTTCTATTAATTCCTTAAAAACTGGTTCTAAAACCACATTAATGGAAGAAAAAGATTTTAATATTTATGATATATCATCTTTCATGTTTTTGACTTAACATATATATATATATATAATTATGTTATATAATGAAACTAGTTTGTGATTATTATAGAACAACTAAAATGGTCTAAATGAATGTCACTAAAGATTTATCTAATGATTCATCCTCATACATAAAAATGAATCATTGGATAATTTAATAAAATGAAGAAATAGTAATACCATTTAATTCCACTGTTGGAGTTTCTTTTCCATATGACAAGAAATTCTAATACAAACCAGCCATGGAAATCATGTAAACAACGCACCCGAAACAATGGAAGGAAAAAAACTAATAATTAAATGGTGAAATGATGTTATGAAATGATCATATATAGTGTTATAAACAAGAATATGTTTCTGTAAGATATTAATAATACAATTTTAATGATTATATAAAAGGTTTAAACACATTTTAATTATGAAGAACCTGAGGTATGTGAATTCACAACCCAATTTACAATTTTTTGGTTAACATTCTAATTCAATAATTATATGGTACTAAGATTATTTGTTTGAAGATTATTTGTTTATATTATGTTTTATTATATGTATTTATAGTGTATAAACATAATACTATCATTCTATTAATTATCATTTTAATTATATGATATTGGTAAGGGTATTTCCATTAAAAATCATCTTTTAAAATACTTTTTTAGAAAATTCAAAAGTAAAGTTTTATGGAATTATTCAAGTATTATGATTATATTCTAGATTTTTGGAGTTTTTTTTGATTATGGGTGGGACCTATATCTCCCTCCAATTCATTTGGTATTTTTATGTCAGAGGTCATCCATATGGTAACGCCATGTGTAACTATGATGGTTACACCATAATGTATCCATGAGTGTTGCATTGTAAGGTAGCCACGAGGGTTACAAATCATAAAGTAGTCGTGAGAGTTAAAAAAATAAAAATTTAATCACACAAGATACAGTGATGATCTATTTATGTTTTCTATGATTTATAGAAATATCATGTTGAAAAAAAATTAAGTATATGATTATTTATGTGCGAGAAGTATGTGTTTGTGAAAATGATTTCATATGTTTATAAGTATTCATAAGATAAGGGTTTGTTTTCTTATTTTTTATTTCAATTAATGATATTTTTATACTCATCCCATGTTCTTAATTGTTTTTAATAGGTTATAAGGATGCGTAAAATATATAAGGAGGTCATGATAAATATTATGAGTATTTTTTAAATAAATCAAGTTATTGATTTGTGTTTAAAATTTTATGTATTGGAAGAAATGGATATGATTTTAAGGCTACCCACATTGTATACTTGTGGAATAATATGTATGAGTTACTTTCTAACTTTATAAAACTCTAAACTACAAATAACTATGGGAATGTAAAGAAGTTAAATTTAGTTGATATATTTAGAATATATATTGTTTAAGGTTGTGTGATTGTAAAATATTTCACACTTCTCCCCATATAGATAATTCAACCATATTTTAAATTAAAAAAATAGATTCCAAATTCAAATAAGGTGTAGGATAGTTTTCTCATGAAATTATAACTACCTTTAGGCATAGGTTATCACATTATCATTTTTAATCACTACACAACCTAAGATCTTTTTTAATGTGTCATTGTATACTACAAATACTTCCCCACTAGTCATAAGTATTAGTACTAGTGTAATTATAACCTTAGTTTTTACCACTTTAAATAAGTCTTAACATTCATCGGTCCATACAAGATTTTCTCACTTCTGATTCATCTTGGTTAGTGGATTTTAAAATCTTGAGAAGTCCTTCAAAAATCACTAATAATACCCTTTTACACCAAGGAAACTACATATCTTCCTGACAGATGTTGGCCTAGTCCACTCCTCAATTGCTTTTTCCTTGGAAGGGTCCATAGACATTCCTTATTTTTATATCATACCCCAAGAATGATACTTCCTCCATCTAAAAATCCCATTTAATATAATTTTTATAATGTTTATTCCTTCAAAATGTCTTTATCATAGTATTTAAATGCTCTTTATATTTATCCTTGATCTTTGAATATATCAAAATATCACCAATAAAGACTACTAAAAATGTGCCTTGGTAATCTCTAAAAACTCTATTCATTAGGTTAATGAATATTACTGGATAATTACTGAGTCCAAATGGAAGCATTATAAACTCATAGGGTTTATACCTCGATCGAAAGGCATTCTTGGGAATATAATTCATCTTCACCTTTAATTAGTGATATACTGATCGTAGGTACACCTTAAAGAAATACGTGGACCCACATAGTTGATCAAACATGTTATCTATCTATGTAAGGTGATACTTGGTCTTTATCAGGAGTTTTTGGGTCATGATAATCAATGTAGAGGCGCACTGATGAAGTTGACTGGTGCACCCCATGGTGAAGAACTCAGGCTTGTAAAACACTTGCCTATATTCTCTATCAACTGATTTTTTAGTTCTTATAAAATAATGGTGGCAATTTTATAAGGTTTATTTGATATAATAATTGATCCATGGATAAGTTCAATTGAGAACCCAACCTCTTGGTCAAGAGGAAGACTAGTAAATTTCATAGAGAACACATTAGTGTAGTTGCTTACGATGTTCATGTCTTCTATCATGATCCAAACCTTTTTACCAATAATTTATGTATGATATGATTTATCATATGGAAATAATATTCAAAATTAAAATAACGATTTTGAATGAGATTCATCCTCTATCATACACTCTAACAGAATTGGAGGATGCTTCATGATTTGAAAAGTGATATCAATTTCTCGACAGTCGATGTTGGATTTGTATAAAAATAGTCAATCCATGCCCAAAATAATATAAAACATTACTAAAGGAAGTATGACAATGTAGAGAGCCGAAGCTTAATGTACATTGACATTACATTACTTTTGCATAATACTTAGTACATAACAAAAACACACACACAAGGACCGTAATAGTTTAGTGTCTTTGGAAACTCGGAATATAATCTTCTAATCACGGTGAAAGATCTTCAACATCTCCCATAATGATCTTCCTTTTTTTATACCTAAAACCTTTATTTATATCTTGGGGAAAAGAAAACATAAAAGGGTGAGCTAAAATGATCAGTAAGGTAAACAAAAGAAATATCAATCACATCATATTCATAAGAACATAACATTTTGGAAATCTTAACCTGCAGAAGAGATCATAATATCATAACATGAGATAAATAATAGTAGTGAAATGTAATCCCAATAATCATAACATAAAAAATGAAACTTTGTGGAATACACACATAATCATTGAGAATCATTTCTTGTTAGTCAAGACTCATTTCCAATACTATCTTAGTGGACAAAGTCCACTTCTGAACCGAGTTCACTCCTCATTTCAGTCCTGTTTCACTGAACCAGTTTAACCTGCCATTCCAGCCATGTCTATCTCATTAGATATAAAATCTTTACCCAATGCATTGGAGGGAGATATAGGTACCACCCATATCATAATGATACCATTCTTATGTGTGCCACAAAATCATAAACCATACATCATAGCATAACCCATGTAATAAAAATGGGATTCTTAAACATCATGACATCATAAAACAATTCATATAAGATAAAGGAATTCATAAAAATATAATTAGATCAAAACATAATCAAATCAATATAATAATAGGGATAAAAACAGAACCCTTTATTATCTTAGATGGAAAATAATTTTGATAAAACACTTGAACTCCATTCTTGAGGAAAATATCCTTTCTTCTTCAAAAAAACTTTTCATTTCTTAACATGTCGTACAATTATAAACTAAAAGAAGTTGATTAAAATTAAACTTGAAAACCTGTAAAGGGAGCTTCTTGGAAATAATGTTTTAATAATCCATTCATGCCGTATAAGTTAAAAAAACCATTCTTCATACTTTTGTCGGAAAAGTCAAAAAGTACCTCGTAAGAAAAATGACAAAAGATTCCTTTAATATCCTTTACTAAAAACTCACCGAAGGGTAAAATTGGATTAAAACAATTGTAGGTGGATGGAAATAATATTACATATTTAGGAAACATGGATGTGGATGATAAAATACACCCCAGTAAATTCCAAAGTATAAACAATCTCGGATAAAAATGAGATTGTGATATTTCCCTTACCTTAGGTCCGATTTGCTTAGTAAGTGTCCAAACCTCCTGTATAATGATTTAAATAATGTCATTTACTTATTCCATAATCATACTCATTGTTATGATATCATATATGGTTCACTTATGACTTTATATTACCCGTTCTTTTTTAATTCCATGTTTAAGTGCATTTTGGGTAAAATTGTTTCATTTTTCGTCAGTGTTTTGACTTCATATGATTACTTTGATCATGATTACTTAATTACAGAATATACAACATGATTTATATATAATATATATTCATAATATACATATATATAATCGATTAGTAAATGGAAATAAATACACTGTTCATGGAGATGGTAGGCCGAACGTACGCATGAACGCTGTTTTCGTTTCCTTACTGAGTTGAATGGAATTAAGTAGATGACATACATATATATACAAATAAATCCAGTATCATTATTATGTAATATATTTTATGATTAATTATTATATATACTTTATAATCATTCATGAATGGTTAATGTGGAGAATGTATCTCATCGCGTCGTGGAGACGGTAGTCCGTACGTACGCACGAGCGATGATATCGTTCCCATGATCGTGGAATTTTCTTGGAGTGTATGTATACTATTACAGGATAAATATCACTTTACAATAATCATATATAGTTATTATTTACACCATTATACCCATCCAAGTAAGGTGGCGGTGGAAAATATATTACACCACGGCGTGGAGACGGTATTCCGTACGTACGCACGTGTAGTGATTTCATTTTCCGTAGGATGGATAGATGGTGAAATAGAATTGTTTCATACATATAATAACATATCATTATATGAGTGACACTGATTTTATTACTTCATAATGAAACAACCTAAGAAGAAGGAGTGGAAGAAAAAATAAAGTTGAAAGAATCGGTAACAGACATTACCTCTTCTTTGAAGCGCCTCTTTGAGATCTCCTTTTAGGGCACTACTATTTGTCTTTGAGGAAGAAAATAACCTCTAGGATGTTGATATGGAAGTGTATAATGGAATTTGGTAGGGGTTGGCTGATCTTGAAGGCTCAATGTGGTGTGAGGAAGAGAGGGAGGAGGTGCCCTTTTATAAGAGAGGAGAGGGGATCCTTTGGAAAAACAAAAAATATAATTTTATTATAAAGACAAATTCGGTTTTAAATAGCTCCAAAATGATTTATTTTGAAGCTAAGGTGGGGATGAGTCGAACTAATCTCATCCAATAGAATTTAGAAAAGTTTAGTTTCCTATTTTAACCTTATCATTTAGATTTAACATTACGTAAAATAATTTTACTTTTACCGTGTCTTCTTGTGTTCTTATACTATAAGGTTAATAAACATACTATAAGAAGACAAAATAACCCCAAGTTGTTTATTAATAATATATATAACCTTATCTAAGTCATTTGACCGAGCCTTAGATTTTTAGGTATAAAATAACAATTAATAATATAATATTTGTTTTAAAAACTATTTTATGTCAATTTTGACACTATTTAGTAATTGATTTTTGTGAAAATCATAGCAGAATTATTAGTTAGAAATAAGTCAATTAAATCAATAATAACATGTCTTATTAACCTATAAAATTAGTGTAATTCATAAAAAGTCTTAAATTACATTTATTTGGGTATTTATAACATCAATTATGTCAATATTTTATTAATAATACAATTACTGCATCATCTTTGTGTCATAATAAATGATAATTATTTAATCCCCAAAAATTCTAAATAAATTCCTATGATTTAGATATTTGTATTATATTTCTGGATACTATTAATTTTTGAAGTTTCATGAAGTGTATAACTAAATTAAAATTATTATACTGATAAGATTTAAGAAAGTGACATGTTGTCACATTCATTGGTTTTAATAATAATTAAATTATTTTCATGGAAAAAAGTCCTTTAAATGAATCTAATCCTTCCCTATTGTGATATGGGTAGACTTTTAGTCATCTAATAGGATTTTGACATGTGTTAGGGTAATTTTATTATATTATATTTACCCTTAATTACCCGATTCACCTTTAACTATGGTAAATAAAATTTACCGTAGTTACTATTCATAATTCCCAAAAATAAAAAGTATTTTATTAACATAATTTGGATCCAATGATTCCAAATATGGAATCCATTTTTCCAAATTCAATACACAAAAGTTTCAGAAATTAAATTAAAATTAATCCCGTTGTCGAAAAAAGCGGGTTTTTCTTTAAAACATTGCAAAAGATTGAATTGATTTATCCTACGAATTCAAGGTAGAATAAATGGTACTGACATACATTATATTAAATGGTAAAAATATATTCTATTTATAATTTAAAACCATTAAAAATTATAATTTAACCATATAAATTATTGCGATGAAAAAAAGTTGTTTTTAATTAAAATATATCGTGTTTTTACTATTCATCAAAATATGAAAGTTACCAGAATGATTTGAAAATTTATCCAAAGTAAATTTTTATATCATGATTCAAAAGAAGAATTTTATTTTTTCAAATTTAACTTATAAACATGTTAAAAACTAGATTTAAAGTGGGTGCGCCATCAAAAGGAGGCAAAACTGCATTTTTTGAAAAATACTTATTTTACCTGAAATATTTATTTTGTTCTTATACCATGTTTTAGAAAATGTGAAAGACGAATAATAATGTTATAAGATTAAAATTTTAGTTAATACTATTCATAACGGCTAGTTCATAATAATATTATAAAAATATATCGTTGTTTAGTAAAACCCGGTATTGCGTACAACACACGCTATCAAGGAAGGTCGCGATTGCGTGTAATGCAAGCCAAGTCAGGGTTGTGTGCTGTGCAAGAATCCTTCGATGTTTTTTATAACATAATCCAACCATATTTCATTTATACATTGAATATATATATATATATATATATATATACTCAATGTTGCGTAGAATAACTATTATCAAAATTGTGTGTAACACGATCCAAGAATATTGTTGTGTATACTGCAAGCTAATACGGTATTGCGTATAACGCAAGGTAATATTGGCGTAGCATAAAACACAAGACATTAATGAAATTAAAAGAATATTTTTCATAAAATCTCGGGGTGTTACATTCTACCCCCCCTTAAAATGAATTTCGCCCTCGAAATTCGTCGGGGTTATAAAAGGTTTACTATTCGAAAGTTTCTTTAATAGAAACCCTCATCATAAAAAGGAATACCAAAACCAATATTTAAAAACAAAAGTATGAAACGTAATGGTTACGAAAATAATCTAATCACCGGGTTTCCACATAGGTGAAAATATGGATATGGATGAGAAATCTAACCATCATGTTCTGATGGAGAGTGGTAGAGAACATGGCTATGGAAAATCCAGAAATCACAAAGCCATAAATTTATGATGATCTAAGGTACCATATGATTCATCAGATATAAGAGCACTAGGACAACATTTTGGGTTTTCAAGATCATTTCCCTAAAGTTGATGAAATTGGAATTAGAAGAAATACTTTCGTGATTTTCGTATAGTCTCACCGTTTGTCGTTCTTTGGACAATTTCCACTTCATCTCATAAATAAATGAAGTTGAATTTGTCATTCGTGATGTGTTAGCAGATCATGTGATAGAATTATGGGTCATTCCATCTGTCTCAAACAAAAGGTTAGAAATTTTTTGAAAAAATACATAAGTCCTTCTATAGTGAGATTAATCATATATGGTTCCTAAAATGAACTTATACTTCATATATCATAACGCTTAATAAAATAAAACTAGTTTCTACTAACCAGGGACTTCATGTAGGCCGTGGTAGGCGATAAAGGCCAGTCGCACTTCGTTTGTGGGTTTGATTCCTACGACCTTGTCCGACGCGATGGGTTTCCGCCCGTCCTGCAGGTTGTCCTTTTTCTAAAACTATATTACTATAACATCCCATCAATAATATCGAAAAAAACGTATATCCTTAAACAATACTAACTTATGTCCAACATAATCCATTCCAATCATTAGGCTTATCCATAATACTGCAGTCCATTATCATAATATAGTGAAAATGATTACCAGAGATTTAATACCATCGTTGATCCCCATATATCATAAGATATGTCTTGTCGGCCACATTCCAAACATTCAAAGGCCTTAATCATGTATTCTCGTGAATACCCATTGAACCTTAGTAAAAAAATGAATGTAGTTAAAAGTTAACAGTTTACACATACCAAAATCCTCAAAATTCTATATACTCAAACCCTGATATCACTTAGTCCTCATATCAATCATGAGCTCATGAATACTATCAAACACATTAGATTCTCTTTATCCCGTCATTATATGCATATCATCCACTTTCCAAAAATATTTCAATCACTTTTCATGGTTACCGATGCCATAAAATTATTGAAAACCACAATAGACCAAAACATAAATATTCCAATATTCCACGATACTATATACAACATTATTTTGGAATCCCATTACATAAACACTTAATCATTCCACCACATCGTTGTCATATTCAACATCTCCAATGGTGATCACATGTGACTTCCCTTTGTCCTTTTCCTTAAGTGGTTTCTCTTGTCGATCATCACTAACCCTTGGATTAGGGCATTTATTAGCATAATACCCCATTTACATGCACTTGAATCATTGATGTGTAGTAGGTTCATTCTGTGTATCCCTTCCTTTGTTTGCATCATTAGGCATCTTCTTCCCATCATTGTGGCATTCAAATTCCCGACGACCTTCCTTTCCACATTTGAAATATTTACTTGTCCCTTTAAGGCAATATCCCCCATGCTTTTTTCTACACTTTGAGCATAAGGAAACATTCATCTTCCTTTCACCATTATTCTGAGATTTCTCCTTAAACTCCATCTTTCGTTTCTTGTCAAAACTATGAGATGGATACGTAACACCAACTTCCATTTCTACCTTGATTGAACAACACACAATTTATTCATGGCTACTGAAGTATCTTATAGCTAATTCCCTTCGATGATTTGGTTTTAAGCCACTGAAGAATCGATCAACTTTACTTTTAGGTTGGATGATAAATCCAGATGCATACTTTTCAAGCCATGTAAAATTCGCTTCGTATATACCAACAGATTCATTATCCTTTTGCTTTAGTTCAAGAAACTCCTTCTCCATCTTTGTTCGAAGAATACGAGGGAAGTACTTATTGAAAAATAAATTCTTGAACTCGTCCCATTCCATGCACTCAATTTCATCTCTTTGCCTCGTATTCTTGAAAAGATTCCCCCATTGATCAGCTTCACCATCCAAACGATATACTGCTAAGATGACTTTATCATGTTTAGAACATTGAAGAACTGAAAATATCTTTTTAGTGGTACTGATCCATTGTTCAACAACAAGTGGATCAGAAGACCCACTAAAAGAAGGTGGACGTTGCCTCATGAAGGACTCAATAGAATGTTGTTCCCTTCTCTGCTCATTTGGAAGTCCAGAATGATTCATAGCTTGTGTAAGTATAGAAATAAGATTTTTCACTCCATCTCCCATAACATTTGTCTGTTCAGGAGGACAATCATTGCATTGTCCATTACATTGTTCAACACAGTTCCTTCGGGTTCCATCCATCGTCTAAAACCCAAAAATAATAGTGAGAGAGGCAAAAATCATGCTAGGGAAAACAACATAATAAAGGGGGAGTATCCTAAATATCTAACATCTTAGGTTAAATTCTATGATCATTACCGTAGTTCTAGGACTATATCCTATACGTATACTTATCCTTAGGGATATCCATAGACATACCTTAGAAATATCTCTAGGGATCTCACTAACATTTTCGCATCCTAGTTTCCAAAGGTTGACTAATCCTTTCCTCTGATACCAACTATAGAGACCCGAAGCTTAACGTACATTGACATTACATTAATTTTTAGGAATACTTAGTACATAAAAAACACACACACACAAGGACCGTAATAGTTTAGTGTCTTTGGAAACTTGGAATATAATCTTCTAATCATGGTGAAAGATCTTCAACATCTCCCATAAAGATCTTCATTTTTTTATACCTAAAACCTTTCTTTATATCCTGGGGAAATGAAAACATAAAAGGGTGAGCTAAAATGCTCATTAAGGGTAAAAAAAAGAAATATCAATCACATCATATTTATAAGAACATATCATTTTGGAAATCTTAACCTGAAAAAGAGATCTTAATATCATAACATGGGATAAATCATAGTAGTGAAATGTAATCCCAATAATCATAACGTAAAACATGAAACTTTTTGGCATACACACATAATCCTTGAGAATCATTTCTTGTTAGTCAATAATCATTTCCAAGACTATCTTAGTGGACAAAGTCCACTTCTGAACCGAGTTCACTCCTCGTTTCAGTCCTATTTCACTGAACCGGTTTAACCTGCCGTTCCAGCCATGTCTATCCAATGAGTTACAAAATCTTTACCCAATGCATTGGAGGGAGATATAGGTCCCAACCATCTCATAATGATACCATTCTTATGTGTGCCAAAAAATCATAAACCATACATTATAGCATAACCCATGTAATAAAAATGGGATTCTTAAACATCATGACATCATAAACCAATTCATATAAGATAAAGGAATTCATAAAAATATAATTCCATCACAACATAATCAAATCAATGTAATAATAGGGATAAAAATAGAACCCTTTTGTATCTTAGATGGAAAATAATTTTGATAAAACACTTGAACTCCATTCTTGAGGAAAATATCATTTCTGCTTCAAAAACACTTTTCCTTTCTTAACATGCCATACAATTATAAACTAAAAGAAGTTGATTACAAATAAACTTGAAAACTTGTAAAGTGAGCTTCTTGGAAATAATTTTTTAAAAATCCATTCATGCCGTATAAGTTAAAAAAAACATTCTTCGTACTTTTGTCAGAAAAGTCAAAAATTACCTCATACGAAAAATGACAAAAGATTCCTCTCATATCCTTTACTAAAAACTCACCAAAGGGTAAAATTGGATTTAAAAAATTGTAGGTGGATGGAAATAATATTACATATTTATGAAACATGGATGTGGATGATAAAATACAACCCAGTAAATGCCAAAGTATAAACAATCTCGGATAAAAATGAGATTGTTATATTTCCCTTACCTTAGGTCCTATTTTCTTTATAAGTGTCAGAACCTCCTGTATAATGATTTAAATAATGTCATTGACTTATTAGAGAATCATAATCATTGTTATGATATCAGATATGGTTCACTTACGACTTTATATTACCCGTTCTTTTTAAAATTCCATGTTAAAGTGCGTTTTGGGTAAAATCATTTCATTTTTCGTCTGTGTTTTGACTTCATATGTTTACTTAGATCATGATTACTTAATTACATAATATAAAACATGATTTATATATAATATATATTCAGAATATACATATATACAATATATTAGTAAATGGAAATAAATACACTGTTTATGGAGACGGTAGGCCGTACGTACGCATGAACGCTGTTTTCGTTTCCTTAATGAGTTGAATGGAATTAAGTAGATGTCATAAATATATATACACATAAATACAGTATTATTATTATGTCATATATTTCATGATTACTTATTATATATACTTTATAATAATTCATGAATGGTTAACGTGGAGAATATATCTCATCGCGGCGTGGAGACGGTAGTCCATACGTACACACGAGCGATGATATCGTTCCCATGATCGTGGAATTTTATTGGAGTGTATTTATACTATTACATAATTAATATCACTTTAAAATAATCATATATAGTTATTATTTACACCATTATACCCATCCAAGTAAGGTGGTGGTGGAAAATAGATTACACCACGGTGTGGAGACGGTATTCCGTACGTACGCACGCGCAGTGATTTCGTTTTCCGTAGGATGGATAGATGGTGAAATAGGGTTGTTTCATACTTATAATAACATATCAGTATATTGGTGATACTTATTTTATTACTTCATAATTAAAAAACCTAAGAAGAAGTAGTGGAAGAAGCAATAAAGTGGAATGAATCGGTAACAGACATTACCTCTTCTTTGAAGCGCCTCATTGAGATCTCCTTTTAGGGCCCTAAAATTGGTCTTTGAGGAAGAAAATAACATCTAGGATGTTTCTATGGAAGTGGAGAATGGAATTTGGTAGGGGTTGTCCGAGCTTGAAGGCTCAAAGTGGTGTGAGGAAGAGAGGGAGGATGTGCCCTTTTATAAGGGTGGAGAGGGGCTTCTTTGGAAAAAACAAAAATATTATTTTATTATAAAGACAATTCGGTTTTAAATAGCTAAAAATTGATTTATTTCAAAGCTAAGTTGGGAATGGGTCGAAATAATCTCATACTATAGAATTTAGACAAGTTTAGGTTCCTATTTTAACCTTATCATTTAGATTTAACATTAAGTTAAATAATTTTACTTTTACCGTGTCTTCTTGTGTTCTTATACTATAAGGTTAATAAAATTTATATAAGAAGCCAAAAGATCCCCAAGTTGTTTATTATTAATATATATAACCTTATCTATGTCATTTGGCCGAGCCTTAGATTTTTAGGAATAAAATAACAATTATTAATATAATATTTGTTTTAAAAACTATTTTATGTCAATTTTAACACTATTTAGTAATTGATTTTTGTGAAAATCATAACAGAATTATTAGTTCTAAAAAGGTTAATTAAATCAATAATAACATGTCATATTAACCTATAAAATTAGTGAAATTCATAAAAAGTCTTAAATTACAATTATTTGGATATTTATATCATCAATTATGTCAATATTTCATTAATAAGACAATTACTGCATCATCTTTGTGTCATAATAAATGATAATTATTTTATCCCTAAAAATTCTAAATAAATTCCTATGATGTAGATAATTGTATTAAATTTCTTGAGACTATTTATGTTAGAAGTTTAATGAAGTTTATCACTAAAATAAAATAATTATACTTATAATATTTAAGAAAGTTACATGTTGTCACATTATTTAGTTTTAATAATAATTAAATTATTTTCATAGAAAAAAGTCCATTAAATGAATCTAATCCGACCCTTTGGTGATATTTTTCGACCTTTAGGCATCCAATAGGATTTTTACATGTGTTACGGTAATTTTATAATATTATATTTACCCCTAATTACCCGATTTACCTTTAACTATGGTAAATAAAATTTACCGTAGTTACTATTCATAATTCCAAAAAAAAGTAGCTTATTAACATAATTTGGATCCACTGATTCCAAATATGGAATCTATTTTTCCAAATTCAATACACAAAAGTTTCAGAAATTAAATTAAAATTAATCCTGTTGTCGAAAGAAAACGGGTTTTTCTTTAAAATATTGCAAAAGATTGAATTGATTTATCCTACGAATTCATGGTAGAATCAATTATAATGACATAAATTGTATTAAATGGTAAAAATATATTATATTTATACTTTAAAACCATTAAATATTATAATTTAACCATATAAATTATTGTGATGAAAAAAAGTTGTTTTTAATTAAAATATAGCGTGTTTTTACTATTCATCAAAAGTATGAAAGTTACCAGAATGATTTGAAAATTTATCCAAAGTAAATTTTTATTTCATGATTACAAATAATAATTTTATTTTTTCAAATTGAACTTATAAAAATGTCAAAAACTAGATTTAATGTGGGCGCTCCATCAAAAGGCGGCAAAACTGCATTTTTTTGAAAAATAATTATTTTACCCGAAAAATTTATTTTGTTCTTATACAATGTTTTAGAAAATGTGCAAGACGAATAATAATGTTATAAGATTCAAATTCTAGTTTATACTATTCCTAACGGCTAGTTCATAATAATATTATAATAATATATCGTTGTTTAGTAAAACCCGGTATTGCGTACAACACACGCTATCGAGGAAGGTCGTGATTGCGTGTAATGCAAGCCAAGTTAGGGTTGCGTGCTTTGAAAGAATCCTTAATTGTTTCGTATAACATAATCCAACCATATTTCATTTATACATTGAATATATATATATATACTCAATGTTGCGTAGAATAACTATTATCAAAATTGTGTGTAACACGATCCAAGAATAGTGTTGCGTATACTGCAAGATAATACGGTGTTGTGTATAACGCAAGGTAATCTTGATATAGCATACAACACAAGACATTAATGAAATTAAAAGAATATTTTTCATAAAATCTCAGGGTGTTACAGACAACATTTTTTGGGATGTTCAGTTGAACAAAATTAATTTGGTAGGAGTTATAAACTTTAGATGCAATAATTTCCCAATTTTTTGTCCTAATAGATAACTCATCCTCAATATTTTGAGGTGGGGTTTGAATAATTATTTTAAAAATGAATGATTTGAATGAATGTGTAGAACCAGAATCAAATAGAAAATTCACTATTCATAAATGGATAATCAGTATACATATCACCAAATCATTTTCGGGCTCCACATCAATGGTAGTGATGGTATAAACCTTCCCTTGATCCTTTCTATTAGGTGGATGGTGACATTGATTACCCTAGAGGACTTTGGGTTTAGTTCATTGGCTTCCCTAGTCCCCTTGGTCTCTATATTCCAAGCATTGCACTATAGTCATTGATCTCCTTTTATACAAAACATTTTCTGAATTCCTTATGTATCTTAAACATTCATGAGTTTTGTGGCCTTCTCTCCAACACTTATTGCATTTACCTATCCCGTTAAGGAAATTCCTAGGATTCTTTTTTACCAAATTTTTGACATGTTGGTGGTGGGGTTTTCTTTCCACCTTTCTCATTAGATCCTCCAGCTTGAAACTCCATGTAATGTTTCCTTTCACCACATCCATGGGACAATTATTCAAACTCCCTATACTATTTGAGATAACATCAAAAAACTTCTTCATATCTCCCAGAGTCTAGAATTTCAGTATCCTTTCGAATGTGTACCTTTAAAACACAAAAGAATCTAATGATTTTTCTATCATTGTTGATAAAAAATACCAATGAATACATTTTATGCCTTGTGAGACTTTCATTAAAGGTCATGAAATATTCGCAATCCTTTGAATTCATATATATACCTCTTTCCCAATATTTATTTGAGGAGATCGTGAGAAATACTTTTTATGAAACATTTTCATAATGTCTTCCCACTCCATCTCTTAAAATTAATCCTTTGTCTTGGTGTTATTAATCAACACCAACCACTGGTCAGACTCTCCATTTAGATGTTAAATTACCAGAGTCATCTTATCCATCTCATAATAGATAAGTAAAAAAGAGATCTTCTCCATTAATTTGACCCACTATTCTATGACTAGTGGATAATAATATACATTAAATGTTGGTGAGAATTACCATATAAAGGAATTTCGTTCCAATTCCTCCCTCTTAGTTTAATTAGGATGTCACACATTATTAATGTTATTATTAACAACATGAGATATATTGGTAAGATTTTCTAGGATATTTTGAACTCTACCTCTGAATCCAGTGGGGTTGTTGTTTAGGAAATCACTACATTGTCCCTCATAAGGGTTGTTGGCCTAGTTTCTCTGGGTTCTATCCATTTCCTAAAACTGAAAATTTTAGAACCAAACATTAGTTAAAAATTCATGAATAAATAATTTATTCCTTTTTAAAATTAAGTATAAAGGAATATCTTGTGGGACACATATGTTTGTAATTTTTTAAAAAATAAACATTCATGGATGGTTACCTATATATAGTCTCAGAATAAGGGTTTTAACAAAGGTTCTCTAATCATAATTACAAAATTAATTAAAATTTGATCTGATACCAACTATATCTACCAGAATTTTTCGTACATTACTATTACATAATTTTATGATAAAAAACATAATAGTGTTACAAATACAGGATCCAAAGATTTGGTGTCTGGAAAAAATTAGGATGATGCATCAATTTTACAAAGTAAAGCATGAACATTTATTTAATTCATCATTCTATATATTCTTATTGTCCCTCATGTTCTCTTTATTATAAGTATTTACCTTGGGATATAAATAAAATATAGGTGAGCTAAAAGCCTAGTAAGAGGATAGATAAGAACATGAATCAAAACAATATGAGTGAGCATAATAATTATCTTCATAACATAATAATTGGATCATCATCACAATCTTGAGAGGAAAAATTAGATGAAAGCATGGAATGTGGAAATACATAAAAATGAAACATCATGTTTTAGTGGTTAAATACCACACATAGTTGTGAAAAATGATATCATCATGTTGACACATATTAAACTTTATCTCACTATATTCATCACATTACCCAATGAATTATAAAACTATGTAATTATAGGTCCACCATTCGCATCATAAAATTTAAATGCACTATATAATTCCTGGTGCACATGTCACATCATAATAGTTACATTATCATGCATTCCACATAAAACATAATCATTATTTGACATAAAATAACCAATTTAAAGGATCAGATTTCATTTAATAAAGAAAAAATTTATAAAATTCAGTGTTACCATGAAAAAAACAGTATAAGATTCTAGGTATATATCTTGATTGAGGAAGAAAAAATCTCATAACAAGGAAATGACGTGCTTTTTAAAGAAAAGTTATTTTGATGAAAAACATTCCATTTGTTATAAAACTATACTGGAAACATTTATATCCAAAAAAGTAAAACGTAATAAAAATAATAATATTTATATAAATATAACGGAACATCCATACTAGAAATTGAAGAAAGAGATAAAACACAAAGGAAGAGAGTTGGGTTCGAGAATTCCCATTACCTTATATCAGAATGATTTTTTCTCATTAATATCACGGATAATCATGATAAATTCATTAATTTATGAATACAGAACCATTTAAACATGAATTTGATTCATTTTCCTTTATTAAGAACATTTATGTAATTTTTGATGAGTTATAGAGTCCAATTCCATTGTTTGGGAGTGTTCATTTTCTTGATTTTCATGACCGATTTTCTTGTATTTAATTATGAATATTCATATACAACAAAAAAATTCTATAAAATTGAAATTATTGGTTATTAATGGTCATAAATAATTTTAAATGGTGATATATATAATTCAGTTAAATGTTATGAGGATGAATCATTAGATAAGTCATTTATGATAATTTTTTAGATTATTATGACGAGTTTTCAATCACCACAGAGTCATTTTGTTTTATTATTCAATATTATGTATATAATTTAGTTGTAGAAGATAAAAATATTTTTAAAATAAATTATAGAATCTGTTTATAAACCATTATAATTGTCTAATTAATATTCTTGAAGGCGTTAAAGTAAAATTATAATAAATCATTCACGATGTTGATAAATTGACTCATCACATGCGATGATTTCATTTTTAGAAAGAGAGAGAGGGATGAAGGCGTTTAATGATGGATATTAAATTTCAAAGATAATATTATATTTTATAAAATATTCATGAGTTATCATGTAAATTTGGATAGATAAGGTGATGATAGGATAATAAAAGAAAAATAAATTACAATAAAATCAAAAGAAAACGAAAGATTATTTTACCTCTTGATTTCATCATCATTGAGAACCTCCTTAGGGTATAAGGTTTGGTATTTTGATGCGAAAAAAGGCTCCAGGATGTGGGGAGTGTCTTGGAAATATGATTTTTCAGAATTTGGACAAGTCTAAAATCTTTTATGTTATGAATATAAGAGGTGGTGAGGGGTGGTATTTTTAGGAGAGGAGAGGGGTGGTTTCCATTATTTTATTCATTAGTTTATTATTTTGGATCTAGACTATGAACAGTTGGAGAAATATCACTAAATATTTCAAAATAATGAATAGTATTTCAATATTATTCTTATTATATTAGTTATGAATAAATTAATAGAGTATTTAACTTATAATGTATATATACCATAAATTACAGTATTTTACTATTCCCCAAAAAAATCAAGTATTTTAGAAAAATCCAAAAACTTAACCCTAAAAAATTTTCAATGTATATAATTAAAAATGGACCTTAATTTTATGAAAATAATTTTCTATGAATGATAAATTTAATTTTTAATTAAAATCATAATTTACTTGGAAAACATATATTTTAAAATTATAACTCATTTTATGACACTTTTAAAAATTAAATAAGGTTTCATAAAAATATCTTATAATCATAAGAAAACAAAATATTAATTTATAACTGAATTTTATGAATTATTTTATTTATTTTAAATCATTATATTAATTAGAAAATGTTTATTAAATATTTATGACTTACAAAAATAACCATACATAATTAATAATTTCTAATAAATTTATATACTTATACTATGATATGATTATATCACATTACAATTTGTAAGGTGCATAAATTTTATTTATACTTTATTGGGTGATTTTACTATTCTATTTTCAAATTTATTATTCAGAAGGGTTATATTAATATTACAATGGTAATATTATGATTCCATCATGATATGTTCTTTAACTTCTGGAAATAACTCTCACTTCATTCATTCTTCAATTATAATGTTTGTATTGTTTTAACGAAGAAGATTTTATTTGGTTCTTACTATATGGTATAATTACAAGAAGGAAATTTCTATTGAGTAAATTTTGGGTCTTTATAAGATTTATCTTCATCATGATAATTTCTTTTTAATTATTACTAAATAAATAACTACCTTAAATTCATACACAATTCTGATTCTTTGATTATATTTAATTTAAAAATCAAATAAATAATATTTAATATACTAAAAGTAATATAATTTGAGATAATTAATCAGTCTATGAATTTTATAGATAAATATGAAATTTTTGGGCTATAATAATCTATTTTTTTTCTTACTCCAAGTGTTTTCTATATATTATTAAGGTCAAAACAATGAATACTTCTAAAAATTAACTCTAATGATATATTATAATTTTTAATATTTTAATAAGTGATATAAAATTTCTAAAAGTCATAGATTTAAAAAATTTATTAGTATATGGTCTATAATATCATCCATGATACATTTATGGGTTTTTTCATTTGTATTATTAATATTGACCCTAATAGATTAAAGAACATTGTTGACACGTTATGTTTAAAAATGGTTAAAAATGGGGGAAACTAAAACCTAAGGATAATAGCTGAGTAAAAACTCATCTTATTTTTATGTAATAAGATTATTTAGACCGATACTCATCATATATTATAAAAAGGTATGTTTGGAGCCATTTTTAATTAAATATTAAATTATATTAATTTAATATTTTATAAATTTCCAAAAGTGTCACTCACAACAATTATAAGTGGGAAACCCCTCCCTTAATTATTTAAACCACATTGAGACATATATGTCAAAAAAACCCAAACAATTACTCTTCTAAATATAATTATACACATATTTTATGTTCTTTCCATTCCTAAATAGAAACCCTGTATATCTTAAGAATATACTTAAAGGGAATCAAACAAAGAAGAGGTAAACATCTTGATCAAATATTTAATGTTTATTTCCTCTTATAATTACTATTAATGTATTTTAACTATCCTAAAAAATAAATATACAAAAATAAATATAATAATATGTTTTTATGATAATTTTAGAACAACATTCCATATGTTCTCCATCCTACAAAATGTGAAAACAACAATCATTCGTATCTAAGACTTACCATCTCCACATGGCGGTGTAATTCATTTATCAACACCTAATTAATTAGATTTCTATAAATATAGATATGATGAGAATATATGGAATTTATGAGATATTTTTTATTTTAAAAATATTAATAATTAATCATTTTTTTTATTTCCATCCGTCAAAAATTAAAAAACAATGTTCATGGGTACATACAACCTTCCACCTCCACAGATGATGTAAATAATTTCTCAATATATATCTTTATGGATGAATATAAATATATATTTAACATATTTAATATTTATAAAATAAATCATATTTCCAAAGATGATGGATCGATGAAAAAATTATAAGGACATGAAATAATTAATCAAAACATATATGAAAAATGAAGTCGTTACCACCCGAAATAGTGCTTTTAACAGTGAATTGATAATACATGGGTGATAAAATAAGATAATTGAATAATATATTGTATTATATATTATATTATAGTTATTTAATTGTTTTAAAATAAATATATATTTATTATATATGAGTTTCAAACACATACAAATGGAATCAAACATGAGGTAAGTGTTTCTAATATCTCTTTTACTTATTTGAATCATATTCCATATTCACCACTTATTACTTTTGTGTGGTGTTTATAATTTACCTTTGATATATTATATCATGAATATTTTTATCTTCATGGTATCAAAATTTTCATTTATTTTTTTTAATGGGGCATATGATTCAAGTGAAACTGATGTTTTAAGGGGTTATTTCTCAATCTCATCAATATTCATGATAGTTTATTTTTATGTCTCAGATCATGAAATTTATCTTACATTTCCATAATTTTTAAAATTATTTAAATTGTGTTTTACAATTATCCAATACTTTTGGACTTCATTTTTTCCATTGTTTTACTTTTTACAACGTGTTTTAAAATGAATCTTTCCATAGTTTTTTGAACACGGTACTTTTCAAATTTTATTATAAAACTGGAAAAGGAATGTGTTTTTTAACGTATATGGAAGGAGAAAAATTTCCTAACATCATTAAAATACAATGTTTTAATGATTATTTTATAATTTTATAATGTTATTTTAAATGAAAGAAAATTCTTTATTACATGCACAATTTTTAGATTTTGAAAATTATTTTCAAAGTAAAAGGATATTTTCCCCATGAAATATTCTTGAAATATTTTTAATTTATTTTCATATATTTGAAAATAATTTGTTACATATTATATTTAGGATGTATTAAAATGATACAATTAATCATATTTCTTTGAGTTGTTTTTGATCAATTCGATCAGGGAAAACATTGATATTCAGTATGACTAGTTATTCTAATACAAACAATAACAAGTTTTGTTAAGGATTTATAATTTAGTTGTATTATTTATTCATATGAGGAATGAATTCTGAATTATTAAGTTATATGGGGGTTAGGAAATATATACTTTATGAACTAGTATGTCTAATTAGAAAAACTAGATTGGAATTCTCCCCGAGGCCTTACCCATTTATTCAGATATCATGGCACAAGGAATTGATGGTATCTAAATATGTATTGGCTAAGGCCTTGACAATATATTTCAAGTTTTCCACATTATTCATTACATCATTGTGAGTTTAATAATTTATTTCTATGTTATTATTTGATTTAATATCCATGGATGAGTTTTTAGCTCATGTGATTATTTATATAGCATTACATGATCATAATTTGTTCTTTCTATATTATTCATGATTTGTAACATTATCTAATATATTAATACCATTATTGAGAATTTGAGGACAACCCTTTCTGATGTTTTCTTTTCCAAAAGATATTAGGAAGTGTTTTTATAGATTTATAAAGATATTATAAAATAAATAATTTTGTTCTCATAGAAAACACTATGTTGTATTACACATTTTTAAATATAATTTGAAATTCAAGTATGTATCTAGTTTACTAATACTACCAAATTATTCATTCCTTTTGGGTGCAAATTCTTGTATATAGTTATAATGTAAAAAAGTAAACCCTAGCTATGGATTTTTTGTGGTTAATGTATTTATAGTTTCTATCATGGAATGTTTAGTAAAAACTATGGGAACTATATTCAGTAAAACATAGATTATATAATATAACCCTATGAATGAATTTAAGGACAAGTATAAGTATAAGAAGCCATCCTATATATTTTTTAATAACCATGGGAAAACTTGGTGAAACCTAATGACTAATATACAGATAATAAGGTGTAATTATTTAGGAACTCATTGAAAACTATTCCATGATTACTTGATAGCACACTATGATTAGTATTGTTTAATGATTACACATTGATTTTATTGGTTTTATTCATTGGTTGAAACCAGAAGAAATTATGTTAACATTTAGAGAAATGAAATATTCTTTGATTTTGTAAAACTAAAGTGGATTATGAATGAAGATAAATATAATTATATTATTTATAATTATATATGGTGATATATATTTAAAAACATGAATTGTGGTGAGCTTCCTATTATGTCAAATTTGAGAAAATTTAAATTGATGGATGTTTAGGTGACAGTGATCATAAAGTTAAGAAAGTTCAATTTCAATTTTTTCAAGTATGTAGAATGATTAACAAAAAATAATGTCTCAAATATTGGGGATGTTTTTCTCTATGCGGATACAAAGGGAATAGAGTAAAAAAATTCCAAATAATTCAAGGCCTTAAATTTGAAGAACAAGGTCATTATCTGAGCCAATGCCCTAAACTAAGGGTCACTCCTGAGACCAAAGAAGGGACATTAATATAAAAATTGTTGAAGTAAAAGTATTGGAATGTTTGTTTTATAGAAATTTTTTGTTGATGGCATTCTGGTTAAACCAATCAAGAAAGATATAAGGATTTCTCATCAGTAGTTTTGACATAAATTTTTTAATGTATATATTGAATGGTACCAACCATAAAGAAAAGTAATTTTGTGAAAGGGTAATATTTTATAGAATAACATTACTGATTTAATGATAATACATTATACATGTCACATATTGGGGTAAAGATAAAGTGACATGCATTTAAAACATTATGGTCAATCATAATTTTAATGGAATATATACCCAAAATTAAATTTTATGTGATGAGGGTTTATCAAGATTAAAGATATCATGGGGGACATTTATAGGAATATTACCCTATGATTTAATATATGTTTTATAAAAAAGTTTTTTAGGGAATATGGAGTTTATATTTTGTGTATATATGTTTAAATTTATTGATAACTTTTATGGTTAATTTTATTTTGAGGATGAGTAATTTATGGATGAAAAGGATAAAAGAGTTGGTAAATTTTGGAATATAATGCATAAAGTGTCATAGTGATTAGAAAAAAATGATTTTGTGGTTAATTTTATTTTTTTATGCTCAACATATTCTTTTTAATGTTATAGTTGTAGAAAAAGGATAACTTGGATACAGGTTGATAACCCATCGCATCCTGCAAGGCCGTAGTGTGTGAACCCAAAATTGAAGGGTGACAATGGGTGCAGTGCCTACCACCAGCTTATGTGATGTCCTGGTAAAAATGAAATTATTTTTTAATTAAATGATTTGATGGATAAATAATACTATGATTTTGGGAAGAATATTATAGTATCAAATATTATTGATTTATTTGTGGATTTTTATGTGATTAATGACATTCTAGGAGAAACATAATTGGTTGAAAGTATATGTGATTTATAGCATTAACATGAATTATTATTATGATGAATGATATTATGTTTTTGGAAGTGAAATATAAATTTAATGATATGACTTTAGAGGTTAAAAAATACCTTAACATTTATGTTATTGGTGTTATATTCAATATGTGAAATAAGTATAAGTTAATGGTGATTTCAGTTACAAGTATATGTGAATAATAAATTCACATGTTAGAAATGTGACATTATGAACTTATTTTGGTTTTCTATGGATAAATGTTTAATCAATTTTTTGGGTTTTGAATATGGTCATTAATTTTTTAAAGGATCATTAAGGTTAGCTATTTGTGGAATGGATTAAGATGAACATTGGATATCATTATTTGTGGTGAAATTATGATTCAATTTATTGGATAAAATATGATAACCATTCGGTTTTGGTAAATATTTCTATTCTAAATTAATGTGGTATATATTTTATGATTCATTAACATTTCTTCACACACAAAAAACCATCTTGAATATCTATCTCCTGACATAAGAGATAAAGTGGGAAAAAATCGAAAAAAATCTAAAGGAAGAGATTATGATTATAAAATGGAAAGAAGTTATATGTGTTTATTGTATTGATTGATTTATATATATTTTAAAATAATACCATGACTTTAGGAAAATGACCATGAAATACAAATGTTATTGTTTTTACTTTTCCTATCAATAAATCAAGGTTTTTTTAAAAAAATCGTTGATTTATAGTTTTACAATGGTTAAATTTCTAAAGGCCATATTCTCTATTAGTTTATATTAATCATTGGGTGTTAATTTTATCTTCCATATCCATATTTTCAGGTACAACTAATGTTATCATATTTAGAAACTGAGTTTTTTTGATGAAGTTCCTATTTTCCTTTTTCTTATTTTAAGAAGAATATTATATTAACCAATTTTATGATGTCAGTTTTCCTCAAAAGTAATTGCAAATATCACACCATTGATGAAAAATTTATTTCAAATTTTAGGGGTTAAATTTATTTAGGTGGTGGGGGGGGGATGTAAAACCTCTATATTTTAAAAGGACACTATGTTTGATAGTGTATATGACATAGAACATCAAGACTAAATGAACTTGAAAATACATTAATTTAAATATAGTTATTATAAACTTGATATTAAATTGATGCATTTGAATAATATTAACTAAATTATGAAATATATATAAAGGTCCCAATTAATAAAAATTTATTGATTAATTTTTAATAAATAAACACTCAAATTATCATAATGTCATTTTTTACATGTTGTTAAAAAATGAATTT
Organism: Viscum album; assembly: GCA_963277665.1. NCBI lineage: Eukaryota > Viridiplantae > Streptophyta > Magnoliopsida > Santalales > Viscaceae > Viscum > Viscum album. The sequence continues at coordinate 419,502,997 of OY728148.1, forward strand.
TATTACTGTTGGTCGAAATGGATAATCAAGAGGGGGGGGGGGAATTGAGTTCCAATTAAAATTTCTATTAAAAAGGATTTCTCTTAATATCCCCCAATTTAAAAACAATGTTAAACTGTAGTGAATTTATTAATATTGGAAATTTTCAATTGGCTTATTAAATATTGATTAGATCTCTATCAATTTAATCACAGGATTAAATTAGTATTTGAAGTTAACCTACTAGTTCACAACAAGTATTAACAATTGCTAATTTATGTATCAAAGTAACTATAAAATAGTTTTTTATTTCAAAGTAATAGCAGTGGAATAAAAAATATATATGTAGTATACTTTATACTTATACTAAAAAGCACAACAGATGTAACAAAGAGGATTAGTCTCAAGAAGAGACTTAGTACTCTCAAAAAAAATTATATAAATTTGATCCGCACCCTGGATCGAGGTTAATCAACAGTAAAATACTATCCAGGTCCTAAGACCTTTACCACAGTTCTTCGTGGGAAAACAAAGACAACATCACACAGGCTGTCCAGGTCATAATTGACATCTACCACTATCCTCAGTGGGATACAGTATGATGTATAGAGTTTTGAATGAGGATTTAGTATCCTCTAGTTCAGCACAGGAGACAATGTGTGTATAAAGTATACGTATTACACACACTACTCAAAATTTAAATAAATGATTCACTTAGAGAGAGTAAGTAAGAGTTTAAAATTCTCTAGAGATTAGTAGTGCAGCTCTGGACTCGTTGGATTCAGCAGAAATGCTTTTGAGTCCTTTTTTGGTTTTTCTGTTGAAAAATAGAGTATCAAGGTTCAACTTGGTGTCCTTCACAAGTGAGTATGTTCACTGGTTTCCAGTGTTCTTCATGTTTACATCAATAGTGTTGGGTTTCATGCATGAAAGTTCTTTGAAGATATTGTAATGTCTTCTTTGAGTTCCTCGTGTGTTCTTCTTTTCATGTATGTATATGCATGGAAGAATTCTATCTCTATTCCTTTTCACGCACAAACGTTTATTTCATCTCAATCTTCTTATTTATTCCATGAGCTCTGACAATGGGAATGATTAAATATTCATAGGTACGAGGTACGGTCCCCTGACATACCAACAACTAACACTAAATTTCATTAATTCCATTAAGAACATCAAATATGTTCGTTGGAATTAAATAAGAGTTTATAGAAATTCAAACAGTTTTCATGACTATCAGTGAGTCATGAGATCGGTGGGTCATTTTGAATCTTCATCGGTATCGGTAACATCAACATCGGTGACTCATTGATCATTGGTATCGGTAGCATCAACATCGGTAGATCATTGATCATCGGTATCGGTAGCATCAGCATCGGTAACTAATTGATCATCAGTATCAGTAGCTTCTTGATGAGACCAGTGATGTTGAGACCATTTTTATTGGTGCGACTGTTCCTATCATCGGTGCAACCGTTCATCATCGGTGCGACCGTTCATCATCAGTTACTTGCTCTTCATCGGTGCGACCATTGTCATCAGTGACTTGCTCTTCATTGGTGCAACCGTTTTCATTGGTGGAGCCGTTCCTATCGGTGCAACCATTGCTATCGGTGCGACCGTTCGGTGAGACCATTGTCATCGGTGACTTGCTCTTTATTAGTGCGACCATTCCTCATTGGTGACTTGAGAATATAACTAACGGCGAGACAAAACATGGAATTTTCACAAAGTGTCTGTTTGATTCTAGAATACTTCTAGTTCAACAGTAAAACATAAACTAACACATATAAACATATGTAAACACGAATTAAAAAAAATATAAACATATTTAGAACAATTTGAACAAAATACTAAATTTTTATAAATACAAAAATGATTTGGGATTATTAAAATAACCATCTAGAGAGAGTTCAACAATCTCCCCCTTTTTGGTAACCACAAATAAATGACATAAATGAAGAGAGAATATATTATCTCATTCAGTATGCTCCCCCTATATAAAAGAATATATTCCAAAAGATAAAATAGGGTTAGAATAGAAAATATAACTTATATAACTGAGTCATTCACCCCATATAATTTGAGTCAGATAATACAATTCATTATCCTCTTTCATCATTACTCCCACGGAGATACATAGGAATTATTTCGACCCTTTGTATCCATGCATGCAGTAAATAGCCAGCATGGGGACATATTCACATTCAGTTCACCCATTCATATGAATGATCTCTCTGATTTCTCCCCCTTTGGGATTATCAAAAAGAAGAGAGAAGGGAGATAAGTAAGAAGATTCCATAGAACAATAAGGTTTGAAATTGAGTACAAAAATCACATACAAAAGTAAAAAAGACAGTAAATAGACACCATATCAAAAATGGAAAAATACAGATATTTCTCGGGGTGCAATGAAGCTTTTGCTTTGGAAGTTGGAGGAATGGATGATCCAGAAGGTGGCTGGGTGGAAGGTTGAACTGGCCGGATGGATAAAGGAGGCAGGATGACTGTAGCTAGACGAATTGTTGGTTCTATGGTCACATGCTGAGGAGTAGAAGATCTTTCTGAAGGAGTCTATTGAAAGACTGGATGAATACTGGAGAGATATTGGGAGACAAACATCTGACCAGGAGAATCATCTGATTATTTAAGAGGCTCAACAGTTGAAAAAACAATGGCCTTAGCTTTCACATGAAGGTAGGGTTTGAGCAAATTGAAGATGTCCTGAATTACTTCTCCACTGTACTTCATAGCCTTTTCAAAATCATCCTTATTCTGCATGAAACATTCCAAAGTAGGAGTAAAATCCTTTAACTACTGAACTTGAGCTTTAAAATCTTAAGTAACTGGGGGTAGTCTCAAATTATAAGTCAACACATTGAAATGATGATTCAACTCATGCTTGGTGTAAATATTAGAGATGCAATGATCTACTTTCTCCTCCACTCTTTTTGAGCCTTGGTAGCATCAGTTGAATACGGCTGAACCATTTTATGAATATGATCACTGTGCTATTTAATTTTTTTTTCATAGAATCTAAATCCAAAATCTTTTCAAGATCTACCATATCTTCTCTAAAAACATCCTTTAAGGTATTAAGGTCATGAATAGTAATCTTGGTCACTTTTGAAGAACATTCCTGAGCAACAACTTGCATGATCTCATCTTTCAACTTCCTCAAATCTACCTTCTTCAAATGTTCTATCAGATTTCTTAATACTTCAATCATAACTGAGTTGGTTGATCTAAACTCTTCGGACAGAGAAACTAGATTTATGCTTAAATCCATTAGTGTTTGATTCAAATAAGAAATGTTCCTACCAATCAACTCACCATAATTGTCCAGGTTTGGCTTGATATGGCTTACCACTCTTTGAGCCAAGTCATCCATATCAGCTTCAGATAAAGTCACAGGTGCAGGAGAAGGAACATGAGATAACTCATCTTTCATAGTCTCTCTAATTGCGTGAATCAATTCAACCTGAAATCTGTCAAAATCAGATTGAGCAACTGCAGGACCAGATCTACCTTGAGAAACGGAAGGATCAGGTCCGAAATGAGAAATAGAAGGACCTGGTATGTCTGTTGTCACTTGCATATATTCAGCAACTAATCGAGCCTTAACTGAGTCACTTACTTCGGTAATATCTATTCCTTCATTTTCTTATTTCTCTGGATAGTCTAATCCTAGAACAGTAAGACCTGTAAGTTCTTCGCATGCAGCTTTTCATGAAGGACACATAGGTTTCACAAACTGATCTATTCTAGAATTTTTAGGAGGGACATCCTCATCCTCATTAGTCTCTGACTGTTATTTCCTCTCAGCCTCGGGGAAATTTTCTTGTTCAATTGATTGGGGTTGATGATCATCTTGGATCACATTATTACCTTCTATAGGTCACACATTAGCATCATCAGGATCACCACTATCACTGTCACTACTACTACTATCATTATCACCATTAGCATCACCCTCATCACCCCATTCCCTTAATCATCATCATTATTAACTGATCTCTCACTTGAACTGTCTATTCTACTGGATTCATAATGCTCAAGGTTTGACTCTTCTGTCTTAGCTTCATCATCATCATCATCATCATCATCATCTAAAAGAGGTTCAATTTCTGGTAGGTTTAGAGGTGAACTAGCTGGTCCAAATCCCATTCTTCATTTCTCCAGGCTAACAGTACCAAGATCACTCCTCTCATCAAGAGATGATTCAACCTCATCTTCAACATTCAGATTATCACAAGCTTCTTCTTCTGTTCCCTTCTTACTGTATTCATCCATTTCCTTAGGAACTACTACTTCCTCTTCTTCATCTGAATAAACCACTTCCTCACCAGGTTTTAAACAAGGATCTATTATCCCCTTTGGTCTCCTTGGATGATCAGTAGGATTGAAGGACTCATATTAATTTTCTTCATCAACAACCCAAGATTTCTTCCATGGGTTAAATTGATTTTCATCCTCTTAAAAATATCATTGTTGAAACAGAAGCTAATTGATGAGATACACTCATCTCCATCATCCACACATCCCAAGAAATTCTACACGGCATAAATTTGATTAGAGTAATACAATGTAGTAGCATTCTTTGAAGGTTTTATCATCTCAACAATATGGTCAGAAAAATCTCTGCACAGATTGATCTTTTCACCATTCATCAAAAAGAATAACTGAGAGGCATCCTGATACTTTACGAAAGCAAAGTCACCTTTTCTAGGACATATTTGATGTTGAATAAACTGAAACAGGATTCTACTCTCACCATCCAACTTAGCAGCAGATATCCTTCTCGATTCAGACTTCCCAGTCAATAACTCCAGGGCTAGATCATATGAAATGTAATCAGTAGTAGGAGAGATATTACCAACGTAATCCTCATATCTTCCATTTTGAGGTACTCCGAAACATTCAACCCACTACTTTGATGAAAAAGTAATATTTTTCCATTTTACTATAGAATACAATCTCACAGCCTCTACTCCATCCAATACTACATTAATGTTTAAATAGAACTCATGCACCAACTTTGGGTAAAAGACCCAATTATTATCCCTGAACCAATTCTTCCAACTCTGCACTTCCAACACTTTCAAGAGAACAAACTTGCTAGATAAAACCCATTCTAAACATATTTCCTTCCCAGCTATAACTTCACATTTTTTAGCTCCGGGTTCACAGACCTCTGGGTTGTACTGCTCGACTCACCACGAGCATGCTTGACAGGTGAAGATCCTTCAGATTCCTTACTCTGTCTCTTGTGCATGTCCATTCTGATGTTTGAGACAATCGAGAGTCTTGGAAAGATTCAAAAGGCTTGGGTTACAGGAAAGAGAAGAGAGAGTTCGACAGGAAATGGAATGCCAAAAGTATTTAGAGAATGAAATAGCAACATGTCATTATATGTATCATTTAGGGTTACAAAACAATAGAATATTGATTAAGTAAAACAACATCATTTTAAAAACACAATAATGATTTTAAAAATAGTACAACCCAATCGGTGGCACTAATCGATTTGACAGATTGATTTCATTGGTTGGTTTCACTGATCAGTTTAATTGATCAGTTTCACTGATCGGTTTGATAGATCTGTTTGACAGATCGGTTTGACAGATTAGTTTAACAGATTGGTTTGACAGATCGGTTTCACAGATCTATCATACCCAACTCTTTTTTAATCAAGTCTAACATTTTAGAACATAAAGGCTTGGTGAAAATGCCAGCTAATTGATCTTCACTACCTATATACTCAAGAGTAATATCACCTTTTTGGTAGTGATCTCACAAAAAGTGGTGCATTACAACAATGTGTTTGGTTCTAGAGTGAGACAAAAGGTTCTTTGATATTTTAATTGCACTAGGGTTATCAAAGTTGATTGATACATTCTTAAAATCATATCCATTGTCCAAAAGAGATTGTTTCATCCAACGAATTTGTGCACAACAACTACCAGTAACAATGTATTCTGCTTCAGAAGTAGATAATGCAACAATGTTCTATTTCTTCCTACATCATGATACCATAGACTTTCCCAAAAGATGACATGTTCTAGATGTGCTCTTTCTATCTAACTTTCAACCAGAAAATTCAACATCTGAATAACATATTAAGTCAAAATATTGTCTTTTTGGATAAAAAACCTAAATTTACAGTATGTTTAAGATATTTGAAAATTCTTATAACAGAAAGTAAATGAGATTGTTTTGGATTAGCTTCAAATCTTTCACACATACACACACTAAAAATAATATCTGTTTGACTAGTAGTAAGGTAAAGTAAGCTTCCAATCATACCTCTGTAATTTGTTTGATCCACTGGTTTCCCAGTTTCATCTGCATCCAATTTACAGACTATACTCATAGGAGTATCACATTCCTTAATACAATCTAAACCAAAGCGTTTTAAAATATCCTTTGTATATTTATTTTGATTCAAAATAATACCATTTTCATTTTAGGGAAACATGAAATCCAAAAAAATATTTGAGTTCTCTCATTAAACTCATTTCAAATTCATTTTGCGTACTCTTTGAAAAATCATTACATAAAGAATGTTTAGAAGATCCAAAAATAATATCATCAACATATATTTGTACTATTAAAACATATTTAGAAATTATTTTAATAAAAATATTTGGATTAGAAATCCCTTTTGTTAAAGGTTTTGAAATAAGAAAACTACTAAGTCAATCATACCAAGATCTTGGAGATTATTTTAAACCATATAAAGATTTAGAATGTTTAAAAACATTATTTGGAAAATGAGGACTAGTAAATCCGGGTGGTTGTTCAACAAAAACCTCTTCAACAATAAAACCATTTAGAAAAGCACATTGAACATCCATTTGATATAACATGAAATTTAGATGAGCTGTATAGGAAAGTAGAATCTTAATAGATTCTAATCTAGCTACAGGTGAAAAGAATTCCTCCTAGTCTATACCTTCCTCTTGACTATATAATTTTGCAACTATCCTATCTTTGTTTCTAACTATGTTTCCAGACTCATCAACTTTATTTCTAAAAAAAATTAGTTCCTATTGTCATTGTGTCTTTGGGTCTGTCAACTAATTCCCTGACTTTGTTTCTTTCAAATTGATTTAAATTTTCTGGCATATCCATTACCCAAATTTCATCATTGATTGCATCATTGGCATTTTTAGGTTCTAGCTGTGAAAGAAAGGCTTGATGTTCAACCTGGATTCTTAAAGAAGCTCTAGTCTGTGTCCCTCTATCAAGATTACCAACAACAGTATCCAAAGGATTATTCTTTAGAGTCCTAGTTGATCTAGTAAATGTGGGAATAGAAATTTCAGGTTCATTTATAGGTTCAGGTTCAACAGAAGCAAATTTTGGCATATGTCCAAAACTGGATGTTTTGTACAGGAGGTTTATTAGTTTTATCATAAAGGTCCAGTATACTCAAATATTCTTTAGAATTCTCAAGAGATGGTTTAGGTTCATGTGGATCAATTTCATCAAACTTGATGTGAACATATTCTACCACAAATTTGGTCCTTTTATTAAAGACTCTATAAGATTTACTGGATAAGGAATAACCTAGAAAGATTACCTCATCACTTTTAGAAGCAAATTTATCCATATTATCCTTTGTATTAATAATAATGAATTTGTAGCCAAAGACTCTGAAGTAACTAACTATAGGTTTCCTATTATTACATAACTCATAAGGGGTTTTTTTAAGAACATGTCTAATTAAGACACTATTGATAATACAACAATCTGTATTCATAGCTTCAGCCCAAAAATAAATAGGTAGGCCATACTCATTAAGCATGGTTCTTTCTATTTACTGAAGGGTTCTATTCCTTCTTTCTACTACACCATTCTGCTGAGGTGTCCTAAGAGCCGAAAAGTTGTGAATATAACAATTGGGTGAACAATAAGATTCAAATTCATGATTTTCAAACTCACGACCATGATCACTTCTCAAGGTTTTAATCTTATGTCCACTCAGGTTCTCTACAGACTTGGAGTATTTAAAAAAGTAAGAACATACTTCACCCTTGTGAGCTAAGAAGTATACCCAAGTATATATAGAAAATTAATCTACTAGGACATAGAAATAGTTCTTCCCATTTAAACTAGAAACTCTAGATGGTCCAAACAAGTCCATGTGAACAAACTCGAGAGGTTGAAAAGTTGAGACTTATTTTTATGATTTAAAAGAAACTTTATGATGCTTTCCCTTTTGATAGGGATTACAAACTTTGTCATTTGGGAATTCAAGCTTAGGTTTGTCTCTATCTAAGTTCTTCCTAGTCATTTTTCTAAGTGAATGAATTTTGCAGTGTCCTAATCTTCTGTTCCAAATCCAATATTCTTTATGAAAAGCATTTAGGCATGTAATATTTTGTTTGGATAAAAAATTTAAATAAACAACATAATAATTTTCATTTCTCAAAGCAGAAAATACTATGAGATTTTTAGAGTTAAAAACATTACAGGAATCATTTTCAAATTTCACATTAAAGCCATCATCTGATAATTTAAAAATACTTAGCAAGTTGTATTTCAATCCATCAACAAATAGAACTTTAGAATTTAAAACTGAGTTAGTGTTACCAATTTGGACTAGGCCGATGACCTTTCCTTTAGAATTATCACCAATGGTGACATAGCCTTCATCAAAATTTATTATGTTATTAAATCATGACTAATCCCCAGACATATTCATTGAACATCCACTGTCCAAGTACCATATCTTCTTATGGGAACTCTTCTAGTAGGTTTCCTACAAAACAGATTTAGACGGAAAATGATTTTGGTACCCAGATCTTCTTGGGTCCAGATAGGTTAGCAATCAAAGCATTAGGTATCCAAATTTGTCTTACTGGTCTCATATAATTAAAAGATTCAACATATTTTGAAGGATAAACTCTATTTGATCTATAACTGTGTGAATAACTAGTTGAGGCATATGAATTACCAGAACGAGAACTAGCCCAATTTTGTCCAGAATTAGGAATAAATCTAGTCTTAGTAAGCTGTCTCTGTCCAGGTGTATAACCTATTCTAGTGGTATATTGTGGTGCCACCTGTTTTCCTAGCATTTTTGTAAGTGTATCTTTTGCATTTGTATGTTTTTCTATGTCTTTCCTTAATTTCTCATTAGAAAACTTCATTTCAGTATTTTCCTTTAACAATTGAGCATTCTTTTCCTTTTCTATATCAATTAAAGATTTTACATTTGAGGTGAGAGAATTATATTTCTTTAAGGATTTGTACTTGTCCTTAAGTTAATTTCATGTTTCTTCTTGAATATTACAATATTCAAACATTTCCTCACTGGACATGTTTTCAGATATAGAGTCAGTTCCAGAATAATAATCATTCAGCATAGGGGAAACAAGTAACTTAGAGGTATTGGTCACGAAGCACATGTTGGCATGATTCTTTTCAGAATCAGAAACATCAGATTCACTTGTGCTATCTTTTGAGGCACTCTATGTAGATTTCATAGATCTCTTATACTTACTATCCTTGTAGTCATATTTTTTCTTGAACTTCAGTTTTGGACCGTCTGATTTTATGTGTCCTTTCCTTTTGCATTCATAGAAAACAACTTCATCATTCTTGTCAGGCTTTTTCCAATCCTTTTTCCAATGTACTTTGTTGTCATACTTTCCATTATAGTTTTATTTTCTGAAGAATTTCTTCTTCCTATTAAATTTCTTGAATCTCCTGGCTATCTGAGCCATCTCATCATCACTGGCAGAGTTTGAATCTTAACTAGTTGAACTTTTAGTTTACATTTGAACTTTTTCTTTGTCCATTCTCTTCAAAGCAGTAGATTTAAAAGCTATAGACTTCATTTTAGGTTAATCATCATCCTCTTTATTCACCTTGAGTTCTTCCTCATACATCATAATCTTACCAATGAACTCCTTGACTGGTATCTTGCTTATGTCATATGATTCTTTAATTGAAACAAAAGTGCCTCTCCATCGATCTGGTAGACATCTCAATATTCTCATGATTTGTTCCTTAAGAGTGACATCTTTTCCAAGAGACATCATTGTATTGACAATCTCATTGAACCTGAGATACATATTAGAGATAGGTTCAGTAGTCATCATATTAAAATTATTATATTTAATAGTATATGTATTCAATCTCATTTCTTTAACATTAGTTGTTCCTTCATAAGAAAAACTCAAAGTATCCCATATTTCATAGGCAGTTTTACAAGAAGATATTCTATTGAACTCTTCATCTCCTAAAGCACAATAAAAGGCATTCATATCTTTACAATTATTATTGTAAGCTGTCGTTGTAGCTTTATCCCAATTAGTTCTAACAGTTGCTGGAATCTTATATTTAGTTTCTATAGTAGTCCATATATCAAATCCGATACTTTCTAAATGATTTTTCATTTTCAGTTTTCACTGAGCATAATTTGTTCCATTAAAGAAAGGTGGCATGTTGGTAGCAACACCTTCTAGTCTATTATCCATAACTAGAGTTTAGAAAATATATTTAAATAGATAAAACATAGAACTAACAGAAATTTAAGATCTTTAAAATATAACTAAAATCACAATTTCAAAACAGAGTATTTGAAAACTTTGATAAATAAAACAAATCCTCTGATACCAAATGTTGGTCAGAGTGGATACTCAAGAGGGGGGTGAATTGAGTTCCAATTAAAATTTCTGTTAAAAACGATTTTTCTTAAAATCCCCCAATTGAAAAACAAAGTTAAACTATAGTGAATTTATACAGATTGGAAATGTTCAATTGGATTCATAAAGATTGATTAGATCTCAGTCAATTTAATCAAAGAATTAAATTATATTTTGAAGCTAACCTACCAGTTCCCAACATTTATAAACACTGGAAAATTTAACTATAAAAGTAACTTTAAAATATTTTGGTATTTAAAAGTAATAGCAGTGGAAAATAAAAGATATATGTAGTATACTTTACACTTATACTAAAATGAACAACATATATTACCAAGAGGTTAAGTCTCATGTAGAGACATAGTCCTCTCAAAAAAATTATATAAATCTTATCCACACCCTGGATCGGGGTTAATCAGCAGTATAATATTGTCCAAGTCCTAAGACCTCTACCATAGTTTTTCATGGGAATACAAAGACAACAACAAACTGCTTGTCCAGGTCACACTTGACCTATACCACTATCCTCAATGAGATACAATGTGATGTATGGAGTTTGGAATGAGGATTTAGTATCCTCCTGTTTAGCACAAGAGACAGTGTGTGTGTAAAGTATATAGAGTACACACACTGCTCAAAATGTAAATAAATGAATCATTTAGAGAGAGTAGTCTAGAGTTTAAAATAATCTTGAGATTAGCAGTGCTGCTTTGGACTCGTTGGATTCAGCAGAAATGCTTCTGTGTCCTTATCTGGTTTTTATGCTGAAAAACAGAGTATCATGGTTCAGCTTGGTGTCCTTCACAAGTGAGTAAGTTTCACTGGTTTCCAGTGTTCTTCATGTGTTATTCAGTAGTGCTGGGTTGCATGCATGAGAGTTATTTGAAGATTGTGGAATGTCTTCTTTGAGTTCCTCATGTGTTCTTTTGTTCATGTATGTATGTGCATGGAAGAATTCTATCTCTACGCCTTTTCATGCACTCACATTTACTACAGCTCAATCTCACTTTTTATTCCAGGAGCTCTAGCAATGGGAATGATTAAATTTTCATAGGTACGAGGTACGGTCCCTTGAAATTCCAACAACTAAAATTAAATATCATTAATATCATTAAGAACATCAAATATGACCATTGGAATTAAATAAGAGTTTATAGAAATTCTAACAGTTTTCATGACTATTGCTGAGTCATGAGATTGGTGAGTCATTTTGAATCTGCATCGGTATCGGTTGCATCAACATCGGTAAATCATTGATCATCAGTATCGGTAGCATCAACGTGGATAGCTCATTGATCATCAATGTCGGTAGCATAATCATCAGTAGCTCATTGATCATCGGTATCAGTAGCTCCTTGATGCGACCTGTGAAGTTGTGACCATTGTCATCGATGCAGCAATTTCTATCATCGGTGCGACCGTTTATCATCAGTGCGACCATTCATCATCGGTGGCTTTCTCTTAATCGATGTGACCGTTGTCATTGGTGACATTCTCTTCATCAGTGCGACCGTTGTCATCAGTGACTTTCTATCCATCGGTGTGACCATTGTCATCAATGACTTGCTCTTCATCAGTGCGACCATTTTCATCGGTGTGGCTGTTCCAATCGGTGCGACCGTTGCTATCGATGTGACCGTTCGGTGAGACCATTGTCATCAGTGACTTTCTCTTCATAGGTGTGACCATTCCTCATCAGTGACCTGAGAATATAACTAACAGTGAGACAAAACATGTAATTTTTACAAAGTGTCTGTTTCATTCCAGAATTCTTCCAGGTCAACAGAAAAACATAAGTTATCATAGATAAACATATGTAAACATGAATTAAACAAATATAAACATATTTAGAACAATTTTCACAAAATACTAAATTTTCATAAATACAATAATGATTTGGGATTATTAAAATAATCATCTTAGAGAGAATTCAAAAATTACTTGTTATGAGAAAGTAATATATTTATTTTTTTCCAATTTTAAAAAGTTTATATTATAAAATTTACTAAATTTTCTAAATCACCAAATAATAATTTTTCTTAGTGTGAAATTTTTGGAATTTTGTTTTGAAAAGATTGATTTCCCAATTAATAGTGAAATGTACTACTTTTTATTGAAAACTATATTTTTATTTCAAGAATTTTAAAAGTACCATTTTGTTATAAAATAATTTACAAGTAAAATGGATATATTTTATTTTTAATAATAAAATAACTATCACGGGAATCAATTTTATGGTTAAATTTTGTGTGATAATCATTGTTATACTGAGAAGGATGTTTCCTGAAATATTTTCTATATTGTGTTTGGCTTGTTTAATTTGAAATCATGTTATGGGAATTATGTGTTTGAATTTTTTAAAAATTTATTCCATAGTTTTATTTATAAGTTCCAAATTTAGTGAATATTTCCTTTTTATGTTTGATCAATATGAATTCCGACCTTAGTATGTTTTGTTACAATGGTAAAGGGTAAATCAGACAATTAAAGTTAAAAATAAAATGACAATGACTATAAAATGAACCAAACACTTGAACTAATCTTAATGGATGAGTCCATTTCATCTAAAATCATGCTATATTTTTTATATAGATTTTCTTACCATTTGGAAGATATTATGACTTTTATAGTATTTTATTTCAATAGAAGTCAAACATGTCACACTCTTGTTTTTAATAACTTCAACACTTTTAATACGGGATTTATACAAAGGATATATTTAAATATAAATATTACTTTGAAATATAAAATATTAATATTAATCAAGGAAATTTATTTTGAATTTTTAGGAATAAATAATTACCTTAAATTCTTACCCAATGGTAATATAGTGATAATTGAATTAATTAAAAAATAAAATAAATGATATTTTAAAAAAAATTTATATAATTTGAGATAAATAATGTGATACATGAATCTTCTATATAATAATGACATTTTATGGACATAATAAAAATTTTTCATTCATATTCAAATTATATTGTTGATATTATGAAATCAAAAAAATTAATAGTTCTAAAAATTGACATAATTGATATTTTATAATAAAAAATATTTAATTAAATGATTTAAACTTCCAATAAATATTATATTTATCTAAGGTATTGTAAGTTGTTTTAAATATCAACCATGGTCCATTTATTGGACGTTTTTTATTTATATTAATTATGTTGGTCATCAATGATTAAAAAACCATGTCGACATACTAAATTTAAAAAGGGTTAATGAGTGGTTAAAACAAAATGATAAGGATGAAAACATAGTACAAAACTATATAATTTTTATTATAATATTTTATTTTGACACATTACCATATTATCTAATAAATAAATCAGTTTTGAGACAGTTTTAAATAAATATTAATGTTTGTTAATTTAATATTTTATAAAATAACAAAAGTGCCCCTCACCTCAATTATAAAAGGGAAATCATCCCTTATTTTACAACATATTTATCCATATAGTTCATCCTAAAACTTACCACACCTATTATAAACATCCTTCAATTTTTTTTATGTTATTATCTTTCGAAAATAGATATCTTAGGTCTCTTAAGAATATATCCATAGGGAGTCCACTGAAGAAGATGTAGTCGTCTTTACCGTATCTTTGAAGTTTATTTCTTCTTATATTTCCTCTTCCTTTATTATACCCATAATAAAAAAAATATTATATTAAATATAATAATATATTATTATTATTATATTTAAATCATATTCTATCTATTTTCCATCCTAAAAAAATAAAAAATAGCGTTCATGTGTACATATGACTTACCGTCTCCACGTAGCGTTGTAATTCATTTATCAACACCACATTAATTTAATGGTATTAAAGATGGAGATAATGAGTATAAATGATATTTATGACATATTTATTATTCTTAATTTATTATTTATTATTAATATTTATTTATTTTCATCCATCTAAAATTGAAAACATTGTTCATGCGTATGTACAACCTTCTGTCTTCTTGAATAATTTAAATCATCTTTCTCTAACTGTCTTTATTGAGGAATCCAACGATCTATAAATTTTATGAATATGATATTTATACCAAAAATAATATTTATTAATAACATGGAATTTAGATAAAACTATAAGGACCTTTACCACATAATTAAAATAGACATGAAAAATAAACTAGTTATTATATGAAACAATGATTTTAAAAAGTTAATTGATAATAAACATGTGTTGAAATATTATAATTAAATAATATATGGTATGATATATTTTAGTATTATTCTTTAATATATTTTTAATAAATATTTATTTTTTATATAGGAGGTTCAAGAATATAAAAAACATTAAACCAGAGGTATGAGTTTGTCATCTCACTTTTTCTTCTTTGAGACATATTCCATATTCACCACTTATTTTTTTGTAGTGTATATACTGAACATTTCATATATTATATCATGAATATATTTTTATTAATATTATTTAATTTTATATTTAACGTTATTTCCTTCATGGGGATTACGATGAAAATGAAACCCATGTGGTAAGGGGTTATTTCATTATCTCATTATTATTCTAGATTATTTATTTTTAAGTATCAGGTGAAGATATATATCTTCCATGTCTATGATTTCTAAAAATATATTAAAAATGTTTTTAATTGCTCAAATTATTGTTTAAATCTATTTTGACCATTATTTTACTATTAAAAAATAGATTAAAAAAACCTCCAGCCATTTTATGAACCAAGTTATTTTTGAAATTTCTTATAAAAGCCTGAAAGGAATGTTTTTAACATATAAGAATGAATAGAATGTACAATCACCATGAAACATCACTGAATTAAGTATTACTTTACAAGTATATAATTTTATTTTCAATGAATTTAATTTCTTTAATATATGTGAAATGTTTATATTTTAAAAATTATTTTCTATGTAAATGGGTATCTTCCACAAAAAATATTAGAACAATATATTTAATGTATTTTAATCAATTTGAAAATAATTTTTTTGAATATTATGTGTATGATGTACTATAATGAGGCCATCTATCATTTTTATTTGGATGGTTTATGATCAGTTTTACTTGGGAAAGTATTGATATTCTGTATTACTAGTTCATCCAATACTGATAGCTACATATTTTGGACATGTTGATTCAATTGTATTATTTATTCATATGAGGAATCAATTGGAATTATTAAGTAATGGTATTGGCCCCATATATCCACTAGATTCAATAGTAGGTATAATGATTATATCATGGATGAAGCCTTATCCATTTATTTTGATGTCATGGCACAAGTCTATAACCGTATTTTCAAATGTCATCACTGAGGCCTCAATGATATATTTCTGATATCCAGAATTATGCAATCCATCATTATTAATTTTTTAATTTATGTCCATGTTATTGTTTTATTTACAATAAATGGATGTGTTTACAGCTAATTTGATTATTTATATAGATTTACATGATCATTAATTAATCTTTCCATATTATTCATGATCTGTTAGGTTATCTAGTATGCATACCCTTTCTGGGATTATGAGATCACCCATTTCATATGTTTACCTTCCCTAATATATCATGAAGTTTTTATAATTGATATTCTGGTATAACAAAAATTAAATAATGGTTTTCTCAAAGAAAACACTATGATTTATTTTATGTTTTCAAATTTAATTTAAAATTTTGGTATCTTTCTGGTTTGACAAGAACAATAAACTATTTAGTTTTTTTGAATGCAACTAATTGTATATAAAGGAAATCAAAAAAATTAACCACTAGTTTGGGGATACTATAATTAGGGTATTTGTAGTTGGTATCAGAGAATGTTTAGTAAAAACCATGGGAACAAGATTTACGTTAACATTGATTAGGGGCTATAACTATATGAATGTCTTTAGAGATAAGTCTATGTATTGGATAAAATACTATAGATTTGGTAATAACCATGTAAAATGTAAGTTAAATATAATACCTATGATATGGAGAAGAATTTTTCATGATTTATAAATCCTTTGAATAATATTCCATGATGACATGATAGCTCATTCTGATTATTATAGTCATATACTTACACTTTTCTTTCTAATTTTCATAAATGGATGGGACAAGGAGGAATCATGTTAACATTAAGGGAGATATATATTTTTGTTATTATGTGAAACTTATGTGGATTATGACTTGAAATAGAGATTTTGGGATTATTCATAATTAGCTATCATTATATATGATTGACAACATAAACTTTAGTGAGATTCTTGATGTGTTTAATAAGAGTGAAATTGAATTTTATTGATGTTTAGATGGAAATTATCATGAATGTAGAAAATTTCAATTTTTTTATTAATAATTAAGGAATATGTACATAGAATAATATCTGAAATAGACGGTAAGATGTTGTCAATGTGGATACAAATGGAATATAGTAACAAATTTATAAGTAATTCAATGTGTTATATGTGGGGAACATGGTAATTTCCTAAGGTAATGCATTAAACTAAGGGTCACTCACTAGAAAAAATAAATAAAATTTATATACAAATTATTGGACAAAAAATATTGAAGTGTTTGTGTCATATAATAAATTTTATGGATGGTATTCTGGTTAAAGGAATCAGGAAACCTATGATAATTTCTTCTTAGTAGTTTTGATTTATGGATTTTATATTAAATATTGAATGGTTACAACAACCATGTTGTGATAAGGTAATATTATATGGAATAAATTGGTTAAGGTACTGATATACCTTATTTTTTTTATATTCGGATAATCCTAAATTTTCTTGGGATGCTAATTTTATGGTTGGTCATAATTTTAAAGTAATATATATCCCTCTTGGAATTTTATTTGATGGGAGTTTAAATTGATTAAATATATGTTGGGAGAAATTAATGGGAATGCAAACCTTGGGTTTAATATATGTCATAATGAATAGTTTATTTTAAGAATAATGATTTTATATTTTGTAGATGTAACTTTAAATTTATTGATAAATTTTAAGGCTTATATAAATTTTGGGATGAGTTATTTATAGAGTATTGGGATAAAAGGGTTATTACATATTTGGGAGAATATTGTATTGAAAACCATATGAATTTAAAAAATATGATTTTATGAGTAATGTAATTTTTTAGGATTTTGAAAATATTATATGGAATGTTATAGTTTTAGAAAAAGATAAAATGTCATGCTAGGGGGGTGGGGAGACTCATCAAATTCATAAAGGCCACGGGGCTTGAACCATCAACTGAAGGGTGACAAGGATGTGGTTCATACTTCTAACCTATGTTATGTCATTTTCAATAAGAAATTATTTTATACTTAAAATATTTTATTCATAGATAATAAGTTTATTTTTTGGAATCATATTATAGGGTTATTTTTGGGTTTTTTATATCTTTATGTGATTAATGTCATTCAAGGAGAAATTTCATTGAGTTAAAGTATATATAACCATTAAAATTAACATGAAGTATTATTTGGGATCAATGATATAACATTTTGGAAGTCAAATATTAAGAGTATGAGACAACTATTAGGGTTAACAATTATTTAATATTTAGGGTATTGGTGTTGTATGGGATATATTGAATAAGGATAACGTTAATGATGATTTCAGTTAATGGTATATGTGATTTAGGTGTTCACATGTTTCAAATATGATGTTATGAAATTCATTAAGTTGTTTATAGATAAATTTTTAATCAAGTTTTTTGGTTTTTACTACAGTTAGTAATATTTTGGGGTAGCCTTAAGGTTAACTACTTATAAAATTGATTAAGTTGTGCTTTGGATATTATTGTCTGTGGTAAAAGTATGATTTATCTTACTGGATAAATTGTGCCAACCATTTTGGTTTTGGTAAATATTTTTAGGATTAAGTATTGTATTAGATGTTTTATTATTCATTAAAAGAGATTCATAAATAAAAAATTCATCTTGAATATCCATCACTTAGAAAAAGAGATGAAGTGGAAATATATTAATGGATAATGAAAGTGTGATATTATACTTATAAAATTGAAGAAATCAAGTTTTTTTATTTTTTAGAGATTAATAAATGAATTGTAAAATAATAACTCAACATTTGGAAAAGGACATTAAATAAAATAATTATTGGTTTTCTTATCTTTCTAAGAAATCAGTGGTCTTTTTACCCTATATAGATTTACGGTTATATGATGGTTAACTTTCTCATGATCATATTATCTATAAAATTCTATTAAAACTTGGGAATTAATTTTCTCTTCTATATCCATATATTCAACTCCCAATAATGTTATCATATTTAGAAATCTTGTTTTTTTGGTGACGTTCACATTATCTTTTCCCGATTTTCTAGGGAATTTTTATTAACCCTTTTTATTAAGTAATTTTTAAATGAATATATTTTTAAATATCACATAATTGATTTCCAAAAAAGTTCAAATTGTAGAGGATAAAATTTACTTAGTTTGGGGTGGGATAATGTACCACCCTAAGAGTTTAAAAGAACAATATGTTCGGTAGCGTCTACGAAACGTAACACCGAGCCCAAATGAACGTCGAAATATTATTATTTTAATATAGTTGTTATAACATAGATATTAAATTATCAAGAATTAATATTATTAAAATAATTAGGAAATATATATAATGGTTTTATAAAATAAAAAATTATTGATTAATTATTAGTAAAAAAACTAAAATTATAGTAAATTCATTTTATATGTTCTCTGACAAATTGAATTTTATTAATTTTTATGAGAAAAAAATATAAATAATTTTTTAAAATTTTATAAAATATATTTTTAAAAGTTAAATTAATTTTTGAATTAACTAAATAATGTTTTTCTTCATTTTATTTGTTTTTGATTTTTCTAAATAGAGTGATCTTTCAATCGATTGTGAAAACACTACTTTTAATTTAATAATGTGTTTTTATTTCAAGAATTTTAAAAGTAAACATTTATATTATAATAGTTTAAATGTAAAAATGTATTATTTTATTATTAATAATCCAATTATGTACATTGTATAAATTTTTTGTTTAATTTAGTAAAAAGAAATTTTTGTACATAAAAAGACATTTTTTGAGATGATATTTTTCGTTGTGTTTGGCTGGTTTAATTTTAAAATATGTTATTCCAATCATGTGGTTTAAATTTTTAAAAATTTATTCCATATTTAAATTCATAAGGTCCAAATTTATTTAATAGTTTCCTTTTATGTTTTTTCAATATTAAAAGTAACTATAGTAATTTTTTTTACAACGGTATAGGGTAAATTAGGTAATCAAAGTAAAAAATAAAAATAAACTTATAAGGACTATCAAATGAACATAAACAATAATTAATAATAATTTATGATTCCATTTCGTAGATTATTATCCGATACTCAGTTATATTTGATTTTCTGGCCATTTGGATGAGATCTTGACCTTTATAGTATTTTATTTTACAAAAGTCAAGCATGTCACACACATATTTTTACTAACTACAATAATTTTAATATGGTGTTATAGATATTATATGTTCAACTATAAATAGTATTTTTTAATTCAAAATATTTATATAAATATTTTTAATTTATTTTAAATTTTTAGTGAAGAAATAATTATATTCAATTTGTACACAACACTAATGTAATGATTATTTAATTAATGGAAAAAATAAAATAAATAATATTTAAAATATTAAAATGAATATAATTTGTGATAAATATTGGGATTCACGAATTTTATATATGACCCTAACATTTTAGGGATATAATAAAATATTTTTTTTTCTAATTTTATGTGTTTTCATGATATTATATGTTCAAAAAAAATTAAATTCTTGAAAAATTGAAACTATTTTTATTTTATGATAAATAAAATTTTATAAAATTATATTTAATTAATGAAAATAATATATTACCCCTTGTGATAATGATATTGTTTTCAATATCATCCATTATCCATTGGTTAGATTTTGTTCCATTTATATTCATTAAATTCAATATCAGGGACTAAAAAACCTTTTTGACAGACTAAGTTTAAAAAGGGTTAACAAGTGGTTAAAACAAAAAAGATAAGGATAAAAACATAGTTAAAACATGTATAATTTTTATTTTATTAGATTATTTTAACCCATAACAATATGTTAATCACAATAAATCAGTTTGGAGCCATTTTTAATTAAATATTAATTTATTTTAACTTAATATTTTATAAAATTTCAAAAGTCCCCTCACCTCCATTATAAATGGGAACCACCTATGTTACATATTTACACCAAACTAAGCCATATATCTCTACCTAACCATACCACATCATCTTCTAAACATCCTTAATTATTTTTCTAGGGTTCTTCCCCATCCAAAACAGTATCCCTAGTTCTTTTAAGAAGGGATCCAAAGGGATTAAACCGAAGAATAGGTAGTCATCCATCCTAACTCTTTAGAGTTTATTTCTTCTTCTACTTTATCTTCATGTATTGTTCCCATACTAAAATAATAATTATAGTATCATAAATATTATTATTTTTTATTATTATTTTTTTATAACCATATTACATCACTTTTATATCCAACAAAAAGAGAAAACATCACTTGTGCAAATGTATGACTTAGAGTCTCCACGTAGCAGTGCAATTTGTTTTTCATCACCACCTTAATTGGATGATTATAAATATGTAACTAATAACTATATATAATATTTATTAAACAATTATTATTTTTAAATTATTAATTATTATTCATATTTCTTTATTTTTATCCATTGATAATTGAAAAAAAACATTCATCTCTATATATGACATACCATCTCAATGAATAATGTAATACATTTTTTATCACTGTATTTATGGTTAAATAAAAATATATATTTTTAACATATATGATAATTATAATGTAAATAATATTATGAATATTATCTTACTATGATAAAATTATAATTACTATAACAACTGAATCAATGCATACCTGAAAAATAAAATAGTTACCACCTGAAATAGTGATTTAAATAATATATTGATAATAAACAAGAGATAAAATATTATAAGTAAATAATATATGTTATGATATATATGAGTAATGTTCTTTAATATATTAATAATAAATCTATATTTTTTTTAAACAAGATCTTCAAACACATATAAATGAATTCAAAAATGAGGTAAGGGTTTGTCACCTCACTTTTACTTCTGTGAGACATTCCATATTCACCACTTAAATGTTTGTGTGGTGTATATAATACCCCTTGGATATATTTTAGCATGAATATATTTTTTATGGTATTTAAATTTTTATTTTATGTTATTTAGTTCATGGGGCTTATGATTCAATATAAACTTAAGTGGTATGGATTTATTTTACAATCATGTTATTATTAATAATTATTTATTTTTAATTAAAATCTAAGGATATTTACCTTCTACTTCAAAATTTTCAAAAGAATATATATTTTTTTAATATTCTTATATTATTTTTCAAATTAATTTTTTAACCTTTATTTATATTTTTTTTTCAGAGAATCTTCCTCTCATTTCCCATACATGGAATGTTTATAATTTATAGTAAAAAGTTGGAAAGGAATTAATTTTCAAGTTATAAAAAATGAAGTTAATGTACCTACATCATAAATACTAAAAGATTTTAAGTATAATTTACATATTTACAATGATATTTTTTTAAAAAATTATTTCTTTATTATGTTCAAATATTTTAGATTTCAATAATTATTTTCAATCTAATAAAGAGTATTTTACTCAAGAATTATTCTATTAATTTCATTAAAGTATTTTTATCTATATAATAATCAATTGTTGAATCTTATGTTGAGTATTTAATATAATGATACCAGTCATAATATATCTTTGGATGTTTTATGATTAGTTTTATTGGAGAAAATATTAGTATTCCATATCAACAATTATTCCAATAATGAAAACAATTGATTTAGTTAAGGGATATTGATTCAGTTGTATTGTTAATTCATTTTAGGAATTTATTGACTTCGTAAGTGATATATGGGGAACAATATAGCCCCTTGATGCATCATTATGTTTCATGATAAAAATTGGATTGAGTATTTTCTCAGGCTTTACCCATTTATTCAGATGTCATGAAACACTGCCATGATAATATGTTATGATTTATTGGTTAAGGCCTCAATGGTATTTCCATATGTCTACATTTTTCATTACATCGTTTTGATTTTAGTTATTTACTTCCACGTGATTATTTTATTTACTATCCATGGGGGAGTTTCTAGCATATGTTATTCCATATTCTAAATTATGTGATCATCATATATTCATTCAATATTATTGATGCCATGTTATATTCTCCTATACACATACCCTTTTTGAGCATCTGAGCTCACCCATTTATTATATTTCCTTTTCCAAAGATTTCATGAAGTGTTTTATGATTGATATTTGTGGATATAATTTACCAAATTATTGTTTTCTCGAATAAAATAATACGATTTATTTGATGTTTTCAAATGAAAATTAAAATATAACTATGTATCTGGTTTACCAAGGCTATTGACTTATTTTGTCCTTTAGGATGTTTTTCTTGTATCGAGTGATAATAAAATAAAGTAACCACTGAATTTGGGATAATGGGAATAATGTTTTTATAATTTTTTTTTGTAATTTTCTAACAAGAAATTTTATTCATGACAAATACAGGATGAGAGGAATAAATATAAGGGTTGGAAAAAACAAAATAGAAATTCATGAAAAGGAGGATTTTAAAATAATTATAGTGCCTCAAAAGTTTTTTAAAATAAGTACCCCATGACATTAGGTTTTGATATAAATACATTGAATTATAGTCATGTAAATATTGGATTGGTACTCCTAATAAATTATTTGGATGTGAATAATCTACCAAAAGGTTTTAGAAGACTCACATTAAGGTGATTTAAAGATATAGATATTGATATATGTCATGTGATTGAAAATTCCAAGGTTGTTTCAAGAAATTAACAATGTTTTGAACATTGAAAAAGTCATTTTAGAATTTATTTATGTTCAATTTCCCATGGATAAATTTTTTCCCATATTTAGATGGTTTTAAAAAATGATTAACAGAACCATTTGAGCTCAGAAGCTTCAAAAAATTACTAAAATTTAAGAAGAAAATCACATAATCATAAAAAAACGAATATTTTAGGGAAAAATGTTAAAATCCTAACGTACAATGGTTCCAATCCCCACCCAAAATTTGTAATATTTGCTCATTTTGTATAGTTTATATTATAATTAAATAACAAGATAATAAAACATAAATAAAAGATTAAAGGAAATGGGAAACCATGTTTATTTAAGCATTAGAAGCTATGAGCTATCCTCATAACACCTCAAACATGGAATCCTATAAGATAATTAGAAATTAAAAAAAATCAACATTTTATTTAAATTAATAAAATAAAAAATTAAAATTGAAAGAAAAAAAAATAAAAATTTGGGTTTTCCCCAAAGCGTGCCATAGGTTTTGGCTAACTCTAGATGGCTAGTAATGATGTTATCCACAATCTGATGGTTGGTGGAGATTATTTAAAATAAACAAATAGATATATTTCCTTCTAACTTACATGAATTTTTGTTCTAAGATATTAATTGATTAATTGTATCAAATCTATCCCATTGGAAATTACATTTTCCTTACATTGTAGGGTAGGATAAAATTTGGTTCCTCCACTTTTCGTTCGGCTGCTACATATACCTAATCTTCTTCAGAAAAAAGGAGTTAGTTTATTGTTTATGTGGTGATAAATTAATATGATCTAAATTTAGGTAAGGGTATACTCCCTTGAGTGGATCGACCATGATATCTTATTCTTTAATGAATGTCCATGAATTGGTTTCTTCTGTATTGGGAAATATAATCATCAATATGTATTCAAGAATTAGAATAACCTATTTTTTTCCAATTCATACTATAAAACTTTTGATTTTACATTTAAAAAAATGAATGATATTTTAGGTGAATTTGAGAAATAGAGAAAATAATTGAATTTAATTTTTTTAATCAACCATATGTTGTTCATCTGGTAACATGTGTTTTTTCATGAGTTCATTGGGTATCATCTAAGAATTGTAATCAAGGGAAGATTTATCAAGTAGTTCTTCTACCTCTTGGATTAATTCTTCATAGGTTGGAGTGGTTGAATCATTTTCTACCTTGAAAAAACATTGATATAACTTTGGAAGGTATTATAGGATCTCAATGAACTAATTTGAGATATCTTCTTACATTAATGGTTTTGGGTCATACTTAGGATCCTTGTAGATCTCACTAAAATTATCTCCAATTATTCAAACTATAGCTCCACATATCCAATTATATCATTTAGTAATACCCTCTCAATTTGGTTGTCGTGAGTCAAAATGAGAATCCATTTTTGTATTTTTAATTTTATTTTTAAAAAACTAAATTTATATAATTAGAAAAGTAATTACATTTCTATAACAACCTCACAAATATTGATTCCATGTTTTAAAACATGCCTATCAATGAGTGTGGAAAAAAATTATCTCTTCGGTTAGAATATAGTATTGTAGTAAACCAAGGATGTCTCCAGATAATATTTAATAATATTAGTTTTTATTTTTCTCTTGAGTTATATGGGGGGGGGGTGAAACTATATGATTTTGAAAAAAAATAAAAGAATGATGTAAGAGATTGAAAATAGTGATTTTATATGCGTGTTCGAGATAGGGTTGGGTTTATGATTTATATTTTATCCTAGATTATATGTTATCTAATCATATTATGTTAATCCAAATAATGTGAGATTACATGATAACTTCCACTGACTCCATTGGTCAAATGGTGATGGTTAAAATAAGCATTAATAAAACATTAGATTGATCAACCCTCCATCCCATATGATAGAGAGTTGAAACAAATACCCCTAATTAAATTAGGAAACACATGATCTAGTATTGGTTTTCCTAAATAATAATTATTTTCCACTACCCATCACACATGTACTGACAATTATAATGAACTTCCCCATTATACCCTAGTATATTCCATCATATATAAACTAGAACCTAGTGGTGGGAGATAATTATAATCAGCTATGAAAGTGAAAATGATTTAATATAAAGCCAAATACGACAATACGTAATAATAAAATAATAATTTTGATATTGAAACCAACTTAATTAAGGAAATTAATGGTTTTAATTGATAATGTGAAAAAATCAATAATTTTAAAAAATAAAACCGCCCATTCTTCAATCATTATAATTCATACCCGTCCACATAAATGGGTAACATAGAACAATTAAGAAGAAAAACGAATTATAAAACTATGAAATACATAAAAAATAAATAATTAGATCTAATTATTTTCAATTATATGTAAAATACCATCTATTCTACATACTCCTTTGAATGGAAGTGGAGATATATATTTATAGTATTGAGGGGTCAAAAATTTTCCCCCTAGTTTCCATCCAATGAATGTTTGAGTATTTTTAGAATAGTAAATGCTCAAATATTGGAATGTGGTATTATAGAAAGTTACTTGGAATTATTTTTTATTTATTATCAAAAAATTAAAGGTTAATATGACATGTTTTGAAAATTTTATGGTCAAACTACTGAGTCACACATTTTCTGGCTGAATAAAATCTTCATATTCCTTAAATATGATGTGTTCTTCATCTTTTTTAAAGAAAGAATTTATATATGAAATTTAATATAGGCATGATAATTTGAGTCATATTTACTATCCAAATAAAATAACCCAATTTTGAGTTATGTATTCCAATATATGCTTTATTTAAAGGATGTTTCTCAGTTTTATTATCAAAACAAGGTTTCCACATTGATTGAATAATTTGGGCCTCCTCCACTTCAAATCATAACATAGTATAGTTGATGAAATTTAATAAAAGTACTATAATAGTACTACACAAAATATATTTTTTTAATTTAGATTATTTTAAAAAATTTATTCGTAAAATAAAAAGTCAGAAAAACTACTAAAAACCCTGAATTAAAATTTTCCCTATATTGCATAAAATTGACCTAAAATAAAAAAGGATATAATTAAGATAAAGAAATTAGTGAGGATTATATAATATATAAATAAATAAATAAATATATATATGATACTTTATGATAATAATATCTCTATAAAAACTAATAAGTTAAATGAATAGTCATACTTATATAACACTATGCCAATATTCCAACAAATATATGTTAGGAATTTATTCAACCCTAAACATAAATTAGAACATCAAAAGAATTATCAATTCTTTTCATCCAAATAAAATCCATGTAACTCTATGTTACCATCTCTTACCATTGGTTATCTAAACCACCATGTCGTCCAATGATTCTACTAATTCCAAAACCATATCTAGGAAATTACTCTTAGAACTAATTCATACCCATGAAATTGATGCTAAACTAATATATATTAAAAAAATTCATTTCATTTATTAAACTATACCAAATGAATCTCATGATTTGAGGAACTTCTTGGAGGTCTATTTAACACCCCATGTGGATAAAGACTATACCATCATGATGAAATATAAAAATATAGAAACCATCTCCATTGGCCAACACATACTGATAAATTATTTAGGAAAGGAAAATATAATATATTATTTCTATTTTAAATAAATTAAAATTAATATTATAAAATACCCCTTTAAAGGAATATTTTGTCAAATAATATTACTTAAACCATTATCTATAAAAAAATATCTAGAAAATATTATGAATCACTTTTTCTAATCATAGGTAGTAATTTCAATTCTTTGAAAATATAAATGCAACGTAAGAGTTATGTATGTATGCATCATTATAACATGGGACCTGAGTAAAAAATTAAAACATCGATTATAACATCATACTTAATCAATGAAATTAAACTATAATAACAAAATAATAACCATAATCCTGAAACATGGGTTACATGGACTACCACAATACATGTGTCAGCTTGGTACACGATCAATATTTTTCCCAAGCTTCAACAAGCATGAACTATAAATACTAAATCCTAAAATTAGTCATGGAACCAAAATTATACTCTAATACTATATTAGTCCCTTATATAGGTTTCAAAGTTTGTTCTATAATGCTCTATCACCTTAAGAATAACACCCTATATGCTAGAGGTTATTGATTAAAAACAAGGGTATATTAACAATGTTGCGGAGACTATACCAATATTTTACTAGGGATTAAAAATAAGAAATAATAAAAAAATAATACTATATAATATATAATCATAGAATAAAAATTTGAATTAGAGTAGATAGATAATCGTTTAAATAAACCACTTAGTTAGTTGTATGAAAAAAGTTTCCATGAAATTCCATAAATAACAAATATTAGAAGGTATCTCCAGTATATCCTATATTATAAAAATATAAATTAAAGGAAAAATTATATAAGGAAACATAATTAAAATATTCCCTCACCTCATCTCAATCATGTATCCAAAACCCTACCAAGACACTGTAGAAAAATATCATATAATACCCACATTTAAAAAATCATATTAAGGATAAGGCATGGATTTAAACTATAGTTCACATGAAAATTGACAATACAAATACATATAACAATTCCAAACGTTTCTATAATATATATCAACCTTTACTAGGTGAGTGTATATGTAAGAAAATAAATGAATGTAACAATGTGCTAGAAGAAAATAATGGCAGGGCATCTTTTATAATAATGACACCAAAATTATTAACCCTAGATAAATTATTCAATGTTGGAGAAACAAATCAGGATTAATATCAGGAGGAAGAAAAAACATAATGAAATTCAATAGTATAAAAATGAAATATACTAGAGTACATGGATCATAAACGTACCCTATATAGAAAACACATCATAGAGGACATAAATTCATATTTATCTCAGAAATAGAACGTATATTGGCATATGAACATGATCACTATCATCACCCAGTATTTAAGCCACCCTCATAAGGGAAGAATCACCTTACAAGAAATTTTTATTACATTACAGTTATGATAAAATAAATAATACAAGGTTCACACATCCCACAATCAATTTATATACTAGTAAAAAAAATCCTTTCATGTCTCATTTTTATTATGAAATATATTTAATTCCTTTAATTTTAAAATTTAAAATCTAGGGATTTATCTATCCTAGAAACAAGGCATAATAATTATAATATAATCAGAAACAAAACCCCCCCTTAAATTAAAACCAATAACTTTAATATCATAATTAAATATTGATTCAATAATAACTATATATATATATATATATCATATTTTACCCAATAGAGTGACTCACATGGTCTCAAGTGACTTCATTTTAGGATTCATTTTTATACAACTGAATTCAAAACTGTAACCTTCAAGAGGATTATAATTTAACAATCCCTTACCAATATAATATAATGTGTTAAACATGTATGCAACCTCATTCCTAAACCAACACATGAATTAACAAGAATAAAAATTCATTACCAATCTAACACATCAATTACCCTACGATTTCACAATATCATCTACTTTGAAATCTCTATAATTCCTTTCATTTTATGTTTAATTCTATGATGTCCCTAATTAGTTCTTTAAAAGTGGGTTCATGGAATAATGAATATTTTTTCTATTATATAAACCCAGATTAAAACCTTAGGGAGGAACCTTATTTCTTATTATAATAATATTAAATAGGGGTTGATTAAAAAAGTGATGAATTTAATCATAAAGGAAAAATGAATAAAAAAAATAAAATGATAGAAACTCATATAATTGAAAATAATGTTTACGGAATAAGTTAAATAAATTTAATATGAAAACTTTGGAAAATGTAATTTTAGAAGACAATGTTTTCAATGAAAACAAAATATTTGAAAGAACTTAAAATAAAATACATAACGTAAATATGAGAACATAGAAATTAAATAAATATTTTAGGATGATAAGTCCCCAAATTGCCTATTTTCACATATAATAGTTCCAATGTTCATATGTTGAGAGATTATTTTTCGTTGATCCCATGAAAAAAAGAAGATCTTATATCAAAATCTATAATATCATACATGATAACAAGAAATTAAAACTTTTATAATAATTATTCTACAAATAATTCATCATTCTGATGAATAAAATATAGATTCATGGAGAGATATAAATGGTAGAGATAAATTTATGTTTTTTAGAAGTAATAATTACATATATAAATAGAGAACAAAACTTTAAGATCAAAAATTAAAGAAATGAAAAACATGCTAACTTTGATTTTAAAAGGATGATGACTTTGAAAATTTAATTTAATTTTATAAAATATAAAAACACATAGTAAATACTTTTCATTAAACATTGGGAGAATTATTTTTGAAGAAATTCAACTTTGATGTGAACTACTATGTTTTTTATATTCTCTTAAAAACATGAAAAAATATTGTGTTAATTGGATAATTAATATTTTTAATTCCATTAATTCTTCATTTGTTATATAATTATAATATCCCTAAGATCTCTTAACCTAATCTAATTATAAAATAAAATTGTTTTCATTTCTAGATTTTATAATGATAAACTTGACACGATTTTAGTCATCCAAAGATTAAAACATCAATTGGTAATTTTATATCACTTACATACCCAAGGAAATTTTAGCTTTATATTTTTATAGAATTAAGATAAGATTTTTAAATTATAAATTTCAATGTTATATCCATTTTACCTATAGGAAAAATTATTTATAAACATAAAATTATTCTGTTTAAGGTAAATTTAATATCTAAAACCCCAACATCATAAATATTTCTACTCATCCTTAAGCCCTATGAAAAATCATTTGAAAATATGTGGTGAATTTTTTTTATTATGGTACATATAGAGAATTAAAATAAAATGGTTATTTTATTTCAAAAAAATGAAATCATATAATAGTGTATTCCTTTAAGATAATAAAATTGAAGATCATAAAATCATATACTTACTGTTGAAATCATATTTACTACCCAATGTTTTTTATAAAAAACCTCTATAAGAAATCAAAATGGTAGAATCATAATCAAGAGGGTTTCATTAAAAAAATATGAGAACCAATGAAATTATTTTCTTAAAAACATACAATTTAACTATAATTATTCCTTAAAAAATATAATTATCTAACCTTATGAAATAAAAATAAATCCATGAGAATTGATTATAAAGCATTGAAAAGTCATGTATGTTCCTTGGGACACCATATTTATAGAACTGTTACCAAAACCATGGTAGTAAACCATAAACGTTGAATAACCTACTTAGTTAATCCCAATATAATTATATCGATAACATAATCATTACATAACTAATTAAAGATTTATTTCATGCTTACTCACCATCATAAAAATGTTTCAATGAATATATCATACATTAAACAGATAAAATATTTAATTTACAAAATCAAACTCATAAAAAATATACTTTTAAATATTTACACACTCATCAAAGAATAAATTCATAGAGGAAGAATAGATGAAAAAAAAATTTAATACACATTAAAAATAGGTTTTAAAATAGAATGTTCCTTAAAAATTAATAAATGTTGGACTCCTCATGTATTAATTATGTTTTAATGTTCACAAATCTTATTAATGATCACAAATCTTATTAAAGCTAGATAACACCTATAAATTATATCCAACCATGTGTATTTATCTTCCAAGTTCTCTCATGATTTTTAATGGTTAAGCTCAATCCATTTCATGCATATCACTGTTTATGTCTGAATATAGTTGTTTTCCTAAGTGTAGACA
This sequence comes from Viscum album, assembly GCA_963277665.1. Classification (NCBI taxonomy): domain Eukaryota; kingdom Viridiplantae; phylum Streptophyta; class Magnoliopsida; order Santalales; family Viscaceae; genus Viscum; species Viscum album. The sequence goes on from OY728148.1 coordinate 419,534,359, forward strand.
CCGTGAATCCAGACACCATAAGCCAGACACCATAAGCCAGACACCATAAGCCAGACACCGTAAGATAGACCCCATGAATCCAGACACCGTGAATCAAGACACCGTGAAATAAGGCACCGTGACCAAGACACCTTAAATGAGATATCGTGACACTCAGACACCGTGAAACTTAGAAACCGTGACACTCAGACACCGTGTGAAGGAGACACTGTTTTCATAACTACTGTGACACCGTTTCTTAAACTATTTTGTCATTTTTCAATTTAATTTATAATGGTCATATTTGATGCCTTTAATGCACTGACATAATTAATGTTTCTTTTTAGACATAATATGAGGTATGAGGTATTAAGCACATGGAACCTATCGGCTAAAACTCTTGCATTCAAAAATAAAGAGTGGAGTGTTTCGAAGAGAAACATAGCACAATACTGAATGAAAAACTAGACTATGATCATGACCGTGAAGAACACATTGTATGATTTTAAAAGAAAGCATTGTCTCAGGCAAGCAATTAGACTTTGTTGAAGAACATACAAATACACTAGAATCCAGAGAACATCTTCACATTATCAAAACTCATGAAGAACACAAGCTGAATCACGACACTCTGTTTTTCAATACAAAAACCATAGAGGGACTCCGAAGCATTTCCGTTTAATTAAAGGAGTCCAGAGCTGCACTTGAAATCACTAGAGAATTCTATACTCATATCTAATCTCTCATAGTGATTATTTTACTTACATTTTGAGCAGTTTGTGTACTCTATATTCCAAACCCACACTGACTCCTGTGCCAAACTGGATGATTTATAAATCCTTACACCAAACTCTTTATACTTTTGGTTACCCACGAAAACTGTGGATGAGGTCCTTATTTGACCTGGTTATTATTTTGTTTACCCACAAAAATTGTGGAAGAGGTCCGTGTTTGACCTGGACAGTCAGTGTACTGTTGTTAACTCAGATCCAGGGCATGGATCAAAGTTTATTAATATAAACTGCATGGTGTAAGGTGATCACCAAGTGGAGTGGATTAGGTCTTGTCTTGAGACTGACCCACTTGTTTCATATCCGTTGTGCTGTTTAAATTTAGTCTTCTATATTTTACTGATTTATTGCATAATCTAGAAAATACTAATCTCACTCTGATATTTAGTCTTGGAAAGAAGTTATACTGGATTTATCTTAGTAGGACAACTTCCAATGTAATATTAAAAATACAAATTATGATTACTAAGAATGAATCAATCTTCTAAGATGCTTTTTAAAAAGTCAAACTCTTATAACTGTATAACATTGATTAACTGGGCTGTATCTATTTTTGTGAAATCCATTTTGTTTTAAAAATAATATTCTTGTAAAAGAAATTTTTATAGTTATTCAATTAACCCATCCTATATTGAGTAAACTACTTCGACAAACATTTGGTATCATAGGTTGACTTATTATGACTCTACCAAATCTTACTGAAATGTGATTGTAGTAGTTATTTAAAGATCTGTAAATTTCTGTTAATTATAAATTTCTAGCTCTTTTAAAGTAATTCGTTATTATGGACAATAGATTGGATGGTTCTGCAACCATCAGGCCACCATTCTTCAATAGAACCAATTATACTCAATGGAAAATTAAAATGAAAAAGCATCTAGAAAGTATGAGCTTCGAAATTTGGTCATCCATTATAGATGAATACAAACATCCTGTGACTGATAGAATAACATGGGATGAACCTACCAAACTAGATTACAACAACAATTGCAAATACATGAATGCTTTGTACTATTCCTTTGGAGAATAATAATTTAATAGGATTTGTGCTTGTAAAACTGCCCATGAAATTTGGGATACCTTTTCTATCTCACACGAAGGCACATATAGTGTAAAACAATGAGACTTAATACTTATACTATAAAATATGATAATTTTAAAATGAAACATGATGAGGAAATTTTTGACATGTATCATAGGTTCAATGAGGTTTTCAACACAATTATTTCTCTAGGAAGAGAAGTCACTGCCAATGAATAGAACATGTGAATCTTTAGATGTCTACCTGACAGAGGGAGCAGAACATTTTTCTTAATTAGAGAATCATGCCACATCAATAAAATACCTTTAAAAGACCTCATAGGGAAACTAATGATGTATGAGGATGATCTTAAAGTCAATCAATAATAGGAGGATGAACTAAAGAGCAAATATGTAGCAATCAAGACCACCTCCTCGAAGCACAAAGAAAAGGGAAACTGGAAGCTTCTATAGAAAGTTCCACTATTGAACAATAATCACCTGATAGTGATGAGGAGATTTCTCAACTGGCCAGAATATTTAAATGATTTTACAAAAAGAAGAAATTTTTCAGAAAGTCTAACTTCAAGGGCAGGTATGATCTAGAAAGAAACCGGAAAATGGACTATAAAAGAAGTGAAAAAACTAATGAAATTGTATGCTATGAATGTAACCGCAAAAGACATATAAAGGCTGACTATCTAAATATCATGTATAAGAAGAAATATGAGGACAAGGATAAGAAGTACAAAAAGGAAATGAAAGCAACTTGGAGTGCCTCTGAGGATAGTTCAAGCGACTCAGAGACACCACATGATGAACATGATAATAAAGCCAATATATTTTTAATGACAAACACATCTGAGGTAACACTGAATTCTTCTGTACATAATTCGTACTATTATTAAGAGTAAAGTTAGTCTGAAAATATGACTAATGAAGAAATGTTTGAATACTATGACATGCGTGAAGAGACATGTAATGAATTAAAAGATAAATATAAATCATTGATGAAACAACATGCTCTCACTGTAAATATTAAATCTGAACTTACTACTAAAAAGGAGAAAAATTCACAACAGTTAAAAAAATGAATTAAAAATATGTAATGAGCAATTAAAAAGTGAATTAGAAAAGTTTACTAATGGAAAAAACACCCTTACCCAAATTCTAGGAAAACAAATTTCCCCCAAAAACAATACTGGCATTGGTTATCAACCTGGTAAAAGAAACCCTGGTAGAACAAATTTGGGTTCAAAATATAGGACATATGGTTTTGTTCCCCGTTCTTGACACAGATAAACTAGCTCATGTCATGATACATATTCAACCATTTCAAACTTTTGTGGACCAAATACAGTTTATTTTTCAAATACATTACATAATGATTATAGGAAATCTATGAGACAAATATGGGTTCCTAAATCACTTATTACTAATGTTACTGGACCCAAATGAGTATGGGTACCAAAATCTGTCTTTTCTTGATCATGTTATAGGAAAGATGCTTAAATATCTCCTGCAAAAATCTATAGTACCCAGACAATGGATGCTCAGGTCACATGATAGGAGACTAATCATGCTTCAAGAACCTGATAAAATTAGATGGAGGACATGTCACATTTGGTGACAATGATAAAGGGAAAATCATTGGCTTAGACCAGATTGGTAACTCTAATTCGATTTTAATCTCCAAAATACTATTTTTTAATGGCTTAAAATATAATCTTTTTAGTATCTCAAAATTATGTGATGATGGATATCAAGTTAAATTTAAAAATTATTGTTGTAATGTCTTTAATTCTAAATATGAATTAGTATTTTCTGCATCAAGGAATGAGAACTTTTATTCTTTTAATTTAGATTCCTTAGCTTCTCAAAATGTTTCATGCTTTAGTGTATTTCATAAAGAATATTGGCTCTGCCATAGGAGACTAGGACACTATAATGTTTACTCCCATAGAAAGCTAACTAGAAATGTCCTAGTTAAAGACTTACCCAAACATGAGTTTTCAAATGAAAAAGTATGTAATCATTGTCAAAAGGTAAAAGAACAAAAAATCTCTTTCAAAACAATGAAAGAAGTTTCTAATTCTCAACCTCTTGAATTGGTTCACATGGATTTGTTTGGACCATCTAGAGTTTCCAGTTTAAATGGGAAGCACTATGATTATGTTCTTGTAGATGATTTTTTTTAGATATACCTGGACCTTCTTCATGGCTCACAAAAGTGAAGACTGCTTTTATTTTACTAAGTATGCCAAGCCTGTAAAAAATCTTAGTGGAATTAAAATTAAATATTTATGAAGTGATCATGTCCATGAGTTTGAAAATCAAGAGTTTTAATCCTTTTTCTCACAAAATGGTTATAGTTACAATTTCTCTACCCATAGAACACCTCAGCAGAATGGTGTTTTATAAAGAAGAAATAGAACCCTTCAAGAAATTGCTAGAACAATTCTTAGTGAATATGACATACCTATTTATTTTTGGGATGAATATATTAATACAACATGTTACATAATCAATATATTCTTGATTAGACCAATTCTCAAAATGACCCCGTATGAACTATGGAACAATAGGAATCCTAAGGTTATTTACTTTATAGATTTTGGTTGCAAAGTATTTATTCTCAACACTAAGGATAATATTGACAAATTTTCATGCAAAAGCGATGAAGGAATTTTATTAGGTTACTCAATATTAAGTAAAGCTTATAGAGTATTCAATAAGGGAACTAAATGTGTGGAAGAATATGTTCATATCAAGATTGATGAAACAGATCCACATGATCCTAGAACCATCCTAGAGAATCTAGAGGATAATGCTTCAAATATGAAAATCAACTCAAAATCCTCAAAATCCTCTATGAAAGAATCTATGAAAAAATCCAATTCTATAAATTCTCTACAATTGAGTCATAATGAACCTAAATCTGTTGATGAACCTAAAATCAGTAGTCCCTATTTTTATATAAAGGTTAGAACCATTAAAATACATCCCTTAGATGATGTTGTAGGAGACTTAGAGAAAGGAACACTAACTAGATCTTCTCTTAGAAATCAAGTTGAACATCAAGCCTTCTTGTCACAACTTCAAACTAAAAAAATTGATGATGCAATCTCCAAAATTAAATTTTTATTATTATTATCAAACACTTTTATGGAAAAATTGAGAAACCAAGTCATGCACTGAAGGGGAGAACAAAGTCAGAAAAATGGAATTGCATCCTACCCGTGTTAACCTCTCTAAACAGTTTCCATGATATATGTTTACCTGGATGTCCGGTTGCACTATTAGAAGATCTTCAAACATGAATTATAGCATTCCCCATGATTGGATGTACTCCTCTACATTGATCTTTCTGTTGTTGAACCCCAGAACTAGAATCAAGTCCTATTTGTCCATCCATGCACTCTGCTCATCATTGGTGTCCACATTGAGAGTCATCGTCATCATTATTTCTACCTCCTCATCAGAAGCATTGATTATTAGAATAGTTTCAAGAATAACCTCATCTGAGCTCATAAGCATCTCAAGAGGGTTATAATCCACCTCCCGTTGCTGGCTGACCCCCTTGAAAGGATGGGGGCCGCAATCCTTAGACTTTTCCTTCTCCTTCATTTCCAATCAAGTCTCCATCAGTAAGGGTAAATATGAGTAGTCATTTTTCTCCTTCTGTTTTACCCTCCTATTATTTCTACGCCTTGGACTAGGGTACCTTCCCGGATCCTCGTCCTCAGTATCGGAAACAAAGTGGCTTGATCGTTCGTCACTGGACGCTCTCTCAGAAGACGTCTCCTCATTCGCATAGGCTCGGGCCATGTCATTTCCAACATCTTGAGCGGGGTCCTCGATTACCAGAGCATCAAACCAATTTACTATCTCGATTACTTCGACCACTGTGGAAATTCCCCTGACAGCAGCCACACTCTTACCTGCCTGTTCAAAGGGCATAACTCCTTTGCCACACTTTCCACCATCTGAGTTCAGCACCTCAGCATAAAAGGCCTTACCATGCAACGTGTATAATCCCTCATCAACCATTTGTGAAACCTCCTGGTTTCTGACACCTCCAGATGGTTCCTCTTCCCCAACCCCAAGCCCTGAAGTATCCTACAACTGGAGTTGAGGTGCACTCAAATCATTCCTTAGTCGGTTAAAAACGTTGGTCACCAAGGGGTTCACCTCCTACGATACCTGCAGACCCCTTTCATCGGCATGGTCAGGGGCCTCACCCACTGGGTTATTCTCAGACACCGCCCCCTCAGTCATCAAGGGAACCGCCTCCCGTAGTCCACTCAGTGATCCCCTTGTATCGATACATCCAGAATTCTCACCCACTAAAATCTTCTCAGTCACTTCGAGCTCGGCGTGAACTTGTGTCCCCTTGCCGTTAGCCGTAGTCTCCTCCTTGGGGAGACTCATAGCCCCCGTAAGCAGAGATATTGTGAATTAACCAGCCACTTACATCCCAAAATGAACTCCAACCACGCTTCATATATGACTGACTGCTTACACCTAAATTCCCCTCCCACTGTAATCTAGACGTGCTCAAAGGGCACCCTGGACACATCCACCTCCACACATATGCGTGGGTTAACTGGATGGAACAGGGACTCTGTTTGGATATCGGAGTAATGGTATCTCCCTACCATGTTAGCAAGAATATGAATAATAGAGGGATTTTGAAACGGTAGGGGGAGATTAGGGAAACTCACCCAAATCTCTATCAATGGAGAATCACACCGCATATGAAATTCATACGACTAACAAAAAAGATACAAGCATGTACCGTTGAAGATGTGAGAACTAAAATTCTTTCTTGTATTTAAAATCTTTCAAAATATTGATGGTATTGTTTTAACTCAAAGTAAATACACTTGAGATCTTCTAAAATGTTTTATATTAGATAGCACTAAAATTAGTGACACTCCCATGAGTACCACCTGTATGTTGGATTTTGATGAAGATGGAAAATATATTGATCAAACCACTTATAGAGGAATGATTAGAAGTTTACTATACTTAACTATTAGTTGTCCGGACATTATGTATAGTGTGTGTATATGTGCTCGTTTTCAAGAAAATCCTAAAGAATCTCATTTAAATGCTTTAAAGAGAATTGTCAAATACCTCAAGAATACAACCAATCTAGGACTGTTATATCTTAAAAGAAAATTATTTGAACTAGTTAGTAAATCTGATGATGACTTCGGTGGCTGTAAGTTAGATAGAAAGACCACCTCTGGAACATGTCACATTTTAGGAAAGTCACTAGTATCATGGTGCAATAAGAAACAAAATTCTGTTGCATTATGTACTGAAGAAGTGGAATACATAGCTGCTGGAAGTTGTTGTTCACAAATCATGTGGATGAAACACACATGACTAGATTATGGATATCAATTCAGACATGTACCAATAAATTGTGACAAAAAAAGTGCTATTATCATCTCAAAAAATCTTGTTTCAAATTTTAGGGCAAAACATATTAATGTAAGACATCACTTTTTGAGAGATCATATACAAAAAGGTGATATCATCATGGAATTCATTTGTACTGAATATCAACCTGCTGATATATTCACTAAACCATTAAATTCTGAGAGAATAGACTACATAATACATGATCTTGGCATGATAAATATCAAATAGATATCTTAATTGTCTTACTATTCAACATTTTACTATGTTTTACTTTATAGATTCATGATTACGGTTTCTCAGTTTTTGTCTCTCTTGTTTACGATCTCTCCGTTAGCAAATTGTAATTATGGTATGACATTTACTGTCTCACTGTAAGGCACACTGAACAGTTCACTTACTATGTCACAGTGATGACCACTCATTGTATCACTGTGATGATAACTCATTGCCTCACAGTAACGACCATTCACGGTATCCCCATAAAAATTCTTTATGATTTTCTTTAAACCCGTATTGTGGTAATTATTATTTCACATCTTTTAATTTCTCGCATTTTTATTTTTGTAATGATTAGCATTCCTAAATGATAAAACAAAATGTTTCACTCGGTTATTCACTTGGACTTTCTCTCATTTATATCCCTATGAACCTTGAAACCCCTTCTCTATCTCTCTCTCAAACCTTCAGTGGATGCTAAGAATGAAACGTCTATCATCATCCACACATGAGAAGCGTAACTCAAAGGAGAAGAAGATTTCACTTACGCTGACACCCGAAGGACCACTAAATCTGAATCTGGTAAATCTAAGTGTTGTACCAGAGAAAGAAATTTCCCCTGAAAGGCTTCTGTCCAGTAAATCTCTAGTCTTGAAAGTGTTAAAAGAACAAGGCTAGTTCGAGTGGTTCTCAAGGGAGAATAGACCCATCTATCCTAGGTTAGTAGCTCAGTTATATTAGTACATACAGTTCTCTTTTAAATATAGTGAATGTTATGGTGTGAAGAGCTGGATTAATGGCCAAGGATGCTCTTTATCTTCGAGGTTATGTTCTTCATTCCTTAGGATACCTCATGAAGGTATATGTGAGGATTATCAAAGAGAACCTCTTCCTTCAACTGATTTCTTTAATCTTGAAGATGCTCTGAAAACCCTAACCAGAAGTGGCACCAGGAGAAGGGCCATCACTGTTGAACTAGATGGAGAAACAAGACATCTGTTTAAGTTTGCTCAAAATCCAATTAGTCTAAGAAAAGGTGATTTTCCGGCATTAAAGTATCACGATGTGTTTTTGATTCATCTTATGAATAATGGACACAAGATCAACCTGTGCAAGTACATCATTCACCATATGTGTGAGTTGATCAAGGATACATCCAAGTCCACTTCTCTGTTCTACTCTCGACTGATATCAGCCATGCATGTTGCAAAAGGTGTGGTTGGGCCTAATGAATAAGTGGTTATGGACCGTATGTACTATATCTCTAAATCCACCATTAAGAGGGTGAAGATAAACTGGAATCCTTGAAAAAAGGAATGGGTTGATGAAAATGATAAGGTTTATGAGAAGTTTAATTCGATGGATTATCCATCAAGGCTGAAAGACATTTCTGATCCTGGTTCGGAACCAAATGAACTTGTTGGGTATTTAGAAGAAGTGGAAGAAGAGGCTGAAGTACCACATAGGGAAGCAGTTATTATTGATGAATAAAGGAATATTTTTCTTCATGTTGTCTTTGAAGAAGCAGCTCCTAGCCCAAGAAACGATGTCAATCTAAAAATCCAACCCGAAGCTGAAAAAGAATCAGTTGTCATAGAATCTATGCAGCAAGCCATGGAAGAGCCCATAGTAGAAGAACTCCCTGTTGTGTAAGAAGCGAATCTAGAAAAACTCCCTGTAGAAAAATATGTTCCGGAAATAATACCCTCTACTGAAGAGAGTAGGGAGATGGCCTTTCATCTGGATAAACAAGAAATGGATGAAGAACATAGAAATGAAATTATGATTTTAGACCAACCTCATGAGCCTATCAGTCCTGAGAAGGAGGCACCTGTTGAGGGGGATAAAACCCCAAATCTTGATCCTGATGAATCCTAACATCCAACTGAGTCAAGTACTATGGACACTCAGTACAAATTTCATAGTTTCTATGATGTGAATGTGTCTCGTCATGTTACTGCAACCAGACATATTCTTTCTTTCTTATTTTAGTTGAAATCATTCACAAACTTTGCTCCTGATAATGAACCTGAACTAGAACCTGAACTTGTCCCTATATAAATTCCAACACCCGAACCTTTTTCTGAACAAAAACACTTTTTCAGTATGTATGATCTGAAGGATTTTAGAGATACTCTCTTTTTTGGAGTCGAGAATCTTATGAACTCCCAACCTCATCCTGTGACAAATCTGAGTGATAGAGATTACTCACTATTATTGGAATATATCATTTGGAAAATAAAACCTATGATGATCAATGAGATTTAATAAGTACGAGTTGAAAATAAGTTGATCATTAATGAAGTTAAAACCCTAAGAATCATGGATGAAGACATGCAGAAAGAGATGCATTCAGGATCAGAGCCTTCTACTGCTCCTCTATCACCCACTGTTTCTCAAATATCTTGAGATATTGTGTCTCATATTTACCCTTAACTAGAATCATTTGATGAAATGATTGTAGAACGTCACAAACAGATGTTGAAGGAAATGAGAGAGCTTGTGGTGAACCTTATTAAACTCACTGATGATTGCACTGGTTGTCTTCAAAAGGTACTAAATCAGCTCAAATCTCTGACCACACCCATCAAAACTTATAATACCTCTGGTCAATCCTCTAGACCTTCCTTGGAAAATACATTGCTCATATCTATAGAAAATGGAAAGATTAATAATGATTTCAGTGGATTTAATGTGGCTTCTTTCTCTGAATTTTTTATGAACAATGATTGAGTTCTTGATCTTGTACAAATTCACTCCAAGATTGCAAATGATTCCCAACATGAGATTTCTAAGAAAGTTGATTTCTATTTGAACCAAATTTTCTCCAAGACTTATATGACCAACCAATTCAAATACCTTATAGATAATCTATGAATTCGTCCTTTCACTCAAGACGTCAAAACCCAAGTATAGAATCAAACCGAGTTTACCGGATTATTGGACATGTTTATGGAAAACAAAGATGACTTTGAAAAATCCATACAGTATGGTGGAGAGATTATTGAAGACTTCATCAAACTCCTGAGACCCTATATTCATGTCCAGAGTACAAAAATTGTTTCTCAAGTAGCTGCCCCTCTTAGACCTAGGATTCCTACCTTTACCTCTGCCTTATCCTCAACTACCTTGTTTATTGGCCAAGTTCTCAGTCAGATAAGGCCTATGATTCTTGATCAGCAACTGCCTAGATCATCAACTGCTCCAACCTTGGCTCCCTAAGTCTTTGAAGGTCTCCCTTTACCCTCTTTATCTACTACATCTCTGCCTTTTTCTACATCTGCTATTTCCCCTATGCCTTTTTCTTTTGCTACTAATAAATGCAAAGAGAAGGCCAATCCCTGTAGAAGACCAATGCTTACTCCTTTATGATGGGGATTCCCTTGTTTTTGTATTTATCCTTTATTTTGTACTACCCTATGTTTAATCTTAATGGAATGTGCCCTATTTTCTATATCTTATTTCTAATTTTTGTTAATCCCAAAAGGGGGAGAAGTTTTTATATGTTATTTTCTCTATAGTTACATCCAATTTACACGTTAACTGTAAATGATTTGTGATCATCAAAAATGGGGAGATTATTGGACTCCTCATGTATTAATCATGTTTTAATGATCATAAATCTCATTAATGATCACAAATATTATTCAACCTAGATAACTACTATAAATTATATCCAATCATTTGTATTTATGTTTCAATTTCTCTCATGATTTGTAATGTTGAAGCTCAATACATTTCATGCATATCACTGTTTAGGTCTCAATACATTTGTTTTCCTAAGTATTAATACCGTGAAGCCAGACACCATAAGCCAGACACCATTATCTAGACACCGAAATCTAGACACCATAAGATAGCCACCATGAAGCCATACACCATGATTCAAGACAACTTGAAACAAGGCACCGTGAACAAGACATCGTAAATGAGACACTGTGAAACTCAGACAGCGTGACACTCAGACACCATGTAAAGGAGAAACCGTTTTCATAACATACTGCGACACGGTTTCATAAACTATTTTTACGTCTTTAAATTTAATTTATAACGGTCATATTTGATTCCTTTAATGCACTGAAATAATTAATGATTCATTGTAGACATAATACGAGGTACGAGATATGAAGCACATAGAACCTGTCAGCTAAAACTCATGCGTTCGAATGTAAAGAGTGGAGTGTGCCCAAGAGCAACATAGCACGATATTGAATGAAAAACAAGCCTATGAGCACGACTGCGAAGAACACATTGCAAGATTTTAAAAGAAAGCATTGTCTCATGCAAGAAATCTGACTCTACTAAAGAACATATGATAGTACGCTGGAATCTAGAGAACATATACACATTATCAAAAATCGTGAAGAACACAAGCTGAATAGCGACACTTTTTTTTCAAGACAAAAACCAGAGAAGGACTCAGAAGCATTTCATTTTAATTAAAGGAGTCCGGAGCTTCACTTCAAATCACTAGAGCATTCTAAACACATAGCTACTCTCTTTGAGTGATTCTTTTACTTACTTTTTGAGTAGTGTGTGTACTCTGTATATTCCATACACAAATTGACTCCTGTGACAAATTGGCGGATCTATAAATCCTTACACCAAACTCTTTATATATGTTTTACCCACGACAACTGTGGAAGAGTACCTTGTGTGGCCTGATTATTATTTTGAATACCATCAAAAACTGTGGAAGAGGTCCTTGTGTGGCTTGGACAGTCTTTGTATTGTTGTTAACCCTAATCTGGTGCGTGGATCAAATTTTATTTATATAAACTAATTGGTGGTAGGTGATCACCAATTGGAGTGGATTAGGTCTCCGCTTGAGACTAAACCACTTATTTCATATCAGTTGTGCTATTGAAATTTAGCCTCCTCTATTTTACTGCTTTATTGCATAACCTATAAAACACTAATCTCAATCTGATAGTTAGTCTTGGAAATAAGTTATAACTGATTTATCTTAGTATGAAAACTTCAAAAGTAATATTAATAATACAAATTAAGATTACTGAGAAATAATTAATCATCTAATAAGATGTTTAAAAAGTCAACTCTTATAACAATATAACCTTGATTAACTAGGATGTATCTATTTTTGGGGAAACCATTTTGTTTTAATATTTATATTCTTATAACAGAAATTTTTATAGTTACTCAATTCACCCCTCCCCTCTTGAGTAAACTACTCCAACCAATAATAAATTTTATACTGATGAATCAGTGAGGAAAATAACATTGAAAGGATTTGAGATAATTTTAATTTTTAGAGAATAATGATAAATAAATACAAATGGCTATTTATAAAATATACAAAATAAAACTTGTGGTGAAAATATCATTATTATCAATAAATGGTAATTGAGACTAGAAATACCTTAACTCGAGTCCAACTTGTCACATACATTATTTATATTTTGGAAGATTAATTTTTAAACTATTTACTTAATTATATCTTTATGTTTTTGTTAAAATAAATATACATTTTTGTTTTTTCATATTTTTGTTATTCCATTTATTTCCCTTTTTACCATTTCAAACTTAATCTCTTAAATGATTAAGTTCACTTCGGATGTTTTGAGGTTGGTTAGTTATTAAGGGAAAAAATACTATGGTATGATAGATATGGTCAAATTTTATTATGACTATATTATTTCCAAACTAATAATGTTATTTTTATCATTTTTTAAACAAAATATACATTTATAACCAAACATGTATGGTTGTCTTGAAAAATAAATTATGTAAAGTCATAGAGGTTGTAGTCCATACATACAAATGAGTGACGTTTCCATTTTTCAATGAACACGAGGAAAAAGTTATATAATATTTTTAACTTTAAACAATTATAATTATATCATGAATATCATTTTTTTTATTTTAAATACACCTATATATACATTTCATGTGAGGTAGTGGTGAAAAAAATACATTAGTTCGTGAGGTGGTAGTCTGCACGTGCGCACGAGTGATGTTTTTATTTTTCATTGGATGGTAAAGAAAGAATTATAATATTTATTTATCATTTAAAAAAGAATTTTATATCATATATATCATTTTATTTCTTTTGGATCCAACATTATGGCCAATCTTAAGAATCAACGATGCAAAAATGAATTACGTTTCATTCATGAGGCGGTAGTATGCACGTACAGACAAATGATGTTTTAATATTCTATTAGACAGACAAGTATATTAAAAATTATTATACCATAAACATATCATAATTTAATTATATGGGAAATAATGATGTTATTATTTGAAAATAATTAGAATATAATTTAATGAGATAGACGAAAGAGTAAAATGAATAATTCATTATTGATATGATTAACTCATATTTGAAGAACCTCTTTTGGATATATCCTAACAGATCTTCAAGATGGTGATTTAGGAAGACCTTCACTTATAAAATTTAACTATAAAGGTTTTGAAGTGGTTTTTATAGGGTTTGGTTGATCTATGTTTCTCATGAAGCGTGAAGAATATAGTAAATGCGGTGTTTTAATATAAGAGAGGAGAGGGACACTTTTGGAATTACTCAAATTATAGAATTAATATTAATTAATTTTCATGAAAAATTAGGTATAGATTTATTAATTTCAAATATAGTTTGTGAATGATTATATTTCCTCTCATATAATAAACATTAGAAAATTTTACGTGATTTTTTAACACTTATATCTTAGTTTTAACCTCTCATAACCCATTTAATGATTACTGTGATAAAAATGTTTTTTACTATTTGAGGGTCACGTGTAAAGTCGCAATCTTATTATTCCTATATATTACAAATTAATAGATTAATATTAATTAAATAACATAATGATACACATAAGAATCATATAGGTATAATTCCTTTGGAATGTTTGATACATAATCAACTAATTCATAGGTGAACTAAATCATCTCTCACTAAGTTCTTCATAACTAGAACAATTTATAGATATATCAAACAAAATAGCATTCTTCATAAAATTTTTAGAGGAGAAATATGAAAGGGTGACATCAAATTATAAATAAGGGTAAGCATTGAAATTCAAATATAACACATTAATAATAGAAAATAAATAAAATAATAATATTTGAAAACCATACCATGCATTTCATAGATTATAAACATGAGTCATGGAATAAATCTTAGTAGTTCATAAGACATGAATAATAATCTAATAAAAAACATGATCCATACAAGAATAAAATTTTCATAAGAAAAATATTTATGTAATACACATTAGTATATAAAATCATTTACTTAGTAGTCAAGGATCATTGTAGAAAATATCCAAGTGGAATGGGTTCAATCCCGAGACCATCATAGTTTTGAAGGTCCACTCCCAAACCTATAATAGTGGAAAATTTCATTAATTAATATGGATCACTCCCCATCATATTCGTATTTATTTCATTAGATATCAATCTTCACCCAATTAATTGGAGTAAGATATATGTCCTTACAATCATGTATTTAAATCATACTTATATCTACCACAATATGACAAACAATTCATCATATCATAACCCAGAAAAATAATTTTATTTTACAAACATTTCATTATGGAACAACCCATGGAAAAGAATCTAGTTTCATAAAAATTTCATATTTTCATCTTTGTATAACCTTTGGAAATGGAATGAGTTTCAAAAACATATTTTCACCACAAACATAATCATAAACCATTTAGATAAAAAATAAGGATGTTACCATTGGATCGTATCCCATGTAAAACATAATAAAATTTAAATATTTAATTATTTTTTGAATAAAAGTTATATAATAATATCAATAAAACATTATTGAGGAAAATATACTTTCCATTTAGAAATCACATATTTAAAATATAAATTTTTTATAAATAATAAGAAATGAATTTTATTTGAAAATAAATTTTAAAATTTGTAAAGTAAGATAAAAATAATTGAGTGGTCATGATAGTTGAAAATTTCATCCAATTCATACACATTAAAATAAATATTTATTTCACATTTTTGTTAATAAGTCAAAGTACCTCATTTTGAAACAAATAAGAAGATTTAATTTAAACAATGTTGTAAAAATCAATATATGGGAAAATATGAATTTAAAAAGTAATTCAATATTTTAAAAAAAATATTTAAAACATTTTTATAAATCATGGACATATAAGAGAAATTATTTTTGACTGAAGAGAAAAATAAAATTATTTTTTATTAAAAAATATTTTTATATAATTAGTTATTAAAAAATAAAATGAAAATAAAACATGTGTTATCCATAAATAAATAGAAGATATTAATATACAGAAGTTTTTTGAGAGATGTAGATCATAGTATTTCATCATAAGAAACTTAATCATAAACAATCTTACTAAATAATGTGATTACATCATAGAACCTTTACCACTTTGCTGAAGTTTTAATCATAATAAAAATGAAAAAACGAAACTTTTATGGATGTTTATAACTCATAATTTTAAAGAAAATAATAATAAAATACATTAATGTGAATTATATACACCAAGAAGACGAAACATATGTTGAATATGGGATGTGTCACACAAAAATAACAATGAGATAAAAATACCAAATATTATATGGAATCTTTTGAATCATTTGACCGATGTAAGAATAAATTTCAATAATATTTTAAATATAATTATAGTATAAATAAATTCATTATATAAGATTTCAAAGGTCATGGATATGCACAACATAAACAAAAATAGGTGCATAATATTACATATGTCCCAATGAAGATGATTTGAACTACAAATTAATTACCATAAGTCTCAATTTCCTTCATACGTGTTCAAATATCATGTAAAATAAATATAAGTTTTTTATAAACATTATTAATAACAATAATAATATGTATTATTCCAAATATGATTCCATAATGATATTTTTTAATAGTTTATTAATAATTCCTTGTTAAAATCAGGCTTTGGGTACTAACTTCTTTGTTTTTCTCATGTCCGTTTTGGTATAGTATTTTTCCATTTTAAATTGATAATGTTTCTATAATATAATTTTTTTAAAAGGACATAAATATAATATATATTTATTATAAATTTATATATATTATGAAATTAATTTTAGAGATAGATAATGAATTTCCCCATTTATGGAGATTATTGGTCACACATACACATGAACACTGTTTCCATTTTCTCAATAGATGAAATGAAAGAAATTTTAATAATATTATCACATTATTGACGTTTTTTATTTCATATATATAACATATTTTCATTAAAACAATCCTTATTACCATTCATGTAACTCTTATATTAAGAATGAATCACATCACTTTACAAGGTAGTAGCCCTTTTTAAAAATGAATGATGTTATCATATTCCCATAAAATGGAAAGTAAAAAGGTATATATTATATTATAATTAAATAGTATAATTATTTTATTAAGAAAATATTTATATTATTAACATAATATTTATATTATTAACATAATATTTATATTATTAACATAATATTAAAATTATTAAAATTTAAGCATATCAACCTATGAGAGACAGTGATGGAAAACAAATTTCATCGATCCATGTGGCAGTAGTCCACCATACACACAATCAACGCATTAATTTACATTTGATGGATGAGTAGGTAGATAAAAATTACGAAATTGACATAATAAAATTATTTTATATGTAATATACTAGGTTTATTATATCATCATAGTTGGGTAATATTTTAATAAGTTGGAAGAAGAAATAATACAAAAACACATGTTCAATTATTTTACCTATTCCTCGGAGAACCTCTAGGATTACATAGAAATACTTATTAGGAAGGTTTAAAAAATTTGCCTCTATGATGTCTGGATGGATTTATGGATTAAATTTTTACATGTATTTTTAAAAATAAATGGATTTGGATGTATGACGAGGGGAGGAGAGGGGGTGTCCATTTATAAGTGGGGGAGAGGACCAAATTGAAAATTTTGAATAGAAAAAATTGTATCAACATTTTAAACATAGAAAAGGGATAAAAAATGGATTATTATAGATGAAAATATTAGTTAAGGTTAAAATTTATCCAAAAAAAGGCGTTTTTAAATGTATTTGGTCCATTTTACCCTTTATCTATTTCATTTAATCCCTTAGTCAGTCTGTTTTAACCTTAAAAACGGTAATTATTATTTTGAGTTTTTACTATTAATTTTGAAAAAAATTAATTTTATGTTATTATATGATATAAGATACGGTTATTAAAAATATTTAATCCATTTTTACAAATTCCATTCATATATGGAGAATGTTTTAATTTAAAATCAAACCCACATACACAAGGAAAGCAGTTTTCTAAAGAGAAACATTTATTAATTATTCAATGTTTTATTATCTAATGTCATTTTTGAAAATGAATATAATGACATTAATTTTTTAGTAATAATATAATATATAATGTCTAGCATTTGAAAGATTTTTAATCAATATGGAACATTGAAAATTCATTAAATGAAAAAAAAAATTTAAATAAAATTCTGTATTTTTGACTATTCACATAGATATTATTATTTTAAAAAAAATATAAACAATTCACCAAAATATTAGTTTATAATTTTTATTAAGAAAATAGATTTAAATTTTTGAAATAATTTTCTAAAGGTTTCATAAATTAATTTCATTATTTTCTAGGAAAAATCAATAGAAATCAATTTTTGGGGAAAAAGTATTTTTGAAGCATATAAACTATTTAAAAAATATTTAGTAGTTATTTATAAAAATATTTTATTTATATAAAACCATTATAATTAATTTTAAAAATATTTTTATTCCTATTGATACCTCTAAATTTAATAACTATTTTATAATGATCAAGTTTAAATAAAAATATTAATATTATATCGAGGTTTGTTAAAACTTGGCATTAATAATAACACAAACTATCAATGAAATTAAATTATCAAAAACTCATAAAAACTCATGGTGTTTCATTATAATACTATAAAAAGAAATTTTTCCTCAAAAATTATGTCACTTTGGTATAAAAAACTAAGGCGACATCAACCTCATTATATCCTCAACTTCCCCCATAGCTTCCTCAAGTTGGTGGTTTCACCAGAAAACATTGAATAGGTGTGCAGTATTTTTTCATAGTACATTATATATAATATCCAAAATCTACACCAATTATTACACACAATAAATATCATGTTCTAATGGTACAACCTATTACTTCATTATATATTATGGATTTTGTATATACTTTGTTTTTGGAAAGATACGTGGAACACATTGCGAACAAGAGAGAGGTTCGGTGGAAGTAAAAATAAATGAGATACTATACAAATATGATGAATAATTTCAAAAGGACCGATATAACTATGGTTTAGTGTTCCATTATTTACAAATATAATTACCTTATTCCATAGAGTGATTCATAGAAACACCTTATCACCAACTTCAAATTATAGATAACACTCGTGACTATAAAATTAAATGTTTTACCAACTTTCCACTACCATTATGTTTTTTTGAATGGATGTAACATTATATAAAACTAATTTAGCTATCTAAAGTCCCCATATCATTAATTAACAAAACATTATCCCAGTGTGTTGGAGTTTTACTCATCTTCCGAAATAGGGATTCAAAATGATCTATATCGATGATTGAGTGAAAAATATTGCTATTAGAAAGATCAAATAGAGGAAGGTGTTAATCCCAACCACCATTAAAGTACATATAAGAATACATAAACATATTATCTAGGGTTTTAATAGTTTTCTTTGACTTACCATCTGTATTAGGATGATATGAAATGATAAAGGTCGACACAATAACTAAATATTAATGAAGACTTCACTTGAACTGTGAGGTAAACCTATGATCAGATTCAAATAAAATAGAATGTTGAAATCCACGAATCTTTACCACTTATTTATAATATATCCCGGTAAGATTATTTGGGAAAAATATAATTTGATAGATATGAAGTGTGATAACTTTTTAAAGAGATCAACTACAACCCATATAACATTGTTCCATTTATACGTTTTGGTGGGTCTGATGAAAAAATCCATTGTGATGTTTACCCAGTTCCATTTTACTATGGGTAATGGTTATAAAATCCCCTAATGAGTTTTTCTATTAGAATTTACTTTATTAAATATCCGGCACTGAGATACAGTCTCTAGAATACCTATCTCCATGACAAACCACCTAAAACTCTTCACAATTTCTATAAATATTTATCATTCCTTGTTAAATAGATAATTAATACCTATGAGATTCCTCTAATATCTCATTCATTAGTTTTTTAGGTATTTGACACATAAATGGTTTTGGAACCTTATCATTCCATCACATTCATAGTTAAAATCATGGAAAATTCTCACTGCTTTCATTATCTCTAAAGATTTTTATGTGTCTCTTTAATCCTCACATGTATTAATTATTGAACACTATTTTGATAAAGATTATATTCTTCCCTTACATTACAATTTCAAGATCCATCTTTTGAAAATTATTAAATATTGTATCTACTAAGATAGTTATCATTGATAATCCAGATTGAAGCTCTTAACTCAAAGCACCAACAACCTTTTTCACTTTTCAAGAGTTTCAATGAATTGAGTAGTAGTAATATTTAATTAGCTCCTAACATCTTCTTTGGATCATATTAAAAAAGATATGCGAATATATTAATTATTTTTTCCATTAGTATATATATCACACTTTTATCCATAAATAGATGTTCTCCACATCATTAATGAAAACTTCACTACTTCTAACTCCAAATCATGAGTTGGGTAATTTTTCACATGAACCATAAATTTTCAAGAGTCATAAGATATCAGAATGTTTTGATCATAATAATTCATCCCCATACCTTATTTGATGAATCTATATATATTAAAAACATTTATAATGTCTAGGATAATTTATGAATAGGTTCATTTACTACCCATAACATTAGTTCATTGAAACTTTCCTCACATTCATTTTTCGAGTGGAACATGTGTCTCTTAAAAGTTAACTTGGTGGTTGGATTAGATAGTTTTGAGAAAGTGTCTAAAAAACCATTGATAATATATATCCAAACTAGGAAAATTCCAGTATCACTCATAGTCATTAGTCTAGGATAACTTTTAATAACCACCTTTTTTGATAGATCCACCAATATATCCTATCTTTAGAGTATATGGCCAAAAAATTAATCCTTTTGTAGACAAAATTCACAATTTTTAACTTTTTCACACAATTTTTCGTTTCATAGTGCCTTCACTACAAATATCAAGACTTATTTATTCTCTTTCTTTACCTTTAAATAATTGAGAATATCATCTATAAAAAATTTCAAAAACATATCAATAAAATGCATAAATACTGTATTACACAAATCCATGAAGATATCAGGGGAAATAGTTGGAAAAATGGTGTGACAATAAACTCATAGTTTCTATACACCGTATAAAACAATTTCTTGGGTATATCCTTCTTCATCACCCTAAATTGATGGTATCCAAAATGTCGGATAATCATGGAAAATTATTGAGACACATATAGTTGATCAAAAAAGTCATTAAAATGAGGTATGTGATACTTGTTCTTGATTTTGATCCTGTTCAGTTCTTGGTAATCAATACAGAGTCATATTGAGCCATATTTAATCTTAAAAATATATCTAGTGCACCATAATGTGACACACGTGGCCAAATAAATCCATTTCTAATGTTCTCATAGATTTTTTTATTTAATTCTTACAACTCGAATGAGGCCATTATATATATACACTTTGCAATAAGTGTGGAACTAGGTATGAGTTATATTGAGATTTCAACATCACGTTTTAGTGGAATAATTGAAAAATATTCTAGAAATAAATTAATAGAATCCCTAAATATAGTCATATCATCAATGTTGAAGTTATTTCCAACCACCTGAGATAAGTTTCCCTTTTTAAATGGAATAAAGAACCATATAATGGATGCTATATCCGTGGAAATTTCCTATCTATTGTCACACTAATAGATGTCCTTAGGTTAGTTGGTAATACCAAATATTAGTTCCATTACACAAAAATTCATGTGGGTTTTTATGGAGATAAATTCAATCCATGACTAATAAAACATAAAACTAAACCATTGGGAGAATAATGTTGTTTGGAAGAAGAAAATTCTCATAAAATTCAACTGATGAAGAATCCTAAAATTGAGACCAATATGCCATTATGATTTTTCAATGGTAATTCAACATTAAATCATTAATTATCAAAATTATCATTCATTGATAATTTTCCAAATATCATAGAATTCATAAAACTAATCTCTTATATGGTACATCAATATTTTTGGTTACCTATTACCACCTCAAATTCCCCATTCAATCCTTGATTTTTAGTAAAACCAAAATGGTTTTTATGACCATCAAGAATCATTAATTAGAGTGATCCATCATGAAAAATACTTTATAAGATGTATAAATATAGAAACCATGTTTCCAATCCTGGAAACATTAGGATTAACCTAATTAATTCATGGACATCATAAGTAAAAATCTATTATGATGGTTTTTAAAGAGTTTTTTAATTTTTAAAACAAATAAACTAGGGGTTTCAAACCATGTGTGTTTAAAGGACCATTTTCATGCACCGGGTGATGATTGAGTCCATCTCAATATCCAATTTTTGGATTTATTACCCATTGGTAAAATAGTTCTATATCTTTATCTACTGGTAGTATCTATAAAGGGATTTAATTACATATAAACAACTTCATCTATCCTTCAACAAAATTTCAAAATATTTTCTTATACTTAGACTTATCATTGTGGTTCTCACTTATGTTTTCTTATCCATGTTTCTAAATTATTAACTAAAACATTCTATAATACCAACTGTAAAGGCCTAAAATTACCATACATATATATTATATCTTAATAGATTAATATTCATTACATAACATAATAATCCATGATAGAATCATATAGGTCTATCTCCGTTTGAAACTTATACAAAAAAAAAATTGGTTTCTAGGAGAACTAAATCATCTCCCACTATGTTTTCATAACTAGATCCCTTCATTAGCATATCATTCAAGATGAGATTATAACATGAAGAAAGTAAACATAAGTAAGGGTGATCTAATATTCTCAGTAAGGGTAAATAATGGAGATATCAACATAATAAGAGAATAAGTTCATGAAAAAAAAATATAATTTAAAAACCATAAAATTCATATCTTATATCATGAACATGAGTCATGTAATAAATAATGGCATTTAATAAGAAATGAATAATAATGGAATCAATGAACATGATCTATAAGAGAATAATAGTTGCATAAAACATAGATCTGTGGAATACACAAAAATGTAGAATATATTTTCCATATTAGTCAGGTATCATTAAAAAATCTATCAACTAAGAATGGTTTCACTCCACAAACCATGATTGTATTTAGGGTTCACTCCCAAGATAATAAAATGGATATAGTCCCTTGGTGAAATGAGTACACTCTCTATTCCAGTCCAATTTATCCCATGAGATGACAATATTTACCTAATGCATTAGAGGGATATAATTGTTAAAACTACCACATAATGAAACCCTACATATATATTCCAAAATATCATAAAACATTCATCATATCAGAACACACGAAAATAAATGGTGTTCATAATCATTTTATCATGGAATAACATGTGAAAAATAAATTGGTCTCATAAATATTTAAGCTTTTCATTATTGGATAACCTATAGAAATGGAACATTCTTCACAAAAATCTTCTCATAATATACACAAACATAAAACATCTAGAAATATATTTGTATGGAATCAATAGATATTATACCTATAATGTAAAGAAACACGAGATTTTATTATTATAAATGAATATATATTCTATAAAAAATCATTAATGTACTCTTGAGTAATATATCCTTTCCATTTTGAAATCATTTCTTTAAAATATAAAAACTTATAAAATATTATGGAAAATGTTTTCATTCAAAATATCCTTTAATACTATTAATTAATATTAAAATATTTAGTTAATAATGGTGGGGTAAAATTATATTAATTCCATATATGTTAAAAAAATCTTTTCAAATTTTCATAAAAAAGTAATAAGTACCGAATTTGAAAAAAAACCAGAAAAATAATATATATATATATATATACATATATATAATAAAACATGGTTACAATTTTCATTAGGTAATCAATGTAGAATCGTAAAAATGTTCTTTAAAACATTTTTTAAAATCATGGATAATGATAGCAAAGGATTTATGATCACAGAGATAAATAAAATCATTTTTTTAAAAAATAATATGAGTATCATTAGTTTTTAAAAAGAAAAAAATGAAATGAAAACATGAATTATACATAAAAACTAGATTATAATAAAATATATGAGTTTCTTGAGAGGTATATAATTTTATTATCATAATCTTAATCACAAAAAATCGTAATGAACAATGACATTATAACATAAAACATTTAATACTTTCATAAAGATTGAATCATAAGAACCATGAAAGAATGAACATGATAGAGATATTTATATTTCATATTTCTAATGATAATAATCATAAAATATATTAATAGTAAATATATATACCACAAATAAGAAACAAGTGTTTAATATAGAATGTGTCCCATAGAAATAGAAGTGAGACAACGATCCCATACATTGTATAATAACTTTTGAATCATAAGCCCCATTAATGAGTAACATTAAATAAAAATTTAAATATTATGAAAATAATGAAATTCAGGAAAAAACATAAAAATGTGGCTTTATATACACCTCATAAAAAATGGGTTCATAAAAAACATTTTTCCCAATAAAGATGATTTAAGACAGTGATCTATTAACACAAGTCTAGATTACCATTGTACACATTCGAATAAATTATATAATAAATACAGGTTTTTGTATAAATATATCAATGAAAAATGATCATATTTATCATTTAATATATTATTTAATCTTGACCTTTTATTACCCATTTATTAATAATTTCATGTCTAAGTCCTATTTCAGGTCATAACTACTTTGTTTTTTTCATTTCTATTTTTGTTTGGTATTTTTTAGCATTTTTATAGGATCATGGTTATATAATATAAAGAAATTGAATATAATAAAAATATAATAAAAATTAATTATATATTTATCTATTTAAATCAATTAATGTTAGAAATATAAAATAATTTACACCATTCATGGAGACGTTATTCTATACATTTTCATAAATGTTGTTTCCATTTTATTAAGAGATAAAATGATATAACATTACATAATATATTACATTTTAAGAATAAATTTTATCTCTTAAATATAAAATATTTTTATTAAAACTATCCTTATTACCTTCCATGTAAAGCATAATTTAAGAAAGAATAACATCGCTTTACGAGGCTATAGTCTGTCAAATGCACGGGCGAAGTTGACATATTCCAAAGGAAGGAGAGTATGAAGGAATATGTGATATTATAATTAAGGAAGAACTATTACGTTATTAATATCATATAATAATTTTAATCAATAATTATATCCACCCGTGAGAGGTGGTTATGGAAAATGATTTACGTCGGTTCTCTAGGTGGTATCCCACCATTCACATGATATTCAGTTTCATTTACCATTTGATGGAAGAGGAGGTGGATATAGGTTTTTAAATTAACATAATAAAATATAAGTATATGGTAGGTATATTTGTTATTATATCATCATATTTTGATAATATTTTATATATGTTGAAGAATAAATAAAATAAAAACACAAGTTTATTAATTTTAACTTTTTTTGAGAACCTATTTTGGTTTATACCTAAAGCCATTTTAGGAGGGTTACAAAAACTAAAAAACCTATAATATGGGTAGGGATTTAAAGAATTTATCTAGGAATTTATTCTTATAACCAAATAGTTTTCTATGAGTGAAGAGGGGAGGAGAGTTGGATAACTTTTATAAGTGGGGGAGAGTACACACTTTGAATTTTTGAAAAGAAAAAGTTGTATCATTATTTTAAAAATGAAAAAGGCTAATAAATATATAGTTATATAACCTTAGAGAATAAATTGTATAAATATGTCCAAAAAATTTGTTTTTTAAAAGGTTTTAGGAAAGTGTACCACTTATCCTTTTAGTTTAAACCCTAGTAAAGTAATTTCGACTATAATAGTGGTAATTAATTTTTACTATAAATTTTGACAAAAAAGTATTTCAAAATTAATATATAAAATTAATTATTCTGATTCTAAATATGGAATAAATTTTATAAAATTCCATTCATAGAAGTGAAATTTTTAATTTTAAATTTATCCTGTAGATGAGATGAAAATGCTTTTTTGTAATGGTAACATTTTCTTAAGTATAGAATTTTTTAATAATAGAAGTAAAAATGTATTTAAATGCAATGACCTAAACTGTTTTAATAATTACATAATTTAACTAATTTTATTTATTATAAATTTTATGAAAAAATTAATTTTTTAAATTATGTAAAAATGTTGTATTTTATAAAAATCATTATTTTCACTATTTACTAAAAAATTATTGTTTAAAAAAAATTATCAAATTATCACCCTAATATAATTTTGAAATTTTGATTTAAAAAATGAATTATATTTTTTCAAATTAATTCTCCAAATGATTAAAATTACGTTTACTTTTTTTCTCTTAAAATAAATACAAATGATTTTAAAAAAAAATTATTTTTGATGAATATAAAGGTTTACTAAAACATAAGTACTTATTTATAAATATATTTTCTTTATCTAAAATCATTATAATCATTTTTAAATATTTGTTTATTGAAATTAATACCAACTAATTTAATGAATAATTTATGATGTTCAATTTTAAATAACATATATTAATAGTGAATCTTGGTTTGATAAAACATAGTGTTTCATGTAACACAAGACATCGAATATATTAAATTATTTAGAAAAAATATTGCATAGAAACATGTTTTGTTACATCAATAAAATTAAAATTAAATGAAATTTGACCCACAAGTGGAAAATGTTTTATATAACAGATCATATATTATTCACATATCCAAATATAATATATATTTTTAACTATAAATAAATTTATAAAATATTACTTAACATAAAATTAAATTTAATTCTTTTTCAGAACTATTCAAATAACATAAACTATAAAAATATAAATATAGTAATTAATTTATAATCTATACATTTAAAACATCACTAATAAATTATATTTATTTAAAAATTTCATTTATAACCATAAATCACCCAAAAACATTACTTTTAATTTTTTTAAATCATTTACTTGGTTTTTCTACAACTTGAACAAGAATAGTGGTGGCATTGTGTAAGAATTAAATTTAAATATGTTTTCACTAAAAACTAAAAATAAAGTAATATGATAAAAAATTATTCATTTTTAAAATAAACTTTTATAACCATTCATTACTTGTTTTTATCCTTTTCAAAAATTATTAGAGATATTAAATGCAAGAAAACAACATTTTCTAAATTTTCCTTTACAAAAAACAATATAAATATCTTTATCAAATATAAATAGAACAAAAAATAAATATTTTCTTATATATAATGTTTTGGTATATTGAAACTCATGAAATGTAATATAATAATGTTTGTATGATTTTGAGGCCTTATCTCATAGTTTTAACCTTGATCTACCTTTTTTTACCAATAATGCGGGGAAACTTTTTTTACCAAGGTTACAATCCAGTATAAACGAAAATAATGTTAAGTTATTAAAATATATATGATGATTTAAAAAATATAATACATCATATAAAATTCATTCTCAATAAATCATAGAAATTAATTTAAAAATAAACAAACAAAATACGATAAAAAATTGTTTTTTAGAAAAATTATTTTTAAGTAGAAATTTTTTATTTATATAAAAATAAAGAGTAATGAAAATTCTTATGACATAAATTAGATTCATTTTTTTACCAAAATTTAGTCAAGAAATTTTAATATCAATTTAAAACAAAAGGGGAGATTGTATATAATTTAATACAAAAGACTGTTTTCTATAATTTTTTTTTCTATATTCATTAAAATTATACACTTTTTTGAAAAATAACAAAATTTCACTCTAGGATAATTATGATATGTTGATTTAAAATATTATATCCTATATTAAATATAATATTTTTAAAAATGAATTTAATTAATTAAAATATTCTCTAAAAAATATAATTAATGTAATTTTTAAAGATGATATATTTTAATTCATAAAATGACTTCAAAAAATATAGTAATTATTTATTAAAAATCAATAAATTAATTTCAACTAAATATGAAATTTATATATGTGTTTTATAATGAAAATATATATATTCATACCTACCAATCCAATAGCTTGGTTATGCGGGTTTTATTAAATAATGATATTCAATGGTCATTAAACTCGGTGTTGTGTGTCCGATATGCTATCGAGTGTAGTATTCTTTTTAAAACATGGGGTATTAAATTCTACCCCTTTAAGAAAATTCCAACTTCACAATTTTAACTCATTACCCATAAAAAGGGTTTAAAACATTTTGTTAACATCAATTTCAAGGAGTATAATATAACACATTCGATCATAAATATGGATCCTATATTATCAATTAAAAGATATATTTTTAAGACCCAAGTCATAAAAAGGGATAATAAAACAAACATTTTAAAAGAGGAAAATTGAAATAGTAAGGTCACATGTAATAACAAATAATTATAATAATAGAAATAAGGAAATTATGGATACGAAAAAATGTTCTATTTAAGAGATAACATTCTACTTTTTTGAGAAGAGAAGAGACCATCAATTCCCTATAAATGATCATATGATGATAAAAGTTTTATTTCAATATTTTTTTCCTAGAGTAGTGATATTCATTTACCCTTAATATATAGAATATATAAAATAGACTTACTTGATGTATTTACATTTGATAAGCACAATCTTATCATTTAGTTTCTCTTTGGTCAATTTTCACATCAATCACATATTTTATTCAATGAAGTTAATATCAATGAATAAAGTTCATGAATAAAACCCTAAAATCAAATTCTTATAGGTCACATGATCCAAAAAATGAAAAATAATTATTCTTATTCTATTTAAACATCAACCAATACAAAAATTGTTATTAAAAAAGTTGGAAAATACCAATGATGTAGAAATAAGAATTTAATATTAAAAGGCGCAATAATAAAACCTAGGCTTAAACTATAAACATTTATTATATTAATAACCTTAAAAATCATATAAATTATCATGAATATATTCAAACCCCAAAAATCAGTAGGACATGATCACATATTCTTCTAAGATCAATTCAATATTTATCTCCAAGAAACAGTAACCACTCATAAATTCATATAAACAAAACGATATATGCCCTAATATAATAATATCAACTAAAATATAATATTATACATAAATTTTCTAAACCACTTTAATTACAAAATAAATTCACAAATACTTATTAAAGATGATTCATCCTTTATTCTTAAAATAAAACCCCTTATTTGTAAAAAGTATTTCTATTAACATTAATCATATAATTTTATTAAAATGGGGAAGTTTTTCAAAAATAATATTAATCACATAGTCACCAAATCACATTTCAATAACATTGTAATATATATAATAAAACATATTTTACAAAAAATGGAATAACCCTTTTATATAAATTACCCCTAATTACCTCAACATTAAAGATACTATTAACCCTTAAGGTTATCAATATCATTAAACATTTACCCATAAAATATAATAAAATCATTCCTCAAATAATAATTCATTAAAACACAAGATAAGATTAAGGGATACATAGCCCTAAAAAATATCATATCTTAGTAAATGTATCACAATGTATCATCATTACCCTTAATATACCACCATATAAAACCTCAAAAGGTGTTTATTTTCCTTTGATCATATGATAAAACTTGTACTTATAATCTCATAATAGTATCCATAACTCTTAAGTTATCCTAACATAGAGACCTCCTAATATCAAATGTTATTTGAACCCTTAATGAAATACAAACAATATAAACCCCAAAGCCACACTAACATATCTGATGAAAAAATTAATATATATATATATATATATATATATTTGAATTTTATACTAATAAATGTAACCAAATTATAGTCATAAAAATTTTACAATATAAAAATAGAAATATTATATCACTTTCATTCCCAATGACCCTTTATTTTTAGAGTTTTATATAATTAGGAAAAACATTTTGAAAGTGTCTATTTTTATATAATATTAATTTTTATCAAAAAAATTTTCTGTAAAAATACATACATTCATAATTCAATGAAACTTCCATATTGGTAACATTAAAATTTTTACTCATCCATAAGACTTGTTAAAAAATCTTTTGAAAATGCGGGATAAGAGAAAAATCTTAGTAAGGGACATATAGAAAAATATAAAGGAAACATGTTAGTCCATTTCAATACCAAGAGATCATAAAACAGATTTTTTCCTTTAACAATATAATCTTTGATGTCAAATAATCATTTACAACCATATTAAATCATCTTCATCACCATTTTTTCATTTAATAATTTATAAGAAATAATTATGTCAAAATAATATTCCTGAAGATTACATTACAAAAACATTACGAACTCATGAAATAATTTTCATAAAAATATACCTTTTACCCTTTAAGTGTTTAATCATTCCGTTAGAGAAAATATCATTATATAATCATATGAAATCAAAATATTTAAAAGATAAGTCATTTGAAATAAAATAAAATTCATGTTGGTGACCTGTGATATTATCTTCCTAAAACCCTTACAATAACGCTTACAAATGGAATAACCTACTAGGTTAATTATAAAATAACTATCTAGAGAAAATAATCATTACCTAATGAAATGGAGAGATATATCAGGATAAAAAATAATCATAAAATATTTTAAAGTAACATAACATAAATGAAACACATAAAAATGTATATTCCTAATAAAGTTAATTAAAATATAATTTTAAACCTATAATAAAAACATTTTTGGATATTGATATATCACTTTAAATTAAATCCTTATTTAGAATACTAAAATACCAATAAAAATCTTAAAAAGGGTTTTTATATAATGAAAAAAATAAACATTTAATGGTATCCAAATATAAAATATCTCTTGAAGTGGTGTTAAAATCTTTTGATATCATACAAATAATATACATTTTTGTACATTGTAATGAAATTTAGACATTGTGTTTAAAATATCAAAAAAAATCCTTTCAAATAACATTATCATAAATTAAAAGGAGTTTTCAAATGAAAATATTAATTCAATTATTTAAATATTTTAACATCCATCAAATGATATTGAAATGAATGAATAATATTAGAAAGAAATATTCGATACATTATAAAGTAAGGTTTTAATATATAATGTCCATTTTGAATTGATAAAATATAAACCAATGAATCATTAAAGGAAATAAATTTGAATAGATTTTTGAAGACATTAATTTTTATATAATATTGATAAAAAAATCTAAATATAGTTTATACACCACAAAAAATAAAACATGCGGTGAACATAACTTAAGTCTCAAAGAAAGGAAAATATTACTAGAAATCCCTTATATTGAGTCTAACTCGTCACGTATATTATTTATCTTATTTAATAATAAAGTTATGTTAATTATTTAATTTTATAATAATATTTCCCATTTTCATTATGTTTGTATTATCAATTAATTTAACTTATTGAAATTTCATATTTAATCTATTAATGGATTAAGTTTACTTTGGAAAATTTAATCATGTTTGGTTTGTAAGACCAAAATGACTTTAGTAGGTTGGCTATGGTGAAATGGGTCACCATTATCTAATTTAATGAGAATTAATATTATTATAGTTATCTTTTTTATACAGTAATTATACATTTATAACAACCATGTATGGTGGTTATAAAAAAATTAATTACGTTACATCATGGAGATGGTAGTCCGCATGTACACTTGAGCAACATTTTAATTTCTCAATGAACGTAATTGAACGAAGGTATAAATTAATTTAACTTTCTAGAAAAATAATTATATAAAAAATATCATATAATTTTTTTATATACTCATATATATACAATTATTTTGAGGTAGGGATGAAAAATAACATACATCCATTCGTGAGGCGGTAGTCCACACGTACACACGACTGATGATTCAATTTTTCATTAGATGGTAAAGAAAGGAATATAATATTTTTCATAATTAAATATTGAAAATAATTTCATATATATCATATTATTTCAACTAACCATAAGAGGGGATGATGAAAAATGAAATATATTATCTTTATTAGGGGACAATCTGTACATATTCATGAAAGATGTTTTCATTTTCCATTTTATAGATACGTAAATGAGAAAGGGTTATACCATATAAATAATACGATTTATGTATATAGGGGATATTCATGTTATTAAATATATTTTTTTGGAAATAATTTAAGGATGTAGAATAATACGTAAAATGAAAATGATCATTTGAGATAATTACCTCCTCTTTGAAGAAGCTTCTTTAGATCTCTCCTTAAAAACCTTAAGGATGGTATTCAGGGAAAATAATAACCTCAATAAAAGTGGCAAAAATATCTGGGGAGTAAAGGATATGTAGTGTTCTAACATAAGAGATGAGATGGGAACTACTATATTTACTTAAATTAGTAAATTAATGTAAATTTTTTTTCATTTTGAAGTGAAAATTGATATATTTAAAATATATGATGAATATAAGTACAAATACTCCCATAAAATAAAATTTTGAAATGTTTCGGTAATTTTGTAACCCTTATCTCTTAGTTTTAACCCCCATTAACCCTTTTAATGATTACCGTGATAATAATTATTTCTACTAGTTAGGGGAAAATAAATTTATAATAAAATAAAAAGTGATAAACAAGTCAAAAATTAACTATACGATAAAACATATACAAATAAATTGTATAATTATTTTTTAATATTATAAAATAATTTAATAAATTATTATTTTACATAATGTACCATGAAAGTAATTTTCAATACTATTCACATAATTTGACATAAAATAAAAATACTAAAATCTAATTCATATATAAAAATGTAATAGATTACTAATATTATTTATGTATCTTAAATTTTAAATAACACTATAACTCACCCAAAAATATTACTTTTAATGTTTTTTTAATTTTTTTAATTTTTTCTTACACCATAATTGTGTTAGTGTTGCAAAAGATTTTAAGGTAAATATTTTGTTAGAAAAAACTAAAAAATTACGAGAATATAATTTTTTAAAAAATATTAAATATTAAATGTTTGAATAATCCAAAATTGTTTTTATCCCTTACACAAATTATTATTGATATTAAAAGAAATAAATATACAAATTAGAATTTTACAATACGGAAAATAATATATAGGACTTTATTAAAAAAATGTCACCAAATTTCCTTATTTTTTAATAGATGAATTTTAATATAGTTAAACTCATCCAATTAAATATATTCATGTTTTTATATGATTTTTAAACAATGATTCATAGTTTTAACCTTCTTCTACTCATTTTAACCTGAACTTAGTGAATTTTTTTTAGCCAGGTTATTATTCAATTTAACCAAAATTAATGTCGACTCATTTAAAAAGTAGAAAATTATGAATCCTAAAAGTGAATAAATTTTTTAAAATTTTATCTATATAAGTGGAATAAATTAATTTTAAAATAAACCAGGAAAATATGACAAAATTGGATTTATAGAAAATGGAATTTAATGTGTAAAAAGTTTTATATATAAATATTATGCACAACATTTATTCCAATGAAATTAATTAGATTATATTTTAAAGAAATAAACACATGAAATTTTAAAATTTATTCAACGCCAAATGGGACTATGTAAATACTTGAATAGAAAAGAAATTTTTCTATAAAATTTATATTATTTAACTATTCAATAAAGAATTAATTGTTTTCACAAAAATAATAAAATTTTACCATAAAGATAATTTGATAAAATTATTTCAAAAATAATATCCATTCATCAAATTAAATTTCTAAAATTGGTAGATATTAGTTATAATATTATCTCATAAAAATTTATAAAAATTATTTTTCCATAATTTTTAATGCATAAAATGACTTTATGAATGATTCAATACTTATTTCATAATAATAAATGAAAAAATTTTTATTTAGTTTGATAGTTATACATAAATTTTATAATTAAAATAATTATACTCATACCTTCCAATTCAACAGCTATGTTTTAATGGTCATATTAAATAATAACTTTTTATAGACATTAAAGTATATTGTTTCATGTCTGATATGATTTCATAGATAGTATTCTTTTTAAAATCTCATCATTTCAAAGTAATATTCATTGAAAAATAATTGAAATTCAGGTTTTAATTAAATTAGTCTAATAATATTCAGAATATGGTGTGAGATTTCCTCCTTTCTTCATTTATTTCACTTGGGAAATGAAATTATATGTTATTTATTATTGGTAGACTTTTTAATTTATATCATGGAAGATATAGTTTATTATTTACATAATAAATATTATATATATTTTATTTATGGCATATTATCTTTATTCATCATATTTTTGAGTTTTTTGAGTTTCATTAGATAGTTTGATATTTCGTCTAATCAGTAGATTGATTTCTTTTTTAGAGATTTTCTATATTATATATTAAAGATCATAAGATGATACTTTTAGATAAACAAAGTTTTTTAAAAGAAATTAAAAAAATTATTCAATTTAAACAGTTTGTGAAATACTCTTCTAGTGTTGTGATTGTTAAAATCTAAAAACAATTGAGTGTATTCATAGAAATACCCAAAAATATCATCAATTTTTTATGATCATAGGACACAATAAGTTAAAGTGTAATATAATTTGAGAATTCAGAAAAATATTATATTTTATTAAAATAATCCATATTTTTCCCTACTAGAGTAGAGATTACCAATATAATCCTTCAAGAAAATTGTCATAAAAATACAAAAAAGGTACAAGAAAAATATAGATGTATTATAATCTAATTTCATGTAAATGGAACATTAAAAAAAGAAAAGGAATAAAAATAAGTAAAATATTACAATGAACACAAAAAATTATATGGTAGTTATTAATGATATCATGTTTTGACAATTAGAGATCTAGAATATTGTTGTCAACTTTACATCTTTTATGAAGATTAATCGTATAAGTTTTATCATTTAGGTTCTTGATTCGATTTTCATAATTTTGGTAACAAAGATATATTTTACTAAATTTAATATTGAAAATATATTTTTCAAGTTTGGTATGAGACGTGGGCATCATAAGGAGAAAATAGATTAGGAGGGTTGGTTAGATTGACCTTTTGAGACAATTATAAAAATGGTTTCAATTTTGGGTATAAGTATTTTTCATTTCACAATGTAATTTTTATAAAAAAGATTAATAGATCAAAGGAGTTTATTTATAGTGAAAAATGTGTTAGTTTTAGTGAAGTAAACAAATAGTTTGGAGTAGGATATGGATGAGGAGTATGAGGGGTGTATATAAGAATATATTGGGAGTATAACCTTTGATAGTTAGTGGGAAAATGGGATTATTCGAAAGATAGATTTTGTTCTGGAGAAGGAGATGCATAATCTGTTAAGTATATGTACAAAGATTTTTAGGTAGAGTTAGGGATGAAAAACGTTGGGTGGGGTTTTAAACTAGTTGTTATGGGATGTGGTGGAATGTAATATATGGATTTTTAGGTAGAAATAAGGTGTTAGGTAGCCATGGAATGTGGGGGAAAATGTGGAGGTTTATATGTAACTGAATAAGGTATAAATAAAATTAGTTTATTTTAAGGAGAAGGTCCAAAAATAGAGGTTGTGTTCAAGGTTTGTGTAGTGAAATGGATTTCTAGGAGTTTTGAAAGGAAGGTATCTACAATGGATGGGATATTAGATAATTAAAGGGGGTAATCATGAGTTAGGGAAAAATATATGTAGTTAAAATGATAGGTATTGTCTAAGGGATATAGGTCACAAGGGATTGGGGGAAGTGTTTAAAAATTGTTGAAGAAGGAATATGTGGGGAGGTTTTATAAAGAATGGGTTCATAAATTGATATTTTTTAGAGTTGTTAAATAGGGATGAAATGTATGGGATTAATGATAAAAATTACGAAAAAATGATGGTTTATAGAGGTTATCATATATTCATTACTCTTGAAATTTATCCCTAATTCTATTTTATAATCATCTAAAACCTATAGTAGCAGAGAAATGAAATTTCTCCCTCTTCAATATAGATAATACTTCAAGATTTCTATATCTTACATAGGGCCTTCAGATTTGAATCTTTACAAATAATGAGATCTTAAAAATTTATTTGGATCAATCATTATTTCCGGATCCCCTAAATGAGATCCTATGTATGGTAAAATGAAATCAACATCCTAAACTACACGAGCCATTATTTTGTGATTTTTGATGAATCATTTATTAATAATATAAAAAATGAGGTCTGTATTCTGGAAAATGTCTGGATTTTGGAGATAATTTATTATAAAAGCGAGAGGAACTTGTCCAATATATGTATGACTGTAATGAATAAAAAATATAATATTTAAAATAAATCTCATATAAGGTATAATATTGACCATTAATTGCTAAGATGTGTTATAAAAAACATAAGCGAAGTTAAAGTATTCTATATTTAAGTTTAATATCATAATTAGAATGTCTAACATATAAAGAACCTATAACAATATAGTATCAATGACTTCTTGGTGATGAATTTGTAAACACTTCTCCCACTTCTGTAAAATATATAATTATTTATTAGTTTCATTAATCATACATCCATATTCCATACCACCAAAGAGATAAATCATAAATTCAATCTTATGAAAGGAGTCATACTCATCAAGGAATTTGTGGGTAATTACTTGTATTTCACCAATAAAAATTATTCCTATATGGTTTGTAAATTTAATTAAGGAATTGAAAAAACCTGTCATTTTAATGGTAAAATAAATCAAAACATTCTCTATGTTTGTGATATAATGGAAAATTGTAAATAAATCCTTGATGGGTTCTAGATAATAGAAAAAAATGTTGCTGCGGTGTAAATACAAATTATTCTATATTATATGGGTGATAAATATCATTGTAAGGTAAGGGTAGGAATTATAAAAAGACAATTCAATGTCTTAGCAGTAATATACATCTTGATTTAGGAAGATTTCATCATAACATAATGTTATAAACTTTAATAAGAGAAATAATAATAGTTTATTTTGAGAAAACAATATAAATTGAAAACAAATAAATAGAGATATCACAAGTGAGTCAAGAATGAATTATATATATATTTGATGAATTTGGGTATCCCCTTAGATCATTGAAAAAAAAATGAAATGATTAAATTAAATATCATTTTCTAATGCTGTCATATGTTATAAATATTCAATCATATCAAATTTACTAACACATAACAATAGAATTTTTAGTGATATCTAAATAAGAAATTAAGTGATTTAATATGGATAATATCAAAGTAATTCATTATGCAATGAATTAATAAATACTTCTTAAATAAAAGTAAACAATTAAATAATTTTTAGAAATTTATAAACCTCTAACAATTTGGGGTTTTTTTAAATTTTGATAGGATTACATTTATGGAAGGATATTTTAATTTTGTCGAAAGTTTGGAAAATGAATGTTTCTATGGTATATTATTGAAAAATAATTTTTCTATAGGATCCAAAAAATGATGTAATTTACAAATAGAAAATTTCATCCCCTATTTATCATGTAGTCAATGTTCGTTTTTGGAGAATATAAGTGCATTTTTATAGTATTTTTAATTCACCATCCATAGTTTGTAGATAATAAAGTCAAACCTAATTAGGTTCAGTGGATTTTTAAAAGTATTTTCAATCTCATAAATAGCTTTTATGAACCCTAGTGTAACATCTCCATTATATATGTGATCCTGATGGAATTGATGATGAATATCAATGAGTTTATATCTATAGTGATACTACATTACTTTATAAAGTTGTATGAGTATAGTGTTAATACTAAAAATATTTATATGTGTGTACATGAATTAAAAATCAATAGGTATGTGTTTCGTCTACAAAAACTATTCAAAATAATTTTTCGTTGCAATATATTTGACTTTAGTAGTGCATTTTAAAACAAATTGTTATTTCTTATCCCAACAATATAGAATATATTTTGTAAAACATTATAAGTAATAGAATCAATATTTCGATGTTATCTAGGTTCACATTTTAATTTCTTCTATGATAAAAATCTCCACATGTGTGTAAAATAAACTGAAGTCCTGGATTATTTTTATATATATATAAATTCAATTGATATATTTTGAATAATATTGTGTTTTGTTAGCTTGAAATATATAATATATGTATACTAAAATCGTAATTTTAGGTTAACTTTATATTAAATATACTAGACAATCAATCATCCTTATATAAATTTTTTAACCTTCTAGTTTCCTAATTTTAATAATATCAAAAAAAAATGAGGTAAATACATATGAAGTTATATTATTTGCTTTTTATAAGTATGAAAATTTATGTAGTTCAATGATATACTTGTTTTGTTCTAGAATTACATGTTTTAAAGTTTTTTATAATTTGAAAACTACAGAATAATTTATTTTAACCTATTTTTTTCATTCTAAATTTACACTTCATTAGTTTTAAAAATGATTTAAGAGATTTTATAGATGATTCAAAGATAATATCATAGAAATATAATTGAAATTTTAATTTATCATTTAAAACATTTTTTATAAACAATGTTGAATCAACCATTTAATTTTTAAAGTTCATTTTTAATAAATTCTAATGATAATCCATTAGAGCATACATAAGTCCTTAAATATAGTTGGTATGTTTTAAAAAATATGGAGTAAATTGGGAATTTCAAAACACATAGGTAATATGATATAATATTCCACATGAACAAAACCATTTAGAAACATTATTTTAACAACAATTTAAAAAAATTATAATTTTTATTTGTTAAAAATTAATGTTGATTTAAATTAGATTCGAGTTATGTTACTTGAGAAATGGATACTTGATAGTCTTTGCTATCATCTAGGTTATATATTTTATAAAATTAAAAAAGCATTTTCCTAAAAAATAAATTTTAAGACCTATTAAGAACCTATAGTCAAAGAATCATTAAGTATTTTAACCAATGTATAAACATGGTTCAACTTTAATAAAATTATCATTCTTTCAAGTCATTATCTAATTTTCTTTTATAGTGTTTTTATCTATATATTTTTTAATTGGGATTAATATTAAGGGTTCTCAAAATCATTTTATAGAGTAATTCTCAATGAAATTGGATAATGTACGTAACTAATGAAATTTTCAATTTTATTATATATAGATATTGTCTGGTGGTTAGTTTGAAAAGATGTGTGTTCCTATTCTTTCAGTCAGTAACCTTAAGGCTCACCTTTTTCCAGGTATAGTTTCCAAATCCTAAAATTGTATAAATTATAAGTGGGGATTAAATTATCAATAAAATTTTAATCATGATTTATTGAAATAAATTTTAAAAAATGGATAGTCTCATAAAATTTTAGATTAAATAAGTCCTTACCTATATTTATATATTTTTGATGATCTAACAAGATTTACTTACATTAGTGGTAAATAAAATACTCTATTTGTCGAATATTTATTTTAAATTTAAATTATTTATTAATTTTTTCATTATAATCACTTTACTTATAAAAACATTGGAGTATCCAATATTTGGCTTTAAATTGATACATATTTTAGAAAGATTTTATTTAAAAGTGAATGAAGTTAAACCTTATTTATAGTGCAACATGTAGTATTCAAAATTATTCAAAAAATAAATATAAAATATGTTTATATTC
This sequence comes from Viscum album, assembly GCA_963277665.1. Lineage (NCBI taxonomy): Eukaryota > Viridiplantae > Streptophyta > Magnoliopsida > Santalales > Viscaceae > Viscum > Viscum album. Next base: position 419,573,702 of record OY728148.1, read on the forward strand.
ACAAATAAACCGAGAAATCATTTATAGATTTATATTTCCTTATTCAACTACATTAATTTTTTTAGATATCTTAGTGTTGAAATGTTATATTTTATTCCTTTTCACTAATAAAACTTATGAAATTAAAAATTTTAATTTCAAAATTATAATTACTATAAATAGTAATAAATATTTGTTGTATTTTTTTATTGTAATCAATGAAGACAATAATTTTAAAATATAAGGGCTTATTATTTTTTAAATATAAATAAAACCCATGGTTAATAAAATAATAATTCATTCAAAACATAATTATAATACATTTCTCTAATATTAAGTTTTTTTTCTCAACCATGTATGGTCTAGGTGTGTATGATAATGTGGGTTATTAGTTGACATGGTATTTATTTAATATAGGATAACGTTTTGTTTCTTCCCAAATAAAAAATGACTAAAACATTTTAAATAATAAATCATAGTTTTGGCAGGTCTTTAAAAAGGACATTTATAGATATTTTCATTAATACATATGGTTTATAATTATCCAGACATCTATTCCAAAACTATGAATCAATTTATACATATATATGGAATGATATGTTATAGTCAGATATGTTATAAAATTTATGGGTATACACATTTTCATAATGATTTGAAAAGAGTATGTGGTATCCTTAATGAGATTTGGAATATTAATTATTTTTGAACTTTACAAAATATACCTCTACAGATAAATGACTTATAATTATGAGGCTGTGCTTATATACTACCACATTGAAAATATTTGAGATGAAGGGGTTAACTTATATAAATATATCACCTCATATAACAATAATTCATTTCACATTGGAACAAAATTTGAAAAAAGATATATATATATATCCTCAAGTCTTCAAAATTAGATTTTTCATTAGTTACATTATAATATATCCATATTTTAGCATATAATTTTTTTAAATAAATGTTTTCAAATATTTCTTAAAAACTCAAAATATGATAGAGTGAATTTTATTAAAAATAACACACTAACTCAGGATTTGATACAATAACACCTATGTACTCAATGGGAGTCTAAAACTAGTTAATTTGAAATCAAAATTTTATAAATCATTAATAAAAAATAGGATAATATCCAATAAAAAATTTGTTATTTTATCCCCATTTTTTTAGATCATTCATAAGTAGAAACACACTACAGAAGATGAGAAAATTATTGAATCTGTTGAATTTGAATCATTTAAATGTTATTAAAATTGCTATTTATATAATGGGTAATAAAGCCATTAAAAGGGAATATTCGTTGACAAAATATTTTTGAAATGACATATGAATTAATGTTTATAAACTTAGATGAAATCATAAATTTTTATTTGGGGTGAAAATATTTAATATCAATACAAATAGTATATTATATTATAAAATTTAAGAAACAATATGTAAGTAATATAGCTATGACAAATTATACAAATATAAGGACAAAATATTTGTATGATGGATATAATAAATGTAAATTTATGTTGTAGGTAGTATATATTAAAATAAAAATATTTTTTATTTAATGTTGTATAACAAAATAGGTCAACAATCCAATACATTTAGGAAAAAATCGATCATTACTTGTTAGAGATAGGCCTAACCATAGAGAGATCTTTCCCAGACCAGTCCACATAGTGGAATGAAAGTGGGCCTACATGATTAAACAAATATTTCACGGGGTAGAGTAGTTTTTCTACCATTTGGTGAGGCATAACGATAGAGGAAGAGATACAGGTCAATTCCAATAGGGTACTAAAAGTGAACCTAGTTACTTACAACTTCTAAGTCAATGGAACAAGTAAACATATATATAAGTGGACAAATGGTCAAAAGTCCAATATGGGATACAAGTTCATGGGTTACTTATCTCCTCTTAAAAATCTTATTATTATATGTTCACTATTCGATCAAAATGATCTTAGTCGTCAGATCATTTCAAATTTCATCTTAATCCTTGATCTTAACCTAGTATACCTAGATATCTTAAAATCCTTATCCTCTAGATACCAATTCCATCCTTGATACTTATATATTATGATACACACATTAAATCACTCCATACCTCCATTTTCATATTCTTTTGATGATAAATCCGTAATCATCAAACAATTAAACTGTTAAAACAATTGGCCTATATAGATACACCATTCACATCAAATTCGTGACATGCTCTGTAATATTCCCTTAAACCAATGTAATCGATGGTATTTTTTGTGATTCTACATGATAAATTTTTTCAATATTAAATTAAATAAATTTTATAAAAACTATAACTTTTGAAATTAAATATCATGTACATGAAATTGGTGTTGACTTCCTTTCATTTTCAATGGTTTGTTAGAGACATAGTCAAATAAAATTTTAAAATCACATAATCAAAAATAGGGAAACCATTGATGATTTCCCATAACCTGATTTAGATCGATAGGATCATAATCTTAAATTTCCAAATACAAAAGATGTTATAGAATGATTAAATAAATATTTATTCTCTTTCATTTGGATTTGGTAGAACCACCACAGAGTGTATTTATAGATTGTAAGAATTCACATATTCGTTCATGCATGAGATGATATATATACAAATGTATATATATTTCATATCATCTATGATTCATATGATAAATTTATCTAGTTTTTATAACAAATCTATATCAGAACTAGATAAAAATAAAACAACTATATCCCCTACATATTTTAAGAGTTTTAGTCTTTGATAATTAAGGATACAATTTAAATAGAAATTAAATTATAATAGCTAATTCTTATTGTGAAAGTTAAATCCAAAGAATCCTCAGAACACTTATATAAATACTCACATATAGACACTCATAAGGTACACACTGTAAATCTAAGGGGACCTTCAATTATGGTTATGGAATTTTAGGATAAGGGATTTCATTTAAGTTATCAAATATAAGGTAATATAAATTATGTTATAGAAAATTTGTATGCTATATTTATTTTTAAAAAACTATTTTTTAAAGGGAAGTATATCCACACATTACTTTTTCAGATCCCTTTTCATTTGAAATTATGTTTTTATTAAAAAATTTATTATTATTTTATTATTATTATTTTTAAAACCCTAACATTTGGATGAAATATTTTTTTTACAATTCTATTCAAAAAGAGTTTATTTCAATAATTTTAATTACAATTTTCATGTGGGTTTCAAAGTTATAAATACATATATGAAATGTTTTTTTAACATATGAATTTTGATAATGTTTTTTGTTATGGCCATTATCATTTATTAACATGTATATTCACTATTTGTTTATGAAAAAAATATTCCCTTGTTTTATTCCTTTTTTATAATTATTATTGAGAGTACCGATTGTAAAATATAGATTTCTTCAAACCCGTATGGTGTTTTTAAATCATATTTGTAAAAATATTATCATATATAAACTTATTTTTTCATGAAAATAATTTATTTGGTTTTTGAAATGTTGCATTAGTTTAATTATTACAAGACAATAGTGCTTTATAAAAATGTTTTATTTCAAATTTTTGCACTTCAGTATCATATGTAAGGGTGAGGGATAGAGTAATTCCATTAACTGAAGGGGGATTACTCCATAAAATATAATTTTTCTTGTATACTAATGGTTTTTCTAAAGGTTAACAAGTATCATTATATTCAATAAGAACATTATCATTTTTAAAGTAAGGATCTTAAATAATTTAATAGAGAAATCCATGTATTTTTCAGAAGTTATTATATTTTTAAAATAAAAAAGTTATATATTTTAAAAAGGTTGGAAAAGTAAATATTATATAAATTTATTGAAATCCCATGTTTAATATTTTATTATATTATTAATTAAATATAATATTTCTTTTTGATATAAAGAAAAATTATTGCAAAGGAATTTTATCAAAGAAAGGGTATCAAATAAATGTTTTAAAAGAATATTGAATATCATATTTATAATGTATTATAACCATATTTTTAAACAGACATAATAAAATAAATTATAATCTCCATACATAGTAAAATGATTTTTCATAGGATCATTAGAAGTTATTAAGGAGTTCGGTTTTGTCTAATGAGTTAGCACAATTGGACTAAAATACATGTTTATAAAAAATTTTAAACACTGAAATTCAGATAGGATTCTCTTAATCCTACAAAACATAGACTAAAAATATTATTGGTTATGTAATGAACTATATAATTTGTAGATATATTTTATAAAAAATAGGGAAAATATTTTTTTCACCAGATCTGGGAGTGTGAGTCTTAGGTTATCACATTTGGACTATAAGTAATGGTTTACAAAACATTGGTGTTTATGAAGTTTTATTTTGAGGATAATTTATGAACTATAATTTTTCTTTATAGATTATATGAAATTAAATTCTCAATAATTCTTAAGTATATATAATTTTACAAATTCTAGGTTTACAAATTATAAAAATGGAAATTTTTAATTTCCATGTATGATGAATGAATTTTAGGGAACAATTCTTAGGGGATGTAACATCACGATATTGTATAGTATACAATATTTTTATATATATTTTATAAAAATGTATTCAAAAATAAAAATAGGATCTTTTTCACTTTATTAAAAATAATACACTAACATAGATTTCTATGAAATAATAGTTATTTACTCTATGGGAGTCAACAACTTGTTAATACAAAATCAAACTTGTAAAATTAATCAGTCACAAAAAATGAAAACAACTAATTAAAATAATAGCTTCATGATTTTTTCATTATTTATTTGGATCATCTATATATAAAAAACACATACAACGGAAAGAGTAAGGAAGCAATGTATCAAAGAAATAAGAACTATCATGGTGGGAGAAAAATATTGAATTTATTAAATTTTAATCCTTAAATATTTTTAAAAGGAGAATTTAAATAATAGAAAATATTATCATTAAAATAAAATAGATGTAAAACATAAACATTTATAAAATGAAATATGATTTAATATTTATATAATAAGTTGAAATCCTAAAATTATATTTGTGGTGATAATATTTAATATAAAAAAATTAGTAATTTTTGTTAAGTATTTAAAAAACAACATGTAATTAACTTAAATATAAAAAATAAAAATACTAGATGGATAATGTATAAGTATAATAGTAAAAATAAATATAAAATTATCTTGTAAGTAGTATATCCTAAAATAAAAATTTTTTAAATTAAATTATTATAAAAATAGACTAATTATGAAAGATAGCTAGGTATAACTCTATTAACCAAAGTTGGAGATAAGCTCAACTATTCAGAGAGACAACCTATACCAGTCCACATAGTAGCATAGACGTGGGCCTACATGATAGAACAATGATGGTATTTGGTAGTGAAGTTGCACCGCTGTGCGAGGTGGCATAGTAGAAGAGGAGCTAATCTTGGTCTATGCCAATGGAGAATTAGGAGAAGACCCTATAACTCAAAACTACCGAGTCAATGGATTATGTTAACTTATAAATAATCAAAAAATTGACAAGAATTTTAATGTGGGATCCATGTTCAAGGGTAATGTTCACCTATTAAAGTTCTTATGATTATATCTCCACCATTTGATAAAAATATTTCAACTGTCTAATCATTAAAAATATCATCGTTTTTCCTTAAGCCTAACCTATAAAAACCTGATATAGTCTTCTCATTCTTCTCTAGATACCAATTTCATCCTCTACACTTATATCTTATGATCCCAGATCTACATCACTCCATACCTCTATTTAATCTTCTTTAAAAGATTGATCTATAATCATTAAAAAATAATAATATATAACCTTTCACATGAGAGTACCAATTTATCTATATAGATACACCATTCATGTCTATATAATGACATGTAATGTAATATTTCCTCAAGATACTATAATATGTTGGATATTTCACGATTCTCCCCAAGAACGTTTTTTTAAATTGATTTAAATTAATTTTTTATGAACTGTAAGTTTCAATGTTAAATATTAAGCACATGAAAGGTAAAAGATTGAAGTCTTTCATTTTGGATGGTGAATTATAGATATTATTGATGTAAATTTTCATATCATGTAAAGAAAAATGTGAAAACCATTCAAGATCATCAAAAACTGGATTTTGTTATCCAAGGTCTTTATTTTTCAATCATAGATACATCTATTGCAATAGAAATATTAGATTAATATTTAATCAATATCATTATTATTTTGTAAAACCTTCAGAAAGGGTGCATATTGGTTTTTTAAATTCCTTGGTTCATCTGTGCACAAAATAATATATATAAAAATGTGTATATATTTCCTATTAAACATAATTAATTTGATAAATAGATCTTTTATTTCTATCTACTCAATATCAGGCCCAAATAAAGATAAAATATATGAATTTCTAATAGATTATAAGAGTTTCACTCTTTTACAATTTAGTATGCAATTTAAATAGTAATTTAATACTATTATATATATCTTAATGTTCATGTAGATTACCCTGAAGCCCCAAAACACTAATATAAACCCTCATTATTGTACACTAAATATTTAAATAATGGAATGATAATAGAACCAATAAATATAGTTGGGGACTTATGGAAGATGGATTTTAATCTCAACTATCAAATATAAGTTAAAGGAAATTAGGTTTTAAAATATAATTTTTCCATATTTATTTTCAGGATAACCCTTATGTAAGGTGAATTATATTCTTAAATTATTCTTCCAAAACACTTTTCATGTGGAATTATGTTTTTCAGAATAATTTTATAATATTTTATAAAACCCTAATTGTTGGAGAAAATATGTTATTCTATTCTAAAACACTTTTCAAAAATAATTTATCTAAATTATTATATTAACAATTTATAATTTCGATTCAAATTTATCATTTTATTCATGAAATTTTGTTATAAATATATGAATGCTGATCAAATTTGTATATACTTATATACTCTATTATTAACAAGGATATTCCAAAATTCTTTTGTGAGAAGAATCAGCCTATGTTTAACTTATTATTTATATTTATTAATGAACTTATTAATTTTGAAATGTGAATTTCATGTAACCCTTATATTTTTGTTGTTAAATAATATTTTTATGAATATCATTTGATAGAAAATTATCTTCTCTTGAAAATTATTCATGTAGTTTTTAAAGGATCCTTTAGTGGAATTATAATGAGATTGGTCGGATTTTTAAAAATATATTATTTTAAAAGTCGATACCAGGGTATCATATGAGATGATAAGTAATGGACAGATTCTATGAAATGAAGGGATGATTTAGTGGAATTATAATGAGAAGGGTCTTATGTTGAAAGTGTATATGTTGCGGGGACCGATGAAGCACTAGTGGGATATCTTGTTTCTTACCCAGCATGCAAATAGTATGCTATAAAATGACTTCTAGGAGAAGCTTCTAGAAAACATATATCCTGAGACATTGAGATAAGGGTTTTCTACAATGTTTATGAGGTTATTCTAGGGAACAATGTAAGTTATGAACTATGCATTTCATTTCACAAATTTTCAACACTTTGTTATATTGTTGGCAGGAGACGAGTTTGTGATGATAAGATGTTTCTAGGATTAGATTTGACACATGATTAAGTCTCATGGAAACGTATATAATTTAATTATGTTTGCAGAAGTGGTGGATCAAACCCTTATTTTAGATGGGAATATAATGGAGGATTTATATTTTCATTGACCAGTGGTGCAACTTTTGAGGGTTGGAAGCATGATTTCATAAATTCTCATCATCGTGAAAGTATAAGGAGTGGTCCAAATATTGGACCAAACTATTAGAGAAATGATGAAGTGTTTTTATTTTAGTGTGGAAGGTCAGGGAACATGCATGGTCTATGTGCCCAACCACCAGTTGGGTGCTGATCATGGTGAAGGATGGGGAATGTGAATAGGTTCTATAGGAACTCTCGATAACCAAGCATAGGAGGAGGATTGAGGCCAGTTCTGAGTGTTGTTGGGGGGTTAATTTTCCTCTATCAGTCTGGCAGTTGGAGTTAGACTGGATATACTAGTAGCTGTGGTGGACATGGTACTCTAGGGTGAGAGAATCTATACCAGCAGGGCAATATAGCACTAGAAACTCAGACCACAGCCCAAGGTAGATGGGTAGGCCAAAATCATATAGTTCTATCAACACCTAAAGGTGGAGATGTTAGCCCATCAATATTTCAAAGTATGATCCTTTTAAATTCCACACTTACTAGTTCTTTATTTAAAAAAATTTCCTCACATTATTTTATTTATTCCCATTTTTGGGATTGTGTTGGGTATCACAATGGAACATATGTGTGCGGTCATATCCATTGATACACTGTTAGGGGTGTGAGTAGAAAATATCAGCCAGTGTAAGGGGTGTGAACTCATGTTTGGTGGATACCATTTCCTATGGGATTTTTCATACATTAAATGTCAGGTTTTCGTTTTATTTTACGTATGGATAAGGTATTTTTGTATTAGGATGAAATTGTATTTTACCTTCATAGGGTAACCGTTACATCTCTAGATGGAGAAACTTGTGTCCATCATGGTGAATGAGATGTTTGGGTATGTCGTGCATAACTAGTTTGTTAAATGTTGGGTGAACTCACAACCCAAGTGGCATGTCTTACGCTAGATGATGTGAGAGTAGAGGATCATGTATTTTATCCCACTACAGATCAGTTTCAGGATGTGTTTTACTGAGTACTTTTTGGGGCTACCACCCAAGAGTGATGTGGAGTTCATGATAGAGTTACTGCTGAGAGTGTAGCTAGTTTTCATATAACTATACAAAATGGCACTGACAGAACTACTGGAGCATAAAAATTAGTTGGGGAATTATATAATAATGTGTCTACTCACCCTAGTACTCCCCCATGAGGATCTTGAATGTTGTTTTCTAAGAATGATGATGGGTCGTTGTGGTTGTGTGTCGGTTACAATAAGATAAATAAGATGACTGTTATGAAAAAATACCCTCTTCCTTGAATCAATGATATGTTTGACCAGTTGAGAGGTTATTCTATGTTTTCTAATATTGATCTTATATCAAGGTATTTGTATCTAAGGTTGAGACCTTCTGATATTCCGTGGACTTCCTTCAAAAGTAGGTATAGGTATTTTGAATTTGTGGCAATGTCGTTCCAGTTAACCAATGTTCCAAAGATGTTCATGGACCTAATGAATCCATTATTTCATCCTTATCTATACCAGTTCATAGTTTTATTTGTTATTGAAATTATGGTGTACTCTAAATCTATTGAGGTTCATGAAAACATCTTCACATCATCCTGACTATACTAAAAGAGAAAATATTATTTAGTAAGCTAGAAAAATTCCATTTCTAGATTAACAAGGTGAATGTATTAGGGAACATCATTGGATAAGAGAGTATCTATGTGGATCTAGAGAAGATACATGTAGTGGTGTCTTAAGAATATCCTAATAATGTTTTTTATTTATGTAGTTTTTTGGGTTTTTCTAATTGTTAACAAAGGATCATTAAATTAGTTTCTCATTTTTAAGTACAATTTTTTTCTTTTTATAAGAATTTTATCAGGTTTTTGTGTTCTAAGGCTTGTGATAATTCCTTACAGGAACTGAAGAGGTGGTTAAAAACCACACCATTTCTGATCTTACCATATCGAGGTAAGAAGTATTCCTCATTCTCTGATGTGTCTCATGTTGGGATTAGAGAAGTGCTGATGCCGGAAGATCAGGTTGTATCATATGGGTCATGGTAGTTTAGAACATATTAATGAAATTATCCTACACATTATATTTAGTTGGCCACAATGAATCATGGTTTGAAATTTCAGAAGCATTAATTTTTAGGAGAATAGTTTACAATGTATACCAATCATAAAATCATAAAGTACATGTTTTCCCAAATTTAATTGAATTATCTAAAACAATGATAGGTTCAGTACATGATGTACTTTGATTTTGATCTAGTTTAAAAACATGGAATGGGAAATAGTTTTACACATGCTCTGAGATAGATGAATCAAAATCAGGTATTTTAAGAATCTAATTTTGAGTGGATGATGATAGGACTATTTGTTGAGTTGCATTTGGAGGTGTAGGATTGCGAAAGAAAATATTACACTTACATCCTTAGTAGTTGATTCTGAACATCTGATTTGGATCGAGGAGAATGAATATGAGGATTCAGATTGTTTGGCATTGAATGAAAATCATAAAGGTGGGGAGTCACCTTCTGTTTTCACTATTAGTGATGATAGGATTATTTATATTTGTGGAAGTGTTGTTATTCCAATGTGTATGGAAGAAGAGATGATGTAAAAGTTTCATGAATCTAAGTATTATGTGAATCTTGGTCTAACCAAAATATTTTGGGACCATCATTTGATGCATTGGTGGAATGGGATGAAGAAAGCGGTTCTGTGTTTCATAGACCAATACCTTACCTGCTGGCAGGTTAAGGATGAGCATATGAGATCAGGTAGTTTTTTGAATATGTTTTCCATTTAGAAATGAAAATTGGATAATTTAATGATGTATTTTATTTGAGTCTTCTATGTATACATGGGATGAATGATGCGATATAGGTAGTTGTTGATCAGTTGACTAAAGTTTACCAATTCATGCTGATTCGAGCGACATTCACCGTGGAATAGTTGGGTGAGTTTTAAATTTAATAAATAGTACGGTTTCATGGGTTACAATGAATGATAGTTTCCAACCATGACTTTCATTATACATCATGATTATTGACGTGATTACAAATATAATGTGGTACACTGGTGTCTTTGAGTACAAATTTTCATGTAATGATGGACGGGCAATCAGAATGTACCATTCAGATAATAGAAGAAATGTTAGTAGCATGTGTCGTAGATTTTTTTTGTATCATTGGAGAAACATTTTCCCCTCGTTGATTTTTCGAAAAAAAATAGTTTCTAGGATACAATTCATATGTGACCATGTGGGTTTATCTATGGTAGGTCGTGTAGATTATTATTGTGTTGGTTAGAGGTTGGGGAATCAGAGTTGTTGGGACCGAGTCTAATATAGGAGACGTTAGAATAGATTCATTTAATTCATGATAAAATGGATGTGGATCAAAGTATGTATAATTCATATGTGGATTGAAATCCCATACATCATGATCTTTCAGTGCGTGATTGAGTGTATCTTTTGGAATCACAATGGTTGGGTCACTGTTATATTCTGAAACAAGATATAATGACACCCATGTATGTTGGGTCATTTGAGATTTTGGATACGATCAGTCTAATGGAATAATTATTGGATCTCCAAAAGAGATATAGTGTTATGTACAATGTTTTTAACATTTCACATCTTCAGAAGTATTACCCTAACCTATATCATGTGGTTGATATAGGGGATGCTGATTTTAAGGTGGGAACATCCTATAACGAGAATCTGGTTTGTGTTGTAGATTATAGTGAGAAACTATTTCAGGGAAATTTTATGCATTTAGTTCATGTTTAATAGTAGAATGATAATGTTCCAGAATAAATTTTTTAGAGGTATTCAGATTTATGGGCTTATATTCCAAATCTCTTTTTTGTATAAGCTCAATGATTCTTGGATGTGAGGCTTGAGGACAAGCCATTATAAGGTTGGGAGATTGTAAGATCCCAAAATTTGTAAAGTAATTATATTGATTAAAACATGGTTATAATACATTCCTTTTAGCCAAACCTTTTTTATAGGTTTTTGGAGGAGGTTCAGGGGTGTTCTGGGGGATTTGGACACAAAATAAAGGCAACTAGTCCATTCTATGTCTATTTCATGGTCTGTGAATGGTTGGTGAAAACCATGGGAGAGGGGAAGCCAAACTATGAAACCTTGGACCGAGGCTTCTCACATGGTTGGTGCACAGTTTTTCAAACCATGATAGCTTTCTTAGGTAATATTATAGCCTAACCCCTTTAGATAGTGGTTGTTGCACGATTTGTGCACAGTTTGGAAAACCATGTATCCAAACCATGCACTATATTAAAAAGTGTAAAATTACCAAAATTCCACCATGATATTTTTTTTGTTCTTAACAGATTTCCACCCATTATTCTCTTATCAACCATAGTGATGAAATAAATCACCCAATTCTTATTAAGGGTGGTTCTTCTTCGATTATTGGCCATTTGGAACACATTTGGTTGTAAATCTATGACCCGAGTGACTTTAATCCTTTTCATCATTCTATTTTTCATATTAGGGGATGTGTGTTGGGTTATCTTCTTTGAAATCCCCTAACCATACATTTTCTAGTAGGTTATATTTTTTTTATTTGAAGGTTTTTTCAATACAGGCCTATGTCTAACATTATGGGTGCATTCATAATCAGATTCAAGGTAGGTGGTCTACAAGTTATATCCCATAGTTTTATTATAGATCCATGATTTTGTGGTTGTGATATTGCTTCCCTATTATTAATAATTTTTTACCTTTAGTAAGATTTGGTAAAATGGATGTCTAAATATGGATTTTAACCCCTCTTAAACAATATGGGATGCATTGAGGTTAACTAGAACAATTTAGGGCCACCCATGGGGTGTGGTAATGACTCCGGACATAGTAAATGGAAATGATAAGCCCAAAAATTATATTCCATTTAGTAGATCCCATGACGAACATGTTGTTATGTTAAATTTTTAAATAATAATTATGAATATTTGTATCTAGACTTTGATAGTGGAAAAATGGATAGTTTTGCAAATATGAAATGGGTTAGCTTTAATAAAGTTATTTTTCTATGTGACATATGGATTTTAATTGAAGTGATTAAGTGCTCTAAATCATGTGAAATGATATATATATTAAAGGGGTAACAGTTCATGAGATGGTATTATATGTGTGTGTTTTTTAAATGGGATAACATTTTGAAATTGACAAATTTGTACAATTGGGACAAACATGAGAATTATGGAATATGTATAAATGGTTAAGGAATAAGGAAAGAAAATGAGTTAAGTGGGATATGCATAGAAAATGGTAAATGTACTAATGGTTTAAGTAGTGATGTTAATCCCACACATTGAATGATTATTAAATTTGAATGTTATTTTATTGATTATGTATGGTCTATGATATGGAATGTGTGGTAATTGATAAAAAAGCATGTACACATGGATTGGTATAGATGGGTATTGGTATCGAGGATATATGCCCATGATTTTGGGTTAAGACTGAGGCTCTAATACCACCCCACAATGCATAGGTTTTGGAAGGGTAATGAGGCTCTATTCCCCTAAAGGATTATTTTGATGAGACTCTCAAGATCAAGGCATCTAGGTAATTGAATTGTGTTTCTTTTTAAAAGTTATCTATAATGAGAAAGGAAACTTGGATTATGTCTTAATAAATACAAATTTACTATATTAGGTCGTAGTATAAATGATGTAATCCCTAAACCATGGAACACCTGATGAAGTTGAACTTAGTAATGAATATATTGTAATTGATTAAATGACATTTATGAGGATATTGGTTTAGAAGTATATGGATATATAATGGAACCTGAGTTATCTTCTATTTACCTTTTCATTTATTATTTACTAGCATGTACTATCTATTTAAAATAGATATTTTTTAGACACCATTAGTGTAGTTCTACTTAGTTGCACTCACATCTTACTTGGGCTTCCATTGGGTGTTGGAGAAGATTTCATGGTTATAGGTAAGGATAAGAGAAAATCCATATGCTATAGATTTGAGTTGGGATTGGGATGTGCATGGATGAGGATCCTGACATGGAGTTAGGACCCACTTAAAGGATTTGGTTGTTTTTCAATATTTTGAATCTTATTAACATTTTCATTTATATTATGACATGGAATATTTACTTACATAGTTATGGTTGTATCATGTTTGGGAAATGGTTTATTATGCATGATTTTGGTTATTACAGATTGTTTCCATTAATTAATTTATTACTTACTATATATTACTATAGAAAAGAGGGTATAGTCTCCCCATGTTTCTATTTAGAACCTCAATTCCATTTAGGAACCTCTGGCATACAAGGAGGCACGCTTGAGGTCATGTGGTGACCCAACTCAGGGCACCATTTAGTGGATTCTAAGTCATGGATGTTAAAGTGGGACTGGGGATTCAAAGTTGGAAACAAAGAGTAGTTTATTTATTTTTAATGGATTAGAATACTGAAATTAATAGGAGGAAATGATTTACTAGAAGGGTTATTAATTGATGTAATTACACTGTAGGTGAAGAAAAAGTTTCATAGGCTGAAATAATTGTGTGAATGGATTAGATATCTTAGAATTGATATTTCATGTTCATATGTTGGTTTAATTTTATTTTATATGATATTATCATTATGATGTATAACCATTTTTGTTTTAGTAATTGGTTGGAAACATGAACATGAAAATTTATTTTTATATGGTCTTATTACAGAGTCTTCTATGTCTTATAACCAACAAATGAGGCATATTTGACCCAAATAGTTGAGACAAATGAAAATATCTATACACTCACATCAAAATAGAAAATATTATTTTATTCATCTTACATAGGACAATGTGGTTGATATCTAATCATAAATAATATATTAAGTCATATAGATCATATTGATACACATAACTATTTCCTTTAGTGATAATTAAAATTACATGGATGAAATTATTTAGGAGAGGATAATATAATAATCTATTTTTTGGAGCTATATTCCATTAATATTCCTGTACAGAAAGACTATTCTTATTTTACCATTCAGTTTAATTTTTATAAATTGATTATATAACATCAATAAAGATAAATAATTTAATATGATAAGATAATGATGATTTTATTAGTTGTTAAAAGGAAAATAAATATATATGATATACACATAACAAATTTGATTCATGATAAAAATAGAATTTTTTTAATGTCAACATTATCCATAATGACAAAAATTATTATTATAGGTTTGAAAAATAATTTTAACCATGTAATATGAAATATAATCAATAAATAAGATAAAAAGGATCCACATAAGTGAAATAAAATCTTAATTAAATCACTGTAAAAATATGACACCTATAGAAAGTATGTACCAGTGTAAATAGAAAACTAAAAGGGCTATATAAGAGTCATGATTTAGTTTAATTTATAAATATTTATCTATTTTATGTGATTTTATATTCTATCATTGTAATGTTGTAGGATTTTGTCTTATAATGAAGAACCTTATAATACTACATCCTAGTTTGGGGTTCAAAACACAGTGGGCTCATCTAACTCTAGTAGAGTTGAGTGGTACTATAGTAGAGCTATTCTAGTGGAATAATATCAACACTAGTGACATTTTAACTCTATCCTAAAATGTAGTAGTGAAATACACTATATTAAGTACTATAATAGCTCGAGTATTGTAGAAGCACTATTCATCGAAGGGGCCTTTGGGTTGATATTTGGGCCTTCGGGCCATGTAATGAGATTTAATTCCCTATTATCACACAAGACATGTAATAAGTATTCTATATTTAAATAAAAGAGTTCTTTTATTTCAATAAAAATGTGGCTTCAACCCCAACATTTAAAAAATATTAGCTCTTTGTAAAACTATTTTATTACTTATATTTTTTAAGAAAAAAATATTTTATATTATATATTCAAAATATTATCTTGGATATGTATAGATAATTATTTTGGATTCCATTAATTGTTAATGAATGATTAAATATAAACACTCATTATAAATATAAAATAGTTTATTGGTTTTAAATATATATATTTTCAAATAGTATTATTTAATGACTTTAATTAAATATATTTATAATGTTCAAAAAAAATACAATAAAATATAATGATTAAATTATTGTAATTATTTGAAAGAAAAGTAAATAACATCCAAGAAATAATAATTTAACATTCAAGAACATGAATTTAATGCTTTGTATTTAATGAAATGTATTTCATTTTTAAAAACCTTATTTTCATAATATATTATATGTTTTTATTTTGAAGTTAGAATTTTCAGAGTAAAATTATGAAATTGAATGAAATGTATTGTCAATTAATATATATATTTATGAACTAACATTCATGTAATGATTATTAGATGGTTATAAGTAATAATAAAATAATTTAATGTTAAAAATACATATTTTTCAATTTTTTTCTATGTGATCTGCATTTTGGTCGATATAAATTAAATTGATCACTTTCTAATGATGAATGTAATGAAGTTTCATAATGTATAAAATAAAATTTTAATATTAATTTAGATATTAATTTATATAAAATAATATTATGGGCACTTAATCTTCATAAAGTCATTTTTCTATTAAAATAGATATATATACATATTATTTCATCCTTAAAATGTTAAATTTCTAATAATCAGTAATTGAATTTAATTAAATTTTTTCCAAATTTTTAATCATTAAATCAAAACTATTTTAGTACGTCAATTTTTTTATGCATAAAAATAAATTACCAAGGTAAAAATTGGGTTACCAAATTAAGGGTAAATGTGATAAAAAGTGTTAAACTGTGTTGTAATGACATAAAATATCATAAAATCCCCTCTTTTAATGTGTGTATAAGGGATTTTTAAAGAAAATATTTTCCCATATACATTATTTTTTCACATTATATCCACTTTTATTTCTTAAATGACAATTTAATACATTAATGAATGGGAATTTGTGGCCATAGTAGACAAAAACCACATATAAAAGGATCTGTCCTCTACCCACTCCAGACCACTCTTTTCATTCTGATATATATTTAATATAATACAATTTCCTTCTACAAAATCCTTCTTAGATGTTTTGTATCTTTTAAATCCAATATAGAAGCCTTAATCATTCATTCTAAAGGAACTTGTTTGGAAAAGTGGGGAATTAATCAATTTAATTATCAAGTTATTCACTAGCATTTTTCAATTACTATCCTATATACACTCTTTATAAATATCATTACCCTCTATAATGATGATATATAAATATATTTGTGTGAATGAGAAAATAATATTACTATGATGTAACTATATTCTCTTACTCATTTATTAGTATATCACGTTCTTGTTTGGTTTGGTTCAACCACCAAAATGAATGATTATATAAAAACATAATCATTTTCATGATGAATCTATCAAACCAAGATTTACATATGAGATTGTCATTTAAATAATATTATTTCTGATAATATATGTTACACACTACACCCAACCTAAGTAAGTAATAATTTTTAAAAATTAAAGTTAAATATAAATACATTTTGAATATATAATGGGAAAAAATAAACACTCATTTGCAATTAATATTAAATAATGTTAAGAAAAAATTAATGTTTAAATGGATAATTATTCTATAATATTGGGTTTTAATTATTTTTATTTAAAATAATTTTTTTATAATTATAGAATTTTAATTTTATGTTTTGAAATTCAATATTGAATTCAGAATGTAAAACTAATCTCAGGATGAACAATTGATATTTTCTAATTTTTTTGGTTAACAGTTAAAAATATTAATTTTACAAATAGTATCATTTTTAGGAAATTATCAAGATATAAGGATGAAAAAAATGTTTATGGAACATTTTTTAGACCAAATATTTATTTAAGAAGTTATATAATTCTTTTAAGAAAATAATGTTGATATTTGAAATCCATTTTTGAAATTTTGAAATATATGTACTATTTCTATTCAAATGAAAAATTCTTTTAGTTCTATTATTTTAATCAAACATTCACATTATTCCATTTGGTTTTGAATTAATTAGAATGTATTATTATTCTATTTTTTTAAAAAATATAAATAATTTCGTTAGAATCAAAATTATATAATATTTTTGTATAAAATCATTTTTAAGATTAAAAAAAATACATTTTTCTAAAATATAATTTCATTTAGTTTTATGAAAATTTATTAAATTTCATTTTTATAATCTATATAAATTGAATATTAGAAAAAAGGTTCCATAATTGGGATAATATTGATCTAATTTATTAATTATTTTAATTTCATTTTTATTCATAATTAATAGTTACAATGTTTAATGTTTATCATTATGGTAAATGTTAAAATAGTTAACAATAGAGTTAATCTAAGATATAATGACTAAAAAATCACATTATATCTTCTAACTAGGATTGAATTAGTGTATTCCAAACTTACCATGTACTATATTTAAAATTGGACTAAATTCGATCTACTTTTTAGGAGAAACAATTCTATTAATATTTTTTGTTTATATTAATTATAATGTTTCCACTCCTCTCACCCATAAATGGAAGCCTACTCTCCAAAAATCATTACATATTTTGAGCACCCTAGCTCAAATATTACATATCCAAAGAGAATACTAAATCTTATACCCATATCTTAGAGGTCATGTATTTTCCAAAATACCAATCCTATGTTGAATATTTTTTAATCCAAATGAATATATAAAATAAGTGGTGAAACATTCCATTTCCCTGAACCAATAATCAGTTCTAAGACTTGAACTCACTACTACAACTAAGGGGTTCCCCCCTAATATTATAAAGGAATACCACTAATATAGGTTTTTGGATAAGGTATAATGTAGAGATGGTACCCCTATATAATAGTGTCAAATTATAAAAGAAATAACCATCTACCATAAATGAGAAAAAAGACCATAGAACACAAGATATATAAAACATCCATCAATCCAAACATAGTGTATGAAATCTTAAATATAGTCAAACAACCATGATCACCAGATGATGTAATGAAATAGAAAAAATTTAAATAAATGATTAAATAGGGGAAAAATAAATGTAAAGGAGCTCTACAACGTTACCCGAGTCATACATTCTCCCAATCCATCGACCGCTTGAGCTATCCCACATTATCGCGAAATTCCAAGCCTCAATCCAACCTAAAACGACAAAAAGTGAAATATTATTGGGTATCCATGAAGAATATAATACTAAGAAAGTTGTGCGTAAAAAATAATTGGGGCACTATCAATGTGTTACCATACTATAAAAGTGATGAAATGATATGTGAATGAGTAATCATAAGAACTAATAAATAAATGGTTTCCAAAAATAAATAAAACCATTGTCAATACATTCAATGAGTATTTAAACAATTTCATTAAGAATATTGAAATTACCATGTAAACCATTTTATCATAACCACTCAAGTGTGTATACATATAACATGGGACAATACAAATAACCATCATAGATATTTGGGTCTATGACCTTGACTGACTGTACCTAATTTAACCAATTTCAGTGAATCTCTTAGAACATTCTCATGGACATTCCAACAAGTAAATGAATCAATTTATTATGGTATACATAATAGGTATCATATAACTCTTATATGAGAGCTTTCTATGACATGGATTAATCCTAGAAGAAACACATACCTCCCTTACTATTTTTTTCATATCCCGATATTCAGGACAACCACTACATGTGTTTTCTCAGTAGGTAACACTAAACGGCTAAGGTATTTTTTTAAAATAATAAAAAGGCCACATAAAATGTATATTTCTACTTCAAGTTTATAAAAAATTTATATAAATGTTTTTTCCATGTAATCAATAAGATATAAAATATAAAAGGGCTGGCCACACTATAAACCCACCACAACCACTAGGGAATCTACTTAGAAACCCTCTGTCTGTTCTAGAATAGTGGAAGCTTACTAGGTTCCCCGATTCCTTCCCATGTCAATCAAGACACTGATCAACTCAGGGAATACATCATGCTCCTCAGTAGTGGCGTAAATACTATATAACCACATCATACTATGGCTTATTCTATTATGACAATACTCTATAGAGATAGAATGTAATTTCTCCCCATTTCCACAGTCATTCTAGGTCAGTTAATTAACCTAGCTAAGGTCAAAAAGAAAAAAACTTCATTTTTGTTTCTTGGAGACTATGTGGGAATATTTAGGATTCTTCACTCAAGCCAATATAAACATCATCATGGAGGTATCCAAGACCTTATACTGTAGTTATATTATGTCCCACTCTGTATGACCACACTCCATGAGGGGCACAAATGTCATAGGGAAGACAGAAATAGATCACACCCTCTGCCATCACTGACCTGGTAAAACATCGTAGTGCAGAAATGGAAAATTAGATATGGAACTCTATATCATATCACTTGATTTATTCCATATTTAATGTAAAAATCCATGATTCCACGATATGCTTCTCTTTGAATAATGCAATAGCTTGTGTTGTACGTCAATTGGAGTTTTAACACACCACGACCAATCTAACTAGCCATTATGAATAGTAATACCAAATTTTTTGAAAATTTATAAATTTTATTTTTCAAAATAGACATCATTTTTAGATTCATAATATAAAAAATACCTTATGGTGAATTTTTGGTATTTTTCTCAAAACATTCAATTTTTGATGAATAGTAAAAAACACTACGTTATTGGCAAAAACTGAATTTTTATTTAAATAATTAGTTATTTTATAAAAATTTATATTATGTAAAAATATACACATAATATTAATAAATTTTCAATGTAATTCATTGATGTGATTTTATAATAATATTAGATATATAAAATTTTATTGAACTTTTTTCTGTCTTTTTCCCACCTTCTAGGTGCATTTGTAAATTTTCATTAAACACAATTTTACTGCTTCTGTGAACTGAATTTCAAAAATATAAGAGACACAATTGATATCAATAAGAAAAATGTAGTTCAATAAGATGAAAATAATTTAAGGTGAATAGAAACTTTTGACTTTTATTTACTACAGTTAAAAGTAAATAGGGTAATTAAAAGTAAATACTATATTATTATTACCCTAACACGTGTCCCAATTCTATTGATTAAGTTTATTTTGAAAAAAAATAAACCTTATGAATAAAATATGATCCTTTTTTCCACATGGATTAGATTATGACATATATTATTATTTTATTTAAAGAATAGTTAAAAGTGTTAAATTCAAATTTTCATAACTAAAACATCTTTAAAATAGGGCTATACATAAGATAAATTCAACTATAAATATTCATTTGAAATCTAAAAAGATTTTATACATAATGGTATTTTATTTACAATTTTTAGACAGAATATAATTAAATTTATTTATGACACAATGATGATACAATAATTACATTATTAAAGAAAGATTAAAATATTTGATCTTATAAATATCAAAATAAATGAAAATTGATACTTTTGTTTCATTAAACGAATTGAAAAGATTAATATGAAATTTTATGGTTGATTAAATGAATTTTTTTCTAATTAATCATGCTGTTATGACTTTCATAAAAACAAAATACCAAATAGTGTTAAAATTGACATAAATGAGTTTAAAAAAATACTATAATATTAATTGATATAATATTCTTAAAAATATAAGGATCAAATAATGGACATAAATATGACTATATATATCAATAACTAATCAATTGGGTTCCTCTTGTCTTTTTATAATATGTTTATTAACCATTTATTATAATAATACAAGAATACATTGTAAATGTTAAACTATTTAACCAAGAGTTAAATCTAAAAGATAAGGTTAATATGGTGACCTAAACCTATATAAAACCTATTGGTTGAGAGTTTTTATATACATCCCCACCATATACATGAAATAAATCATTTTTATCCATTAGAGACTGAATATTATTGTATAATAAAATAATATTTCATGATTTTCCTAAAGTGACACTCACCTCTTTTATAAAAGTGTACTTCCCCTTCTCTGAAAATCACACCTCAAATGCAATTTGTCTCAACCAACCCCTATCAAAATATCCTCCCAAATACCCTCTCTTATAATTAGAGTAATTAATTTGATCAGAAAGCCAACCTATGGAGCCCTTTTTATCAAATCAAAAGGAAGCACCTGAAAAATAGGTAATAATTTCACCACCTCATTCAAAGTTTTTTTCTTCTTCCAC
The DNA here is from genome assembly GCA_963277665.1 of Viscum album. Taxonomy (NCBI): domain Eukaryota; kingdom Viridiplantae; phylum Streptophyta; class Magnoliopsida; order Santalales; family Viscaceae; genus Viscum; species Viscum album. The sequence goes on from OY728148.1 coordinate 419,595,575, forward strand.
TTTCTCTTTCATTATTGTATCCATAAAAAAATAATAACACCAGTACCTTGTACATACTTTGAGGTTATTATAAATATGGTAAAACCATATTCATTATTCTATCTATCCTATTAATGACACGTCACCATACGTGCGTAAGTACGACTTGCTGTCTCCATGTCGTGGTGTAGATTTTTATTCAAACACTTAATTATTTGGATGGGTATAATAATGAGTATAGATGATTTAAATAATAAATATAACATGTTTTTTATTCTGTATACCTGATATACCATCCAATTACACACTTTTTCACCATTAATAGAATGGTATTGTCGCTCGTGCGTACGTACGGATTTCAATCTCCACGAACATGATGAGATTCATTCCCCATCATAACCATTCAAGAATAAATTTTAATTTATTGTTAAAAATTAATGTTTAACAACACAATATCATTATGGATATTAATAAAATACATCTTATACATAACAAACATGACTTACATAACAGAACATATAAAGGAAAATGAATCATTTTACATCTGAAACAATGATACTACTGAAATATTATTAACAATGAAATATTAGAAGATCATATATGATATCATATTTATGTATGTTGTGATTTTATAATTTAATAAAAATTATTTAACAATTATATATGTGTTTAACATACCCTCTATTAAGGAAAAGTACAAGGTTAGGTTTAAATCTACAATCTCTTGATTATCTAAGGTTATTTATATGTGAGTATCAACTAGGGATTCTTTATCATATGCATATGTGTTTCTTAAAAATGTATTTCAAAACATTTTTACCATTTCATAGTCTATGGGTTAAAGTAATTTATACCCTCTTTTGTCTTTTTAGAAATTTTTTAAAGGAATATTTCCATTGTTTTCCAAACATGGTCCTATACAACTTTTTCGACAACATTAAGGAAAGAATAATTTTTTTATCTTATACGGTGGGTGTGGCCACTTTCCACCATTATAACACATTATAAGCTTCCATTACAATATTATAGGAATTTTTTCAAAATAAATGTTTTCTTTTATAATTACATGACATTTAAATGATTTCAAAATAGAAAGTGATATTTCTCTTAAATTTTTTTTATTAAATCTATGTCAACATCATTTGACGGATTTTACACATGTTGGAAGTTTATTTATAATGATACAATATTCCATATTGTATTGAAGAATTTGAGATATTTTTGACTATATATGTATTATTTATATACCATTCATGGTTTATGGTCAAATTATTAAAATTTAATATTATAGTTTTAATATGAATGTTTATGTTATGTTTCAACCTTTTCATATAAGGAATGAATTGGACCTAGTAAGTGATGGGTGGATCCTGCTATAGCTCCTCGATGCATGATTAGGTCTCATGGGATAAACTAGTGTCTTTACAGAAGGCCTTTAAAAATTATTATTTGTGGTCTTGTCATGATGCCTTGACTATGTGGTTATGATTTCAGGAATTATGCATTCCATCATTATGAAATTGGCTATTGATATTACATGTGATTATTCGACTAGTAGAATATCCATGTGACTAAGTAAATGGAATTATTTGAATTATCTCTTACATATTATAATAAATCTTATGTTTAAAAGGATTTTTTTAGTCTTATACGTTTCATTAAATGTTTATGCTTATTTATGAATGTTTCCACTATATTGTTATCCTTACTGAGCACCTAAGATCACCCTTTTCTATGTTTTATTGTTACCAAGATGCGAAGATGTATATTATGATTGACTTGTAGGGATAGTCTAAGGGATATGAATGTGTTAAAATTAGACAATGTTGCTGTTTTATTTCATTTTATATGTAATTTAAAACTTATGTGTGTATCTAGTACTTCGAAGGCTACTAAACCGATCAGTCATTCATGACTTGATCCATTGTGACCATGACAATGTTATGTAATAATGCACTGAATCTAGGTAACTTGGTTCGGGGAATTATAGTTGGTATCAGAGGAACATTAGTACAAGAATTAGATTCTATATTTAGAAAAAAAAACTCTTATTATATAACATTACCCTAAGGTAGACTTTGAGAATTAGTATTGAATAACTTCATATAATTTTGTTCATGTAGAGAATTTGTGTATTTTCCATGAAATACATCACTATTTCGATATGATAAGGTAGAGGAAGATCTCACACAGATGTCCCTAAGAGTGAAAACTCCAACAAGGAGTTCTGGGCTTGACTGGGGGTATCCTGGTACATGACAATGGGCCTTGCTGTACTCTTGGTTACGACAATCCCATGGGATATGCTTTGGATAATTCACATTTTATTTACAAACCATTATGAAGGATTTATGAGTATATACCTCCACAATGAATTTTTTTTTAATTATTTTGGATTATATCCATAAACTTTTCAATTTATGTTAGGTCTTTTAACAGTTATTAATTATGTATTGTGATTCATAAACTGTTCTAGTGTATTCCATTGTTTAGAAATGGTGCCTAGTGGAAGGAATGGAAACCATATCAATACATGTAATACATGTAGGGATTTCCCTATTAGTCAAGATAATTATAGTAGATAGGGGATGAAACTAGTTCTGATTAGCATATCACCATACTAAGACAACTCACTCACATTATGAATAATAACCTTACCCATATGGAGCACTATGATACACGATGTGAAGGATCAATGTTAGACCGATTCATGAGATAACAAACCCCAAAATTCACTGGGACTAGAAATTCATTTTTAGCAGATAAATGTATAGTTCCATAGAGAAAATATTTCATGTTTAGAGGAATAACAAAATGTAAAAAGTTGTCATGGCTATTTATCCCCTCACAAGAAATGCAAATCAATTATGGTCATTAATTCAAAAAAAAGGAAGATGAATAAGTATAAAATATATAATGGTGGGAGTTTAAAGATTTTTTATTTGAAAAATACTTTACATGTGACCATCGAGCATATATGGAATGACAGTTTGTGAGCCTGAGGTAAAATGAGGATGAGAATATCACAAAGTATGAGGCTAACATTACAAAGTTAACAAGGCATGCATCAGATTATATATATAACCAAAGGAGTAAGATTGATCAATTATTTTATGGGTTATAACCATTTGTACTTTCACAATTAGTCTCACAATCATTCTCATCCTACAAAGATATTGTCTCATATGTTATCAAGACATAAAATTAATTCTCTAAGTCTTATGACTATAAAGAATAACAAGAGAATAAAAGATCTACTGAATAGTCTTGAAATGGAAATAAGGGGAATAAATAAAAAGTTCAATATCCATCCTATGGTAAATGTGGGATGAAACACACTAATAATATCCAAAAGGGAATGAGAGTCTGTTACAGGTGTGGTGAAAAAGGTCACCAAGCTTGTGATTACAAGGGAAAGAAAGTAGTTGTCGATGTTGAATGATAAAATTGTATAGAAATAGGTAAATATGAAAATGAATATCCTAAGAACCAAGGAAACATACCTAATAAAGGACAAGGGAGAAAGTCCAATTTTATACGATCACTACAGCTGATGTTGATGCTCCAAAAGACATGTCGGTAGGTAATTTAATGGTTTAATAAAGATTAGCCAATACCTTATTTGATTCTGGGTCATCACATTATTTCATATCTTCCCAATTTTCTATTAAAATTAGAGATCTCAAATTTGATTTAACTAATGAGTTATTGGTCAAAACTCCTAAGGGATTTATCTTTGAAACCATGTTTTGTGAATCAGTTCCCATTAGGGCATATAAATGTTCTTTATCTATAGATCTCATCATCGTACCCGTGATATAATTTGATATAATCCTCGGAATGGATTTGCTTTCGGACCATGATGCAAAAATTTATTTTAATAAGATGGAGGTTAAAATTTTCAATGATGACAAGAAGTACCATATCTTTAGAGTAGAAACTTCACCACGTGATTCTTATCTAGATCCATCGTGATTATCACTACTAAATTCAATTATTGGGGAGGAAGAGAATAAAAAAATATGGATGAGGAACAAAATTTTCAATTAAAGGACGTACCTAATATGCAATAATATGTTGACGTATTTCCAAAGGATTTACTTAGATGTCATCGAGATTGAAAAATTGTGTTTTCTATTGATTTAATTCCTAGTTCAAGTCCCATATCAAAGACCCCTTATAAAATAAACACTATGGAATTAGTGGAACAATTGGTACAACTAGAGGAATTGAGTAATAAAGGATGTATTTTCCCTAGTTTTTCTCCATGGGGAGCCCCTATTATTTTTGTTAAGATGAAATATAGATCTATGAGGTTGTGAATTGACTACCGGAAGATCAATTCTATAACAATAAAGAAAAAGTATCTCCTACCTCGCATTGATAATTTATTTGATCAACATAATGGAGCACAATGTTTTTAAAAGATTGACCGTTGATCCAGATATCACCAGTTATGTGTAAAGAATAAAGACATTCCTAAAATAGCATTTCAAACTAGGTATGAGCATTATGAATTTATAGTAATGCCTTTTGGATTCACTAATACACCTTTTTTCTTCATGGATCTAATGAATAGAGTTTTCAGGGAATATATTTATAACTCTATAGTGGTATTTATTGATGATGTCTTGGTAACCTAAAAAAGCTACAAAGATCATGAAAATCACTTGCGCACTATTCTGAAAACCCACAGAAGAAATAAATTATATGAGAAGTTATGAAAGTGTAAATTCTGTATTCCAGAGATTTCTTATTTTGGCCACATTGTCTCTAAGGTAGGAATATATGTTGATCCTTCTAAGACAAGAGAAATATAAGAATGTCAATCACTGAAAAGTATAACTGAGGTACATTGTTCTATTTTTTGAGCAGGTTATTATCGGCGTTCTGTCCAAAAAATTTCTTGATTGGAAAACCCATTATCCAAACTAACTTGTAAAGAATTTAAATTTGTTTGGTCAAAAGAGTGTGAAGAATGTTTTTAATAATTGAATAAAAGATTATTCACTTATCTTATTTTACTCTACCATTGGGGAATGTTTGGTTTTTTATTTATAGTGATGCCTCGAAGAAAGTATTTGATTGTTTCCTTATGTAGAATGACAGAGTTATTGCCTATGAATCACGACAGCTAAAAATTCATGAACAAAACTATCCCACTCATGATCCTGAGTTAGTACTTTTAATCTTTCTTTTGAATATGTTGAGACATTATATCTATGGTGATAAATGTGAGATATGTACCTATCACAAGAGTTTGAAGTATATTTTCTCAAAAAAAGAACTCAACATGTGGAAAAGGAGATAGCTCGAACTACTCAAGGATTATGATTTCACTATACACTACCACCTGTGGAAGGAAAATTAGTTGAAATATGCTTTGAGTATAAATGATCATGGAGTATTGAACATGGTGAGATTTGAAAGGGATTCTATGTTCTTAGATATAGTAAATATGGATATGGGAATAATCATAGAAGTTTAAACAAAAAAAACATTTTCAAATGGTTGCTAAATCATATTTACAAGAAAGGATGAAAATTTATTTAACTGATGATGAAGAGTTTCAAAATAAAATTAATGTTGTGAACAATGGGAGATTGATCAAATTCATATATGAAGATGGGATTTTGAAATTTGGGAAAAGACTTTGTGTTTCTGACATACCTGATCTAAAAAGGAAATTTTTGGATGATACTCATAACACCAATTTCTCCATACACCAGGGTGCCACAAAGATGTATAGAGATTTGAGGAAACATTTTTGGTAGGAGAACACGAAGAGAGAGATTGATGAGTATGTGTCAATATGTATTGTTTGTTAACAAGATAAAGCTGGAAGACAACATCGTAGATGAGTCATGAAACCTCTTCCCATACCTGAGGGGAAATGTGTTGATATTATCATGGTCTTTGTCATGGGGCTACCAAAGACTCCTAGAAGGAATGATGTAATATGGGTCATTATTTATCGTCTTACAATGTTAGCACATTTTCTTTCTATAAGAGAATAATTACCACTTGAATGTCTATAACGACTATATATTAATGATGTTTTAAGATGTCATGTAGCACCCCTATTGATTTTTTATGATCGTGATCCCTATTTTACATCATGATTCTGGAAAATTCATTAGATGTCGTTGGATACTGATCTTTGTTTTAGCACATCCTACCACCCTCAAACTGAAGGAAAATAAAAATATATTATTAAAACCTTAGAAGACATGTTGAGATCATTCTCACTAGACTTTAAAGGTATTTGGGATAAATATTTACCTCTGGTATAATTTTCCTTTAACAATAGCTTCAATTAAAGTATTACGATGGCACCATATGAAGTGTTATATGGAAAGAGATGTCTCACACCAACTTGTTGGGATGACGTTGGTGAAAAAAAACTCATAGGCCTAGAACTTGTTGAGGGAATAATGAAAAATGTGAATAATATCCAAACCCACATCAAAGCAGCTCAAAGTAGGTAAAAGAGATATGCCAATAACTGAAGTAAGGATTTGGAATTTCTAGTAGAAGATCATGTTTTCTTGAGGGTATCTCCATGTAAGGGTGTTTTATGTTTCTTTAATAATGGTATATTAAATCCCTGGTACATCAAACCTTTGAAAATTCTAGAATGAATTTTATTTGTAGCTTATCGTTGGGAAATGCCGACAAGTCTCTCCAATGATAATGATGTGTTTCACGTATCTCTATTGAGAAAATACATGTCTGACCCAACACATGTACTCACCTATGAGGAAATTGAACTAGAACCTGATTTTTTTTATTGTGAAGATCTTGACAATATTCTTGATACAAGAGAACAAGTGTTGAGAAACCAGACGGCTCATCTGGTAAAAGTTCTATGGATAAATCATAAGATAGAAGAGACAATCTGGGAACCCGAGGAACTTATGATGAATAACCATACAAATTGTTTTATGCATTAATATTTTAGAAATTTTGAAGGAAAAAATATTTGAATGAGGGGAGAATGTTACACCCCAAGCTTCCACGGTACACTTCTCTATGAATAATGCAATATCATGCGTTGTACACGACATGGAGTTTTAACACACCACGACCAATATAACTAGTCATTAGGAATAGTAATACCCGCTTTTTGAAATGTTATAATTTATTTTAATTGAATTCAATTTTTGATTTAGAATATCTAAAATATCTTCAGGTGAATTTTTGGAATTTTTCTAAAAACATATTATTTTTGAAAAATAGTGAAAAAACCAACGTTATTCGATAAAATAGAATTTTTTATTTAAATAATGAACTATTTTATTTAAATTTATATTAGTTAAAAATATATTTAAAATACCTATAAATGATCAGTGTAATTAATTGGAGTCATTTTATAATAATATTAGATATATAAAACTTTATTAATCTTTTTACCATCTTTTACCCACCTTCTAGGAGTATTTCAAAATTTGCATTAAACATGGTTTTACAACTTCTATGAATTGAATTTAAAAAATCTTAGAGACACGGTTGATATTAGTAAGTAAAATACAATTCAATAAGATGAAAATAATTTATGGTGAGTAGTGACTTTTGACTTTTATTTACCACGATTAAAAGTAAATAGGGTAATTAAAGGTAAAAATGATATTATTATAACCCTAACACATGTTCTAATTCTATTGGATAAGTTTATTTTTAGCAAAATAAATAATAGAAATAAAATATTATCCTTTTGTTCCACTTGGATTAGATTAGGTCATTTGTTATTATTTTATTTAAAAAAGAGTTAGAAGTGTTAAATTTAAATTTCCATAAATAAACCATTTTTAATATAGGGTTATACATAAGATAAATTCAACTATAAATATTCATTAGAAAAATAAGAAAATTTCTTACATAATGGTATTCTATTTATAATTCTTATTCCTTAAATAATTAAATTTATTTATGACACAATGATGATGTTGTAATTACTTTATTAATGAAAGATTAAAATAATTGGTATTATAAATATAAATAATAAAAATAAATTGATACTTTGATTCCTTCCACGGATTTCCTAGATTAATATGACATGTTATGGTTGATTCAATGAATTTTATTTGAAGTTATCATGCTGTTATGACTTTTAAAAAACCAATATACCAAATAGTGTCAAAATTGATATAAATGAGTTTGTAAAACAAATACAATATTATTAGTTGATATAAGATTCCTAAAAATATAAGGTTCCACCAAAGAGTTTAAATAAGTTTAGATATATCAATAATGAACCACTTGGGGTTCTCTTTTCTTTTAATTGTATGTTTATTAACCATTTATTATAATAATACAAGAATACATGGTAAATGTTAATTTATTTAACCAAGAGTTAAATCTAAAAGATAAGGTTAATATGGTGACCATAATCATCCTAAAAGCTATTCGTTGAGAGGTTTTCGACCCATCCCCACCTTATCCTCGAAGTAAATTATTTTGGTGGCATTTTAATCCTAATATGATTGTATAATGAAATAATATTTTAAGATTTTCCTAAAGTGACCCTCACCTCTCTTATAAAAGGTAACATATCATTCTCTCATAATCACACCTCCAAAGCCATTTGGATCTCCCAAACCCTACCAAAATAACCTCCCAACTACCCTAACTTTGAACTAAATGCCTTAATTTGATCAGAAATCTATCTTAAGGAGCCCTTTTGATCAAATCAAAAGGAAACACCAGAAGAAGAGGAAATAATTTCACCACCACATTCAAAGTTCTTTTCTTCTTCCACTTCCTCTTTCTTTGTTGTTTCCATACCCAAATAATAACTCTAGTAACATATACATATTTTTGTGTTATTATAAATATGGTATAACCATATTAATTATTCTATCCATCCTATGAATGAAAAGTCACCATACATGCGTACGTACGGCCTACCGTCTCCATGTCGTGGTGTAGTTTGTTATTCATACACCTCATTATTTCGAAGCTTCCATTACAATTTTATAAGATTATTTTCAAAATAATTTTTTTCATTTATAGTTAAATGAATTTTAATTTATTTCAAAACTTAAAAGACATATTTTTATCAATCAGTTTTGATTTCATCTATGTCGACATCCTTTGATGGATTTTTGACTTGTTTGAAGTTGATTTATTTTGATACAATTTTCCATACTGTATTAATAGATTTGTGACATGGTTGACTATGGATGTGTTATTTTTATACCAATCATGGTTTAATGTTAAAGTGTTAACAATTCATATACTAGTTTTAATACGAATGTTTATTTTATGTTTCAACCTTTTCATATGAGGAATGCATTGGACTTAGTAAGTGATGGGTAGAGCCCACTACAGATCTTTGATGCATCGGTAGGTATCATGAGACATTATAGTTTCATTGAAGAAGGCCTTGAAAAAATCTTATTTGTAGTCTTGGAATGAGGCCTTGACAATGTGTTTATGATGTTCAGCATTATACATTCCAACATTATGAAGTTGGATATTGATATTACATGTGATTATTCGACAAGTAGAATATCCATGTGACTAAGTAAATGGAATTATTTGATATATATTTTCCATATTATACTGATTTTTAGGTTTAAATTTTTTTTAGTATTATACATTTCCTTAAATGTTTATGCTTATTTATGAAATATTCCTCTATATTGTTATCCTTACTAAGAACATGAGATCTCCCCTTTCTATGTTTTAATTTTCCAAGGATGTGAAGAAGTATATTATGACATACCTATAAGGATATTGTAGAGGATATGAATGTGTTAAAAGAGACAATTTTTTTGTGGTTTTTAATTTTATATGTAATGTAAAACTCATGTTTCTATCTAGTACATCCAAGGCTACTAAACTGATCGGTCTTTCAATATTTGATCCCTTGTGATCCAGCCAATATTATGTAATAATGCACCAACTCTGGGTAACTATGGTCTGGGCATTACATTTTACTAGACATGTTAATTTAAATTATACTATTTAAATTTAATGAAGAAAATTTAATTATGAAATTAAATTTGTTCAACGTATTCAGTTACATGAATTCTAATAACATTCACTATAAATAACATGAATTAATATATATAGTGATTTATAAGGATATCCCACCTCATATAAGAATCATTTTTTCATTTAAAACTCCAAGAAAATAGGTTTTCATAGGCTCAATAAGTCATTCCCAAGTCCATTAACATTTAATCATCAATAAAAACCTTACCCGAGTCCCAAATGCATGTAAAATAACCAAAAAAAATTAATTAATAATATATAAACTAATTTATCAATCTAATTCAATTATTAGTAAATTTTGGAAACTCATAAAACCAACCTTTCACACTAAAAATAAAACCAACCAGTCAGGGGAGGTCTATAATGAACCATTGAAATCAATTCACGTCAACTACCTAACTTGTGAAAACAATGTAATACAGAATTCAACATAAATTTATGTAAAACCATAAAATAATTGTGTAACGACTTTCCGAAAATGAATATTTTAGAAATAGTGTGTAGTGGTTGTCCTAGGACTCACTATTACTAAGCATTATGAAATCCCCATCAACTCAGGATGATTCCAACATGCTATACTATAATCATCCATCAAACATAGACTGGGAAAAAATATAGAGGAATATAAAATTTTTTGAATTGAAGTTATTGGATGAAAATTTAAATCCCAAATAATAAAATAATGGATATAGAACCACCCATAATCTAATAGTGTTGTAGGAATGAAAACATAGTTCGACCCCTGGTCATGTGCACCAACTAAAGAAGAGTGATGGGGAGGGGGTCTCTTAAAAATGTTATGGGAGGGGGGGTATGAATAAGAATTATTTCCACAAAATGATCTAATGGATATTCAATAATATGAAACCAATAGGCCAGTGGTTTACTATAGAATATTTGTGTCACTGGATAGGAATTGACTGGTTAGTGGTCATAAGAAGCAATTAGGAAACCTGATAACTTTTACCATCCACCAGCATTTCTCATACTGCTTCATATACTGCCTAATCCGTTAACTATTACCCAAATTCACCTCATTAAAGGTGAAAACTATCAAAATCCAATCCTAACGAACATTATAAAATTCAGTCCATCCACAAACCTAAAATTCATGTTCCCCCCCATGAATTTTGACATGTATGGAAAAAAATATCATAAAACATCCCCACTATAATGCTTCTCATACCCGATAAGTCTCATTGATAATCCAATCAAATCAACTGACTTACATCAGTATCTAGTTTTCATTTAAATCCCAATGTTCCATCCTTGAATTTCAAGAAGAAATTCATGATACATTTTGAAAACAAGGATCCCAATTTTCTGAGATATGAACCACCACTTAAAATCATGACCAAAAAACAAAGAAAACTATATCACATTGCTTTCAATACCAAGACAGTTGATATTTACTCATCTAATTAATCACCAGTACTTTGTTCTACCCACAATATGACTTATATCATAAGTAATATTCAATGCTATGATAACCTCTACCATTGTAATTCCCTATCAAAACCCTATATATATATATATATTAACATTTCCCCGACCATGGTTTCCATCTAAGAACATCCACTTATACAGAAGAGTGACAGTTTTATCTCCTTTGAAGGACCTATCTCAAGAGAAATTGAACACAACCATCACAAAATTATGCAAAAATACAAGATCATGACATCAAAATCCTTAAATACTTCTATAATATTCAAAAACAGAATCCCATGATCCACTCTCTATGAGATTACATATCTAAAACACTAATAATAACCCTCCATCACACTCTTACCATGGCACTGAGAGATCACCAACCCAAATTTCATTTGGATTCAACCAAAATTAATCTTAATAAGAAAACAATTTATTCAACCCCATCAATTAAGAGAATTTAACTTTTATCAAATACTTTACTAGTTGTTGGAATCCAACATCCATAATATCCATCCAGTTACCTATTAGAAAAATCCATGACTATAATTAAATGGGGTTATACCATCAATGATTTTTAAAAAACATCCCACCATAAGTGTATCCTTATAATTAAATCAATAGGAAAAATACTAAAACATCAAGGACTGCACTTTGTTATTCCCCACACATGATGAATTTATGGGAAAAAGATGTGCATTCCCAACAACTATCACAACACCAATTGATGTCCACTCCCAATTCATAAATTAGGTCATACCCACAATCAATAAATGGATAAAACCGTACCATTTATCTATAAATAAATTAATATCCAAGAACAACCTCAATAGGTTCCATTTCCGAATATTTGTGAAAATCATGTTGAGCTATTATCAATTCATCCCATGCCACACTTTCCTTAAACCAACTCCTGGATCGACTATGTCACCACACCTGATCGATTTTGTAATCCTTTTATAACATAAAGGGTCATTTAATTTTTTTTATCTATGTCTCATTACCTCATGCCCATAATTATTTCATCTAAAAATATCAATCATGGCTCACACATGACCTTTCACTGATTATAAATTAAATAGTATCTATTTTTACCATCACACAATTCCTTGATTCGATTGAAACCCAAGGGTCAAACACCTCAACCATGACCAATAATGAAAACCTAACTTGTAACTCTATAATATTAATTTCATAGAAACCACCTATCCTTGCTTCACAACACACTAAAAAATTTATGCTTGAGTAATCCTTGATGATTCATTCAATATGGCATGACATAACACATATGTCATGTCTCACTACTAAAAACCAAGAACAATTCTCTTATATCATGTTAGTTATGACCAACTAGGAGAACCATAGACACTCCTCTAAAAAATTGGACTCATCACTTATTCCAAGGTTAATCCTAGGACCATGCACTCACTCGAACTGTTCCCAAAACCATGAGGATCTACCTATGATATGCTTCAATGACACATGAAAAGACATACATAGTCAATAGGTTCAGGTATATTGATTATTCCTGACCTTGATTTCCAAATCCAAAACCAAAACAATAGAACTCAAAAAAAATTAATTGAAAACCCCATGATCACCACCATGCCTATGAAGCATAATGTGTTGCAACTCTCATGCACCGGTTAAAATATTGAATCACCACCCTATGATTCCTTCAAACAATTCACTCACAATTTCTATGACAAACCCTAACATGGTCTACCCTCAGGTATCACATCTCACTAAATTTTATACATCTCAAGTCACATCTTTGGGTTACTAGGGTCTCTCACAAATCCAATATACGAAAACACATAAAGGTCACATATCATGTCATTTCTTACATGATATCTCATAAAAATCTCATGAAATAGCATTGCAACCCATCCACCCATGTGGGAACCAAAAAACATCCTACTAAGGGGAAATGATTCACATTTGAATCCACACAAATGAATACCCCTCCAATCATAAATAAACGACTCAGTTATATAGAATTAAATTCTATGTTATATGGTAATATTTTATATATGATTTTATTATAACTTTAAATAATCTAACATGAATAATAACTACCTCAAATGGGTTTATCATAAAATAGTCCAATTCTCATATCGACCTAATAGGGTCACTACACCTTCTATCCAAATGGGACTACATTATAGAATTACTATAAATCATATCCCCATATAATCCACATGTCATTAAATCAATGAGAAACTAATATACATGGTAATCTACATTAAAAACAAAAAAAATTATTTTTATTGTTGAGAACACATGTTTTACAATGTGTGTTCTATTTTGATTAAATAGAAAAACTCTTACATTTCCAAAATAGCATTACATACGATGAATTAATATTTTCTATAATAGAAATAAAAATGTAGAAAGATTAACAAAAAAACAATGGAAACCCTAATATAAAAATCATATGATTGAATAATCCAATAAGTATCAGTCTGGATATACAAAATAAAAGAAAATAGAAGAGTTAATAAAATGATATAAATTGTAAATGTAAATGTATAACCATTGTAAGAGAATTAACGAATTTTGATATATGAGTACACTGGAGTATATATATGGTATAATGGTTAATGTGAGCATTGGGATCTAACTGTTACCAAATTTTTGGACAATATAACCGCTAGCCAATATGATTTCTGGTTATTGTGATCAGTGTTAATAATTTTATCATTAGAATTAGTTTATATGAAGAATAATAGAAAAATATAAATGATGCATGAGTGAGAAATTCTTTCCTCAACCATTTAGATCATTACCATTGAATCCCATTTATTAGAACATGTGATAGAGGTAGAACCATTGGGATTCATCCTTGACCAATCCCAAAAAAATATTAAACATTTAAGGCATGGGTGAAATCCTCTACATGAGATGTTCATGTCAATGGACATCAGCATTATGTCAAAGTTCACTGATCCACCCCATAAAATTAACACCACCACACGCATTACCCTTAGGGTGTATCCTAGTGTAATAATGGGTCATATATTGAGAACATAATTACTATAAATGTGTAATTTTCTATTTAAAAAAAATTAATAGTGGGTTCTTCAGTCCAATTTTCATTATTATTATATTTTATAAAATGAACATCGAATTATGATGAATATGATGGGTTTTTTTATACAAATAAAACATAATAGTACATTCAAAAATTATTTAAACTTTAATAATAAATTTCGGTATTCTAAATTACTTGTTTTTTCATGAAATATTATTAGAGGCAAATATTTATTTAATATAAATGATATTATAATTGAATGATGTCCGAAGTAATTTTTACAAGTTTCATTAAGATAATTATGTCATAAAATATATTATTTTTCTTTAAATAAGAATTGTTATTTAAAATATAAAAGTGTCATAGTTAGATAATGACTTTGATAAAATACTGATTAAATTTTAAATAGGAACGCCAATATTTTGTCGGGGTTAAAATTTATCAATTTTCTAATAAAATTATTTTTCCATGAATATTAAAAATAGTTTTTGGTGTTTTTGGTATATTTTATGGTTTCATAAATATTTAATAATGGTTTTATAATTAATATAACCTAATAATAGACCAAAAATATGTTATTTAATTAATATATTTTGTTTAAATGATTTAAAATTAATTTAAAAACTGATAAATGTCATTCTATGGTATAAAATGAAAAATGAGGTTTTCAAAACATTATTCTATCAAAAAAATATTTCCCTATCATAAAAGTTATATAAAATTTAGTTTTCTGGTTCTAAAACTAAAATATATCTAAAAAACATCTTTCTTTCATAAACCCTTAGCCAAACCATGGTAATGAAAATCGTTTTCAATTTCCCAAAAACTAGATTTCTAAGGCCTATATTTAAACTTTTTTAATCAACCAATCCACATTATCTATAAATACCATCCAATAAACCCAATTTATTTCTTGATAAATCCATTAATCATGAATTTACCATCCTTTTACCTCTCTAAACCCTCCCTATGTTGTTTCAATGGTTATAAGGAAATATCCTTTGGATCTAAGAAGATGTCTCACAAGGTATGGGATTATCTTCCACATAATTTTATCAAAGTAAATCCAATTAATTAGTCTTATAATTTCAAAGTTATTATATTCTCATGCGATTAGGGTCATTATACTATTGTATATATGGTGTTTTATTGATGAAAAAAATTCCATTATCTTTCACTAAACTTGTTCTATAAACGACTTTGTATGCACAATATGCCGCTGAAATCCACATACAGTTTTATATACTTATAATTTTATGTTATGAATACCCAACTGTAGTTTTATTCAGATGTATTCATATATATGTAATTATACTTTATTGATTGTGTATTTATATCTATTAAAATAACATTCCATTATCATGGATTAAAAATATTAAATCTATAATTCCTTAAGCACTAATGTACTTAATGATTTTATGTAAAACTTATTCTTTATTCTCTATGGGGTATTAAAGAAATTATTTGTTATAATCGGTGTGGATAACATGATTTAAGACACATGAAGGGTGAACCATGAAAGAATTCCAATTAATTGGATAAAAAATTAATCTCTATAGATAATGTTTTTTACGATATCTTGGTGAATAAAGTTGGTAATATTTTTAATGATATCCTGGTGATAAAAAATAGTGATATTCTTATAAACATCTCATTATTATGGTATAAACACATATCCATGTTATGTATCATATACATATGATTATTATCTCATTTTATGAATCATATTTTATCTATCCAAATAACTCATATTATATTTCCTTTAGTTATCCCTTAATGGTCTTCAAGATTAACCATTTATATTGATGTATATTCCTAAGAAATCACATGGAGCGGGGTGAACTAGGATGTTATAATAAATTAATCTTTCTATAGGATTAAATAAAGTCCATACTTATATTTTATTTATGCACTTCATGCATTAGGTACCTAATTTCCCTAACACTAAACATTAAATGGTCCTTTATTGTTATTAATATTATAGGTATTAAGGAAATATGATAAAAATCATATATTAAAATAGAGGGTCACCATAGATGTAATCAAAGGATATGTTAAGTTATTTATGGAAATTGGGATAGGAAAAAATTATTAAAAAATTATATGAACTAATCTAAATAAAGGAAAACATACTAATTTTTTTGTGAAATATAATGAGAGTGTTTTACAATAAATAGAATCCATATATGTAAAAAATAAGTGGATGTGGATTTGGAATTGTTATAAACATGGTAAATAAATTTGAAAAGGGTGGACTGGGTATTATGTAACACCCCAACCCCCATTACCTAGAATCGGTTCATTATTACATGACATTGGCATGATACAAGGAATAATGTTCAAAAGGACCGATCAGTTTAGTATCCTTGGATGTACTAGATACATACATATGTTTTACATTACATCATGAAATAAAGAAAACAACATTGTGTCCCCTTTGAACTCCCTTATATTCCTTAGCCTATTACTATAGGTTAATCGTAATATACTTATTTGCATCCTAGGAAAAATAAAACATAAGAAAGGGGTGAGCACAGGTGCTCAGTAAGGATAACAATATAGAAAAAACTTTCATAAATAAGCATAAACATTTAAAAAAATGTATAAGACTAAAACAAAATATTTTTAATCATAAAATTCATTATAATATGGAAAATTTAAATCCAAATAATTCTATTTAATTATTCAATGGATATTCTACTAGTATAATAATCACAAGTAATATCAATAGCCAATTTCATAATGATGGAATGCATAATGTCAGACATCCTAACCACATAGTCAAGGTCTTGTGCTAAGACTACATATAAGATTTTGTCAAGGACTTCTGCCAAGAAACTAGTTTGTCTCATGAGACATACTGATGCATCGAGAAGCTATATCATGCTCCACCCAACACTTAATAAGTCTAATTAATCCCTCATATGAAAAGGTTTAAACATTACATAAACATTTTTATTAAAACTAGAAAAAAATGTAAATACTTTATCCATAAACCATGAATCGTATAAAAATAACATATCCACAATCAAACATATCACAAAACCATCAATACATTATGAAAGATTTGTATCATAATAAATCAACCTCGATCAATAATAATATCCCGTAAAGGATGTTTACATAGTTGGAAAAAAATATTTGAGTGAAATATCCCTTTTCATGAAATCATTTAAAAGTATCACTATTTACCAAGAATCTATTTAAAATAGATTTTTGATTCAAAGTGTCCCATACCAATTTCATACTTTTAAAATTAATTTCATGTATAAAAATTTAATTTTTGTATAAATAAAACACTAAACACATATTTAAAACATGGAAATTAATGAGAAATATTTAGAAGAATAAAATTTTAAAACATTTATAATGATATTTTAGTTAGATTTCCTATCCAAATGAGAGATTCTTGAATAAAAATAATTGAGGAAATCAAAACATTATAATGTCTTGAGAATAAATTTTTTCATGATATACTATGTCAAAGTATAGTATATACACCAAATAAAACTGAATTGGCACGTAAAAACAAATGAGTCTCAATGGAATGTAAGTTGAGATGAATTCCTTTATAAAGAATGTATACCTAGGTTACGGATAAATCAATGAAATAATTTTGTGTGAAAAATATAAATACAATAAATATTATTGGATATTCAGTGTAAGTCAATCATAGGGCATTCACACATATTCTTGTAAAAACAACACCAATGACTTGGATGTTTAACCCAATGAATAGTAATTGAGTTAAAATTACTCGTATCAAGTTTATATCGATAAATTAAGAATTTATCAATGGAGTGATTATATCTATAAAATACATATCAACCCAAAGGGGTGTGTAAATTAATACATAAGTAAATAAATAGTGATTTCACACATAATCTTGGATTAATGTAATCCGTGAAGTTTGCGTAAAAAAGAATGAGTAGAATTTGAAATTTTAAATTCCCATACCAATTTGGTAATTTAAGAATCATACACCCTAAGAAAAAAGGATCATACAATAATGATGTAAATACCAATAAATTAAAGTATATTATGAAAACAATACAATCATGGGTAGTACAGACACCACAGAAAAGCTAATAGTGGCAAATATAGTATACATCTAACGAGAATAAAAGAGAGATGAAAACACCTTTCTATGTTGACACCAATCAAGTCGTATGATAAAAAGTTAATAACCACTAAATGAATCATAGAATATGAAGAATATAAATAGAAATATGATTATATATATATCAAATGGCAGTACAAAGTACACCAAATGCAATAAAAAAGTGGCGAACAATTGAAATATCACAGAGATAAAAGTGAGATAAGAAACCCATTACCTTGTACTTTTCCTTAGTATAGGGTAGGTTAACCTCATGTATATTGGTTATATAACTGTTATCAAATTATAAAAGAACCAAATACATAAATATGAAATCATATATGATCTTCTAATACTACATTATTAATGATATTTCAACAGTATCATTCTTTTCGTTGTTAACTGATTCATTTTTCTTAATATGTTTTGTTACGTAAGTCATGTTTTTTATGTATAGGTTGCATTTTATTCAAATAAATATTTATATTAAGTTCATAAAGATAATTTTAAACTATAAAATAAAAATTATTCTTGAATGATTATGATGGGGAATGAATCTAATCACATTCGTGGAGACGGTACACCATATATACGCAAAAGCGACAATATCATTATATAGATGGTGAAATCGTATGTAATTGGATGTTCTATCATATATAAATATTAATTACCATGTTATATTGATTATTTACATCAGTTATACTCATTATTATAGCTATTTAAATAATTAAGGGTTTGAATAACAAATTAAACCACGACGTGGAGACGGTAAGCCGTACGTACGCACGTATGGTGACTTTGTCATTTATAGGATAGATAGAATAACAAATATTTGTGTACTATATTTATAATAACATCACAGCATGTATAAGTTACTAGAATTTTTATTTTGGTATGGTAACAAAAAAATAAAGAGGAAGTGGATGAAGAAAAGAAGATGAAAGAGGGTGGGGAAATTATTATCTCTTCTTTGGGTGTTTCCTTTTGAGTTGATCAAAAGGGATCTTAAATTGGATTTTTGATCAATCTAATGAATTTAGGTTTATTTGAAATAAGTGGAGAGGATATTTGGGCAGGGGTTGGCTGATCCAAATTTTATTGGAGGTGTGATTTTGAAAGAAGGGGAAGTTCCCTTTTATAAGAAGGGTGAGGGGCACTATAGGAAAAAATTGAAATATTTTTTTATAATAAAATTTTTTTCGGTATCAAATGGATCCAAAATGATTTATTCCATGGATAAGGTGGGGATGGGTCAAAAAAATCTCAACCAATAGGTTTTAGATATTATTAGGTGACCATATTAACCTTATCTTTTAGATTTAACTCTTAGTTAAATAGTTTGAAATTTACCATGTCTCTTTGTATTTTTATATTATATGGGTGAGAAACATACTAAAACAAGCCAGGATAACCCCAAGTGGTTCATTATTAATATATATTTAATTAGCTAAGTCATTTTTCTGAAAAATATATTTTTAGGAACATAATATCAATTAAAAATATAATATTTGTTTTAAAAACTCAATTATGTCAATTTTGACACTATTTATTATTTTATTTTTGTTAAAGACATAAAAAAATTATCACTTAGAATGAAATTTATATAATCAACCCTAACATGTCATATTAACCTATAAAATTAGTGTAATTCATCCACAGTCTCAATTTAAATTTATTTGGAAATTTATAATATCAATTATTTAAATATTTCATTAATAAGGTAATTACTGCATTATAACTGTGTCATATATAAATTATATTATTTAATGTATAAAAATTATAAATTAAATACCATTATGTAGGAAATCTATTTATATTTTTTTATTAATATTTATAGTAGAATTTAATTTATGTTTAACCCTATATTAAAAATGGTTTATTTATTAAACATAGAATTTAACCCTTTTAACTGTTTTTTAAATAAAATAATTATAAATGTCCTAATATAATAAAAATGGACAAAATAGGAAAATATTTTTTTCCTAAGGTTTCTCTTAGTTGAATTAAACTTATACAATAAAATTAAAAATGTTTTAGGGTAATTATAATATCATTCTTACCCTTAATTATCCTATTTACTTTTAACCTAGGTTAATAAAAGTCAAGAGTTACAATTCAAAAAATTTTATTTTCATGTTATTGTACCAAATTTGGCTTAATGATGTTAACCATGCCTACAGGATTTTTTTAATTCAACTCATATAAGTTGTAAAAATAATTTGTATGCAAATTTTCAAATGCTCCAAATGGTTGATAGTAGACAGTAAAAAGTTCAATAATATTTTATATATCTAAACTCATTATAAGATGATTATAATGAATTAAATTAAAAATATATAGGTATTATGTATATATTTTGACATAAAATAAATAAAATAAATAATTATTTAAATGAATGTTAGTTTTAAACAATAATTTAGTGTTTTTCAATATTCATAAAAAATTTATTGTTTTCAAAAAAATACCAAAAATTCACCCTAAGCTAATATTGATATTCCAAATTAAAAAATGAATTATATATTATCAAATTAAAAACTTATAAGTTGCATTAATTAATTAAAAATTTATTCCCATGGACAAAACCAAAAAACGTGTTTTAAAAAAGAAAAAACTATCAAAATACTGACATGTGTTTATGTCAAATTTGAACGTGAAATTACTTATAATGACCTAAATTTTATTCAATGATAAAAATATAATCTAAATAATCTTCCAAACCATTCAAATTCATAGTTTAACACTATAAATTATTTCAATTAAATTTTTTTGTTTCAATTATAATTTAGTATCTTTCATTATTCATCAAAATATAAAAGTTATCAGAAAATTACCAAATTTGTTTCCAAAATAAATCTTTATGTCCCAATTCTATAGAATAATTTAATTTAATTAATTTGAATATATAAAATTTTTAAATATTGTTTTTAGAAAGGTTTTTCCATTAAAAGGTGGTAATAATGATTTTTTTTTGAAAAATACTTCTTTTTCTGAATAGATGAATTGGTTCTTATATTATGTCTTAGAAACACATAATATGGAGTCGAAAATGTTAAAGAGTACATAGAAATCAAAATTCAAATAACAATATTCTTAACCACTTTTTGAACGATTATTTTTTTAAATGGTTGGTGCTGAAGCCTCATTTTATTATTAAAGAAAAGAAAATACCTCTTTTAACTGGGTAGAGGGAGACCCATTACATAGCCCAAAGGCCCAGTGGGCATGTAGCCCATTACATAGCCCGTAGGCCAAACGTTTTGACCTAAGGCCCATTATGTGAATAGTAACCCGACTGTTATAGTACCCCCCACTGTTACATTCTTCCACCGTTTTAGAAATTGTAACCTCACAATTTTAAAATTGGGCTTTAGAACTTCATCGAATGTCCGACATCAGAAAAAAGATCAATAAAAATATCACTTTAATAGGGAGAAAGACAGTACAAAGGTCACTAGAGATAACCCATACTGGGATTCCATGTAGGAAAACATGGATATGAAAGATAAACTAAGTGTCACGTTCTGATGGAGGGTGATATAAAACCTGATCAGGATACATTTAACAACAATAAAACCAAAAACTTGTGATGGGATAAACGGCCATTAGTTTCCCAATAGGAAAAGTAAACAAACAACGTTTTTTTTAAGTTCCATTTCAAAAAGTTGAGGAATTTTTTTATGAGATTGAATAAAAACATAAAGAGATATACTTTCTTTTTAAGTAGATTTTCATCCTTTAAAATCTTTCTTCCACGAACTCTTTTTTTTAAAATGATGATTATTTAAGAAGACTTGGTCACAACTAAAGCGCTAGAATCAACTTCTATAAAATCATGTAATACACAAAAGATTAAGTATATATTTACATTGCCTTTAGAGATTACGCAAAACTAAAATGGATAGTATAAAATTTGATGATCCCAAAACGGATAATCCTTTAGAAAAATAAATACTAATCTTAATTTCTACAATTAAACCAACAATAACCAAATTCTTATAAATACCAATCAAAATAAAATTTTCCTTAAATCCCTTTAATAAAATCCAATCTAATATTGAAACCAAAATCGTTGAATATTTTCATTATGCAGTCTTCCATGTTAAATTGTATCTCTAAATAACATCGACTACTCTTAAAGTAACATACTTAAAATTAATTAACCAAATCACATATAATCTATGATATGTTAATAATTTCTAAAAATAACCCAAATCACTATAAATCTACACTAAAAACATAGATAAGAAACCACCATTAATTCTCAAATTAAATCCCATAGTATTCTATTTTCCTTAGGCATATAGTATTTCCAACAAAGCGAACTTCTTCTAAAATAAAATTTATCAATTTTTCACCAAATAATTTTCCTATGATATAGATATCTACTTGATAAGACATAAGATCCCAAATAAACTTATTATTGATTAGTAAAATAATTTAACTAAAAAAATTAGTCACACTAACTATGGACTTCACAGAGTCCAGTGGTAGGTGATAAATCCCAATCATACTCTGGTTGTGGGTTCAATTCCTGTATCTTTGTCTAACACGACGGGTTGTCACACGATATTTGTGTTTTACTTTTTCAAAAAAATATTTTATAACATTCCCAAAATGAGACAAATTCATCCCAATAACCATAACATAATTTAACAACAAATGTTATCTCATACCGTACATTTTCGACCCAAAATTTAATGACATGTAATTACCTCAAATTCAAGGATCATATAAAACCAAATGTTTATTTGTAACTATATCAAAAATAGAAAATATAATTCTTCTTAAAATAGAATTTTCACATAACAGACTGCATGGTTACACATACAAGAGAAATGTCTTACAATGTAATTCCATCATCAAGGAGCACTAATAATTTTAACCATTTCACTATCCATTTATTTCCAAATAGGTTCTTCCTGGGCCAAGAGGTTATCCTGTAGAATAGGTCATTCAATCGGGTAGTTCCCTGGTCCCCCACATTTACGACAAATGACTATAAGTGGATTCATGGGATCCTTTTTATTTTCTTCCATTGTAATCTTCATTTATCTTTGGTAATTTTTTACTTTATATCCTTTTTTCGCACAAATAAAGCATTTCTTTGTTCTATTGAGACACTTCCCTTGGTGTATCCTTCCACATTTCCGGCATGATGGAAATTGACCTTTATTTTCACCATGGTATCCATTGGTGGAGCTCTAATAATTCACCACCTTTATCTTCTTTATTGAGTCTGGGAGTTGGTTAATATGTATGTTGTTGATCAAGTTTTTGGAAAACTGATTCAACATGAACACAATATTTTTTACACCTATCAACATTCCATTTCGTTTCTCATTTCCACCCCTATTTCCACCTTACACATCATCATCAATGTTTTTATGACTTTCTTGGAATCCAGTCATTGACTAACACAAGAAAGCATAGTGTGAGTCATAAAATCATTTATAGAATATCATAACACCTTATTTTAAATCTAAAATACCTTAGGATTAACCAAGGTTATTTATTCTCATGTTATATTAAAATCATTCAAATCAATTTGTAATGAGAATGTGAATTATCCTAAGAATATCCCCCAAGAGTTTCATAACCAAGAGTGTAGTAAGGCCCGTTTTCATGCACCAGGATACCCCAAGTCAAGCCTGAAACTCCTTTTCAGAGTTTTTAATCATAGGTATATCTATTCTAGAGCCGCATCTACCTACTCATATCCAGATTGGGATATATTTCTTGGAAAAACTATATAATATTTACATTACCAAATTTTTTCGATGAACTTCTATACTAATCCTCAATGTTTATATTATGATAGTGTTTCCTAATCAATTTTTTAATCTAGCTTCT